>OX421967.1:21711967-22918634 GCA_949128115.1 Anaspis maculata
GCCGCCTTTTGTTTTGGAAATATCATTAACACTCGTTATAAGCACAAAAGTTATAGGGAGGAGTAATTTTGTATATTAATTATTGCATTTAATGTGGTTTCGCCCCTTTTTTTATTAAATTATTTTATATCATCATTTTATGATTTTATATTTATGTAGATGTAAATACGTTTTGATGCATGATGCATTGATGCATGAGATATATTATTATACAACTGCTAAGAATTATATTATTTACGTTTGGTTCAGTTGTTTTATTTTGAATCATCATCACTACTTTCTCTCACTAATTATTGTCATTATTTATACTTTCAGTTTTAAGTTACCTCTAGTGCAATATTTAGCCACAATGTTTAGAGAATGAAAGGTAAGTGCATGTCATTCGATGTGCCCCCCCATGATTTGGGCCCTGGGAATTATTCAATTTTGATTTTGATTTTCTTTGTTTTTTAGATACCGGAGTTGTGAGCTACCAATTCACGCAGACCTAGAGCGCGGACGTATACTGAACGTAATAATTTTATAACTGCTTTGTAATATTTATTATTATAATTATTATTGAATAGTAGGAAAAAGATGTACAGTTTTTTAAATATAAAATATTATTTGTTCTTTTTTATATTATAATAACGATCATGACGAAAATGTGCCGTTTACGTTTTATAACACACTGCCATTGTACAATTAGGTGCTTTATGTTTTTTTGTGATAAATGTTTTCTTTTAAAATATGAACACTTTGTTTCGGACCGCACAACTTTTTGATTTTAATTATTATTATTATTATTGACAAATGCTGCGACAGGGTACCCTACATTGTTCTCGTGCTGTTTTATTGTCTTATTTTTTTAAATTATTTTCGTGGAACATACAGGGAAACGTGTATAACCAATAATAAATTTTTGTGTGTTGACTGAAATTGAAATGATGTTATTTAAGAATATTATGTAAAAGAAAAGCATCTAATGGAATAAAACATTTATGTGGATTATTGATGTTTACTTTTGATAATAATAATTGGATTTATCTGTACGTGTCATCTTTGTCTCTGCTGTGCATTGCTCAAATTTGTTCAAGTTGTTTTGATATGGCCAGTGTTTATCAGTAAGTGTACCTAAGCTAAACTGCTTCAATGAAAGTCAGATTTTGATTAGTGTTTTACAGGTAAGCGGGGTAAGCCTATAATTTTGTTGTAAATTGAACATGTTCAGTTTAATTAAACCATAGGTTGCACAAGAAAATAATAGCCCATTATTGCACTTTATGGTTGTGCAAGCAGCAATAAAATTACGATTTTTATTCAAACTCGTACATTCATGACTCATGCTTGGTTAAATAAACATTTCGGTATTTCCAAATCTTCAGACTACTCATTTTATTAACACACATTACGAGACAACAGGACTTCCCCTTGATCTGCTTTGAAAAAAAAAGTGCGCGCCACTGGGCCTTGACGCCGCTGTCGCTTTGACAGCGATGAGCGAACTTCACGCAGTGACATTTGAAACCTCGCCGTCAGAAAAACAATGGAATGTGCTCGTAAATGATTCTGCTGGGCTGGGATTTTGCATTTTAACGATTTAAGTTCCACAATAATTATGTTTCGTGGTCGTCACAATTAATTAAATGACCTTCCGAGGTGAGTGTCCCATTTCCTGTCCAGTGTCCATGCTTGATTGATTTGCTAAAAATTTGAAATTGCTTTACATAACCTCTAATTGCCTCCACATTTACGTTCAGTTCAGATCAATACCATGCATTAAAACGACATGTAATGTTGAGCAGTTTTACTTGAAAAAAAATTTGTATTTGCTTCTCAAACTGTGTCTTTAAAGATGGATCCGGGTGAACAAGAACCAAAGGGGCCACCTCCGGCTGGCAGCCTTGCCCCAACAGGTGCCCAGTCGAACCCCAGTCTCAACACCAATGTCAGTGAGACTACGCTTTTGACGCCAGCACAGACTTACTTTGCTGATGAGAAGATCCAAATACCTGAAGTTGAAACTGTAAGTTTTTAGGAGAATAATTAGCATTACTTATTCACTAAATTATGTAACACCTCCTTGCCATAACATCAAGTTACGTTTCATAATACGGGGCCTATTCTAAATGCCAACAGATTTCTTTTAACAATTATTCAAGAGGAAACAACTATTTGCACTTCAAGGACACCTTAAAACAGGTGTCAGTGGTTTTCAATTTATTCATTGTTTCTTGAATTGGCCACCTACTATAAATTGAATTAGCAAAAGAGTTGCCTATTTGAAAAAGCTACCTTGTTTTAACACTAGTTTGGAATGTATTGCTTGCTGTTGTTGGAATTTTGCTTACGTAGTTTAGGTACCTAGGTGGAAATTAAGGGAGATTAAACAATCATGATGAAACATCAATAATGAACGGCTTTAGTACACTCACAATTATTGGTAAACTAGTGCTACCATTCTGATTATCACATACAATAATAACGTAAAATTGGAAACAACACGAAAATAGAGATAAGCATGATTGTTACGGCACAGAATAATAATAATAATGGTTACAGTAGTAGAGGTACAGGTGAAATACTTTTGTTGTGCATCAAGTGATCTGTGATGTCCCGAATTTATTTTTCTAGACGATTCGGTGGACGACAAAAGGTAGTTAATTTTTTGTTGCTCACCATTGGTAAAAAAAAAATACCAAGGACAGTCATATTGGCAGGGCTGGGCGGTATTTCAAATACAAGTATTTGAAATACGTATTTAAAATACATTAGAGTATTTTGTATTTTGTATTTAAATACATTCCATTGAGAAGTATTTGTATTTTGTATTTCGGAATAGTTCAGGCAGATAGTATTTTGTATTTAAAATACATTTTTCGGGAAAGTATTTCGATTTTCAAAATACAAAATACATTCGTTTCCCACGCTCTGTAGTCTGTTTGGGCTGAGATTGTTTTGGTAATACTATTGGCGAGTTTCAAGATCGAATACGCCATCTGACGGCCAACGTGTAAACGACGTTTGTGCACGGATCAACCGCAGATTTCTGTGGGCTCTTATGAGCGTTGCGGTGTTTGGTGACTTTAATTGATTCCATCTGACTTAATGCGGCGTTGATTTTTTCCAACAAAGTACGTGAGCCACGCACGTTTCATTATCTTGAATATACTAGGTGTCGTCGGTTGCAAAAGCATTACATGCATTTTTAAATAAGAGTGGCACGTGTACGACGACTGGCAAGCAAAAGTGGCATCAGAATGGGAGGTGGTAAGATTTGTGATTTTGTCATAGTGACAAAAAGTGGCGGAGAATTTGTTGCGTTTCCGAGTGCGAGTCGCGCTGTGGAAACCGGAAAAAGGAAGAGTTACATTTTCACCGTTTCCCGTCGAAAGCGAAAGACGCAAGTTGGGTAGTCAAGATGACAAACAAACTTGGCACTGTGGAAAATATGACTACGAGAAAAGCCTGGGAAAAGTTTCGCTGAAAATAGGAACTTTAAATGGCTGCATCGAAGAAGCACAGCTGCGATATGTTTGCATGTCCCGGACTGGCCTGCTTTGCAAGTGCAATTAAACGTTCCAATGTCACAGGAACTCGCAGGAACTGCTATAGTCTGTACACCGATAGAACGGACTTTTTTGAATTTCAGTGATGTAACCTATAGCAAACAAAAGCACCAAAGACTGTAACAACATAGGCGCGTTTGGAACTAATATTAGTTTTGTTCGGTTGGTAGTCTTATCCGGGCAAATTATTCCTACGCCAAGCCAATGGCATTACATTCAGCGAGTTTGACAATTACGTACGATTTCTAACCTCCATTTCTCTATGATGTTTGTTATTTTTAGTCGGCTCGGCTGTTGTGAGTGTTGTGTAATAAAATCAGCTTCATTCAAAAATATTATTTTCTCATTCATTAAAATTGGTATTAAACTGGTGTCATTTAAAATTACCATAGCACTTAGCTGTGATTAACGGAAATAAGCACCTCTTTCTAACTGGAATTTAAAATTTCGCGGGTAACGCTCGGGACTACTTTTCAAGCGGATGAATCTGGTGGTCCTTTCTATCAGTGTATAGAGTATACTACTATTTCTTTTAATTACGATCTCAGTTGCCTCGTGAGGAGATTCATACAATTCGCTTGTTTGTAAACACAATCCAAATATGTCTATGTTTGAACTGAAGCTTGATTCGGTTCGCTTTCGACCACACAACACAAGAAATTGTGACTTCAGAATTTCCTCTCCCATCAGTATCCCATCACGATACATCGAGAGTCCGTTGAGGCTTGAGGCCATCCAGTGATTGAAAACCTTCATAACACTCAATTCGCTTCTGCCATTTTCGACTTCCACCGCAATAGGTACTAATTAGCCACGTTTCACGTCTGGAGGACATTAAAAACCGCTTACTACTGATAAGATTTTTGAACGCGCGGGCAACAATCCGTGCCCTATCCGACATGTTTGTTTACATGCGAAGCGCATCAGCAGCGCCACCATCGGTAATGTTACTCGCCAATACTTTACCCCATTGCCATTTCTTGCGTTCGCACACCATCTGGGATCGATAATAAATTCGATTACTTCTTTTGCGTTTTACTGGTGGGGTGCATCCTGTCAGTAACGAGAGGTTCCATATGTCGGATGTCGGACAATATTTTGGAAAATCTGGTTGTCCTCAAATAAGGAAGCAACATTTGTGACTTTGAAGAATTGATAAATGAAGTTATGAATGGGTTCGAATATGAAGTTCTCTTCACTTTATGTTTGTTTTATTTGTCTTTTTATAGTTCATAATAATTTACTCATTGTTGCGACTAATCAATAAAGTGTTTCCATTGAAATACTTGCATTTCCCGGTTTTTTCAGCAAAATTGTTGAAATACGTATGTATTTTGTATTTTGAAATACCTAGGTTGTATTTTGTATTTTGGAATTTCTGGATTTTCCAAAATACGTATTTTGTATTTTGAAGACATTTCAAGAAGTAGTTTGTATTTTGTATTTCGACTATCTTTGATCATGTATTTTGTATTTTGTATTTAAATACATTTTTCAAAGTACATATTTTGCCCAGCCCTGCATATTGGTGAAATAAGGCGTTGCGGAATCAATCAGTGTGGGTTTATTCCTTGACAGAAATTTACCATTCAGGTTTTTTTGGAAAGCTACAAGGATGTACCTTGGTTTGAGCCTATAGACATTCTCAAAATCCAAAAATTATTTTTCCAAAACTTAAATTTTTCTGGATTTTGAAAATCTCTATAGGCTCAAACCAAAGTACATGCATCACCTTGCTAAACATGCCAATGAAAATATACAGAGTGGACTTCGAAAAGAAGGTAGCGTGCAAAGCTCCATCTTCACAGTGCAACAAATAATTCAGAGAGCACAAGGAGTGAAATAGAAACTAATTAGTGCTATAAGAAGTCTGTATAAGAATACCACCAGTAATATGTACTACTATGTACTGTACTATGCAATGAACAAGATACATTAATAAACGAAAAAGAAGTAACAAAGAAGACCATAAGCTGAAAGTATATAAGACGATTTTCAGATCAATGCTGACTGATGGCCCACGGAAGTGAGACATAGAGGTCTCATCTTAGAGAATGCAGAAGGAGCGTGAAGCAACAGGAATGAAGTATACCTACCTGCGAAGTGAAAAAAAACATACACTGACACTGAAGAGACACAATTCGCAACCCTGAGTAAGAAAAGAGCTAAAGATGAAGCCTGTAACGAAATTTCTGGATAAGAGACAAATGTTGGTGAGGACGCCTACAAAGCATGAATGAGGACAGACCAGTAGAACAGATATGGGAAGCAAGAATGACGGGGAAAAGAAATCAGAGAAGACAGAAAGAAACATGGGACGCAACATAAGGACAAATTGTAACAGATAATTGACTGAGCTGGAATGAAGGAAAAACGCTGAAAAAGACAAGAGACGATGAACCAAGCTCATACATCAAGAAAAAATTGATAATGTCGAGAAAAAAAGAGTTTTATTGTTGATATTTCATGAAAATGTTACATTTTTATTTGTATTATTCACACTACACCACAAAATAAAAGGATATTGATAAATATAATACAAATATCGACTGCCACATCTTTTCATCATCGGTGTGCCACCTCTTCTGTTTCCTTTCAACCCTTGTCATCCATTCCAGCCCCCTTTCGTTCTCTCCCAACAATTGACTCAGAGTTCTGCCCTCCTTCAGCGATTCCTGACAAGACCTCAAGTGCTCCATCGTCTCTCCTCCCTTCCACAACACGACATACCCTGGTCCTGGTAGCTACTCGACGTCAGTACCTCATCACCACACCAAAACCTTGCAAATCGTTGCTTCTAGCCTTCAAGTTCGGATTAGACGTGCATCTAGGCACTTTTGTCTTGTAGCTTCTTGTATTTTTGGTTTGGAATACTAGGGTCTTGTACTCAACTTGTTTCCCTTCACAAGCTTCTGTTCGTCCCTGTTTCTGCTTTCTACTTCTGCTGCGCTATGCCCTTTCGATTTTTTTGTTTAAAAAAATTGTTTCTGAGCAGCGACCGCTGGTGGTCTCGGCATCCAAAACCCATAAAAGCGACTGAATCCGTCATTATGAAAATGAGGAATTGGCAAACGAAAAACACAAACACAAAAACTGACTGATTCTGTCACTTCGCTTTCGCAGTGTCAGATTCGTGATTCTGTGGGATCAAGGATGTGGGATAGACCTCTGTGTCAGTTACTCGAGTGCCTTCGTGTGGTTCGTATATTGCGGATTGCATACCCAAATACCGCTTTCCCCTTACCCCGACCCGCATCAAATTTCCTCGCCTACAAGCTGGGTTACGTTCCCTCCTGCTATTATAACCTCCTTGAGTTTAAGAGGGACTGAGAAACGCTCAAAAAAGTAAACCAAGTTTAAGTCCTAAACCAAGTTTACCTAAACGCGAGTTTAAACTCGAAGTGAGCAACTGGGCGTTAAACTGTATTTTTAGTCTGGAATTTTTATTTTTTTAGTTGATGTTTGAAAATCGCATTTTTTTACAGACTGGATTTAGTTTTCGAAAATTATGGGCCTTCACCGGACCCGGCTTTTTGATGTCCATAGCCTACCTGGACCCGGGAAACATCGAGAGCGACCTGCAGAGCGGCACCGTGGCCCAGTACAAATTGCTATGGGTCCTGCTCAGTGCCACGCTTCTGGGTCTTCTGATGCAAAGACTTTCGGCGCGACTGGGCGTCGTCACCGGTCTTCATTTAGCTGAAATGTGTTACAGGTAGGTGGCAGGTACCTAAGCACAGTTTGAGTTTTTTCAAAACTTTCCACTTTTTATTACAACTATTTATTTGAAAACAGCTCTGAGATGTTTCGGATCGGAGTGTAACAATGAGGATATGAATTTTCAAGTCTCGCCAGACGTAGTGGCGAAAGCTATTTGTGGCCGATTTTTTTTCGTGATTTTTTTCTTTGTTTCCTAGCAAAACTTTACAAAATTTTTCAATTTTTCGAACGGTTCAACATATCAAGTTAGTTCTTGCCTTAATCGAATCTTATCTGTTTTGACTCAATACCGACAACGTTTGAGGACGATCGGTCAAATATAAACCATCTATAATAACAGTTAATATGGACGCATCGCGAAACTCGTCCAAGATAACGGCGCGCGAATATGCACCATAGTTCAAATCCTTACGTCACCATATCTCTGGATGTAATTAAGCTATGGATTTTTTTGAAATTGAAGTACACAGAGACCTCTGTAATAGTGTAACAGCGGTTAAGAAACAATTAGTAAATTATTTATTTATAGACCAGAATACATCTTGAAATGCATCATCCTTTACAGTAAGCGAGGAACTTTTTCGTTTGTGCAAATTTCTACAGCCATCAAAGCAAATGAAGCCAAAGCATTGAAGAATCTTTTGGAAAGAAAAGATTACGCATAAACTATAAAGAGCGCGCGCTTCGGGGTAACGTAACATGCAACTTACACTGTTCAAAACCCACTAGAAGTGAAGTTGACAGTTCACAGAAATAATCAGATATTTATAATCAGATATCACAGATATCAGATGAAAAGAAAAGACTTCCGTTGAGGCTAGACGAATTATGGGGCGAATGTTAACGTACAATAAGTATGATGGAAATGAAACTAATCTCCGCTAATTTCTATATCGAAAAGGTCTTATTTCAGTCACATGCTTTGCTTGTGTCTTTTAAACTCTCAAATGTATGTTCCGCTATCTCTCCATTGAAGTTGTACAGCATTATTATTAATATTTTTTTATCAAACAGATTTTAAGGAGTTTCTAGGATAGATAACAACGAAACAATAATGAAACTTATTGTATGTGTGTATTACTGTGTATGTGTCTTATGTGTATTTTTTGTAATAAAGTCCCAACATGAATGAGTGCTGAGAAGTTGACCAATTTTCTGTGCGTGGCTTTCTATTAAACCTACCGCGAGGCGAGAAGAGTTATTTCAAATGACGCATTGCGGCCTAAAGATAATAGTGCAAGCGGTACACACCTAAAAACACATCGATACTGCATTTTGGAGTGCAGTAACGAGATTTGGTATGGGCATACTTTATACCAAGACAAGCGATTTGACCCGCAGCACTCGATATTTTGTCCCTTAGGGGGCCAATGGGGGCCCTCCAAATTTTCAAAATGCAAGAACTTTCACATGACGATCATTGAGTATCGTCATGTATGTCATAAATGGAGCTCACGGGTCTATTGAAAATATTTTCATCAATTGTCGTTGTGTCCGATTCATTCTTCACACTTGAAAAAAAAATTCTTTGGCAGAGGTCAAAAAAACTGTTTTTATTTTTTCTGCTGTGCAAGGAGACGATAAATTCATATGTTCTGTTGCGTTCCCAACTAAATCGCATTCCCTAAACCTAATTATAAAGAAATTTTTCTTGTAATGGTATTTTTCAAAGAAGTAGTGACCTCTTCAGTACCTCTTTTCCAAGAGCATTTCTTTCTATGTCCCCACTGGATATCACTCGTAATTTTTGCAGGAATGGAGACCTCGAACTCTTTTCTTGGTGGTTGCGAAGCAACCTGACTCTAAAACGCCCAAGGAAGCCCAAAAAAAAAAAATTTCTGCTGGGCCGTCCAACTTACGATATTTTGATTTTATAGTAGGAGAGACGCGGACCAGTATTCAATCCAGGCTGCAGGCACAGGCGATTTGGTTTCAACAGAAAATATTCTTCCATGCCGTGTTTTATTGCAGTACAACAAAACGCAGAGTCGTTAGGTGTAAGTAGGTATATTTTCCGGTAGAACTTATTCGCCTAGACTAGATCTTATTTATTTGCGCGTCTCCCCTACTACAAAATCAACATGCCAGAAATTTGACGGCCCAGCAGAACAAAAAAGTTTTAGGGCTCTCTTGTATGTTTTGAAGCCATGTTGCATGGAAATTACAAAGAAAAGAGTTCAAGCTTCTCATATCAGCGAAAATTGACAGTCTTATCTACTAGGAACATTGAAAAAAATGCTGTTGAAAAAAGTGTACTGAAGAGGTCACCTCTTCTTGGGAAAATGATATTGCGAAAAAATTGTCTTCATATTTGGGCTTACGTAACGCGATTTAGTTGGGAACGCAACAAAACATATGAATTTATCGTTTCCTTGCACAGCAGAAAAAATAAAAACAGTTTTTTTGACCTCTGCGAAAGAACTTTTTTTTCAAATGTGAAGAATGAATCGGACACGACGACATTTGATGAAAACATTTTCAATAGACCCGTAAGCTTCACTTATGACATCCATGACGATACTCAATGATCATTTTGTAAAAGTTCTTGCATCTTGAAAATTTGGAGGGCCCCCATTGGCCCCCTAAGGGACGAAATATCGAGTGCTGCGGGTCAAATCACTTGTCTTGGTATGAAGTACGCCCATGCAAAGTCTCGTTACTGCACTCCAAAATGCGGTATGCTTTTGCATACCGCTCCCACTATAACTAAAGGTGACTAAAAAAAAATTACAATTTTGATGGAATCAAATTGCAATTTGGCATGATCTCATCCTTGGGTGGTTCCAAGTGGCCTAACCAACAGCATAAGTAGCGCCAAAATGACAAACTCAACTTCATCAATTTTTCGTTTGAAATGAACCCAGCATAACAGTTCGGTGCCCCACGTGTTTACATTTTTTATCTTTTCACAATACAAAATAGCCAGGTCTGATTTGTAATCCTCATGTTTAGACTATCTTGTTTTTCTTGGGCTGTTGGTTTATGTACATACTTACCTGGATGATAATTTGATAATTCCATTTACTTGTTGAGTCTTTCTCGGTCTTGCTTGCCGCAAAAATTCTACTTCATTGAACATAAGACCTCAGCTCTGCCTGAATCATGCATGTATTTATATTTATTTGCATTCGAAATTACCTCGGATGAGACATTGCAAGATATCATTGTTATTATAAGATAATTATTTCCCGTTTAGTTTGATGGTTGACTAATTTTCACATGAAGCTGCAGACCTTGTCTCGAGGAAATATGTATTTTTAACTTAGGTATACTGTCATTCGCTATCTTATTATTCATTAGGCAGTTGCAAGAAATAATTCAGACACTTTTTTTTTTGTCAAAATAAGATAAGAACATATTTAAAATGTAGCTAATCACTGGAAATTAGTAACCCGACTGTCATTGGCATTAATTTCAGAACGTAGGGTAACTAAATATTTTTTTTATGAATTGCTGAAAATAGTTTTAGTCATGGAACCAGGCATGAATAAGTTCAAAGTTTTATTAAAATCGATTGACTTGTGAAATCAATATGGCGGGCCAAGATGGCGACCAACCGTAAAATCGACCTTGAAGTTATATAAATTCATAAATCATTTTATACGAGACATGACCATTTTCCAAGTTTCATCGCAATTGGTCAACTAATAATAATTATTGAAGAAGTTCAAGGTGGCGAATGCTTGGGCAAATATTTGTATGCCTATCCCCTGACTTGGAACGTTGTAATAATTCAAAAAAATTACGGAGGTTCTGCTATTTTTAGCGCAACTCCCAAAAAAAATTGGGAAAAAAGCGCTTTTAGCTTCAATTCGTCCGTCCGTCTGTACCCGGGATACCCGGGGGGGATACCCGGGAAGTCCAGAATTTTTTTGCAAATATCTTCGAAACTTGCCAAGATAAAATGACGAAACTTGGTTTGACCGCTACATGTAATAAGCCTGAGATAATGCCGTGAAAAAGACCACATTTTTCCATATTTCATCAGGGACGTCCAGCAAAGGGGGGACGGGGGATGACTTTAGCCCCCTTTTCTTTTGTTCATGGTATTTTCTGGATTTCGATAAGGAAATCTGGAAAATCAGAGCTTTTTTTCATAAGAAGAAGTTCTGTTGTGCTGTTTTGATTCGACGCACCGTTTTCGAGATAAATCCCTTTGAAGAAAACTTTACCTGAAATTATATCCGAAATTAGTCATTTTATCTTAGCAAGTTTCGGAGATATTTGCAAAAACCATCATTAGGCTTTTCCCTTTAAGGGGCTCTAGCTCCCTTAGGGGACATTATTCGACCCATGTTTATTGGAACTTTCTTTCTATTTTTTGACGTAGAATAAGCTGGTCAAATATTATCGTAAAATTCCGGGACACCTGTATAGTTCTTATTTTTTTTAAATTGCGCTATTGTAATCCGCCAACAAAAACTTTTCGCTTGTTTTTTTTTTCTTCTAAATCTGATTTTCATAATTCCAGACAATACCGCAGGGTGCCACGTTTGATCCTATGGATCATGATTGAGATAGCCATCATCGGATCTGACATGCAGGAAGTCATTGGTACTGCTATAGCCATCTATCTCTTATCGAATAAAGCGTGAGTACTTGGTCAATTTTACAATACTTTCGCCGTACTTGAGTCGTTTGATTAAAAAATAGCTTCTGCTTTCACTTCGCTTTTCCAAGGATTGCTAAGCAAATTCTCCTTAGCAACTCCTCGCTGAAGCTAGTTAGCAGCAAAAGCCATTTTTTTTCATTCATACGGTCCCCTTGAATATACCTTTTTAGCGATTTAATTTTTTCAATGTTTTTGTTTTTGTTCAATTGTTTGAAATTTTCGCAGAATTCCGCTATGGGGCGGCGTCCTAATAACAATCATTGACACTTTCACGTTTTTATTTTTGGACAAGTACGGTCTCAGAAAACTGGAATTGTTTTTCGGCTTGCTCATCACCGTCATGGGCGTGACGTTTGGATTCGAATACATTACGTCCAAGCCCAGTCAAATCGCCGTCGTCGAGGGAATGTTCGTGCCCTGGTGCCAAGGCTGCGACTCGCGCGCCCTCCTGCAAGCCGTCGGAATAGTCGGTAACTACCATTTTTTATCAAACAGAGCACACAGAAGCAGGACATCCCAAAATCAGGAGTGTACACACCATTAGCTATTTTTGGTTAGATACCGTGCTGTGCGATTTTCTATTAGGAACTCAAATTAGGAAAATGTCACTTTTTTGTTCCCTACCAAAACCAGAGACATGAAAAAAAGACTAAGGGCTAGATTTCAAGTCGGAGATCCGCCCGCGCAAATGTAGCCTAAGTCCTGTCACTATGGCAACATAACACAATCATCGCGTCGGATTGTGTTGAGTTGCCATAGTGACCGGACTTACGCTACACTTAGTTGAGTGGGCGTATCTTCAACTTGAAATCCAGCCCTAAGATCCCCTGAAGAGGATTCGATCAAGCAAGAAAACCTTGATGTACCTATCTAACTGTTTCTTTTTCACAGGCGCTGTGATAATGCCCCACAACTTGTACTTGCATTCTGCGCTGGTCAAGTCACGTGCCATCGATCGCACGAAAAGCAACAAAATTCGCGATGCGAATTTGTATTACTTTGTTGAAGCTGCCATCGCACTGCTGGTCAGTTTTGTGATAAACGTGTTTGTGGTCGCCGTCTTCGCTCACGGTCTCTACCAGAAAACGAATGCGGAAGTGGTAAGTCGAGGTAAAATCATCAACGGTTCTAATTCATCAATCATCAACCAAACCAGTGGTAGTGAAGCTCGGTTAACTGGTGAAATGATTCATATATCTGATTCAAATAACTGAACTGCTGGCCCTGTACCATTTCTTGCAGTCTTTTCTGGTGGCGATCCGCAGCAACTGGGGAGGGGGGAGTGTGTCGGAGAAAACGAAAATTGAAGTGTATGTCTGTCGCAGAAGTAAAGCCGAAAACGTTTATAATTCGGTTGTTTATGCAGAGGCACCAAATTGTAAACTTTCGGCTTTACTTCTGTAAGAGACGAACATTTTACTTTCCACTCGTTTTTTTTCTTTCGATTCTTCAATTGCAGTGGATCGCCACCAGAAAAGTTTTGCGAAAAATAATACGGGGCCAGCAGTTTAAGCAAGGATCGGGCCGTGCTCGTGTTCCAGTCGTGTATATTCGCAGATAAAAGTTACTGCACCGATTCAAAGAACTTCACTATGGTGTTTGTAATTTATTAACACCATATTAAGGTGATTGAGGTGATTCTTTAAGGAAGTGATGTTCATAATATCATGTTCGTGCTTTGTTATGCCAAAAATTCTCCCATTGACTTTTGTCCGGACAACAATAGAATAACAGAGCTCTAACATAATGTTGTGAACAACATCCCCTTACAGAATACGGCCATTAAGCAGCTCTGTGATCGCTTCAAATAAAAAATTAAATTAAAAAAATAGCGCACTCCTAAATACCTTGTAAAAAGTTCATCAAATTGTCTGGAAAAAAAAGAAAAAAGCGAAAAATCAATTCAACTGAATGTTTCGTTTTCAGCACGAACTTTGCGTCCAGCACCCGTCGATAAACGCGTCGATATTTCCGGTAAGTTGTAGGTACTAGTGAGTAGGCACTTGTAGAGAAATCACTTAAATTTTGAATGTAGAGATCGAGATGTAGCCAGGATCGCAACTAGTCTTGAAAAGAAGACATTTGCTATTGGCCACCAGAGGCCAGATCCAGTACTCTCAAACTGGCCTCACTCAACCTCAAAACGTCATTTTTTTCTGCAAGCGCCTCCTCTCGTTTTTGTTAACCTACTGTACTGATCTGAATAATTTACAAGAGAAAAAATTGAAAAACGACAATTTTCTTTACGTCATTGTAGGTGAACAACGAAACGGTTAGTGCTGATCTGTACAAAGGAGGCATCTTTTTGGGTTGCACCTACGGTCTGCTGGCCATGTACATTTGGGCCGTGGGCATTTTGGCCGCCGGCCAGAGCTCGACCATGACGGGCACCTACGCCGGTCAATTCACCATGGAGGGTTTCCTCAACCTGCAGTGGGCCAGGTGGAAGCGGGTGCTCTTCACCCGTACCATCGCCATCGTCCCGACGTTTTGCTTGGCGTTCTTCAGCAACATAGACGATCTGACCGGCATGAACGACCTCCTGAACGCCATCATGAGCCTGCAGCTGCCGTTCGCCACCATACCGACGATAGCGTTCACCAGCAATCCCAACATCATGGGCGAGTTCGTCAACGGGTGGTAAGCAGCTATAGTGCGTCCAGCGGAACCGTGATCCGAGTGACCTGGGCGAATTTTTTAGTTTAGCATTTTAGGCTTGCGCTTGTGACTACCCCGAATGGGGTGGCGCGGCCTCGTAGCCCGCTAGCGAGAAACAGAAAATTGCTTCACATTCGGGTATGTATATGCTGTTCACGTTTTAAATTCAGTTGAATGACTTTTTGGGGCAAAAATAAAGTGACAAGCTAGGGGGCTACGGCTACGGCTGGTGGCACCTGCAAAGTTTTGGACCGAAACTATCAGCAGCCATTAGCCGTAGCTTCCCAGCGCTTCAGCTTGTCACTTTAATTGTGCCCCAAAAAGTCATTCTACTGAAAATAAAAAATGTACGGGATATATTATAATCCATTCAGCAAACATAAAAATAACATAGGTTTGACATTAGATTGGACAAACTTTAAGGACCCTGAATGATTTGAACTTGGTAACTTTGTATTCTGTAAAATTCAAGAAGAGTGACAATTTTGATTTGAAAGTAATGTCTGTCAGTCTGTAAACGTCAGGTTTCATGAAAAATTTTTGATATCATATTACGTTATTCTTTATAGCCCAGGAATTTTAGGGTTTGACCCTGAAATAAATATGTCCCTTTTGAAATTTTGCACAAACGGCCTTTGACCAATGCTGAACAACATACTAAAAGCTCTGGTCCAACAAGTGTGCGGAACATAGTTTTTTGGGGCAAGAAGGGAGTAAGTGCCGCCAAATCAGATGAACTCCTGCTGTAATTCAGAAAAGGGTGTCTCAACGTTAACCAACGTGTCCCTTAAGCAATGCTGATTAATGTAATAAAAGCTCCAGGCCCTGAAATGTGAGCGTCATAGTTTTTGATGAGCAAGAAGGGAGTAATTCCGCAACAGTGGTAACTCTGTAAAATTTGATTTCCTCAAAATTTTTAAGGACCCTGGTTGGTTTGAATGCCTTTCAAGCAATGCTGATTCACATTTTAAAATGGAATTCTCCGATTTCCCTCCTCCCGACCCACCAATCAAAGAGGAGGGAAAGTATTGTGAAGGCGCTAAAAAACATGTTTCGAGATGAACACGGAAATATCCATTTTGAGCCTCCCTGAGACGACTGGGACCATTTCCAGGACACTATGAAATAATGACAGAAGCTGTATCTCACGGAACTTGACATGCAATATGTCGTTTGAAAGCCTTCGCAAAACTGTATTCAGAACAGTTAAAAGTACTTCTCTATCTGTCATATGTCAAATATTAAAGAATGTCCAGATTAAAAACTTTGCCAATCAATTATCCAATATCTATTTGATGGATTGAAACCAAATTCGACAGGTAACAACAGAATAAAAGAGTCACATTAAGTCTGCAGTTAGAACTTTCCATCGTCTCTCAATCAGGCGCTACGAGATTTGGCGGCACTTACTCCTTTCTTGCCCTAAAAAACTATGTTCCGCACACTTGTTGGACCGGAGCTTTTAATATGTGGTCCAGCATTGGTCAAAGGCCGTTTCTGCAAAATTTCAAAATGGACATATTTATTTCAGGGTTTGACCAAATTTTCGCCTAAAATGCCTGGGCTATAAGCAAAAACACATCGCGTTGTGTACTATCTATTTACTGCAACACAAAGGAACTCCAACAATAGCCTCCTTTCCAGGTTCGCCTTTTTTCATATCAGTCGGAACTTTACCGGGATCTTTTCGTTCTCCAATGGGTTCACCTATACGCCAGTATTTCTACGCTAATTTTGTAGTAAGAAGCTTTTTCCATCCAGGTATTTATTCTGTCGTGTCGTGTTGTGCTTCTTAGATTTGTGCTTTGAAGATGGACCCGGAGAAAAAGCCAGGTCGTCGAGAGCCGATGATGATCTTCCTGCTACTGAATCATTTGAAACTCACGAAGAAAACCCGTTTAAATCCCTATTGAGTTGACAATTTGACAGTCATTTGAATGCGCGCCAACCGAAAATTGCGGTAGACATTACCGAACCCTAGCAGCTCGTCTAAAATTGGAAGGTCTATTACCGGGCGCTATGTGTTGAGTGACATTACAAATGGTTAATGTTTTCCTTCAAAATATGATATTTTTCTAACTAGCTATCATTTCAAATGTCAACAAAGTCAAACTTACATTCACTTGACAAAACGCCTACTAGATGCGCAAAAACTCATTATTCTTGACCTATGCTAAGTGAACATTGTGTTTCCAACTAGCTGTTACTTTTAGTGTCAATCGAGTGTCAAACTTGTTATTTACACAAGGGCTCACTAGACGCGCAAGAATAGCTACTAACTACCGGGAGTACCGGGCCCTATGTTACGAGACATCACAAATAATTAGGGTTTCCAATTTTTCGTTGTCTCTTTCTGCCATGACGTCATGCGTGGCGACGGATTGTCAAGTTCATGTTTTGACACACGACGTTTCGTTTCTAACCGATGACGACACTGCCCAAGGAAAAATAAATTGCCAACACTAACCTATTTTGTAGGTGTTACCGTGTTTCTGATTTCGCTTCACTGTGTTTTATGCGACGAAAAACCAAGTAGAGATGGTCCAAGTGTGTTTTCATCTTTTCAGTGATAACCAGATGGCAACCTGTCACAGTGGTGGCTAAGCTTACGTATATTAAAATCAACTACTTCCACATACGAAATGCTTTATTTCTGTTGAAAATGGTTTCGAAAATGATTTTGCAATTGCTGCTGCTCTAATTATTTGCCAAAGTTTTGTCTTATTGCTAGAACGTGATGTCATAGACGCCAAAACGTCAAAAATGACCTTGAAATACCGCCCTGTTTCTGTCTCCTAACATTGCAAAGGTCAGTCAATGGTTACCTTCCAAATTATTTTTCTTTCTAACTTAGCTGTCGCTCCAAGTGTTAATCAAGTGTCAAATTTGCTATTTACATAACGAAGGCCTACTAGATGCATTATAGTGAAATGTTATCATTGTATTTATCGTATGATCAAAAACTTTTCTACTTGTGGTAGGCTGCGGCCTGGCCAAAATCAGCCTCGTTTGCCTGCCAATGACCATTGATCAGGCCACAGCCTACCACAAGTAGAAAAGTTTTTGATCATACGGTATTAAGCTTATTGGTATTATAGTGAACATTGTTTTTATTCAAAAGACGGCGAAGCCGAATGCTGCAAAAGAGACTGAGGGCTTGAAAAAGCACAGCGCTCGTGTGTCGAACAACGTTTTTCGTGATCGTTGCTTAAATTGAGAGAAAACACGAATTTCTTGTAAATTTTGACACTACTTTGACAAATGTCAAGCAAGACACATAAGCTGCAAAACTTATAGGTACTTTTGATTATGTATTACTTATTTACTTTGCGCGTTATGTATCTATGAAACGATTACGAAAAAATACTCATGTTCACGCTGAATTAGACAAACTAGACTTAGTGATTTGTCAATTCTGTTTTATTTATGAAACTATAGGGTATACTGGATCCGCAAAAATACTTGTATGTTTGCGAATTATTCTTGTGTTCATGACACTGAAGATCCTCTCGTTTTGAAATGTTCCAGGGCGAACAAAATAGCCGCGATATGTCTGAGCGTGGTCGTCATAGCGATTAACACCTACTTCGTGGTCAACACCGTCAACGATCTGCAACTCCATTGGTTCGCCCTGGTCATAGTCGTCTTGATCGGAGCCGCCTACCTGATATTCTGCGCCTACCTGGTCGTCCACATGGCCATCTCCATGGGCAACAAGCACCTGCTGCGCTACCAGCTAGTCAACAAATACGTGATGGCGCAAGTTGATTCGCAACTGTCCGTCAACCCGATCAGCTATTCCAGGTTAAAGAATTTTATTATTTGCGCCGCATAACATGCCCCGCTTTTTTTTCACCCCAAAAGAAACAATAAAAAATCGTACTTGACACATTTACGTTCTTATTATTGTGGATGTGTTTCAGGTAGGGTTGTTACTATTGAGACGGCGGCTCCAGCCGACAACAGTGTTAACAAATGTCATTGTATTTGGCGATACAAGACTTGGAAAATGATGCGAAATCATCATTACGAAATCTTACCGCAAAATTTGGACACCTTTCATCTGGTCAGAGGTTTCGTCCCAGACCATTTTTATTTTTTTGTCTAGATATTTTTAAATCGGTTATCACCTCTAGATATAGCGGTTTCATGATGATAAAAAGAATCTCAAAAAAGTGTATTTCACAAGTGGTGTATATCGACCAAGAATCTGTTGACAGCTGGAGTCGCCATCTTGATTCAAGTTTGGGATTGGTACTGAACGGTCTTAATTTTGCACCATGCGACCAAGTATAAAAAATTTCAGGGCTTTCTGCATTAGAGCAAGCTATGGAAAAATTGTGTTGTGTTGGTACGAATGATACGATGACAAGAGGATGCCAGCCAATTGTCTACACGTGCAATTTTTCATGTGACACCTTGTCACCGTGTCGAGGTATCATGTACGCAAAAGCGAACATTTTTGAGCATACGCCAGGAATCGTGAGTTTCTCTGGAGTACTTTGCAGTGTGGACGATAAGGAGCACTGTCTTTACTGGTTGGCGGGTCTCCGCCAAGGTTGTTAGGTTCTTGGCGGCTACTAACGAATGATGTCGAAGATCGGCAGGATACTACTCGGATGAAAAAGCCAACCGCCCAAAAGGTTACATCTTCTGATGCACATCACTGGAGTAATGAGCACTAGGTACCTACTCTAGCTCTAGCCCTACCTGTTATACCTACTGCAACAGCAAGCAAGGTATGAAGACACATGCTGGCAGACAACACATTGTACAACCTACCTACTCACACCCAAATTGTCTCGTCTCCGTACAGTTAAACTCCATAATTGTCCTACTATCCATATTGCCCATTTAAAGAATAAGTTTCCTCTTGGGCAGTGGGTTTTTCCTTTTTACATTCCATTTCTTCACGGCATCACGGACTTACGGCATAATTTCCTTAGCGGCCGGCAAAAACCTGATAGCCTTGGTAAGGACCCACCAACCAGTGAAGACAATGTCCCTTATCGTCCACACTGCAAATCACTCAAAAGAAACTAACAATTCCTCGCATATTCTCGAAATTTTTCACTTTCGCGCACATGACTCCCCGAGACGGTGACAATGTCACATTGAAAATTGCACATGAAGACAGCTAGCTGCCAACAAGTCGTCAACGTGCCACTCGTACCAACGCAACCCATTTTTTTCATAGCTTGCTCTAATGCAGAAAGCCGTGAAATTGATTATAGTCGTGGATTCCCAGTGGGGTTTGAACCAACAACTTGGCTAGATACGGCTAACGTTTTGTTGGAGGTATTTTGCTTCTCTCAACGGTTGTGGTTTAAGCACGCTTAGAAACAATGAGTGTTAGGCTGTAACCATGTCTAGCCATGTTCAATGAAATCACCCCACTCTGGGTTTATGCCCCAGTTGAAAGTACCATTTCCCCGCCCCGCCCATACCATGTTGTACATACGTCCGAAAGCTTGAGTTTTAGTTTCGTTGTATTTGTTTGCTTATTCTCTTGGCACGCGCGTCTTTTATTATTTGCACCAGAACTGCCCGGAACTGAACTTGACTATTTTTGCAGAGAACACTTGATCGAATCTACCTAATGAACAAATGTATGTATCCGTGTCGTTTGTGCCTCTGACTGTCTATGTGGTTTCTCACGAGCTAACTTAACAAACTAGTATTTTTCCTGTGTCTAACTTTCATCTCTTTGACAGCTTGAAAAAAAGACTAACAGCTAACAACACAATAACACTTAACGACGAAAAAGTGCCGAAGTCATGATCGTGACGTTTTTGTGTGGCTCTCAAATCCACAGGTCTCAATCGGAATGGACGCTGGAAACTACCGCGACCGAGCTCGGCCACGAGAGGTTTTAACATTTTTAGAAATTTTTGTTTGTTTTTAGCTCAATTTTTTCCTGTACAAAACAATTTAGATAGCAATAATTTTGTCTTTCACTGCTGCTGCTGCTGCTGCAACTTGATGTGATACGAGCAAACGTTATTATTTATTATTACGGAGTTGTTTGTTAGAGCTGTGTGTTTCTATATTTTATATTATAATATCGATGCGTATGTCATACTGAATAAAAAAAAACAAAAGAATGAACAAGAAACCAGTATTTGCTAACGCAGTCCGCCACCACATAATTACTCCCTTCCTCACTCACCCAATTCAAATAAGTCGGTTTTTCATTCGTTTTCAGTCATGTTTATTTAAAATTAAACCATGAAAAAATAAATTCATGTAAAGTGGACTAGAAATGTTGACTAGGATATTTTAAAAAGATAGAATCATTTAGCGAGTTCGTCTTCGTTGGGCAGTTGCGTGTAGACATTGAGATGATTGTTTGGTTTGTAGCCCGGTTTCTTGCGGAACACGCAGTAGCAAGTCATCACGAAGAATACCAAAACCAGCGCGGCCAATCCGAGGTTTTGCCAAATAGCGCTGGCTCTCTCCACTGTCTTCAGCCACGACACAGCGCACTCTGCGTTCCACTGATCCGCGTCCAATATGATCGGTTCCAGAAGATCGACGAAATCGTCTAGCCTGCACGTGACGTCACATCCTGCCAGGGTGACGTTCAGCGGTACCAACTGTTCCGCACCCATTTTGTAAAATATACTGACTGCTGCGCTCGAACTGCCTTTGCGACGCAGCTCGAACAACAAAGCGCTGGCGTACGGCGGCATGTGGTCCTCGAAAGCCCCCATGGCCGTCAGGAAGTTGGCTATGGTGGTGTCGTGGGCGGAATATATTCTGAATTTGGGCAATGCTGCGCCGGCGGAAGTCACGTTTCGGAAGTAGGCGGTGATTTCGTTGAACCACAGTCCGGTTTTAAGTCTGGCCATTTCCGGCGTGTAACAAGGAACTTTAAACCTGGAATCAAAAGTGATCTTGGCTTAATGACATTGTTTTGACAGCTATACGATTTTGACAAACAAAAAATTAATTGCGTGAAGAGGGCGATTGCGTCAGAGTTGTTTCAATTGTCAGTAATGTCAGTATCAAGCAGGCTGGAAGACCTGTAATTTCTATTTCAGTCAAATGATTTTCTTTATCCAATCCTATTGAATAATGCACGCATTATCACGCGCATACATGCCTGCATTTTTCAATAAGACTGGATAAAGCGAGGGATAAAGCATAGTATTATACTCGCGGGTAATGGCTATTACTCATTCGAATGCTTTACGACACTCGCCAAGGCTCGTGTCGGCAAACCGCATCTTCATTAGTGAAAAGCAATCATTACCCGCTTGTTGAATAATATACTATTATCATACATCACGTTCGTAACTACATCCGAAACTACATGACTTGATTTTTTTTCCTTTCTCATAAATTATGTCAACCGTACAATAAGTTGAGAGATATCAAACTAATAGTCGCACAAAACTGATATCCCTAGAATACATAGCTCCGACTTTTACGCCGCCTGTCGGCGATGAGGTGAACAAATTGCATGCCCTGTTGCCAACTTCACGACAGTAAATTACAATTTTTTGCAACTATAGATTGCGGAAAGCGTGTTTATTATACGAACCTGAATTCAGCCCAGGGTTTCATCCTATCCGGGAAAACCCTGGCCGTCCACGCTGGCAAGGTCAAATTGAACCTAGATTCGACCAGTAACACGCTGTACATGTGCCTGATTCCTTTCAAATTCGTGACTTTGTACCCGGAATTTTCCGTAATGTAATCGTACATGTCCTTGTTTTGCTCGTCGATTTTTCGGAACTCGTCGCTGGCGTACAGCTCCTTTTCCAGCTGGTCGTACTTTGGGCAGGGTTTGTCCATGGCCAGGACGGCATCGTCGTCCTGAGGCAAAGTGTGGATGGGTATGGGTTGCCAGAGCAAGGCCCGATTCCATACTTGGTCGTTTTTTGGCGGGTAAAGGCCCGCCAGGTTGGCAGCAGCGGACATGAGGGTGCGATCTACGTCAGTGGACTGGACGTGGACGTCGTCTTCGGAGTACTCCGCCGGCAGCCAACCGTCGTATCGCTGCCTCAGCCATCCCCCAAGTTGGAAGTGGTGGATCTTTCCGGTCTGAAAACATAACCGTTGTTTTTTGGTACCGGAAGCCTTGTGACGTTTTGATTGGATCAAAACTCTGATCAATAGTTATGGCATGCACTGAATTTTATCCTTGCATATTAATACATTTTTTAGCAGATTTTCCACGTAGGTGAATATCGCTTTTATATCCGCTTTCTCCGTCCGACTGTCTGTCCGTCCATTCGTTATTGCAGTACTGCCATGTAACATACAGATAATATATTTTGCATGCCACCGTCCCCACACATGAAGTGTCTAAACCGCAACTTAGAAAATGCGCTTCTGAGACTCACACCAGCGGGTTACCTTGCTACTTGTTTCGCTCTATCATAAGCTTTTTACAGTTTCTCAGCATCTTGCTTGGATCTCAAGATTTTTGTGATATGCCTGAAATAGGGACTAAACAGTACTACAGTGCTAAGCAAACAAAAGTTCGGAGTGGACCATGTCTGGTATCGTTTCTCACTAAATCACGTGCTCTGAATGCAATTTTTTTAATACTTCGCATGATTAGATTACACGTTTTATCAGTGACTTGAACACGTCTTATCTAATGACGCATTTCCCTCCGATTTCCAGTTTTCTTGTATCTACTTCTTGCCATTATAACAGCATGTTGCTTGTCTACTTTCGTTCTATCGCAGACTTTCATAGGGTCTCATTAATTTGCTTAGGTCTCGAGATATTTGAGATAGACCTGAAATAGGGGCCAAGTTCGCACTACAGGGCTTAGTGTGAGAAATCCAGAAATATCTTTGACAATGCTTCTCGCTAAATCACGTGCTCTGAATACAATTTTTGAATCATTTACTTGATTAGACTACATTATATGCAATAACACATTCTCCTCCTCTTCTCCAAGACCTAGTTTTCTTGTATCTTCAATTCTTGGTGTTGATAGCACGTTGCTACAGCTATTTTCCGTTTTATCACAGACTTTTCACAGTTCATCAATACCTTACTTGGATCTAGATATATTTGAGATAGACCGAAAATAGATAGACTTTCAAGGTGGTCAGACACTTTTGTATTACCTGTATATGCGCTACCATGGTAGCTAAAATGGTTAGAACATTAACAATTATTTGTCTTTTTTTTTTTGAAATATGCGGTCAGGTTTGTTCGGTCCCAAAAAAACGTATCGTAAGAAGGTTTCAGAACCACAGATTAACAGGTTTCTCATCGCCGCTGCTATTTTATTTGAGTGACAGTTACAGTCATAAAGTCAACAAGATATTCATTCTAAATCGAACTCCTGTAAGTACGAATGATCTACTATTAAACTATATGAATAATTTCCTATACTTGAACTACTATCAAGTGCGTTTTTTGCCCGACTAGTGCCCGTTGATGCGTTGTTTGACTAGTGTTTCTTAGCTACCATGGCGGATTTTTCGACCTAGTAATTGGGGCCATGGCAATGTACGCTATTATCAGTCCAGTTTAGATGCAGGTCCATGGGTCAAACCGAAAAATGCAATAGTTTCACAATACCTTCAGATGCCGATTATCAACAAGCCGTGTCCTGGAGGGCCATTTGATATACAGGATGTCTCAGCTAAAACAATCCAGCGCGATTTTCTCAGAAAATATCAAGGCAACAAAAAAATTGTTTGAATTGGGGGGAAGCCTGATCTTTTAGCTTTCTTTTGAGGGGGCGCCGATGCTTCTAGGTGCTCTAGTTTCCAAGAAAATGCAATTTGAATCGAGCGAGTTACAAAAATTGGAAAATTCATGACCGATAAAACAAAATACTTCAGATGAAAAAAAAATCGTATTTCTCTGGGCTTTCCATTCATGTGTCGCTGATTTTTGTACCTGGCCCAATAAGCCAGAAATTCTGCCTCAAAGTCCAGCAAACACAATAATCGGAATCCGTGATGTCACCGATCACACACTTGTTGATTTTAACACCAGCCGTTACTAGCACTTTTTCACTCAACATACCTGGATTCTCCATAGCAATGAATACTGGCTGATGTGAAAATCAACAAGTGTGAGATCGGTGACGTCGCGTCGTTATGAATTCCGATTATTGTGTTTGCTGGACCTTGAGGCAGAATTTCTGGCTTATTGGGCCAGGTACAGACATCGGCGACACATCAATGGAAAGCCCAGAGAAAGAGGATTTTTTTTCATTTGAAGTATTTTGTTTTGTCGGTCATGAATTTTCGAATTCTTGTCACTCGCCAGATTCAAATTCCATTTTCTTGGAAACTAGAGCACCTACAAACATCGGCGCCCTCTCAAAAGAAAGCTAAAAGTTCAGGCTTCCTCCCAATTGAATATTTTTTTTGTTGCCTTGATATTTTCTGAGAAAATCGCGTTGGATTGTTTTGAGCTGGGACACCTGTATCGTACTGATGAGTTAAAAATTCAAATTTTGCGTGCAAAAAGTAAAATAGCGCATTGTCGTGAACGGACGCAATTTCAGAGCCTGAGGTCCCGATCTCATAGTCCAGTTAGGACCACGTTTGTTTCTTAATTCCAGTGGCAGGTATAATTATGTTTTTGGAGCATACGAATAATTACGATAAATCAAAAACTAATTGTCTACGCCTAGAAAATAGGTTTGTAATCTTGGAAATATTACAGGAACAGATAAGAGACCCCGTGACAGGGTTGAGGAAGATATTTTGAAATTCCGAATTTAAAAAAGGCGGCAAAACGTAAAAAAGTAATGTTAAAAACTTGTAACTTTTGCCACATTTCACCCGCTTTCCTCTAGCCACTGGGCTATCGATTTTCCGCGTCCTTGTGTGTGTGCGAGACTGAATCATGATTGTCACCACCACCACAACAACATGCAGTGCAAACAGATGTATTGCAGAATCTCGAGGCCCCCCCTAAAATTAACTTACATTCGTCAACTGTCCAGGTCCCACAGGCCAATAGGATCTGTTCTGATAAGGGTCATTGGGGTAAAACGAGATAGGGGTCCTGTCACCATGGCGATAAACCTATAAAAAATTACAATTTTTCTTTAATGAAATATCAAGATCAAATAAGTAGGTTACAAAAAAGTACTCACCACGACCACGGATAACAGCTCGTCAGTACAGTGAATGACCGGCAACGGGATAAACAAGTAGGTAACAATCAAGAAAACAATATTTGTTTCCATGTTTTCGCGATCATCAACTAGGCATCGTCAGTGTCGAAACAACATCGTGACCAAAATTTACCTAATTCACAGCCGTCTTGCCGGGTGTACGTTTGAAAATATATTAATTTGTGCAAGTTTGAATCCGAACATATGGGCGATTTAAAAAGGATTTTGCCCTCCCACCGAGCCGGGAAACTGGAGAGGCGCAGACGCCAGATTTTCCAGTTGTAGGTACCTACAGGTTTCTCTTTGAGTTTGAGGCATAGGTTTGAGGTATTTAATAAAATAAAAAACTTTTCCATGATTTTTAGCGCAAGCTTCATATCTGTCTTTTAATTTTTCCAAGTGCTACCGCATACAGGGTGTGGTATGTAACTTTCTCTTTCCAAATGCAACACCCTACCCTAGTGTTTTGAAGTGGGATTCTCAACTGTCAGCCTCGCTGTCACTTTTAAATTGAAGGTGATTTTATTTTTTTGCACAATTTTACAGAAATATGATCAAAATCGTGCTGTATTCGTAGGCAGGCTATCGTTTAATTCTTATCCAATAACTGTAGAGTGGAGTCAAAATTATACTGGTTGTCTGCACCTGTACTTGTACCAATTTTTAATGGCGTAGGTATCCACTGAAAACCGGCGAACCGTGAAATAATCCTAACAGAGATAGAGGCTTCCAAAGTTGAGTTTTTAATTTTTTTGTTATAACTCCAAATCTAATCACTGGATCATGACCAAATTTGGTACACAAAGTAAGTTGAAGCATACCTACAAGCTGGTCATATTGATTCCGGTCACATACGTGAAATTTGTGATTTTTCATTTCTTTATTGATTTTTCAAATTTTTCATTTTTTTTGCAAAAGTACTTATTTTTCGATGCTCTTACTATCTCCTGAAATATTGACAAAAAAAGTGAAACACCCTGTAAGTATTATAACATGAGTAGGAGGTACTCAATACTCACTTTTCCCGTTATTGTTCAAATGGCTTTATCTTTCTTTTTTACAAAAAGAAAGTTTGTTTTTCAAGAATCACAAGATAGGTTTATCAAGTACCCATTAACAATAACAATAACTATACATTGTGAGTAAACTTTTTTGAGAAAACATGCATAGTTATCTCAAAGTGATGTCCTTTCTACTACAAATCTTGAAAAACTGCTTCAAAAGATTCAGACTTCGATAGAAAACTGCTTGAAAATTCTAGTGAGAATTGAAATCGTAAACAAAGGCAAGTAGGTATCTATATAGTTATGATCTTTTCAGAAATTGGAGGGAAGCCTGACCTTTTAGCTTTCTTTTGAGAGGCGCCGATGCTTGTAGGTACCTACTCTAGTTTACAAGAAAATGCAATTTTAATCGAGCGAGTAACAAGAATTCGAAAAATCATGACCAACAAAATATTTCGGATGAAAAAAATCCTCTTTTTCTGGGCTTTCCATTGATGTGTTGCTGATGTTTGTACCTGGTCCCGTAAGCCAGATATTCTGTCTTACAGTGCAGCAACACAATAATCGGAATTCATGACGTCACCGATCATACACTACTTGTTGATTTCGACACTAGCCGTTACTAGGACTTTTTCACTTACCATACCTGGTCTCACCATAGCAATGAATACTGGCTGATGTTAAAATCAACAAGTGTGTGATCGGTGACGTCATGAATTCCGATTATTGAGTTTGCTGGACTGTAAGACAGAATACGAAACCAGGTACAGACATCAGCAACACATCAATGGAAAGCCCAGAAAAAGAGGATTATTTCATCTGAAGTATTTTGTTGGTCGAATTTTCGAATTCTTGTTACTCGCCCGATTAAAATTGCATTTTCTTGTAAACTAGAGTCCCTACAAGCATCGGCGCCCCCTCAAAAGAAAGCCGAAAGGTCAGCCCCCCCCCTTCAATTGCATTTTTTTTTGTGGCCTTGATATTTTTTGAGAAAATCTATTTTTTTGGGTTGCAAAAATTTCAAAACTATAAAATTGATATGCGGAAAAAATAAAAGGCTGCTGTATAGTTTTCAAAAAACACACAATATCGTCATTGTATTGCCAACACCACTGATATCTATGGTACTTACCTGCTACATTTTCAGGCTGCTTGTTTCAGTACTCAGCAGGCCAAGTCGAAGTTCTTGTTTCCAGTGAAGTGAAGTGATCGAGGGGTAAACCACCTTGGAAATCTGGTGTACACTTCCATGGAAATCATTTGGAAATCTTAAGAAATCATTTGAAAATCATTGGAAATCGGTGAACAAAAACTCCGTCCGTGGTTTACCCCTCGACCCCGATCGAGTAAGTAGTTACTAATCACTCACATGCGGTAAGATATTGGATTGCGCTTTCACAAACCCTCAAGTGCAAGTCGTACCCGTTGGGTACCCATAGCCATTATACGACCTATTACCGACCTACCCAACTGTTACTGTCTCGAGGTAAGAAATAGTAATAAAACATTTTTATTGAGAACGACACAGACTGCAAAAGCTACACAGTATCTTCAACTCAAGACGAACGTCTCCTTCGCATTTTTCGGTTCTTCGGGTTTGTTTCCGGTCGTGACGACGATGATGTCCTTAAACGACTTATTTTTACCGAACGCCTGGACGGTGTAACAACGGATGCACAGGAAAGTAATCACTGAAGTGACCAGGAGAGTGGCCAGGACTGAGCTCATCAAAACAAGGCCCATTTTTGCCGGTCCTGGGGGAGGTGGGTGTTGAACATATGAGCTGGAACCTGGATCTTGGATGGTCGGGGAATAATTGGAGCTGCTGAGTACACTGATCACATTTGCATGACTTTTGAGGTATTAGGTGACATTTTTGACGCTCGGAGCTGCTTTGTTGGACTTGTGAACGTAACCTGTGACGTAACCAAGAAAGGTGGTTGATCTCAATACGTGTCACTGTCAGTACTTTGCCGTGTCATCACCTGTTGTTTACCTGGATGCAAAGACCTGAGCATTTTGTTCCTGCGATAAAATCTCATTTTATTCTACCATGCTTCTAGAACGGTCACCATGGCGGAGCGTCACCATACCCAGATCGAAAAAGAGCTGCCTGAGAAGACTACAGAAATCGAATGGAAACAAGCTCTCATAGCGAATCAAGGGGACGAATAGTTACTGATCTGACTAGTTACAGGATCTGTCTTTATTTCTGAGCAGCTTCAACTTCAAGCAGTTCTTATTTTTTAGTCTACTTTGTTTTGTCTCGAGCTTTTCAAGCCTTTCCTGGAGCGTCTTCAACAGAGAGAGTTTTTAAGCTGAATGCTGGTTCCGGTACCACATCTTTGACAACATAGACTATTAATAAGGTATGCTACAAAAAAGCAAATCATTTTATCCTGAAAACGTGTGATACATACCAAAATCAACACCAAAATGGCAACTGTAAAACTGGCCTCTTCGCTATCAAGCTTCACAGTCACAGTCGCAGAACCAATTATTTTATTATAAAATACAGATATGATACATATTGGTCAAAAGCGCAACTTATAAAACGAGCCAACTTCTGCTGTGTAACTATTACACTAAACCATTTATCACTATGACTGGTGCAGAAACCGGATACTACTACTGACAACATCTGCAAACTGACACCTTGACGCAAGATTTCAACATATTTCCCTGCTCCCGTACAAGATCTGATGCCCGCACTGAAAAAAATCAACAAAGCTCAAAAACTTGATCGTGTTGAAAATTTCACAACCCTTTACCGTTGGTACTCCTGGTGAAGCAACAGTTGCGGTCTTCTTCATTGGACGATCGAATCTTTATTGACGATTGCCTTGTGCGAGAATGCGATTCCTTTTGAACTCCTATTGTCTGTCTGCAGTTCTGTTGATCGCCTGAGGCGTCGGGCTCGTTGAACTGGAGACCTGATCGGCGGTAGCTAGCCGATTGGGCTGTCGTGCCGGAGCCTGGTTCCCCAGTTCCTTGCTGTGCTTCGGGTACCACTTCTTGCGATTCTGATGGATCATATCGGCTCTTGTACAGCGATTCGACTTGGGGTTCTGTCTCGCTGATCGTCACTTTTTTCGATTCTTGGATCTCGATGGTTCCATGCGACGACGGATTGCACATCTTTCGTTCGGATGGCACTGCTGCTGCTGCTGCTACGTCAAGGTGAGCAGCAAAATTGAAGTCGCTCGCGTTGTCACCTGTACAAGTTCAACTTGAGGATTTGGCAGCGTTCATCATACCGTTTTTGACTTTACCAGCGACGGAGCCAGTGTTCAACAGCTTGATGCAGAAACAAGTGATCAGGCAGCTCGCCAAGACCGCACATCCCACACAAATGAGGACCATTATTGTGAGTGTTGGATTCCTATGTGGAATTTCTTTTGGACATGCACATTCAACAATAAACAATACCGAAGAAGTTGAAGATTTGAACTGCAAATTTTGAAGTTTCAACATTGAAATATGAACATCTGTCAGTAAGGCGTTTGCGTACTTGATCTTTGGCAGTTCGGCCATGGCTTCGGCAACGCCTCTGTGGGTACGCAACGCAAGAATCAAGTTGCAAGCAAGCGACTTCCTGTCTTATTGAGTGACGTTTGAGTAAACTGGTAAATTTTGGCAAAGAAACTTCCTCGCGGGGACCAGCGACGACGTCTCCATGAGAGGAAATTTCACATAACATGGATTTAATTTGTTTGGGCATTGGACTTGCGACTGGCGTCATTAGTACAATACTAACTTGTTGTTGTTTCGCTAGAGCGAAGAAAAAAAAAGAAGATAAAAAGAAACAAAAAGAAGCTAAATCCGAAGAATGATTTTGTATCATAATAATGTGAAATTTGGTGTACCCACAAATGACGGTGAAATATTCGTTCAATAAAACGTTCTCTTCAAAGGTTTTTATTTGTGATTGCTCGTACAGTGCGATCAACAAAAAACTATTTTGGGTTGGCTTTGGGCTTTGGAGTGCTCGTCGATAGGAACCTGACAGGAAGATGAGACCTATCAAATATGGCCGACGAAAACGTACTTATTTCAAATGCGGCAGATGTCGAATACACTCAAATATTTCAAATGTCTCTACTGTTAAGCGAAATTTTCATATGGAAAATGGTGATGGTTTTGGTTTTCAGATGTTTTCTTTTGAACGATATAGCGTGATTGCATGAAATTCTTTCACCTGATCACCAACAGGCAGCTCAAGGATCGAGGTATGTTTTGAAATTTGTTAGGGAATTGCATTGAGGCCATAACCAAGGATTGGGGCACATAATAGTGTAAAGCATTGTTAGAATGATTAGAAATCATAATCTCGATCTCATAAACGCCGAACAAACCAGTATATGAACAAAACACGTAAAAATGACTGGATTTAGTGAGGTTAGTCCGGTTGTCCTATACACCTGTAAAAGGTTGAGGCAATAAATTGTTAATTGTTATTGTTGTTGACGTTGACTCCGCATGGATGAAACTTGACAGATGACAATAACACTATTGACATTTTGCTATAAACTCCCTCTACATGCAATCACCCTATTGTGGTTCTCCTTTGCTTGGACCGATAAATTAATATTTTCCTTCAAGCGATTATTTGTATTTTTCTTCCAGCGGTACTTCGTATCCTCCTTCGAACGATAATTTGTGTTCTCCTTCGAGAGGTAACTTGTATTTTCCATCAAGCGTTATTTCGTGCACTTCTTTTGGCGATTCCTTATGGTCTCATTCGAGTGATAATTTAGCCAAATTTAGAATAGTGAGAATCTTAAGCCTTAAGCAATGTCGCACAAAGTTGAATATTGATATATAACTGGTATGATCCCTAGGGAAGAACATATTAAAATATTTGGACTTACACCTCTGTGCCTCCTACGATTTTGGGGCTTTAAATATCTGGTCAAAAAATTCACCCAGACACCTTTCTATAAAACTGTTTCTGTGGACAAACCAATCATTTTAACAATATAAGATGGGTCTCAAATGAAACACGGTATGTTGTTACCTATGAAGCGGGCTTCGGTAGTCATGAAACATTTCTGTTTGAAAGTGGCGTGGATAGGTGAAAGGTGGAATTTCTCGCCTGGAGAAACATGTAAGAATATTTTGCGATGGCCAATAAAGCTGAGCATTGGTAATAGGTTCTTTTTCCCATCTTCGAAACAGACCCAAGTGATGAGACTGATGATGAGTGAACAAGTTGATATTCACAGTGCTCATCCCGAAAATAATGAATTCTCTGCAAAAAATGTGTTTTTTTTCATTTAGGGGCATCATAAATGAATTGTCCAAAGTCGTCAAGAATAAAAATTACCAACAAATCCTATATTATCTTGAAAAAAAAAACAGCATGAATTGCTTACGCCTATTTATATCACAAAGTCAAAGTATTGTAACGGAGATCCGGTATCCCGGATTTGTCCTGCGGACCCAATATCCCGGCTTTACCCAGTGAGAGAGCGCCACGCACCAAAGCGACTCATTGACGAGTAGCGCCTTGGATTTGGTTAAAGAAGTCAGTGGTTTGATGACTCTACACCATGTTAAAGTAGTTCGTCATAACTTAACACTTGGTTAAAGAAGTCAGTGGTTTGATAACTCTACAGTCTACACCATCTTGAAGTAGTTTGTCGTAACTCTACACTTGATCGAAGCAGACAGTAACTTGATATCTGTGAACTTGATGACTCTAAACCATCTTGAAGATGTTCGTCGTAACTCTACACTTGGTTAAAGAAGTCCAGTGGTTTGATGACTTTACACCATGTTAAAGTAGTTCGTCGTAACTCTACACTTGATTAAAGAAGTCACTAATTGGATTACTCTGCACTTGATCGAAGTATTCAGTAATTTGATGACTCTACACACACTTAGTTACATGCTAGTTAGTTGCTAACTAAGTAGTTACACAGAGCTTGTTTACGCGAGGCTTAGCAGAGATTTTAACAGTGGTTAGTTAGGAGTGTTTACGCGCGCCGACCAAAATGACAGCCGACAGCCCCTTAACCTAGGCCGCTATTCTTGAATCGTGTGAGAAAAGTCCCTGGCAGTAAAATACATTCCGCAGTACACTTCTGTAGTGAAAGTTGCCTAAAAACCACGATTTTAGGCAACATTCGCTACATCGGTGTACTGCGGATGGGCATGGGCGTTAACGTGCGATTGCCAACACTTGTTTGCTTACTAAATGCAATTTAAAATCACATTTAGCTAAGCTTAACAGCTGTTGCGAAACTTGCGTTTAGAGGTGTTTATGCGGACGATAACATTGATGTTACGGACCTTAACACCAGTTTTAAACCTCGCGTAAACAAGGCCACTCTTAGTTAGTTAGTTGATTGCATGCATTTTCGGGGGAAAAATGGACATACAGGGGCTTCAAAAGTATCGCATTCCGAGTCCAGAGCGCTAAATGTAATCTACTCAAGAACACGGGAAAAATATTTAAAATTTTTGATTACGTTATTTTTAAAGATGTGGAGGATCAAAGGGGTGGGACTTCGCCCCTCTCTATTTTCGTAAGTTTGAGCGATTTCGGGGAACTGTTTGTGATGGACTAATCACTAATCAGTGAAAATAATCAACCACTGGGTGTGCACTGAACTTTGATTTAATAAACAGGGTGATACATAAATTTCAAAAATTCCTTTTCATTAAAAAAACGCCAATAAAAATTTTTCTATGGAAACGAAAGAGTCAAATCTTGTTCTAAATTATTTTAGGAACCAATGAAATAATTTACAGACATAATTGAAGAAAACTGGATTTTTGTGATTTATGACTCACCCTGTATCTCAAACAGGAATTCAGTGCACACCCAGTGGTTGATAATTTTGACGGTTTAGTCTATCGTGAACAGTTCCTCAAAATCACTTTGAATAATGCAAATAGAGGAAGGCGAATTCCCACCTTTTGATCCCCAATCTCTTAAAAATGAAGTCGCAAATTTTTTTAAATATTTTTTTCGTGTTCTTGAGTAGATTCCATTTATCGCTCTGGACTCGGAATTCGATACTTTTGAGACACCCTGTATAACCACTTTCACAACAGACCAATTTTTGATCTTGTATTGAATACAGACACAATAGGAGCTTCCCTTTTACCACCTAAACTAAGTAGTCTGACCTAAGTTGTTAGTGGTATCACACTTTCGCGCATGTGATTTCTCGCTTTTTCTCTCTCTGATCAGATCAGTGAGTTTTGTGGTAAAAGGAAAGCACCTAATGTTTTCATCGTTTATCAGACTGCACCTTAATGATCATTAACGTTAAATGACGATTGCGAATTTGGGGGTGACACACTGCAAATCGTAAATCGTAATAAGCCCATGAGCTTGCGCCGTAGCGCATGAATAAACGTGGCGATCAATTTTCCCCCAAAATGTCAATGTCAAATTGTCGAATGGTTCAGAGTATTGGGCTATTATTGCCCTTATTACTAATAATTATAATATTAATTTAATATTTTCGGTGAGGTGTGAGGTGGTATTTAGCTTAGATTCCATTCAATCAAGAAAGCGTGGTGTGAACATTGCAAGCAATAACAAAGTAATTATTGCTTGCAATGTTCACACCACATCACACTATCTTTATTTGTTGCCAAAATATATGTTGAATTTGTATTGAGTCGAAAAAAATGTAGGAAAAGAAGAATAAGAGCCTGATGATTTAGCCAATAACCTGATCAAAATCGCATAGCCCTATAGTCTAACCAACTTTTAAGCGCGGCCCTGATTTATGTGCGCAGCTGGCAAGTGGCAAGGCAACTGACAGATGCATGTTATAGTTCATTATGTTTGTATCTATCGTGTGTATCTTCCATTTCGCTTGCTTTTGCAAAATTTCACATTTTTCACGACGGACGTTCTGGAAACCTATTCCCTCATCAATAAATTCGACTTTGCCAAAAATAGAGTACCACCAACCGATACTGTGCTACAAGTTCGCAATGTTCGTATCATCCAACTTTCGCGAACAGGTGCAGGCGGTCATTTCTTATGTAAAGCGAGGAGATTTTTCAATTTTTCGTACGTGTTTATACGTGCACGCTACGGGAATTATATACCTACCTGTCTCACGGATACTTACGGAAACCCATCTCCTCATCAATAAATTCGACTTTGCCCAAAAATAAAGTGCCGCCAATCTATATCCTGCTGCCCGTTTGCAATGTTCGTATCATCCAAATTCCACGAATAGGTGGTCATTTCTTATGTTTTTGCAGTTTTTTCGTACGTGCTTGTACGTGCACACTACGGGCATTATCTCATAATTTGGTACAAGAGATGTTGTTGCAAGAAGCAATCCACAAAATCCAGTTCCTCCATTCCAGAAATACGTGTCTGAATGGCGTACAGGGCCGCTATTCTTGAATCGTGTGAGAAAAGTCCCTGGGAGTTTTATATAATCCGTACTACAGTTTTGTAGCGAAAGTTGCCTGAAAACCACGATTTTAGGCAACATTCGCTACATCAGTGTACTGCGGAATGTATTTTACTCCCAGGGACTTCATGGATTCAAGAATAGCGGCCCTGAAATGACGGACTTGGACTTGATGACAAATGACGGATATCGCGATTCATTGCAGAAAAGCTGGCCAATGGTATTCAAAAATCACGGCGATGATACACGACCACCGGCGATTATCCGGCGATTATGATTACTCCTAGTTAATGACCATCAAGGTCCTAAATGACGTTCTAAATGATCATTAAGTAAATGACGACGTGACACACTGGTCATTTATATCGTAATTTACGCTTAATGATCATCAAGTTTTCCAGTCTGTCAAGGGTATAACCATACGAAAACCGAAATTACAAAACGACAATTTCAGATGGCAAAAATCGTCGTTTTTTTTCAGTAAAACTTGTTTATTCGTGTTTCTATTCAATTTTAAACACAAAGATCAGAAGCTAAGATTTAGTTGGAAACGATACCACACTTGCCGATATCAATTCAAGGTTTTTGAGAAAAACAAAATTAATTTTGCCGATCTTTTTTTCCAGGCAACCCAACTTTTTATCAACAATTTAAACGTTAGTCAAATATTTTAAAGCCTTGAGCGGGGCCTTGAGGCATCTTAGTGTGATTTTTCTTTCATTTATATAAGCTACAGGGTGGCACTTACGCATGTAAAATGGCAATATTTAGCCACAACCCCACAACCCCCCACAACCAATGACGCACAAGGGGGTGCCACAGAGTATTTTCGTATTTTATTTCTCAGGTCTTACAAGGCCCGTATACCAAATTTCAGCTTTTTAAGAATTTGTTACGGGTCAAAACCTAATATTCCTGGGCTAATTTGTGTATTTTCCGTCGAGCGATTCTTTGTGCTCTTAGAACGATATTTTGTGTTGACTGTTTTCTGATTCGAGCGTTAATTTGTGTTCTCATTCAAGCGTCAATTTGTGTTTTCGTTCTAGCGTTAATTTATGCTCTTCAAACGATTTGCTTAAAAACCAGGAGCTTCCTGCGCTACCGGCAATTTTCAATTCACGTGAACGTGTCCCGAACGAAAATTGTCCGCCACCACAATGACTCCCTTCCGCATCCTACAAATTCCAGTCTCAAATTCACGGAAACCGATAAATGGTTATCAGAGTGAATAGAATCGGGTTTAGAACACAGAAAACCACGTTGAAAATTTGCAAATTTTTATTTTCAAGAGTGCAAAACTGAATTCATTCCAATAAAAAATTACAAACAGGAGATCATGGCGTACAAAATCGAACGGTGCTTGCATACCGTTCTTTAGTTGAACCTAACCGAAATTCTTAACAGACCAATCAAAACATTGCTTTTTTATACAAATTCTATAATCAACAATTTTTGAATAAAATCTCTAACGTCAAGAAAAAGGCAACGCTTTGAATAGTAGTAATGGCAACATTGTGGTGGCATTTTGACAGGTACAGACTGTAATTTTGCTATTTTTTTTTTAAATTCAATAATTTCACCTATACCGGTTCATAATCCGGCAGTCTGGTGTAGGAATCGCTCCTGCTGGTCCTGTTTTTGTAAAAACATCTCACGCAAACGATCGTCAGCAACAAACTGACCAGGACGATTCCGACGAAAATCACCGCCATCTTTGGGGCGTAATCGAAAACTCCCAGGCGGCACTCCAGGCGCCACTGCTTCACGGACAGGGCGATCGGTTGCAATATCCTGCTGAAATCGTCCATGGAACAATCGAAACCGCAGCCTTCCAGCTTGATGTTTTGTACGTCGCTCGAGTTTTTGTAGAACAAATTGACGTAGGTGCCGCCGTTGCCGTTTTTTCGCAATTCGAACATCAGCATGCTGGCGTACGGAGGGCAGTGAGGCACGAAGGCGCCCATCGAATTGAGCAAACTGGCGATGGTGATGTCGTGTCCGGAAAACACCCAGAACTTCTGGCCTTGCTGGGCCGTCCGGTTGTTGAAGTGCTCGACGATTTCGTTGAAAAACACGCCGGTCTTCAGACGGGCCATGTTTTTCGTGTACGTGTTGACGGCGAAGCTCAGCTCGGCCCAGGGCTTCAGCTTTGTCGGGTAGACTTTAGCAGCCCATTCCGGCAGCGTATAGTTGTACTGCGTTTCGATGTACAGCGTGTTGTAGAGGTACTCCAGGGTTTCCAGGTCCGTGATCTTGGTGCCGGAATACCGCGTCAAGTAGGCGTACAAATCGTGATTGGTGTGCGAGATGTTCTTGAACAGCTGCGTTTCTCTAAGTTCTTTGGCCAGCTTGTTGTAACGCGGGCAGGGGCGTTCCATGGCAAGGAGGGCGTCTTCGTCTCTGGGCGTGGTGTGGACCGGAATCGGTTGCCATCGCAGGTCCGAGTCCCAGATTTGATTGTCCTGCGGGGGATACAGACCGGCCAGGTTGGCTTCGGCGGACATCAAAGTACGGTCTGCGTCAGTGGAGCGAACGTAGATGTCGTTTTCGGAGTACGTGGCCGGAAGGAAGTCCGAATAGCGCTGGCGCAGCCATTTGCCCAGTTGGAAATGCTGTAGTTTACCAGTCTGGAACAAAACGGGGTTCGTTTGAGTTTCTTGCATTTCGAAACCGAAAGCGCTTGATATCTCTCTCTGAAGCTAGAGAAACAGTGTCACAACTCTTCCTACAATAGCTCACTCGCTTGATACAGATCAGTAACAAGGTACTTCAAAATCCGGGAAATGGGAATTGCTGTCCTTCTGCAGAGCAGGTAAGTAAGGTAAGCAATGGACAAAGGGTAGTCTAAAAAATCTATACTTACGAGACAAAAGTAGATTCCGAGTTTCATGAAAATCGTTCAAATGATAACAGACTTCAAGATGACGGAGTTATCGGCACATACTTGAATGGCTATACCGCTCATGACCTATTGCAGACAATACCGCGCCGGGGAATGAAAGGAGCTAGAAAATGAGTCATGAACTACGAAAATTCTGTTTTCTAAAAAAAACCAGAAGCAAAAGAATTCTATGAAAATGAATTGTCTTTTATTGTGCTCTACATAGGTTATGGGACTACTGTGACTGTTTGCAGGCACTTTTAGGAATAATTTCCAGGATTCACAACTCACCCTTTATAGAAAACAGAAATCCGATATAGATTCAGATGTTGATTTTTTGTACTCATTATTGTGCCATTAACACTTTACTAAAACTTTTCGAAATGACGAAAATATAAGCGATCGAAGGACCGACAAGTTCAGGAACAATAAATTCAGCAGTTCGGAAGAGACTTCTGAAAACATACATATAGAGCACGATGATGTACGAATGTGAAACATGGACAGCGGGAGAGGCAGATAAGAGAAAATTGGAAAAGTTTGAAATGTGGTGGTACAGGCGAATGATGGAAATACCATGGATAGGTAGGGTCAACAATAGGGAAGTAGTAGAAAGAGTAGGGGAAGGAAGGAATATATCGATGCTTATTTGCAATAGGACGTAACCCTCAATTTTTCCAAAATTGCGTTTTTTGGTTTTAATGGATGCCCAATATTATTTTGCATCCATTGAAACAATAAAACGCAATTTTGGAAAAATTAAGAGTTACGTCCTATTGCAAATAAGCCATCGATATGGAAAACAGTAAAAAAAGATAAATAGAAGGACACCTTCTGAGACACGAAGGACTAGCCGAGATATACTCGAAGCGGAGTTTTTTCGGAGCGGAGTTATTTTTCACCCCCCGAGTTATTTTTGAAAACTGTTCAAGAGGCTTTAGTCCAGGAGCTTATGCAATCCCGTGGGATTTTGAATGAAGGAGCATGCGGCTATGTGGAATATATTCCTTAGATGGCCAGCAATCACACCTCACCGGATGTTTTGCTTGAATTTCTTGCAGAGGATTTATACAGGGTGAAACAGGAAAATAAATGAAAATTCGTAGCTCCAGACTGAGAAAAGGTGGCACGCTTAAACTGCGGACGTGATTTGATTCTGTTGTTGGGTTGCTTCCTGCCGAATTTGGTCCTAATACGTCAGATAAATTTTGAATAATTGAACAACAAAGCTTTGAACTTTGACATTTTTTGATTATTTGACAGATGACAGGCGAAGAAATACTTTCAACAATTTTGAATACAGTTTTTTAAGGGCTTTTAAATGACATACTGCAAGTCAAGATCCGTGAGATATAATTTCTGTCATTTTTGATGGTGACATTTCCGTTTGACAGACGACAACCAAAACGTAATAGGCTCATTCGGCAGCAAAACCATGTCTGCATACCAAATTTCAAGTCGATCGGATTAACGTTGCGGCTCACACACAGCTCCGTAATCTTCTCTAAAAAACTATTTTTTTATTCAAAATCTATTCGATGGATTAGGACCAAATTTAATTAGAAGCAACAAAACAAAATAATTGAATCAAGCCCGCAGTTGCAGCTTTCTACCAATTCCCAGTTGGACCTTACGAGTTTTTGAATTTTCTCATTGCCATTATATGGGACTCGTATCGGATTTTGACCAGGACGATCCGTGTTTGGTGCAGGGCTCAACTCGGCCGTCCATTCCTGGTGGGGGATTGACTTAATTCGAAAAATTCCAACTGATATTGGACGTAGATTCCATTGGGCGTCGTGCAGGCCCATTTTCAATTCCTACACGGTTTCGGTTTTTCGACGGTGATTTTTTCAAAATAATAAATTTAATTTTCAAGTTTCCTTATTTTTCACGGTATATAATTTTTTTCTTCTCTTTTCCTTTTCACCTTATATAAATCCTCTGCAAGAAATTCAAGTAAAACACCCGGTGAGGTGTGATTGCTGCCCATTCAGGAATGTATTCCACATGGTCGCTATGCTCCTTCATTCAAAATCCCACGGAATGCTTTTTAAACTAAACTAAACTACCGTATGTTCGTTAAAATCATGAATTAAGGCAGGCTATGGAAGTAAAAACGTATGTCGTGAATTTATCAATAATCAAATTTATCAATATCAAATTTTATGTCAACATGATGAGCCGTCGTCATGGAATACATTTTGGACATACGTTTCGACGTTCACAGCCTGCCCTAATTCATGATTTTAACGAACATACGGTACTTTGTTTAGGAGATATTTGGGTTTGAAACTTTGGAAAACATCCCAATATCGCCACTTTTCAGAGCCCAAATTATTTTTTCCCTGAAAACTTCCAGTTTCTCAGAAAAAATGGTGGTTTATCAACTTTAAAATTCTAGAAAACCTATTCCAGCTGAGAAATCGCGAGTTTTTTTGGATTTTAATTTTTAGACCTTTGAAAGTGATGCTTCGAGATGTTTTCCAAAATTTCAAACCCAAACATCTCCTAAACAAAGCCTCTAGTCAAAATTTCGCAGAAGTGACTTTTTTCATAAAATAACCGTAGAATTCAAAAATATATAATAATACGAACAGTTTTCAAAAATAACTAGACAGTTCAATCGATTTCAACCGGCAACGCTTTCTGACATGAACAATGAACAAACTTTCAACTTCAGTCAGATTTTTATTTGTGGTCGCAGCCACCTTTGGTAATAATTCACTTATATTCAATCCGCTATAAAATCGTCATTTTTTATTTTAGGGATTTTTTAAAACCACCACTCTGCCAAGAAGAAAAATCTCTATCCAAATATCAAGAGGATACAGGCTGTTCCATTTGAAAATCAAAAGTTGATGTCACTTCTGGTTACTTCCGGAAGTGAAGGCAGGAATCAAAAAATGAAGGGGACTTTTTCCAGAAAACATATTTCAGAAATGCCTAATAACGGAGATACAGTCCTTCAAAGTTGGAAATAAATATTTTTTCCGAATAACTTTTGAACCGTTCAACCGATTTGATTCAAATTTGAACCAAAAGTTTACTGAAATCATCCTCTGTCGAACAATCATAACGTGTTTGGTAATTATTATTATCATCACAGGTAGCTGCAACCACAAATAAAATCTCTGATCTGAAGTAAGAATGTTGGTTATTGTTTATGTCGATTTCAACCGGCAACGCTTTTCAACATAAACAATTAACAAACTTCTAGCTTTAAATTCTTATTTGTGGTCGTAGCCACCTTTGGTAATGATGATTTACTTATATTCAATCTCGTATTCAATCCTCTATAAAATCGTCATTAATCATCATAGAGATTTTTTAAGACCACCAATGTGTTAACAAAGAAAATCTCTATACGAATATCAAAAATATACAGGTGTTCCATTTGAAAATCAAAAGTTGATGTCACTTACGGTTACTTCCGAAAGTGAGTGTTGCTTCATGATCAACGCAAAAAATAGCAAAAGTTTTCTCAAACACTCCAGAAAAATTTCACCATATATCTCATAGGAAAATATACATGCATACATCCAGAAAATCAAATGTGCAGGAAAAAATAGGGAAAATTTTAGTGAAATAATTATTTTGATTGCTTTATTCCCAAGGAAGTTATCATTATTTTTGTGCGGTGAATCTGTACGGACTGGAAGCCCCGGCCGTTCGGTCACATTCTGGATTTATTGAAGGGGCAGGGGGATGGAACGTTATTACCACAGTTGTATTACAGCCAGCACGCAGGCCTCACTATTGGGCCCACTGTACCCCTCCCGGGCCTCTATTCTTGAGCTCGAGAGAAGTGAATAGCGTCAAGGGATGTGTACAAAGTTCATATCACTTCCCCTGTGCGTCCCTTTCCCACGCAGGTAAATTCGGTATTCTTGAATTATTGTGGACTTTCAAATTACTACACCGCGCACTCTTCCTACTTGCCATGTTGCCAAAGTGCTTTTCCAAATGCCAGCCAATCAGAGCGCTATTTTGATATCACGCGACCTAAGAGTGTGGTGGGTGGGTCATCCTCCCTTACCTCTACCGCTATCCGGCGTTACCTGAGTCCATACTAGCCTCGAGGTTCCCCCTTTGAGATAATTTGAAAAGGAAAAAACTTTTTTTTATTTATGCGACACCCTGAATATTCGAATTGCAATCGATGTATTTTTTTTATCTTGATAACAAATATACCGGGTGATCATTTGAAAACTATCCACCTGCAATATCTCCCGATTCCTAGTGCAAATGTCTTTGAGCAAAAACAGGTCGATTTTTTTATCGAGGGGGACATCTAAAACATACATTGGAGAATTTATATCTTGAGCCCCCTCGCCCCCACTCACTGCAACTTTGAAATTTCAAATGACACTACCTACCTTGCGATACATCAAATTAAAGAGAATTAAATTCTCTTTCTTAAAAAAATATTTTGAAATTTTTCAACCCTACCCCCCGTTCCTTCTAAAATTCTCTGAGTGTCCAAGTTAATATTCTTGACCTCCATTTCCCTTCAATACAGTCAACGTCATCCTGCACAGCATCAAAAGAGAAAATTTTCTATGAAAAAGTGCCACCCAAATTCACCCCTTCGACCTGACCTTAAAAATGTAAAATGTCAATACCCACTTTGTAATACATCAAATTGAAGGAAATTGAATTCTCTTTTTGAAAAAGATTTTTCACAATTTTTAAGCTCCCCATTTCCCCCCTAGAATACTCCAAATGACCAATTTATTGGGGGAGGGGTAGAAAATTTAAAAAAAATTCTTTTCAGAAAGAGAATTCAATTCCCTTCAATTTGATGTATCACAAAGTAGGTATTGTTTTGTTAAATTTGGGAGTTGAGGTGGGGGAGAGCAAAGGGGTGAATTTGGGCAGCACTTTTCCCACCGAAAATTTTCTTCTTCGATGCTATCTAGGATGACGCCGACTAAATTGAGACAAAAATGAGGGATCCAGAATATAAAATGGGACAGTCAGAGAATTTTTAGGGAATAGGGGGTGGGGTTAAAAATTTTAGAAATATTTTTTCCAGAAAGAAAATTAATTTCTCTTCAGTTTGATGTATCGCAAAGTAGGTAGTGTCATTTGAAATTTTAAAGTTGGGGTGAGTGGGGGCGAGGGAAGTGAATATAGAAATTTGTCAATGTATGTTTTAGATGTCCCTCCCGATATAAAAATCGACCTGTTTTTGCTCGAAAAAATATTCACTAGGAATCGGGAGTTATTGCAGGTGGATAGTTTTCTAATGATCATCCGGTATATCAGTGTTGAGTTATTTCCGAAGGTAAATTGTCAAAAAATTCACGAAAATCCCATGATACTGATCTAAACTTCCGTTTATTTGGCCAGAAAAATTTTCAAATTTGGATGAATTTGTTTTTCGGGGAGATAATTTCTTTTAAAACTCGAATATGAGTGTGGCACTGTTTGAAAAATTGTCGGCCAAATTTCAGAACGTTTTTGGGCAAATTAACGTAAGTTTATTTTATTTTATTTTAGTTTAGGTCAGTGTCATGGGATTTCTGTGTATTTTTTGACAATTTGCCTTCGGAAATAGCGCGACACTGTGGTATATATTTGTATTCAGAATAAAAACTATATCGATTGCAATTCAAATATACAGAGTGTCGCGTCAATAAGAAAAGGTTTTCACGGCAAAAATTGTTCAAGAAAAGTTCTTTTTATTTCAAATTATCTCAAAAGGGAAACCTCCAGTATGGGGGAGGGAGGAATTCTCGCGTGATCACCCTTTACTGTATTTGTTTTCCATTTGTATTTGTTTAAGTAAACTGAATCGAGAAAATCGAATCGAAAAAAGTTAAACAAAAAAATTTAATCGAGAAAATCGATTCGAAAAAATTGATTCGGAAGAATCGAATCAAAAAACCTGACCCAATATATCGAATCGATTCACGGTTTATTATCAAGCCGAGTCGATTTTTTCATGAAGCGAATCAATTTTATTTGATTAATCGCCCAGGCTACGTCGTACGTACCAAAACCAGAGCGCAGCTCATTACACGACAACTTAAAACTTGGAGCGTCTTCGTTGCAGCCACGTGAGTCTCTATCCTTTTTTAGCGCACTTCTCCAAACGGGAAGGCGCTTTTGTCCTCGCTTTGTCCGTCCGTCCGTCCGTCCGTCCGTCCGTCCGTCCGTCCGTCCCCGCATCTAGTCCTAGACGAAAAGGTTTTTGCGAAAAATTTTTACTCCATTGGGTAGCTCATGACCTTGTATCCCGAACCAAGAAAAATCTTGACGAAATAATAATAAACAATGACAATAATAACAATTTAGTGTGACGCGGCATCGCCGTTGAATGCTGCATTTCAGAAGCCGGCCTGATCTCGAAAGTTATCACATGCGAGGAAGTACCCGATCTTATCATTTTACCATAATACATATGCGGAGTTATATTTAGAGGATGATTTGAACTTTATTTTAATGAAAATTTCACATCGGTGCGGGGTGCCGATTAGTAGTTATTAATTTTTGAACATGACTCCGAAACTACGGCTCGGCCGCAAATGATTTATTCGTTGCTTGCTGGTGCTTGATATCCTTTCCTCCGAACAAAACGAAATTCAATACAGAAAATATTTCAACTCGAATGGGTAGCTCATGGCCTTGGTACGCGAATCAAGAAAAATTTTGCCGAAATAATCATGAACAATTACAAAAATAACATTTTGGTGTAGGGCGGCTTCGCCGATCAAGTGCTGGCATTCGCGGTAAGATGTAGAAAGTTGCGATATGCAGGCAGCTACAATTTCTTAATGAAATACATCACTGCATGTACGGCATTATATTTAGAGAACAATTTGAACTTTCTTTTGACAAAAACCCCACTTCGATCCGACCGTTAGGTCAATTGTTATCGATTTTCGAAAACGGCCGCAAAGCCACGGCTCGGCGCATATTACACGACCCTACAAATTTAAAATCAGACGTGCCGAAATAGTAATTGAACATTTTGAAATAGCCAATACTAGGTACCTGAAGGATAATGGCACTCAAATTACGAAACATGTTCGCTCAATAACAAAAAAAAAGTAGGTAGGTATCACTAAAAATCATGTGACAAGGCTACCATTTTTCCGGTTTTTCGATAAAAAAGAAATGTTCCAACTCAAAAGTGAACCCGATATTCGTGTTCAGGAGGTCGAAATCAGTTGGAGCACATTTTTTTATATAAGTAACAGAATGACGCTTATGTGGCCGGTTTGTCTGTCTGTCTGTCTGTCTGTCTGTCTGTCTGTCTGTCCGAGTCCGTGCAGAAATTAAGACGCTGTACTCCTTCTCGAGAATTGAAACAAGAGTCTTGGAACTTTTTTCCGATTAATAGCTGATGTCTCCAAGGGTGGCCAATGGGCACTATTTTTGTTATCCATACATTGTTATCATTATTCCCAAAAAACAGAGATCTCCTGTGTACTTCGATGAAGTTGAACTTCTCCTCGGGAAATAAAGCTACAGCCGTTGAAGATTGAACTTTATCCGGTGGATAGCTTAGGTCCTCAAGGACCAAATAGGCAGGTTGGCTTTCATAATTCGGCCGCCATCTTGGCTGCCATATTGAAATTCCTTATTAGTGGAACGATTGTCATGAAACTTGAAACTCACCCTTGTCTAGTATGATCATTCTTATTTTCAAGCCAAATTTTATGATTGCCCCACCATCTTGGCCGCCATATTGAAATCTCTTATAAGTGGAAAGATTTTCATGAAACTTGAGAGTTACGCTTGTCTCGTACGATCATTCCTATTTTCAAGCTGAGTTTCATAATTCTGCCGCCATCTTGGCCGCCATATTGAAATCTTTTGTTAGTGGAACGATTTTCATGAAACTTGGAACTTACCCTTGTCTAGTACGATCATTTTGATTTTCAAGCCTAATTTCATGATTCTGTCGATATTTTGGCCGCCATATTGCAATTTTTTGCCCAAGACGGTAGAACCCTAATCACTTAACATCTTGCGTTCACTAATCCTCCAAAAAGGAAGTGCGCTACTGAGCCTCATGCCCATGAGGCATATTCGCTTGTTTCATCTAGCTATATCACTTCGTTGCACAGGCCATATGCGCTATTTCTCCGGGGAACACACGACTTCTCTTGGGTACCTAGCAAGAGAACAAAGTACGCCGAGAAATCGGTGAAGTGAACGCCGAAATGACGCAAAGTCCAGTTCACAATTTTCAAGAATACCGCGAGGGAACTTTATGGCTAAACCACGCCCAGTTCTCATGAGGTGATATGGACTTTTGATTCAAGAATAGGGGTCCCGGTCGGTAACAATGACGCTTCGACAAAAACCCAGTGCTCAGTCCTTTTATCAATTTCACTGCACTCTAGAACAGTCTGAACAGTACATTATTGAAGAATATTCTTTTCATAACAATGATAATAATAATGATTTGTTTTTGATTTATTAGGGTGTGATTTTTTTCTAAAAAAATCCGCTATTAGTCGCACTTTGTAGTCAGTCAGTCAGTCAGTCAGTCCGTCAGCCTTGTAGTTAAACTCTTTCTAAACGAAAAGTCGTAGGTAGCGGTATCGAGTTTGTTGCAAATTATTGCTAACTTTCTGCTGATTATATATTTTCTCGTGTGAAACATGACGCGTCTGTTATTTTTCTGCTTTAAAATTTTTTCCCGAATTTCTTTTTCCACGGGCGTGGCGTGCCGAGATCCCAGCCATCTCGAATCACACGTTACTAGGGTTAAACGTACTTTAACCTATTTACCTACCTAATTGCAAAAATATGCCTTATTTACTGGAAACATGATGCTGGTAACAGTAATTAATTATGATTTTATGCTTATTCCTTATTTTCCCATCAGCCAAATAATATGCTTACAAACAGTTAAAGTTTAATTTACAGGATCATAAAGCGATTAAAGTCTGTTTAAACACAAATTTAGTAAATATACATTTAGATGATAATACCAATTGAATAATAATTAATAAATGGATATTATATTATTTACATGCTCATCAGAGAATACTCAAATCTGGATCTAGCATGTTGAATATTTATCAATACTTATTCGTGCCCTTGAAGTCTAGAGCAATTTGGGGGGCTGTTTTAGGAATGCCATAAAAATGTTGAGAATTTTTAATTTTTTTAAATATTTTTTGGGGAGCCGGGGGGGGTCGATACTTTCGTAATTCAAACTCTCTGGAACAGACTGGATAGAAAGAACATTCAATTTGCCTTGACTTTCATTTATTGTACAGGGTTTGTGGAAATGGTCCCTGAACTAAGACAGATAGAGCAGAAAATAACATGTCTCGTTCCTGTAGAATTTTTTCATAGGCATTTGGGATGAAATATGGACTTGCAAAATTCATGACTCGCCCTGTATGGTGAACAAAAATAATTTGAACTAAATCAATAAAAAAATAAAAAAATATTCTCTTCTGTCTGCCAAAGGTAGGTACTTGAACTTGAGCAGTTTACCTGCAAACTTCTTTCAGATAACGAAAAAACGAAAATAGCGGGGGTTGAAGTCTTGTCCTTCATCTCCAAAAATAAGAAACCTTATTTGTCTCCAACATTTTTCATTTTTCAGAAAATCTTCAAGCATTTCTGTAAACCACTCTGGACTCCTGACTTAATACAGCACAAATTTTGAGACACATACAATTAAATTACCATTCAATTAAAAAGCAATGTGGATACAAATTTTGAAAATGAACTTTCAACTCAAATCATTTCACCTCTTATAATTAATTCTACAATGTTGCAGCTTTAGCATAACAATTATTATTTATTATGTAATTATCATGTATTCAAGCGCACTTAAAAACCTTGACAGTGAACTCTGGAGACCAGTAGTACTGAATAATCATCATTATGATAATTTGAAAACTACTTCCTATAAAGAGAGGCATAGCTTTCGTGTATAATATACCTACCTCTGTTTTACCTTGTACCAAATTCCTTGACATCAATTCAAGAAAATGCAAACCAAAAGCTAAAATACTGGAGAAAAGTAGAGAAAAATGGTTTTCCTTACATTAGTAAGTTGTCCAAAGCCCACAGGCCAATAAGAGCTGTTCTTGTAAGGGTCGTTGGGGTAGGGGTCCACCGGGGTCCTGTCTCCATGTCTGTAGACCTACAAGGTTTGTTTTACGATATTATTCATCAGACAATTAAACAATAACCATAAATAGATTATTATAAAACTCCACACTCACCACAACCACCGATAACAGCTCGTCGGTTGGCGGAATCAAGGCCGAGGCTGCACCGAAAAGGGCCATCAGGAACAGGATGAAAGCCCTTCTTGTTATTTCCTGTTGCATTTTCTAAGTACTAAATCCTAGCCTAGACGCACTAAATCACAGCCACTCCGACTAGAGCCCTAAATCGAACTAATCCATATGAAACGGAAACACCGCTTTGTTTAGCCGACCGACCACACGCTTAGAATAACCTCAAAACAATAACAGTGATAAAACAGCTGTCAGTGCGCTGTCATTTGTGACGTTTCGTTTTCCACCACATGTGCGTGAAGTTAGCGCTCGATGCGTGTGAAGTTGCAGTTCACGCGCCATTTTTGAAATTACTTGCGATTGTGAGGCTGGATAAATAATTTAGATGTGCTCCTGCTCCTACCGTGCGATCAAACAGAGAGATCAATGAAATTTCTGTTTAAGGTTTTGATAAAAATTCATGCTTTTGGCTTTATCCTGAACAATTTTTCACCAAAAAAAAAAAACAAACCGTCACCAGAACAAAGTCCCTCCCAGTACACTTCACTCTTTGTATTAAAATATTAGAAAGCGATTTGCTGCAAAGCTGGGTAGCTATTCTTTAAAGTGTGGGAGAAACTATCCCTGGGGCCCTATTTTAGGAACACACGTGATCTGTTCACATGTGAAGTAGCTAGGCAACCAGGGGTGGGACTCTGTGTTGTTCCGGCGACAGTCGCTTCGAAGCGATAGTCGATAACCATAGGCGATAGCAACAGTCGCTAGAACTTGCACTCTGTGCACCTATCGCGTACGCTTCGGAACAGTTCGGCTTTGTATTAGCCATTCTGCGAAAGTAGGCATTTATTACAGTAACTTTGTAGATAAGTTGTTGGCCTCATGTTGGCAGTTCTGGTAAAAACGTCATATTTTGAAACTTTGGTGGGCACGGTGGGCATAACAAACAAAATTTTCTAATTTTTAGAGTTTCAACTTTCAACCAAAATGGTGCATGATGTTTATAAATCCTTTAAAATTGTTTAGCGTGATTCAAGGTTGGCTAGAAAAAATTTAGTACCTATGTATCTTCGTTAAAATATAATGATACCTCAGTGATAATGTAACAAACCAACGCCAAATATTGCATGAAAATAATAAATAATCAAATTTGTTATTATTGAAAACAACATCAAAAATGAAAATCCGTATAAACAAATAAATAAATGTAAATCTGAGAGTATTATTCATTATATTCAACACAAAAACAAAATAGCCGTTGTCGGTGGCACACATCCTGGTGGGATGTATACCCGAGGACCAAATTAGTGCCGAAGATCTCAAGGTAGCATTGGGTGGAAGCCTCGAAGAAGATGAAGAACTCATTACACTACTACAGCAAAAAGGACTGTTTGACCTGATCTAGTTAAGCTATCAAATCAAAAGCTATCAAATGTAATTTTTTGTTGAATTTTAATAGCCTTCTAGGCTGATGCAAAATAAAGAAAAAAAAATAGCTTTTTTAAACGTTATTCTGGGCTAATTTTTACAACAGTACCAGTACCTATACATATGATAATTATAATAATGATAATGCTAGCTGGATAGTGGTAGTGGTGTTTGTCGACTTGTGATGACAAAATTGATGATGTAAAACAACAACAACAAAACAAAACAACCCCACAAGCGACCGTAAACACCGTTCTCTACACGTCTCGAGGTGTCGCTTTCTGGCGACTTCTTAGCGATGATGAGGTGTGGTGGGAGGTCGCTTACTACTGCGCGTAGTACGAAACTATCGCTTCGTGGCGATAAGTAGCTAGCGACACCAACACAGAGTCCCACCCCAGGGCTGTGATTGGCTGTCACCTAGGCAACATCACTCGAGGAGTTGTTCCCCGGTTCCGAAAATAGGGTCCCTGGAAGTTTTATATAATCCGTACTACACTGTTGTAGCGAAAGTTGCCTAAAAACACGATTTTAGGCAACAGTCGCTACATCACTGTACTGCGGAATGTTCTTACTCCCAGGGAGTTTCTCGTACACTTTCAAGAATACGCTCAATAGCGATGACGTAGGTTGGTGTAGGTAAACGTTAAATTACTAATAATGCAAAATGAAAAATTACATTTTTTAGAAATCATGCCGTTTCCCAAGTTCAGAAAATAATTGAATATAACTAGTACCTATACCGTGAATATGTTCTGGAATATTCTTCTGGATATCCAGTGAACATTTATGATGCGACTAAAAAAGTTGTTGGCGGGAATCGGTTTTACTTTATTTTTTTCGTCAAGCAGAAACTCCTCCAAAGTGAAAATGTACGGGCAATGCAGTGGCGGACTAAGGGGGGTGCGGTGAGGGCGGTGCACCCCGAGCCTCGGTGCCTCAATCATCTGAAGGGGCCCCCAATTCCTTCTGTTTGTAAAAAATACTGGTAAAAAAAATTGGATGAAATCAAAAAATTTCAATTTTTCCTTTAGCGGTCATTTCTTTGGCAGTATTCAGGTACCTAAGTAACATTATTTTTTCCATTTCAAAGTCACCTTGGCAGGCCCCATGACATCAGGGTTTGGGGGCCTACACACAGAGGCAGGCAATAACGGTGTCTGTATCACGGAACCTCTTAGAATTATTTCCACTTCAGGCAAGGAGCTATCCGGCACCGGATATCAGAGTGACAGGGGCCTCAAGTCTTCAAAATTTTGTGGTTATTATTGTTTTATAATTTTTTCTCAAAAGAGAGATTTGAGTCTACTCATCACAGATTAGTAGATTGTACACGAAACTTACTGTGGGAAATGATCATCAAGTAATTTTAATAGAAAAAAACCCGTCAAAACCGAAACCGCAAAACACATCAACTATGCCGATTATTATCAGCAATATTATTATTATTATGCCCAAAAAATCTCGCCTGTGGCGCTACCTTTTGCCAACTCGCGCCCTCGTCGTTGTCTTAGCCCCCTCGCCCTCAAATTTTGGCTACGCCATTGTGTAGTAGGTACATCTGACCGACTATTATGAAAAGATTAGAATAACGAGGCAATTTTTTTAATATGATCAATTCACACTTTTAGTTTTGGTATTAGCAGTCAACATCTCCTTTTTTGTTTCTTAGGCTTTTGGTTCAATCACAGCGGGGCAGGGTAGACCAAAAAGTCTGCTGGTCCCCCTTCATATTCTTAACTTTCGCTCCTTAGGGACCCCATCCCGCAATTCCGCCCAGGGCCCCCAATTTCCTTAGTCCGCCACTGGGGCAATGCATATGGGCAAGGGCAATGATATCAAAATTATCAGGTGATCCTATTTCTTGTCTGTTCCTTTTAATAGAGTATTTCTTTGACTTCACTTTAGTTAAGTTCTCGAATTTTATAATGTATTCAGTTATTTATTGTATTATTTTTAGTTACTCGCCTCTCGCCTTGAGAAAGACCTCGCCACGAGGTTGAAACGTTGGCAATAAAAAAGAAAAAAATATACATAAAAACCTGTCTGTTATTCCCGTGAAGTCAAAGAGATATCAAAATTTGAAAAAATTTCAAAAAAATTTGAAAATTTTCAATTTTGATTTTTGAAAATTAAAAAACTAGATAGCTACGCACATGCATCTTTCTTCAAGAAAGTCGCACGCCAAATTTGAACTTTGAATTTCAAAAAAAAAAGATACCAAAAATTATTTCCCATAGACATGAAAAAGTGAATTATTGGTAGAAATCATTTTTGGTACCTTTTTTTGAGATTCGAAAGTTCAAATATTGCATGCGACTTTCTTGAAGAAAGATGCATGTGCGCTGCTATCTAATTTTCAAATTTTCAAAAATCAAAATGAAAAATTTTCAATTTTTTTTTGAAATTTTGATATCATTCCCGTACATTTTCTCTTTGGAGGAGTTTCTTCTTGACGAAAAAAAATAATAATGAAACCCCTCAAATTCCTGAATATCCAAGAATATTCTGGGAATGTTTCTAATATTCCGGGAAGAGTATTACAAAGAATATTCATAGAAAATCCTGTGCTATCTGGGCCATGGATGCAAACCTGAAATGGCAGTTGAAGTTGACGGCGTACCGCCGTACCATACCGTGTTTCATGTTTTTTTTCCAATTCTAACCCAACAGAATGCGGATTTATTGAAGACTCTCTAATCATTGTCACTCTGTAATATGCCCTGGACATAATCCTGAAAAATTCTTCGAACTAACCCTTGTGGGCTTGGAAATACCGTATGATCAAAAACTTTTCTACTTGCGGTAGGCTGTGGCCTGGTCATTGGCAGGCAAACAAGGCTATTTTTGGCCAGGCCACAGCCTACCGCAAGTAGAAAAGTTTTTGATCATACGGTAGGTACATGCAGGCCAGTTTTCGTCGATACGCTCAGTTATTTTTTCCGGTATTCACAACCTGTGCCTGCAACCACAACCTAATATCTGACATGCCAAAAAAATGCATAAATAATGAGAATTCTACAATCCCGTAGAAGAACTATCAGCTCAAGTACAGACTTAGTGGATGGACAGGGAGCTGGTGCCTCAAAACTTACGTCATAAGGTACATGATTTTAACCCTGTAGGTCTAATGTGCGTTGATAAGGTTGTTTAAAATTTCTTTGTCTTACATGTCAGACCGGGGGCTTTAGACTGGTATAGGCTTGTCAATTTTCGAAAAATGTCAAAAATTTATTAGTTGCAGCGGTACGCTAGCAAAATGACCCTGATTCTGCATTTTGTGATACTGCAATGAAATTTGGCATATGCCAACTACGTAGAATTTCAAGTGATTTGACCCGCAGCACTCAAAAATTTGTCCATTAGGGGGCGACTGGGGGCCCCTCCAAATTTCAAGATGTCAGTGTTTTTACCATGCACCATTCAGTACCGCCCTATCTACCGTACAGGGCCTAAACAACTTTGTTCTTGACCATCATAACATTTTTCGTCATGTCAATTCCATTCTTCTTACAGAAAAAAATTATTTCTTTGTCTGGTCAACAAGTCGAGAAATATATATTTTTTTGGACCACAAATAGATTGTTGAGTCGTTTTTGTGTGATCATCGATAATTCCGCGTCCCCTTGATTCATTTATGAAAACAAAAGTTTTGCTGTTCTATTCTTTAACGAAGGGGTGACCTCAACTTATCATTATTTTTAACATCACCTATTTCAATGTTTTATCCCTAAAAATATTATTATTATTGTACTAATATATAGCTTGAAGTTTCCTTCAACGGTTTGGATGATGAAACGGCCTCAGATTCCACCTGGAAGCCGTGCATATTAATTTTTCTGCAAGGCCGTCAAATTTGGCATTTTTGATTTTCTACCGGGAGCGGCCAAAATGTCAATACACATCACTCCGCCCAAGAGCACCGGTTGCGGTACTTTCGCACCAACTCTCATTTCAGTATCACAAAATGCAAAATTGTTAGGCGTGAATATCGTTTTCCGCTAGAGCAAACCGGTGCTCTTGGGCGGAGTGGTGTGTATTGACATTTTGGCTGCTCCCGCTAGAAAATCAAAAATGCCAAATTTGACGGCCTTGCAGAAAAATTATTATGTACGGCTTCCAGGTAAAATCTGAGGCAGTTTCATCATCCACATCGTTGAAGAGAACTTCAAGCTGTATATTAGTATAACAATAATCATACTTACCGGGATAAAACATTGAAAAAGGTAATGTTGAAAATAATGGTGAGTTGAAGTCACTCCTTTGTTGAAAAATAGCACGGCAAAAGTTTTCTTTTCATAAATGAATCAAGGGGATGCGGATTCATCGATGATCGCACAAAAACTACTTAACAATCTATTGGTGGTCCAAAAAAAAATTATTTTTCAATTTGTTGACCAGGCAAAGAAATTATTTTTTTTCTATAAGAAGAATGGAATTGACATGACGAAAAATGTTATGATGGTCAAGAACAAAGTTGTTTAGGTTCTGTACGGTAGATAGGGCGGTACTGAATGGCGCATGGGAAAAATTCAGACATCTTGAAATTTTGAGGGGCCCCCAGTCGCCCCCTAATGGACAAATTTTTAAGTGCTGCGGGTCAAATCACTTGAAATTTTATGTAGTTTGCATATGCCAAATTTCATTGCAGTATCACAAAATGCAGAATCAAAAAGCGTACCGCTGCAACTATATGTCATGAGGTACATGAATGAAACCAACGGGTTTTTGTGTGGCAACATCCCCTTAATCGAAAGTCGGGTCATAAGACGAAATTTTTGGGGGCTCTCGGTTCATAAGACAAGTTTGAAATTTTCAAAAAAGGCCAAAATTCACCACCTATTTGGAGACTTCTACTTTGGCATAATTTTAGGAATGGAAAACGATTTGTACATGATTTTTTTACGCAGGTTTCGAATCTGTCCACAAAACTTTTTAATGGTACATCGCTTACAGGGTGCAACATCGGAAAATTTTTCTCTTATCGTATTTTAACATGGAAATCGATTCCGTTTTTCATCCTGATTACAAATATATATCACACTTGGTGGGTTAGTCAACAAAACGCCTGTGGAAAAAATGATAAATTTTGGTCCTTTTTTGAAAATTTCAAACTTGTCTTATGGACCGAGAGCCCTCAAAAATTTTGTCTTACGACCAGATTTTCGATCACGGGGATGTTCCCATACAAAATCCAGTTGGTTTCATTCATGTACCTTATGACGTAAATTTTTGGCCATTTTTTCGAAAATTGACAGGCTCATACCAGCCTAAAGCCTCGGGTCTGACATGTAAGACAAAGCAATTTTTAACAACCTTATCATCGCACATTAGACCTACAAGGTTAAAATCATGTACCTTATGACGCAAGTTTTGAGGCACCAGCTCCCTGTCCAGGACCTCCTGCCACAAATAAAGAGTGATCGAATAAATTTCTCCTCAAAGTGGGCCTCGGTCGCCTTGGTAGCCACGTTTCTCCGCCAGATTTTCAGGAATCATGAGGCGACTTGAGGAGAAATTTATTCGATCACTCGTTATATCTCACATTTGCATTCAGAGGGAGGAGAGTATGTTACACGTTGAATAATTGAATTTTTCCACTTTCTATACTCGGAAATTATCCATATTTTATTTTTATTCGTTAGCTAATGAAGCCTTCATTACATTTAAAAGACAACAAACACGCGAATATAAATAGAAATGCCACAGCATCGGATGATTTGACTGAATGCCTGCGCACTGATGAGCCCCCAATAAGGGCGAAGCACGTGTCTGTGCAGTTTCGGTCCGACCGTCTGATGTTGTGGTAGTCGCAGAGCTTTGTTTCACCTTTATTACATGGTCATTAAAACATCATCGAAACGTGCTTGAAAACTAGTACTAGTATACTTACTGCATGCTTACTGCCAAGGTAAGTATGTATACTTTATCTCGTTCACTTTTTATCTTCAGTAGAATGACTTAAATAAAGCAGCCCTGCAGCATGATGAGCAAAAATGAAGTGACAAGCTGGAGGGCTATGGCTGGCTATGGAATGGTGCTCCTCAAGTGAAAGAATTCTTATTTCCGCATTTATTGGGATAATATTGAGAAAACCGGAAAAATTGGGTAAATCAACGAAAACTGACTTCTCCATGACCAAAAGGGGCAGTGCGAGGAATTTTCCAGTATATGTTCAACGGATGTGACATAGGACATCATTGAATAAAAATGTCTCTCATTTATCTCCTAAATCCTCCTCTATCTCCTTTATCTCCTCCTCCTAAATATCTCCTCATTTCCGCATTTTGTTGAGTTAGAATTGAAAAAAGCACAAAAAAGTGTGGTGCATGCGCCCTCTTTCACCAATACCTTGTAACGCAGATGGAGTTACAGTGCGAGATTTTCCATGGTATGTTCGAACGAATACAGATGTATTTAGCTACATTTTAAGGCATTTTTGTTGAAAATAAAACCTACATCAAACTTCTTAAAAAAAGCAACTTTATTACTTTGAAACTTTTTTTGCTTAGTCGGAGAGTTAGTTAACAAATCCTCGAGAATTTCACTACTTGATAGCCGAGTTGCTAGCCCATTCAATTTACTTTTCAAAAATTGTAAATTGTGTGAAAAAAATGTTTCTTAAACAGGTGAATCGCAATTTTGAGTTAATTCTTCAACTTCGCCATTTTGGTAAAAAAATCCTTGGTGGAAATGATACGTCTCATAAAAAATCTACAAATCGACCAAAATTTATTAAATTTTCCGCTGCAATTGGTAATTTGCACTGTCTAGGATTTGCACGGATCTATCATAAAAACGGCGAAAAACCTCTGTCAGCCAATCAGGCCGCTGTATTTGGCAATTTGCCCTCCTACCTGGAGTGTAGATAAATAGGTGGGTAATCAAATTTGTTTTTCGTGTGAGACTTTTATTATTGGTGTTTGGTGTTTCTATCTACAACGACAACACATCACGGTAACACTTCCGTATTGGTTTCACATCGACACAGGTTTTGAGAAGCTCATCATGTTTCCCAAGACAATCCATCAAGGTCTTGCGCTGCTTCTCGCCCAAAGCTTTAAATCCCGGTTGTTCGGCAATCAATTTGAGATTCAGAGAACCGTCTTCGGAAATGGTCCCCAGATTTTCGTTGACGCATTTGATCCAGCAAAGCAGCTTTTCCTCCACCTCTTCCGGTTCAATGAATCCATTGACGTCGCTCAGTTTCAAAGAGGTTTTTTCCAAACATTTGTCGACGAATTTTCTCGGAAATTGCTGGACGAACGGAGACTGGAAAAAAGCACGTCAGAAGCTCCAAGTCGATGAATGGTTATTTATGTAACAAGCGAGTAGGCACGAAAATCGCATTTTGTAACGCGAATGTGCAACTGAGTGGTTAAATACAACTTGATTGGGTACTCATCGTTGCACATTAAATTCGATCTAAATGGACGTAACCGGTAGAAAGTGTTTCTAGTTAGCTGAACAGGAAAGGAAGTGAGATATACAGGGTGTTTGCAAACTTGGGGTAGACAATTTGAAGAGCAGTTAGGGGAATGCTCCAAAAGTGCCAGAAAAATGTTGAAAAATATTAATATGATTTTTATTTTTGGAAATATGGAGGGTCAAAAGGTGGTCCTTCGACCCATTCTATTTTTGTTATTTTGAAAGATTTTAGTTAACTCTTTTCATCAGACCAAAAAGCAGTTTTTTCAACTTTTGAATGTCTTATGTAATTTTCTTCAGTGTCCTATAGAGGGTGAGTCATAGATCCTAAAAATCTCCTTTCCCTCGAAAAGTTCTAGACGTTATAAAAACGGAGGTTGAGGTTGCATACATTTTTGAAGAAAACTGGATATTCAGGAATAACGATTCACCGTCACCCTGTATAGCAAATAAAATTACAAAACACATTCAAAGGTTCAAAAATATCGCTTTTTGGTCTATTGGAAAGAGTTTACTGAAATCTTTCAAAATAACGAAAACAGAGGGTTTGACCTTTTGACCCTCTATATTTTAAAAAATAAAGCCCTAAATTTTTTCAACATTTTTCTGATACTTTTGAAGCATGATACTTTTTTAACATTACCCTAGTTGCGGTTCAATTTTCTACCCCAAGTTTGCAAACACAACGACCTACTTTTCTGCCCATTAAACGTTCTTTACTTCCGATTTCTGTCGGTTTATTTATGACTTCATTCAAAAAATATGCTTACCACTTCTTCAGCAAATGCCGTGCTCGACAGCACAACAAAGAACAAAGCTAAAACAAGATTCATTTTGAAACTGGCGAATTATCTGTTGGGATTCTTTATAAACGTTTTGAAGCAGTCTTTAGCATATTTTTTCTTCTAATGACTGGCACTTCTAATTATTTAATTACCCACTCAGCAAATTGGATTGATTTTTTGCTTCACTGTAAAACAAGTCATCAAAGGATCTGCTAAGCTAAAACTAATTGCATTTTTTCACCTTGGTGAATATTTTGAAAAGTATGACGAGAGTTACATAATGCAGTGTTTTATCATGTAAGGAGATCTAGACATTTTTTTATGGAAAATTGGAAGGTTATGTAGGTAGGTACCGAGGTAGGTACCAATAATAAATTCAAGAAAGACCAGTTTCGTTTTCAATTTTTTTAATCAATTATCAACTTTGAAAATATAAGAAGTTCATTATAACCATTTTAAAATTTCTAAAGTAGAACACCGTGTGATTCACAGTAAGTAGGTAACTATAATTTTTCAATACACAATCACTGCACATCATTTTCTCACATATTTTACTGATATTCAAAAAATTACTGGGAATGCATTAATGTACTACAATCTTAAACAACACAACCTTTTGCGTTTTTAGATAATAATAGAAAATCTAAAAAGTTCAATAATCAGTATAAAAATATCAACAGTCTTAATCAAAACCACAACAATTACATCGAGTACAGGTAGATGATACGCTTTTCACGAAAAGCTGCTATTTCATAGGGCAGTACGGTATAGGCATGCACAATTCAACTTAATTCTATCGACGAAAATCTAAAAAAAAAATGCTGCAGTATAAAACAACAAACACAACAAACGAAAAATTAAAACCTTCGAGAATTGAGACACAATGTGACTCAGTTTTGATACGCTTGAACTTGGATCGAAGCGAAGAACCAACTTCACTTTCAAGTTAATCATTGGGGCCCAATCACGGTGAGTAGACTTCTGCGCAAGGCGACGTCACATTGCCTAGCAGCAGCCTATGAAAGAGGTGGTTGCACAACGTGACGTCACTAACGTAGTTTTCTACTCATCTTGTAGGGCTCCTGGTACAGGCATTACTTATTGATTATCATACACCTTTCGTGAAAATGAAAGGACATTTATTTATTAACGACTATAGAGAGAAAAAATTGACAAGACACAAGCACACTTTATTATAAAAAAGTCAATTCGTTTCTCGTGTTTTTGTTCTTGCTTCTCCTGTCGAATGGATTTGGTTTTGTTTTCGAACCACCTAAAAAAGTTTGGGTGCAATCAGACCCGTCATCATGTCGAAAGAGTTGCCGTCTGGTTGAACGGTCGTCAGGGTTCCGTCTTCCAGACGGACCGACAGAAAGCCGTAGTTGTCGATGCCGATTATTTTCGCCTTGGTGGGTTTGCCGTTTTCCGTCGCTTGGATGGACACTTCGGCGTTGCTGAAAAACGATTTTTCTCTATGGTATCTATCCAGTAAAAAATGTATGGACATCTTTTACATGGGGTGTCAACACCACTAGGAGCCTATTTTTAGGAGCTTTCACTAGGAGCTCATTTTTAGCGGCCTACTCAGTCGCTAAAAATGATTGGGTATTTGCGTTCTGTGTGGACAAGAAGTAATAAGGCGACTGCCTTAGACGTGATGCTTACCACATCACCCAGCACCCTCAGGGAGGGGTGCGCGACAGAAACGAAGCACGTTCGTAAAAAGTTATAATTTGCAGTTTTTCCAAGGCGGAAAACTCGGGAATCGTTGCTGCTACTTCAAAAATTTTCCTTCCAAAACTTGATTCAACCTTTTCCCCAACTTCCTTTCCCAGCATTTCTATACCAGACCCATCAAAAGGTAGGTCCGCACCACACCTGACGGCACAAGAGTTCTGAAAACTAAAAAAACGAGAGTTGGCTCAACGGGGCTCCAAAAGCCACACGAAGAGACCAGGGGACCGATAAAAGCTACAGAAAACACAACGAGCTTATCGGAACCTCAAACGCCAGTTGAAGGCACAAAAGATCGGGGCCCACTGTTGCCTTAAACGGCACAAAGACACAATAGAAGAGACACCGATATCTGCACCACTCGTGCGGCCGTCGGTTTGACATAGATATCTATAAAATTTGTCAGGCCGATGTTAAAAAATTCACAGGTTTGGTTGCTGAGGATATGAAATAGGCCAAAAGTCGGGTGAACGGCCAAGACCGGGTGGTATCGGCCAGGACAAGTTTGAAAATTTATAGCGCTCGTAATGGTGGAAAACTCCAGCTGCAGACTTAATTTGATTCTTTTATTGTGTTGCTTCCTGCCGAATTTGGTTCCATCCAATCCATTAGATTAGATTTTGAATAAGTGAATAAATTCCTAGGAGCACGGGATTTTGTACATCAAGTTTTTGCCACTGCAAAAAAACCGAAATAGCAACCAAGGAGTCCTTACGTGGTACATCAATCATGAAACCAACAATCAAGCGGGTTTATTTTATCAGATCATAATCACAATGAAACAAGACCTTGTCGCTTTCCTTTTAATGACAAAAATGCCCCTTGAATAACTGCAACCGCCAACTACAATTCCAAGTTCTCTTATGAATCCGTAATACCAATTTAGTGAAAAATTCCTATTTTACAATATCAAAACCAGTTGATAAAGCTTAAAATCCCTATTTTACGAATGTCAAAACGTGTAATGTATTTTTCTTTACCTGTGAAGCCAATACTGGTAGTACAAATCGATGAGGTGGTCCAAATTCGAGCCCTGCTGCACCGAATCGTAGAGCTGCTCCAGCTGGTTGAACACCAACGCGAAATACTTTTCGTATGGGATCGGCTTCAGTCGGCCGTCAAACTTTGTGATGACGTCATTGACGCACGTCGTGGGGTTTTTGTTTGACAGGTTGACGCCGCAGCCCACGTTAACGATGGCCGTGTCCTCGTACAGGATGGAATTGACCACCAGACCGCCGACTTTCACCTTACCCCTGGCGTAGAGGTCGTTAGGCCACTTAATACCAAGCGGCACTGCCTGAACAATCGAAAAAAAGTCATGGTCTGCCTAAATTTGTCATTTTTGATCTTCAGGTTCAGGCTGTTGTTGATTTGTATGAAGAACCAGAGACTATAGTACAACTTGAATGAAATGACATCTCAGGCGGTTGTGAAATTTGACATTTGCGCTTGATGCAATTTCGTTTAAATGTGGTAACACTGCTTCCAACTCAACACACTTTCAAGCTCTGTACAAATTTCAAACTTGTGAACAGCGTCTTTGTTGGTCCTCCTTGGCAGTTTTGACAGCTGACATGACATATAACTCTAATCGTCGACGTCAACGAAGGACCAATAAGAGAGCATCTCGTTAAGGTGCTAAATTTGAAAAGTCGTCCCGAGCCGGACGAGCTCGTCTACCATGCATATTCGTTTTTCATTCGCAACCAAGCAGAACAGTTACCTCATATCCCGGTATCGTCCTGATGGCCAAAACGACGGCGACAGTGACTAAATGTTGGATTATGGACAGCGACTGTCCTATGGTAGAACTGAGCGGGATGTGCAATTGCAGAGAAAAATTGGCGCTGCCCAAGGGGCTTATCCAATTGTTACTTGAACGACCTAAAAATTTCAGATTCCAAAAATTGACGAAAAAAAATTATTCAATTCCAAGTACCAGTGCCGTTGGTTTGTTGCCTGGGTATCACGACCAATCCGTGTCGGAGTTTCTTGGTTAAAACGTGTTGAGAACTGGTCATGATGTCGGTGTAGATCACCATGCGGCCAATGTGTTGAGTGTCTAAGTTCTGAAAACGAAAGTTATTGTTACAAAAATAATTTTCAGTGTGCCACTCGCACGCTCGGCTGAAAATTGTTGGGCCGAATCTATCACTTTTACGGTCTTGATACGGAAATTACCATTTCAGGCGCTTACTTCAGCAATACATCATTTTTGTCATCGCCGGAATGCACCTCTTCCGCCGCCTACGCGGCCACCGCTTTCCCTCGCCTGAATGCAACGCTGTGCCGCCGGTTTTCCCATCGCCTGAATGCACCGTTTGTGCCGCCACCGCTCTGGTCTGACGCCGGAGTCGCCGTTCGATTTGTTCGACTACCGCAACCGCCACTCGAGTCACGCCCACGCTGCAGCCGGCGGTTGCAAGCGACCGGCAATTCGCTGCTTGCCGTTCCTCCTGGCCGAAAATCTCAAATCCTATTGCATGCAATTTAGTCGCTAGCACGAGGCTTATTTTTAGTCACTCCATTTGAATTTCCCTTTTCATTCCGTTTCACTCTGGTAACAAGATGTAATTTTGCCTGTAATTTCACTTTATTCTTTCCCACCGCAAAAGTTGACGGCGGCCTTGTGTCGAGAATCGAGAACTGTCAATCTGACGTTGACAGTTGATGGAGCAAACTTTACCTGATGCTTGCTGCCAAATAAAAAGCATGACTTCACGGTTGAAATTTTCAAAAGGAACTTTATTCAGGTGGGACGCGGGTCGTACGGCTATGGAGGTGGTTTGGAGTATGAAGTTAGTCTGGAGTGTGGGGGTTGCTCCATCGATGAAGACGTTTGTTTATTGCGGCGGATGGTAGATAACATGCTATGACATGACAGCTACAGAGTGGAAAAACAAGGATCAAGATGCAATGTTGCCAGATGGTGCGCTGACACCATTGTTCTGATGTTTGCGTAGTCGTAGACGAGTGTGAACTAACACGTCTAATATGCCGCCAGATTGAATCGATTTGGACATGTTATTACAAATGGTACAACCTTATGACTCGTTTGTATTTTTCGCAAAAGCCCCGGTCGGCGAACCCAATGCCATCTCTAGCCTGTCGCCCAAGCCCATGTAATCGCCAAGCCAGGATATCGCAAAACACAGCGTGGTGGCGCTAGAACCTGATATAAATCTGACGCAAGTGACGCATTTGAACTGACACCCTTTGAATAAATCATTCTGTGAATGAACGTACATGCCAAAAAAAAAACGTATGCTCACCTCGAAGTAGTCTACAGTTGAAAAATTGGATGGGCAAGAATGTATCAGCACCGGAAGCCTGATGTTGGAAGCTATCCCAGGATCGACATTGTTCCCGCAAAACACCACGCTGATTTTTTCGGCGTTCAGTTGATTCTCGGATATGTTCTCACAGCCCGACAACATGTTCATTTTTAGCTGAAAGAACAAAACCCACACCCATCAGACCGCTGTTTCTTATCCATTTCACAAGAGATCAAAATGAAAAAAGAACAAAATGAGACAGAAAAAAAAGGAACAAATAGGGGAAGAAAAGATAAACAGTAAAAGGAAGATGGCAGGAGCCAAACAACTCACATCATATCGCCCCAAGAAGTAGCCGGGCGTGTAATCGACAGTTCCGAAATTGTCGTCGCACACCAGATCCAAGTGCGTCGACAAAATATCCTTTAGTATTTCCAGACGGGCCTGGTTGCTGCTTTTCAAAAACTCGTACTTGGCCTCATCGTTTTCGTATTCATCCGGATCGATTTCCAAATGTACCTGGAAGTTCAAAGTTGAAGAAGATATTCTTTTTACATCACGGAGCCGATCGAAAAATCGAACACCCACCTGAGAAAATACGGCCCTGCCTTCGGAATCCTTGACCTTGGCCAGGAGCAAGCTGGGTGTCTGCCACGTTTCTTCCGTCCCCAGAACTTGAACCTGTAAGCAGTTCCATTTAGTAACATACAAATTCATTTGTTGCCAATTTCAGACCATCATTAGCAATCGATGACGTTAAAGAAGTTGAATGAAACTTCTGAGCCATTTCTGTACCCATTGTTGCTCTAGTACGTCCAGAGCTTTTTGATTCGAGTGACCTAATATTTTGTTTACTACAAGAGCCGATTCATTCACTTCTCAAGCTCAAAGTAACTTTAACCGGTCGACAAGTGCTGCGCACTGTTCTCATACAGCTACTGCGTAGCGTCTACTGGTCAGTTGAGATTACTGGATTTTCATTCGATTGCCGCCTTGTGTACCATTCACAAGTGAAATCGCACTGACACACAGACTGTCGCAGGTTTGTACTGATAGTCCATTTCGTGGTTTTTAAAGCTACCAGTTCGTTTTCTCACAAAAAGCTGCTTTGCATGGCGCTCAGCTGGATGCCGCCTGTGCTGCCACCGGCTTTTCATCGCCTAATCACACCACTTGTGGCGCCATCACTTTCCATCGCCTGGATGCAGTTTATGCCGTCACCGCTTTCCACCGCCTGAGTGCACTGTCTGTGCCGCCACCGGCTGATGGCACCGACACGCTGCAGGCGCGTGTTGCAAACGAGAGGAAATTTGATTCTTGCCATCCCCGAACTGAAAAGCTTAGTCATTCTTTGGAGTAAACTGGTCGCTGGAACGCGGCTTAATTGATAGTCGCTATACTTGAATTTCTCTTATTACTCTTCGCCAATTCGCCATAGTAGGATGAAGTAGTTTTGCTCAAATTGCAAGTAGTTTTTTGAGCGGACACTGAATGCTCATGCTTCTTTTTTTCAACGCAACATTTAAAGCATAACATAATGTGTCTTCGGTTCAGTTTTCTGAGTCCTTTGCTTTGGGCGTAGCTCAGGGGTTTGTTTGCCGGGTTCTTCCACTGAGTGCTCTTTTTCTGAACCCGTTACTCTCTTTTTTCGTTGACTTGGCAGTTTGACATATTTTGTTGTGTTGTTTTCAATTGTTTTTGTTCATTTTATCCATCTTGTTCATTTTGTCCATTCTGTCAGTCACATGTTAAATGTTTTGCGAAAAGAACCATAATGGCGGCTTTGCAGGACTTTGTATATCGCCGGCGACAGTCCCCTACTCCACTGTAGTTGAATAATTTGAACGACACGACGACAGAAACTCGTGTCGCGGGAATGATATGGAGGGAGGTAGAGGAGTACAGGCAGATCGAATCCTATTGGACAGCGACACTGTCGCCGGCGAGTTACGAAGTCCTGTAAAGCCGCCATAAAAGAATTATTTTGCTTTGAGTGATATTTACTTTGTGTGCAATGAGCGTGTTTCATTGAACTCCACCTTCTTTCCCATCGGGTCGTTTCCCTCGGGAACAAAACGGGCACAATGAAGGGTTAAGACGATCACACACAGGCCAAACAAATAGAATGTCAGGGGGGAGGCGTACCATCACACATGAAAACAGTGATCGACAGATTGATAACCTGCGGTTGGGCACCAACCAAATAGTCCCGTCACTGGCGACATCTGGGACCAAAAAAAAAAAAACCGAAAGCACCAACCTGGATGTTGTAGTCTTTGTCGTTGTGACGCAGTTCAACATTGGACGGTGTCCTTGGTGCCAGTGGGCTGGAGCCATTGCTGCTATGATTCGACTGGTCGGAATCCTTGGAAAACTGTTTTTTGGCCGGCGAAGCTTGGTAGCAGAAAATGTGATGCATCATTTTGACGCTCTCCCACGATCCGTACGAGAATCTCACCATCTCGTGCTCTCGTACCTGCGAATTTCCATTTTATTGACTTGTTCATTCATTAGTATTGAGTTTATTAAGTAGGTACTTCCACTAGACTACTAGGTTCAGGTTGTCCAGCTTTTTCTAAAAGGTCAAGGCAACTAAACTGGTAATACTTCAATTGTCACCACTTGCTGTATCTGATTTTCACTGAACTAAAACTTTCAAGATACGATTGACATTGTTAAATTTTCCCTTATCAAATGCAAAAAACCGCACCTGAATACCCTTTGAAATGTGTATGTACGAGGCTTGTTAATCGCACCGTGTTGGCGCGTTTTCAGGTGGACAAATACCGAGACAATCTTTTCTGTACTGTGTATAGGCTGTCTGATTTCTACATGATTCTAGTGGGCAACGATTCAGGCTGCGATCGGCCGATTGCGACCAGAAACACAGCCCTCTCGAATCATGTAGACATCAGACAGCCTGTACCATCTAGAATCAACGCCTCTACCATATTTAACTACGTCAACAAGTTAACTACCAAATGAAGTAAAAACTGGCCGCTAACGGATCCAAATTTGTGATGTTTTTCCACGCTCTGCCCTGCTTTCCTAAAATAGTATACATACCTCGGCGGTGGTGAAAGTGTACAAAACGCTGTACATCAAGTCGCTGCACAGGCACAACAGTTGTCCCCCGTTGAGCAGGTATTGGATGAGATGAGACGTCAATTCCGGCGGCACGTTTCCACAAACCACCACCAAAACCGTGGACCGGTCCCAGGACATGTGCCTGGAGGACGACGGAAGGTCATAAATGGTGTACCTACGCAAAAAATGACTCGTTTCAATCCAAACCAACCCATGTCGAACGAAACCTTACTTTTCCTTATTCAAAATTGAATAAAGCACCCGCTTGACGTTATCTTTCGTCACTATGCTGTCGGAATAGACCAGAACGTTGGGCGGTTTCACGTTTTTCAGATTGCTGAAACTGCACGGCGGCATGTCCTCGACGCCTCCGACGCTTCTGTCTTTGACCAGCTTGGGTTTCTTAGGCACTGCGCCGTTTTCTTTGCTGCTTGCGACTCTGGGAGATTTGTTGTCCGGTTTCGTCTTCCTTTGTTCTTTCTTGGGAGGAGTCGCCTTGGGGACGGATCCGTTCTTACTAGTACTGGCTACGGCTACATCAGTCTTATCTTCAACGAGCTTTTTTGGTTTCTTTGCTGTTTCTTCTCTGGGTTTTTCTTCTTTCTTAATCTCACTTTTGGGTTTCTCTTCTTTGGGTTTTTCTTCTTTCTTAATATCACTTTTGGTTTTCAGGTCGGTTTTTGAGCTCGACTGGGACGACGCTTTCGATTTCAAAGTCGACGCGGTTTCACCACTCGCTTTGGCGACTTTGGCCACGACTTCTTTCTTCTTTTCCGGCTTGTTTTGCTGCGATTTGTGGTCGCTGTGTTTGTGTCGCCTGTGGTCTCCGCCGGCGGTGACTTCCAGAGTGTTGGCTTTTTTCGCGTCTAGTTTTTTGGACGACTTCGACGGCTCCAGGTCCAACGCTTGTGAGCACTTGGGCGAGCCGTTTTCTATTTTAATCTTGGGGCTGAAATATACAACATTTTCATATTATTAATGAGCACAAGATATTCATACTTTTGTGGTTCTCAACTCGCAAACATTTCAAAGCCGTGTGACCAATTTTTCGGCAATCGTGCAAATTCAAGTCCCGCTGAGCATTGACAGTTCAAACAAGAGCTTTACGGCTCAATTTCGAGTCAGGTGGCACAATTGCGGTGGTGCAAATTGCCAAATAAAGCTGCCTGATTGACTAGAGCAGGTTGTTCTGCGTCGTTGTCATGGTAATCGGACGCAATTCCGACTTGAAATTGAGCCCTTAGCTTTAAACTTCGAGCTTCAAGGCCTTACTAAAAACTCTTGTTGATTATCCTCTCCAGGCACCAGGCGGTCAATTTTACGTCATTACGGGGATACGGGGGATAAGTCCGTCAATAACGTTCAAATACTGATTGGCTTAGCGAAGCACGACTTTTTCGATTCTGGCTACTTACTTGGTGACGTCACGCAGCTTTCCATACAACTCTTTGATGTCAGCTACGAAGCCATTCCAATGCACAGGTGCGTAAGAATATTTCAAAGTTTGCTCCTTCAAGTATGTCTTTTCGTACTTGATCGCAGTGGCGGAGCCTTCCACATCGACAGCTGGAAACCACGATTTGATTTCGTTCAATATGAAAATTTTTAATGTAGTTCGATTTGAGTCACAAAGCATTGTTAATATCTGGAAGCTCATTCACAGATACCTTCACCAAAATTAACTTGCTTTTGTTAGAAAAAGTAAGCATTTTTTAGCAGTTTGTTATTTTTTTCAACACATTACCTGCAATAACCTTTAAGCTGCATCTAAGTGAACCTCGCCATGCCATTATCTGTTTACATAACATTATTATCGAATAGCGACTTGATAACATGAACGCTAGATGACTGCAGTAGCTAGATAGGCAGTTATTCAATTCGGAACATCAACAGTAGCTACTGGAACCTGTAATACCGACAATGAAATCGAAAGAAGAATATGCAAACTCACTTTCGATTTTCAGGATCTGAAGCTCGTGGTTCATGTCGACTGAACTGCCCACGAATCTATGGATCAACTTAGTGAGGTGGTCAATGTCGGTTTTTAGGACCAGTTCGAAACCGTCAGACGCCCTCCAGCCCATCAATTCCCCGTAGTCTTCGATCTGAAAAATTCAAACTTATTTGTCTATTGTTGAACTTGGAACAAATCAGTTACTGTTATACAGGACGATCCATAACTCGACCAACAGAGCTGAATCCTGTATCAAGAAAGATTGCGTTAGTAGGAGGTGAAATTATTCTTCACTGGCGGACTCAATTTAGAAGTTATGGTCCTTCGAACTTGAAAAAAATGCTGGTGTTCTCTTTATTTTCTCACTTTTTTTACTCTATTACGTTTCCAGTTTTCTATTTTTTCAGTTTTTCAATTTTAAAATTTGCGTCCCAGTATCTTGAAAACTTAGAAAAAAATTAAAACTGAAGAAACCACTGGGCAGCGTCTTCAAAAAATGCTCTAATAAATGTGAAAATTTCAGAAATGTAGAATGAACTCTCATTAAACAAATTATTATTTATAAAAATGATGATGCTTCATTGATAATAATAACGCTTATTTTTGGTTTTTATTCAATATCTCAAAAACTAAAAGATATGTGTGTAAAATATGTCGGCCGGTAGCTCAGCGAAGCACACTACCAACCTGGAGGTCCCAGGATCGAATCCGACCGGCAGCATCACATTTTTCTGAGCGATATACTGTGACATCAAAATATTATGTATGTACCTCGTGTATACGAAATAATAAAGTATCAAACTCCTATAACCCAAAGAGAGTTGAGAAGGGGGAAAACAATTTATTATTTATTATTATTTGAAATATATGTTGGATGATCTGGAAACGTCGAAATTGTGCAAAACTTTCCTGATTTAACCGACTCTGTAATAACAAAGTTACCCACTAATTTGGGACACACCGTATAAATCAGCACCCTGTATCGTGCGTTTTTTTTTTGAAATACGATATTGTAGGATGAATAAGTAATTAACCATTTGAAAGTTATACCAAGTGATCATATGAAATGTTACCACCCGTAATTACTCCCGATTCCTAGTGAGTATTTCTTCGAGCAAACGCAGGACCATTTTTATATCGAGGGGGAAACCGGTAAAAAACAAAGAAGTCATGTGCACTGTTTTAGTTAGTGCTGTTTCAATCACGTAATCATCAAGAAAAGCAGGTGTAATATTATCTGAAAAAATCGCGACACCGCGCGCAGGTGTTCACTGAAGTATGTTGATGAGCGAGGTCTGGTCAGTTAAAGACAGATGAAATGTATTTTTCGCGGTGAGCGGGCATTCGTGTAGTCACTGGCAATACCACCTTAGCGCCACCTCGGTACTCCTCTCTCTTGGTCTTAGACGGAATTTCTGAATCACGAAAAACGAATTTTGCAAACTTTATTTTTCTTAAGACGAACAATAAGTGCACCAAAAAACTTACATGTTCCCGAGCCGAAAATCCACATGGTAGTAAAACTGAAGAAGGTGCCGACAACAGTCGTCACTCGACACCAAGATACCTAAGTGGTAAACCGACACCTCGAACATTCCAACCGCGCAAGCATGCTATCGTACAAACACCGGGATTTTTTTTGCATTGTATAAATTCATTTAGTTAAGGTGAAATAATTGAAATTTCATTGATGGCCCTTTAGGCAAGACATAACTTGTATAGGAATGAATGGCCTTGTTTACGCGAGGTTTAAAACTGGTGTTAAGGTCCGTAACATCAATGTTATCGTCCGCATAAACACCTCTAAACGCAAGTTTCGCAACAGCTGTCAAGCTTAGCTAAATGTGATTTTAAATTGCATTTAGTAAGCAAACAAGTGTTGGCAATTGCACGTAAACGCCCATGCCCATCCGCAGTACACTGATGTAGCGAATGTTGCCTAAATACGGGGTTTTTAGGCAACTTTCACTACAGAAGTGTACTGCGGAATGTATTTTACTGCCAGGGACTTTTCTCACACGATTCAAGAATAGCGGCCTAGGTTAAGGGGCTGTCGGCTGTCATTTTGGTCGGCGCGCGTAAACACTCCTAACTAACCACTGTTAAAATCTCTGCTAAGCCTCGCGTAAACAAGCAAGTGAGTACCCCTCACCTACCCCCCAAACCTACGATCTTAGAGGCTAGGCCCTAGTCGTAACATGGTTCTATTCATTCCATTATTCCATAAACGCGCTGTTACGTAAAAAATCCTGTCAGCCTAACCACCATAGGTTAGGGTTCGGCATAAATAACATTTGACGTTGACACTATTGACATTTTGTCATAACAACGACGTAGTGGCCCTCTACACACAATCCCCCTATCCCTTAGCGTGAAATTGCGATATCTAAATAAATGAAGTACCTGGACGATATCACTGTGGTGTTTGGTGTACTTATCCAGCACCGCCTGGATCAAAACGAACACCGTCCCGGCGCTGCGTTCCAGTCTCAGATGATGGTTGACGTCGATGTGGATCGGAAAACATCGCAGATTTCGCGGAAAAGCGATCCAGTGTGCCAGATTAATTTTCGGCTTGAATTGCAACATGATTTTATTCATTTAAAAATTCAACAAGTCCCTACCTTATTATTTTCTTTCAAGAATACAAAGACGTACCTTCGGCACGACCGTGCAAGCTATCCTGTCGTCGTGCTTGAACAGCAGATTTTCGAGGCACCTGTGCTTCCTCTGGTCGTGCAAGGAGCTGCCGGAGCACACCAAAAGCGAATTCTGTGGGTTCAGAGTTCCGTTCAGCTTCAGCTTGAGCGACCTGAGACGCCACCATTGCATCACAGTGGCGTACGCGTAGCAAACCGTGAAGAGCATCGGGAGGCCTCTGGAATTCAATCTGGAATTGAAAAAAAAAACGTCAAATCTTCATCGTAAAACCTGCAGACGCTATCTCTATCACACTCTAGTCAACTTCACGGCAGAATTTTTAGTTTCTTTTCAAGACACAGGACCTTTTAATCTAAGCTGGACTGCGGCTATGCCTTTTTAAAGCACAAATGACACCGCCATGGACACTACCGCCTGGTTTGTTACCAAGTAGTTCTCAAACGGTAACGAATCACACCAAAGTACATCTCAAAGGTTTATTTATTTTCCATGTATCACAAGTGAGAGTTTCAGTTAATGGAAATACATTTTTCATCACAAACTGTCGTCAGAATAAACTGCTCAATGAAAAATAGGGATATTAGAAGTTTTCCTCCAAATTCAAGAGAAAATATCTCGAAAAACAGAAGGACGATCTCAAAACGGTCAACGCCATCTGATGCCAGGGCCAGGGCATCATTCACATAGGGGACCATATACAGGGTGAGGAAGGAAGGTGTGTCGAACAGGTTAATTTTCAAACGCCCTTTACTTTGCTGAAAAAAATTGTAGATATTTCCAATGCTATTTTTGAGAAGCCCATATCTATATCTCGAAACTATTTACGATTTTTTTTAATCGGTTTATTGAAAGAGTTATAATTTTTTTATGAAATATGCGTTTTTTATGTCAGTTCTGTAGTTGACCACATTATTGACTCAAAGAATGAAACGTATAATTTCATCACAGAAACCGTCCTATGAGAAAAGTTGTAGTCACTGACCCCTAGGGGGACTACTCCCGGCCAGTGACTGGTACCCCCTTAGGGTCGGGTCGAAATGGGACATGGTGGGTTTATACAGGGAACATTTATCCGAACGTTTTCCCAGACCAGAAACAGTGGCTGAACTTCGCAAAGTCCTACCAGTGTTATGGGCAGAAACACCCCAAGAGGACATCGACAATAACCTAATCTCAAGTATGTCACGGCGATGCCAGGGAGTTTTTCGCCAACATGGAGGGCCCACGCGACATCAAGTGATAATTTATTGTTTGTGTTTTATTTTTCTCTATAAAAACTTTGCGTTTGCTTTTTTCCAATATTGTGTCTGAAAATGTAAAAATTCTTCCCTTGCCCTTAATTAGGGGTGTTGCAAAAAGCGTCGTTACTTTGCTGAAATGTTCGCTACTCCAATGCAATGTAAATTTTTTTTTGGCTCTGTGTTGTTCGTCCTCGAGATAGCAATTTCTTACTCTTTGAGTGAAATAGCCTCTAAAAAAATGACGTGTAGGGGGCTTATATCGTTGCTTTGCTACATGTGATGCGACACATGGTTACTGCAGAGCCACCATGATTATTGATAAATGTTCGCTGTATAAACGCACCATGTCCCATTTCGATACGTCCCTAAGGGGGTACCAATCACTGACCGGGAGTAGCCCCCCCCCCTATTATAGGGGTCAGTGACTACAAGTTTTCTCATGAGACGGTTTCTGTGATGAAATTATACACTTCTGTCAAATTTGAGTCAATAATGTGGTCAACTAAAGAATGACATCAAAAAATGCATACTTCACAAAAAAATCATAACTCTTTACTCTTTCAAAAAAACGATTACAAAAAAAATCTTGAACTGTTTCGCGACATTGATATGGGCTTTTAAAAAATAGCATTGGAAAAAATCACAATTTTTTTGAACAAAGTAACGGGCGTTTGAAAATTAACTTGTTCGACACACCTTCCTTTCCCACCCTGTATAAGTGTATAATGGTCCCCTATATAAATGATGCCCTGGCCCTGTATGGCACTTTGTAGCCAAAGATATGCCCTATCAGATGGCGTTGACCGTTTTGAGATCGCTCTTCTTTTTTTCGAGATATCCTCTCTTGAATTTGGAGTGAAATTTGCAGGCGATGTGAACTTCATTAAAGTACATCCGATTTTGGACATGATGCTCTGCCGTCATCTTGGCCGCCATATTGAAATCTCATATTAGTAGAACGATTTTCATGAAACTTGGAACTTAGCCTTGTCTAGTACGATCATTTAGATTTTCAAGCCAAATTTCATGATTCCGCCGCTATTTTAGCCGCCATATTGAAAATTCTGCCCAAATAACGGTAGAACCTTAATCAACATCTTGCGTTCACTAATCCTTCAAAAAGGAAGTGCGTTACTGAGCCTCATGTCCCCTTTCCCATCCCCTTTCTACTCTATTTCGCAGCCGTACAAATGCCTTGCCCCATACGAGCTTATGGCTCTCTTCCGCGTTTTCGAACTCAAATCAAGTACCTACTTGCGCCCAGAAAATTTGACGGCTTGCTTTGTTTTGGGTATTGGGCAATCGAAATCGAACCGCATCGATAAAAGTATCATTATGGTCTTCGGAAATTTACATGTCACGCGAGAAGACCTTGTAACAGTATCCTAGTTAAATGCATCACCAGTTTGAGAGCTCCCGGGTAAAAAATAACAAAAAATTTCGGAAAAATGCTCATCGCTGCGTCACGGAAACGATTTTTCAATTTTCACACACGCATACAAAAATGCATCGATTTGTGTTTGATGTGTTTAAAATTTGTGCAATTAGTGTCCAATAAACAGCACACATTTCAGATAAATACAAACACAAAGTGTAAATAATAAACAATTAAAATGAATAATATTATTAAGAGCCGGTTGGAGCGAGCGCGATAAGACTCTAAGAATATTTCATTGTTGATATGTGGAATCTTGTGGAGTATTTTTTTCCGTACATATTCACTTAATATTCGATTTTTTTTTGTACAAAAGGAACGTGATTAACTTACGACCCTGAGATGACCTGAATCACGGGGCATTATGCTAATGAGAATTTTTTTCGCAGTTTTGAAATTATTAAAAAAAGAAGTTTCAAGCTCAAGTTGCCCGCGATAAAAAAATCAGTCAGCATGCATTTGACATAACACTTTACTCCTACACGAAAAGGTCGATAAGAAGGCCGTGGAATTTATGGCCGTTTAAGCACAAGACAAAAATAGAAAATCGATTCAATAAAGAACTGTCCTTGGAAAACTCTTGACTAGAAGAACTATTATAACCTAATCGTTTAAAGTGATATTTTTGATCAAGTTTGTCATGGAGAAATGCCCTGTTAAAATAATACCCTATAATAAATAATTGAGATAATAAAGTTATGTAATAAGATAGTGGCTGTTGTCATGGCAACAATAATAAATTTTTGGAGACGACTTTTCAGCTGATCCCAATTTTCAGCAAGTGAATGTGCTGAAAAAGCGACAGAAAATGTGGTTGGCGATGACGGTAATGGACACTTGAAAAAACAAAAGGGTGCGGGGTACCGTGAGGCTCTGAGGGGGAGAAACAGCTATGTGCTTACTTTAGCGATAAAATCCTGCCCAGTAACAGAAAATTGAGTTTGCTTGTGTGCCTTATAATAATAATTATCTTGTTTGTGTCATTATAATAAGTTCATTGGCTCTAACGACGACCACTTCTGCTTTTAATAAATCATGTTCATATATTTTGATCGAAACTGAACCTAAACCTTCGGTTCCTGGACGCCAAGTCCAATTTTATCATCGAGTTAAATTCCAATTCGCACTCCTATTGGCTAAATAGATCTATATCCATCAATGAAGTGGGCGTGGTTTAGTGGTTGACTCTAGTTGAAAAATGAAAATTTAACTGAGCGTCCAGGAATCGAAAAAACGTGACGTTGGACAGCCGCTGTCTTGAGCGTAATTTTTTAAACTTCATAAATACAGGGTACTTCATATCGCGGTTTTTTCAGTTATTTCTAGTTTCAGTTTTGACTTCAAATCGCAATTTCGTATCGAAATATTTACGTCATATCTTTGATTTTTTTCAAGACGTGGCCCCACAAACCCAAAAATTGATAAGGATTACGTATTTACAAAAATTTTGATCCAACCGTAACTGAGTTATGTACATGGATTTTAAGAAACGGTGTCAATAAGTCAGTTGGTCATTATAAACTGCCACCTTTTTATTGTGCTTTGCGGCTACGTGCACAAATGCCCAAGTAATTGGTTTTATGGCCCGCAATAAATCTACCTAGTTGCTCAATAGAAGTCACTCCGGCTCTGACAGGAAAGATACCTGCACTCGAACCCCGCACAGTAAGGTCTACCCATGGGTCTACCCTATTTAAGGACGGAGTTGAATTGATAAAATAAGCGTTGCGAAATCAATCCGTCAGGGTTTATTCCTTGACGGATTTTTAAACGGTCCTGTGAACACCCGATTTTTCCCATTAGTACTCGGTAACGTGAACAGCGATACACTCGATAACATGAACTGCAAGTCAAGCCTTGAATTTTGCGTTAAACCTTCACTCCGTGCTCCATTTAAGTTGAAGTGCGTGTGCAGGTTCCATGCGGAGCAGAAGTGTATTCATGTGATTATCGCCCACATAGGTACCCTATTCAGCCAATCAGAGGAACCGAATAAGATCCACGTGACTCAGTTAAGGCTATCAATGATTGCATACTAGCAAGTGAGAACAACACACTTGATAGCATCTGTACATCTCCTACTATACAGGGTGGTCCATCCTAGCGTAATTATCCCATAGCGGTCTTACCGTTCAAGATAGAGAAAAAGATGTAAGAAAGAAGTTATATGGTTTGATGAGACCTATAATCTAAAATTATTATCAGCTATACAGGGTGTCCCATTTTGACGGGATCAACAAAACATAAGTTTATTTAAATGGAACCCCTATATTTTTTTGCATTTTCGGATTCAGCTTTTTCAACTGTCTTATGCCTGTATTTTTGGTTTTCAATTGTGTGGCAGTGCTGCCAACTAAAAATTAAGAACTGGAAAAAATTGCATTTCCACAGTTATCTTGAAAAAATCGTAGCGGCCTTGCTTTTCAAAACTAAGAGATGAAACTTGACATGGTGATAGTCAAGTCAAATACCAATATCCCAATGTCAAAAAATTGCGATTTCTTGATACACAAATAAAAATCAAACTTTATAATTTTCAAAGTCTCATAACTCATTTTTTTCAAATAGCATGCCCCTAATTTTATTACGTTATCTGATAGCTTTTTTATCCTCTTTCATTTTTACTTGGGTTACCCTACCCTTAAACTCAATTTTTTTCGAGATAATCGGAAATTTTCACAAAATTTGTGATTTTTTTTATTTTTTTTCACAAATTGAGTTGGCCGTGATGAATGACAGACAAGCCAAATAGTACGCAGCTCTCAGTTAGTCAGTCTGAATATTGTCGAACAAAGAAAAATGACTTCACGCGAGAGAAAATGATTGATATGATATTCGGGTAATAATCCAGATAGCCAAGATCCCACTTTGTTTTTTTTTGCGTTGAAGCCATTTTTTTTGTTCGACAGTATTCAGACTGACTAACTGAGAGTTTCGTACTATTTGGCTTGACTGTCATTCATCACGGCCGACTCAATTTGTGAAAAAAAATAGAAAAATCACAAATTTTGTGAAAATTTCCAATTATCTCGAAAAAAATGAAGTTTAAGGGTAGGGTAACCCTGGTAAAAATGAAAGAGGATAAAAAAAGCTATCAGGTAACGTTATAAAATTAGGGGCATGCTATTTGAAAAAAATGAGCTATGAGACTTTGAAAATTAAAAAGTTTGATGAAATTTGTGAACGCCCTGTATCAAGAAATCGCAATTTTTTGACATTGGGATATTGGTATTTGACTTGACTATCACCATGTCAAGTTTCATCTCTTAGTTTTCAAAAGCAAGGCCGCTACGATTTTTTCAAGATAACTGTGGAAATGCAATTTTTTCCAGTTTTTAATTTTTAGTTGGTAGCACTGCCACACAATTGAAAAACAAAAATACAGGCATAAGACAGTTGAAAAAGCTGAATCCGAAAATGCAAAAAAATATATGGGGTGTTCCATTTAAAAAAACTTATGTTTTGTTGATCCCGTCAAAATGGGACACCTGTATAGCTGAAAATAATTTTAGGTTATAGGTCTCATCAAACCATATAACTTCTTTTTTACATCTTTTTCTCTATCTTGAACGGTAAGACCGCTATGAGATAATTACGCTAGGATGGACCACCCTGTACAATGATACATTGAAATTACCATTTCTACTATTAGTCTATTTGGGCGATAATCAGCAAAATTTCACTCGTGCTTAGTGTTTTATTCGAGTTGAAGGTTTTAAATTCCTCAAATATTAGGTACTATTGATTGAAATACCGTGTAAAACGCAGAGTACAAAAAAAGCAATAGTTGTTAAAGACCACAAAAAGGAATCACGTTAACTGTTTTTTTTTTCCAAATCGAGGACCAAATCAACAATTTGTTCTGTTGAAAACAAGAGGGAGAAGATCTTTGGAGGGAGAAGAATGGTAAAAAATCACGGACTGATTTCGCAACGCTTATTTTACCAATTCAACACCGTCCTTAAGACATTAAGGAGAATTTACGGTTTGTCTAGAGATGAAAACTCGGAAACCGTGAGTCCGATTTCGAAAATTTTCTTTCCAAAAATTAATTTAATCTTTTCTCCAACTTTCATTCCCAGCATGTCTGCACCTGAAATTAATATTTCGTGAGGCTCACCGCATGTCAAAGTTGGCATTGTAGTTTTTTCAAATTCACGGAATATACAAACTTCATTTTGAAAAAATTACCGTCAGAAAACCGGAACCGTGCCAATTTTGAAAATGGGTCTACACGACGCTCAATCCAATATACTTTCGATATCAGCTTGACTTTTTCGAAAAAAGTTGATCACCGAGCAGTAATGAATTTTTGAGTGGAGTCCTGCATCAAAGGCGGGTCATTCTGGTCAAAATTCGGGCGAGAGGCCCTCTCGGGTGGCAACGGCTAGGAGAAATTTTTAAAATTCATACCGCTCGACTGGAAAATGGTGGAAGATTGCAACTGCAGACTTGATTCAACTCCTTTGTTTTGTTGCTTGATGCCAAATTTGGTCCCAATCTATCGGATAGATTTTGAATAATTAAATGGTAAAGTTTTGAACTTTAACATATTTTTATTATTTGACAGATGATAGATGGGGGAAAACTTTCAAGTGTTCTGAATACAGTTTTTTATGGGCTCTCAAACGGTATATCGCAAGTCAAGTTCCGTAATGTATAACATCTCTCATTCTTTGATAGTGACATTTCCGTTTGACAGATGACAGCCAAAAACTAATGGTCTCATTCCAGGGACCAACAATGTCCGCATGCCGAATTTCAAGTTGATCGGATCAACGCTGCGGCTGTAATCGTAGCAGATTACAGACAGACACACAGACACCCAGTACCCACACACACACACACACACACACACACACACACAAACAGACATCATTCCAAAAATGTTCTTAAGGAAATAAGCGTTGCGAAATCAATCCGTCTGGGTTTATTCTTCGACGGATTCTTACCATTTTGGTCTCTTTTGAAAGCTACAAGGATGTACTTTGGTTTGAGCCCATTGGCATTTCCGAAACAAAACAAAAATAATTGAATTTTGACATTTGAAAAAATTATTTTTGGATTTTGGAAATGCCAATGGGCTCAAACCAAAGTACATCCTTGTAGCTTTCGAAAGAGACCAAAATGGTGAAAATCCGTCAAGGAATAAACCCAGACGGATTGATTTCGCAACGCTTATTTTACCAATCGAACTCCGTCCTTAATCGTCTTGGGGGACCTCAAAATGGATATATCCGTCTTTATCTCGAAATTTTTTTTTAGCGCGTTCACAATACTTCCCTTCCTCGTTGGGTGGTGGGTCGGGGAAGTAAAATTACTGGGACATATATGATGCGGCCATATTATAGCGCATTATTTATTGTTAATTTTTGTCGAATTTTAATACATTATGAGATATGTATAGGATTTAGCATTTTTACTACAAAAATTATCACAGACAAGCTTTTTTATTAAGAAAAGAACAATGATAAAAGTAGTACTGAACCTAAAGTGAGGCCCAAGTGCCGGATGAGATATCCAGATTCAATACAAAGACATTTTATCTCAATCGGAACCATACTCTCGCCAGTACTTTCCATTAAAAGTAGCAATATAGCACTCAGTCAACACAGTGATAAATTGTCTTTATTCAACAGAGCAGTGCCTACTTCTGCAGATATTTGTACAACCTACCTAATTGTAATTTGATACAATTGTAATGGGCGTAGATAGATACCTGACCAAAACCAACCAAATTACTGTTTACTTTTCCGTGTTCATTTCTATCAGCATTGCTCCACTGCATAAAACAATAGTCCTTATATCCTTCAACGAAAGCCCACCTCTCTCCATCTTTTTCTCCACACAACAATAACAACAATAAAAAAATGCCAGAGAGAATAATAAAGGCCTTATCTGACTTTTTCTGCTTGAGAGTACAACAGTACAACAAAACCCAAGAAGTGATAAATAACAGTGATGGATAAGACAGGAGTGGGGGGCCGTCCATCACCCGGTACTCGACACAATCCCGCAAGATTTGTCCACGACAACTTCAAACGAAAAGTTGTGTGTGTGTCCGTGTGTTGAAGTTGAGCCTTTTCCAACCAATTTTCAACCGTATTCATGTACCTGAGTGATTCGAATTCGAGCAATTCCGGCGCAGAGGGCGTCGACAAATACCACCCTCCGAGCCCTGCCAGGAGTCCCAGCCACCGTCTGAGGGTAGAAGTGGAAGAAGAAAATGCCACTGGTTCTGGAGAAGACGACAAGAAGAAAAAAGATATCAATTCCAACAACCAGAACGGCGGTATTAAAAGGCCATTGGGTATTATTTTCTTTTGGTTCTATACACTTCTGTTTTGTCTCCTTTGTTTCTTTTTTTTCCTCTCTTTTCTTTGGTCAAGTACTATTATTGTGTTGATGGTCGTCTTTTCGGTCACCTTTAAAAAGCCTTTTTGTTTTTAGTGGTGCCCGATTCAAAATATCCTCAGCTGAAATCGTCAGCGGTGCAAAAGCCAACGATCACAAATGGATTTGTGAAAACCGAAACGCCGAGAAACGAAGAAGTACTCGCGTTGCGAAATAAATTCCCTACCAAAGTTCCGGTGAGTTGGTTTAATTTTTTTATGGAGTATTATTGTTATTTTTTCGATATCTTAATTGGAAAAAGTGAATCAAAGTGCAATGTCAATTAAAGATGGCTGTTGCTAAGGCTTTGTTTTTAAGAAAAATAATCGGCGTTTGCCAACACAAGACGATAGAAAAATCCCTCGGCGGGAGGTAATAAAAACAAAATCGTTCCTAATTAATGAATGAATTAATGATAGTGCATGCCTTTTTCAATTATTTTTATCAGAGTATATAAAGTACAATTCAAATCAAAATGACATCTCGGGCGGCTGCGAAATTTGACATTTGCGCTAGAAATAAAGCGTTTTCCAAGTTAAATCGAGTTCATAATGAGAGCTTTTTATCAATTTGTGAACGTTTGATGATAATCTACCAGATAAAACTTACCAAAACTCCAAAAACACGTTATTGCTAACGCAATTGTCAAACTTCACAGCCGCCCGCGATGTCATTTCATTCGAATTGTACTGTAGGTACTTACACAAAAGTAACTGCTCAAGAGCTAGTAGACTGATCTGTCAGATTGCATGTCTAAGCAAAAACTTGTAACCCACCGGGGCTAGATTTCCTTGTGAAATGTTCTCCTCGACAGACGATAACAATAATTATGCAACTAACGATATTTATAGATCAAAGATTCTGCTGAATTTGCAAAAAAGCATTTCCTACAACGATTCTGATTCACTTTATCGCGTAGCGGGCGAAGAACACGTTTCCATGAGAAGCTGCACTCTACACTTTGTTCTAGAAACGCTTTCTTATCTACGAAACGGCATTTCTGCCGAGCACCCGGTGTCTTTCCGAGCAGACAGGGCGTCCCAGATTCGATGTGATTTTTCATGGTTGGTCAAAAATTTACTGACGTCATGTCTGTGATCTCCCTCACCCTCCCAACCACATGCCAATTTTTCGAGAAAAACGGATACCTCTGCTTTATAATGTAAAATAAAAATTCGACGGGATTTCTTTCCTTTTTATCTGCCTGGTGGATGTCGACCGTGGCCCGTACTTTTTAAACCGGCGAGATGAGTTCACATGGGATTGCTATGGCAACCGCCTGTTTCCACTGCTGCGATTTGCTGCTGCCATAGTAACCGCACCATTTTCACATGGGAAATGATTTCACATTCAAAATTACAGACCCATATTATTTGACAGATTTCTCGACTGACTGATTTCTTTGTGCTCACAAGAAATCACCTCATCATACAAGGTGTTTCCAAAGTATTGCATTCGTATACTCTACTAATAAGAAATTTCATTGTGGCGACCAAGATGACGACGGAACCGTGTAATCAAGTATCAAAATTGAAATGTCTATACAAGGCAAGAGAAGACTCCAAGTTTCATGCAACTCGTTAAACTGATACCGAGAGATTTCAATATGGCGGCGGATTCATGGAATCCAGCTTGAAAATAGAAATGTTTATACGAGACGAGAGTGAGCTCCAAATTTGATGGAAATCCATCCATTAATAAGAAAGTTGAAATGTTCAAATCAGCTAATAATGCCTACTTACATAATTTGGCCTGTTTTGTTGTTGAAAATTGTTTATAGTTGAAGACGAACTGGATATGTTGAACTATTTATTAGAAAGATATGGCAGTGTTACGATAGTCGCTGGAGACTGCGACTGGGGGATAAGCCACAAACCCGGAAAAGCTGCTGGAATTTCGTAAATCTCTCCCAATTCGACGAAACTTGGGCATACAAATATTGCTTGTTGAAAATCTTATAGTTGACCGATCGTCCTTGAATGCAGCAGCTGTGAAGCCGAAATAGATAAGATTCGATTAGCGAAAAAAACAACTCGAAATTCAACCGTTTGGAAGATATGGGAACTGCCCTGGACCCGGAATGTGACACTTCAGAGACACCCCATATGGACACCTGTATACAGGGTGATTCATGTATAGATCAAACAAATGAGCACCGTATCCAGAAAGAAAACAGGAGTAAACAACTGACGTTTTGTTTTTTGTCTTTATCATTTCTTTCCACACTCAAAAGGTACCGTTGGTATTTTCTTGACCTATGCTCTCGGATTATGACGTAACGAAGCAAGAAAATTGGATGAGATAAAAAGAGCAACAACATCTTCTTCATATCAAGTTCGAAGGACCATAACTTCCAGATTACGTCTACGAGTAAAAAAAGAGTTTTAATTCCATACTCACAATCTTTCTTGACACAAGATTCATTTCTTTTGGTCTAACTCTAATTATGTATCACCTGTACATACAGGGTGGTCCATCCTAGCGTAATTATCCCATAGCGGTCTTACCCTTCAAGATAGAGAAAGAGATGTAAGACAGAAGTTACATGGTTTGATGAGACCTATAACCTGAAATTATTTTCAGCTATACAGGATGTCCCATTTTGACGGGATCAACAAAACGTCAATTTTTTCAAATGGAACACCCTATATTTTTTTGCATTTTCGGATTCATCTTCTTCAACTGTCTTATACCTGTATTTTTGTTTTTGAATTGTGTGGCAGTGCTACCAACTAAAAATTGAAAACTGAAAAAAATCGTATTCCCACAGTTATCTTGAAAAAATCGTAGCGGCCTTGCTTTTCAAAACTAAGAGATGAAACTTGACATGGTGATACTCAAGTCACAGACCAATATACCAATTAGAGCTGGGCCGATACCAGGATTTCAGATACCGATACCGACACTCAGATACTGACTTTTCCGATACCGATACTCAGATACATGTATCTGAAATCTAATTTGAAGTCGGAAAAACGCGAGATTCACTTTCATTAGCTGCATCAAGTAAGAATTACTTAGTTTTAAGTATATTTTACAATTTTTTATTAACAAGGTTCAATCAAAATTATTATTCTCAACAATTTCGATTCAAATTCGAACAATAAATAATCGAATAAAAAAAAACATGAAAATTTTTTGATCATTTTCCAACAAATTCCTTTTTTTTCAAAAATATAAGCTGTTGCACATGCTCTGCAGTCAGACTTGTCCTTTTGATAGTTACGATGCCCCCAGTTTCAGAGAAAACTGACTCCGAAAACACAGAGCTTGCTGGATGGAATAGCGAGATAGTATGCAGCCAGTTTTTTCAGATGGGGAAATGTTGTTTTCTTCTTCCAATAATCCACTGGATCTAAATGCAGATTTTGGACACCTTCAAACTACTAACCGCAAGCACCAGCTGATGATTAAAATCAGTTTGGGCTAGACAAACTATTTCTGGGAATTCCTGGGTGCAAAATAAAGTCCTATATAGAGCCGGAGGCTGTGCGCGAGCGCTGCGTAATTTCCAGATACTTTTCAGATACAAGTATCTGAGTTTTCTTGGTATCGGCATGTATCTGAAAATCGGAAGTATCGGCCGATACCAGATACTGAGTATCGGTATCGGCCCAGCTCTAATACCAATGTCAAAAAATTGCGATTTCTTGATACAGGGAGTTCACAAAAAAAAATCAAACTTCATAATTTTCAAAGTCTCATTGCTCATTTTTTTCAAATAGCATGCCCCTAATTTTATAACGTTATCTGATAGCTTTTTTTATCCTCTTTCATTTTTACTAGGGGTACCCTACCCTTAAACTTCAGTTTTTTCGAGATAATCGGAAATTTTCACAAAATTTGTGATTTTTTTTTTTCTCAAATTGAGTTGGCCATGATGAATGACAGACAAGCCAAATAGTACGCAACTCTCAGTTAGTTAGTCAGTCTGGATATTGTCGAACAAAAAAAAAATGGCTTCAACGCAGAAAAAAACAAAGTGGGATCCTGGATATCTGGATTATTACCAGAATATCATATCAATCATTTTCTCTCGCGTAAAGTCATTTTTCTTTGTTCGACAATATTCAGACTGACTAACTGAGAGTTGCGTACTATTTGGCTTGTCTGTCATTCATCACGGCCAACTCAATTTGTGAAAAAAAATTAAAAAAATCACAAATTTTGTGAAAATTTCCGATTATCTCGAAAAAAATTAAGTTTAAGGGTAGGGTACCCCTAGTAAAAATAGAACTAGATAATTTTTTTAGATAAAAAAAAACTATCAGATAACGTTATGAAATTAGGGGCATGCTATTTGAAAAAAAATGAGTTGAGAAATTATAAAGTTTGATTTTTTTGATTCTGATTCTTGTCCATTTTGGATTCAGTAATGAAGGATTTTCTCTTGAGGTAGATTTTTGGACACAAACAAGAAAAAATTCTAGGTATTTGCCGATTAAATCGAAACGTCAGCAAATACCTAGAATTTTTTCTTGTTTGTGTCCAAAAATCTACCTTAAGAGAAAATCCTTCATCGTTTGATTTTTTTTTGTGAACTCTTGTGAACTCTTGTGTATCAAGAAATCGCAATTTTTTGACATTGGAATATTGGTCTTTGACTTGACTATCACCATGTCAAGTTTCATCTCTTAGTTTTGAAAAGCAAGGCCACTACGATTTTTTCAAGATAACTGTGGAAATGCGATTTTTTTCAGTTTTTAATTTTTAGTTGGTAGCACTGCCACACAATTGGAAAACAAAAATACAGGCATAAGACAGGTCAAAAAGCTGAATCCAAAAATGCAAAAAAATATAGGGTGTTCCATTTAAAAAAATTGACGTTTTGTTGATCCCGTCAAAATGGGACACCCTGTATAGCTCAAAATAATTTTAGGTTATAGGTCTCATCAAACCATATAACTTCTTCCTTACATCTTTTTCTCTATCTTGAACGGTAAGACCGCTATGGGATAATTACGCTAGGATGGACCACCCTGTACATAGAGGTCCTCCTGGTTCAGAAAAAGAATATAATCATATGTCGCTTTGTTGAGGCATTTGTAAGGTTGGTGACAATCTAGGCACGTATCCCTATTTTTTTTTCAGAAATATCCAAAGTTAAAAGAAAATGTAAAAATGAAAAATGTGTCACTTGGGTCACAATAAAGGAGTGACAAGAGCAAGGCACGAGACCATCTTTCGAAATCACACTGAGACCGATGTTGAGACAAAAATGTTTTCATACAGGGTGGTCCAGGCTTTAGTAGAAAAATTTTCAGGGTCGATAGATAATCAAGAAAGAAAAGGACCTGTCCTTAAAACTATATATCTGAAGCGCATAATAACGAAGCTATAAGCCTTCAAAGTTGAGCAAAAAATTTCGTTTTTTCCGAGCAGAGATATTCGTCAAATTCAAGCTAGGCCAGTACTTGGAATGAATTTTTTGACAATTGTTCAGTGGCGTAGGTAAAAGGGGATGATCCCCTTTTTACCCAGATATCTTCGACGCCACTGGAAATTTTTGAAAAATGATCAATTTTTTTTGATTTCCCGGTCAATTTTGGAGGGAAAACTCCCGTGGTTTTTCCATGATTGAAGCAACCGTTTTCGAGATATTTCAGTTTGAGTGAACAAAAATACTCAGTTAAATCGGGTTCTAGGACAATCGTCGCACGGACAATTTGTCGCGGGCAATTCGTCGTGGACAATTCGTTTCGCGGACAACTCGTCGCGCGGACAACTCGTCGCACGGACAATTCGTCGCGCGGACAGTTCGTCGCGTGGACAATTCGTCGCACGGACAATTCGTCGCAAAAGGAACGACACTTCCTGATGCGTGGCCGGACAATTAACACATAAGGGCTCATCAGGGCTCCAAACTACAGATGAGGACAAAAGGGAGCCCGATTGATCTCCGAAGCCACGGAAAAAAGCAAAGGGGCTCAGCAGGGCTTCAAACTATATTGAGGACATAAGGGGGTCGAATGGAGCTCTCTATAACAAAACAAGGCAAGAGGGGGCTCACTGTAGTACATTCTGTGGTAGTACTCTGAGAGTCAATAAATAAACATAAGTGGGCTAATTGAGGCCCTAAACCACACTTGAGGACACAAGGGGGCTTGATAGAGCTCCGATCATCACATGAAAACACAAGGTGCCTATTTATGCACCAAAAGTCAAGATAAATGTGAGGGGGCTCAGCAGGGCTTCAAAACACGCTGAAGAAACAAGGGGGTCCAATGAAGTTTGCTTGAATTGAGATCGCTGACTGTGAAAAAACATAAAATGACTTGCGAATAATTCAACCAAATAACTTGAATTTAGCGTAAGCTGGTTTGTCGGAATTATCTGCTTACCTGCCAAATTTTGAAGGAATCCACTCAGTGTCGTAGGAGTTCTGAGGAAATTAATTTGAAAAGTTCTCCATGATTCCAAATTAATGACCCCCCCCCATAACTCCTACGCCACTGATTGATCCTTTTGAAAATTGGCAGGTGGGTAGATACGTCCGACAAACCAACCTACGGTAAATTCAAGCTAATTTGCTTAATGATTCGCAAGCTACAAATTTTTAAAAATTGAAAAAAAAGTCAACTTCAGCACTCGGTATATTTCTTAGGAACCAAGTGCGAGGCACGTATGTTATATTTTTCTGAATCGGGAGGATGAGAAGAATGTTATCTTAAAGTTTGATCGATTAAAGCTGAAACACCCTGTCCTATGTCAAATATGTCAATACCATTTTATCATTACTAGGCAGTCCGCAGGACCATGGGGAAGGCGTGAGACGTTGTTCAAAGTTTTCTTGAAAGACTAAATAGGTCCAAAATTTAAATTCTGTCATAGTTTTCCAAATTATGCTCTTTGTCCTGCTCATTCTGAAAAAGTGAAAAATCGGTTGAGTTACCCCAAAACGTCACCGACGAGTGGCAAGGAACGGATGGAAATTTTATTGAGACGTCCCTTTGGGCGAGAAGTTAGAATTTGAGGAAAAGATTGAAGAATTGAGATATTTTCTCTGATAAGGGCTTCATTTTGAACTCCATCATTTGAGTCTGGTCTCGATAAGCCAGGTTACTCATTTTAAAGTGGAAAACTCTCGGAAAACTTAGAAAGTTTCAAGAGATATTGCCTGAGAATGTTCAAAAATCACTTTCCCTTTGTTTAAAAAAAGTTGGTATAAATCTGTTCACAAGCTAAAAATCGGTTGTGTCACCCCAAAACTTTTCCGGGAAATTGAAAGAAAAAGTTTGAAAATGTTCAAGAACTAGTAATAGTCCGGGAGGCAGTGAACATTTTTGGTACTTATTTTCTCAGTCACCAAATATAGATAGGATTGTTCAGTTAGTGATACTAACCATCTATTGCTAAGTCTGGCAAAAATTTTCCGATGGGTTGGAAAAGAAAATGCATTAGAAAATTCATAGGCTTCCACTTATTTTCACACTAATGAAAATGGTTTTACCAACAAGGCGTATGCTAAAGTTAACTAGAAAAGATAGTCTGGCTGATCTCTGGCGATGAAAAATATGTCTGGCTCGTCAAAAACTAACGTTAAAAAAAAAGTTTTTGACGGGCCAGACATATTTTCCATCGCCAGAGATCAGCCAGACTATCTTTTCTAGTTAACTTTAGCATACGCCTTGTTGGTAAAACCATTTTCATTAGTGTGAAAATAAGTGAAACGAAGTGAAAATATGAATTTTCTAATACATTTTCTTTTTCAGCCCATAGAAAAATTTTAGCCAGACTTAGCAATAGATGGTTAGTATCACAATAGCGTGTTCCGATTTGAGGTAAATTTTACAATTGTAAAAATTACCGCTGTCAAATTATAAAACGGGACGCGGTAAATTTCACAGAAGTTTACCGCGAGCCAGCTTTGTACCGCGTGTAGGAGCTCGGTGATTTTCAGTAAATGTGACGCTATTGGCAGTAGTGACATTGAAAACGATGTCCCACGCTATCACTGCTATTCTCTGATCACTGCTACAGCCAGCCGAACAACTCCTTCCGGCACTGTGACCAAAAGACCAGTAGAACAATGTTTTGAGGCCGAGGCGCATGCGATCTTGTCTCTTTTTTGCTGGCCATGTGCTCTTTGCCTCCCTTTATCATTTGCTTGTCGATTCACTGGCTATTCAGGAAGACCATTTTCTTGTTCTGCCCTGGTTCTGCCTTAAACTCCAGTAATAAGAATCTGAATGCATCTACTTCCGTTTCATCCCTGATCTGATCTGCAGACTTTCAAATTTGGTAGCACGTCACTCAACCTCAATTTAATTTACCGCCCCTGTTTACCGCTTGCGTTCCGAAATGCTGTCAGGTAAATTTTACAAACGTCAGAGTTGTCAAAATTTACCGGGTAAAATTTACACAAATCGGAACACGCTATAACTGAACAATCCTATCTATATTTGGTGACTGAGAAAATAAGTACCAAAAATGTTCACTGCCTCCCGGACTATAATCTCTTGTTTAAAAAAGAATGGTAAGAATCTGTTCACGGGGTGAAAAGTTGGCAAAGTTGCAGTTTTCCCAGAGAGAAAAACTCGAAAACCGTGGGTCCGATTTCGAAAGTTTTTCCTTCAAAAATTCGACTTTTCTCCAACTTTCATTCCCAGCCTGTCTGCACCTGAAATGAATATTTTGTGGAGCTCACCGCATGTCAAAGTTTGCAATGCAGTTTTTCCAAATTCACGGAATGTGCTCATTTCATTTTGAAAAAATTACCGATGGAAAACCGGAACCGTGCCCATTTTGGAAATGGGTCTACACCACGCCCAATCCAATCTACTTTCGATACCAGTTGGAATTTTTCGAAAAAAGTAGGTCCCCGAATTTTTGAGTGGAGTCCTGCATCGAAAGCGAGTCGTCCTGGTCAAAATACTGGCGAGAGGTCTTCTCGGGTGGCAACGGCTAGGAGAAATTTTGAAAATTCATGACGCTCGATTGGAAAATGGTGAAAAATTGCATCTGCAGACTTAATTTGACACTTTTGTTGTGTTGCTTCCTGCCAAATTTGGTCCCAATCCATCGGATAGATTTTGAATAATGAAATGGTAAAGTTTTGAACTTTGACATTTTTTATTATTTGACAGATGAGGCAATACTTTCAACTGTACTGAATACAGTTTTTTCTATGGGCTTTCAAATGGCATATCGCAAGTCAAGTTCCGTGAGATAAAGCTTGTCATTTTTTGATAGTGACACTTCCGTTTGACAGATGACAGCCGAATGAGCCAAAAAACTAATGGGCTCATTCGACGGTGAAACCATGTCTGTGTACCAAATTTCAAGTCCATGGGATAGACGTTGCGGCTGTTATCGTGGAAAGTTACAGACACACATACATACAGGCTGGTCCATCCTAGCGTAATTATCCCATAGCGGTCTTACCGTTCAAGATAGAGAAAAAGATGTAAGAAAGAAGTTATATGGTTTGATGGGACCTATAACCTTAAATTATTTTCAGCTATACAGGTGTCCCATTTTGACGGGATTAACGAAACTTCAATTTTTTTAAATGGAACATCCTATATTTTTTTGCATTTTCGGATTCAGCTTTTTCAACTGTCTTATGCCTGTATTTTTGTTTTTCAATTGTGTGGCAGTGCTACCAACTGAAAATTAAAAACTGGAAAAAAAATTTATTTCCACAGTTATCTTGAAAAAACCGTAGCGGCCTTGATTTTCAAAACTAAGAAATGAAACTTGACATGGTGATAGTTCAGTCAAATACCAATATCCCAATGTCAAAAAATTGCGATTTCTTGATACAGGGCGTTCAAAAAAAAAATATCAAACTTTATGATTTTCTAAGTCTCATAACTCATTTTTTTCAAATAGCATGCCCCTAATTTTATAACGTTATCTGATAGATTTGTTTATCCTCTTCCATTTTTGCTAATGGTACCCTACCCTTGAACTTCATTTTTTTCGGGATAATCGTAAATTTTCACAAAATTTGTGATTTTTTAATTTTTTTTCACAAATTGAGTTGGCCGTGATGAATGACAGACAAGCCAAATAGTACGCAACTCTCAGTTAATCAGTCAGAATATTGTCGAACAAAGAAAAATGACTTTACGCGAGAGAAAATGATTGATATGATATTCTGGTAATAATCCAGATATCCAGGATCCCGCTTTGTTTTTTTTGCGTTGAAGCCATTTTTTTTTGTTCGACAGTATTCAAACTGACTGACTGAGAGTTGCGTACTATTTGGCTTGACTGTCATTCATCACGGCCAACTCAATTAGTGAAAAAAAAAATCACAAATTTGTCACACAATTCAAAAACAAAAATACAGACATAAAACAGTTGAAAAAGCTGAATCCGAAAATGCAAAAAAATATAGGGTGTTCCATTTAAAAAAATTGACGTTTTGTTGATCCCGTCAAAATGGGACACCTGTATAGCTGAAAATAATTTTAGGTTATAGGTCTCATCAAACCATATAACTTCTTTCTTACATATTTTTCTCTATCTTGAACGGTAAGACCGCTATGGGATAATTACGCTAGGATGGACCACCCTGTACAGACAGACAGAGATCATTCTGGAAATGGTCTCAATAGTCATAGGGGACCTCAAAACGGATACATCCGTCGATTTCTTGTAAATTTTTTTTAGCGCGTTCACAATACTTCCGCTCCTCGTTGGGTGGTGGGTCGGGGAAGTAAAATATACAGGTGTTCCATATCAAATTAAAAAGTTAGGGTTGTTTCCGGGGAAACCGAAAGCTGTTGTGTGGGTAAACATATAAAAATGTCCATATCGTCTTACAAAGCAGCATAATACATCCTTTCGTATAAGGGCCATCTTAGCGCAAGCGTCAGCAGGGTGGTACAAATTCTGACAGACGACAGTTAACGGCGAAACAACAGAAATTTTAGCTGTATTTTGGCCACGGATTTCTGAATATAGAGCTGGATAGCTAATCACAATATACCCCCACCACAATTTTTGTCAAACGCGTGTTGGCCGCCATACTGTGCTAATTTTTAGTTACTTTAATGCTTGTGGGTTGGCAAAGCTGCGAATAATTGTCATCCCTGAGTGTCACTTTGATTGCCAAATGTCACCCAAATGTCAATCTATTGTCATTTTTTGACGTTTTTCTTGTTTATCCGTTTCTTTGTGCGAAGTTTTCTCGACGTTTTTCAGTGATTTGTTGAAGAAAAAGACTTGATGTCGTCCTGTTTTGTGCCTAGTTGCAAAAATCAAGCAAAAATAGCGACAAACAAAACAAAACCGGCATAACCTATCATGTGATGTGTAAGTTCGATGTTTTTATCCGATTTTTCATTTATTACAAAAGAATTATTTTAGGTTTCCGAAACGATCAAAGTGGAGTGGCTCCAGGCCATCAGTAGGAATCAACAAACATTTATTTAGCTGCGTAACAATGAGAGCGTGTTTGTTCAGATCATTTCTTGGATGAAGCCTTCGAGCGAATTGGATTGCTCAAGAAACTGAAACCCAATGTAATTCCTTCACTTGATTTGCCTACCCTGAGACCACGGTATACCTGAGACCCATTCCAGTAGCTTCAGAAAGCAGTCAAGCTATCCAGGAAGCTCCAACAACCACAAGCCAAGTTATGCCGGAATCATGACCAGATCAAGCTATGCCGAAAGCATCAACAAGCCAAGCTATGTCGGAATTATTATTAAGCACAAATAAACAATTATGTTATACTTCAATAATTGTTTTCATTTTATTTTTGTGATATAAATCAGGTTCGTGTTTGTGTTGTTTTGTAGCGTTTTAAAATCACTAGAACCGATCCAGTTCGGCTCTAAAATCAGGGGATCCGATAGGTTCTCGAAAATCCTTGCCCAATCAGTGATAGCGATTTTCGAGCTGAATTGGCTCCGTTCTGGCCAGTCGAAGACGCCATTAGTTTTTTGCTTGAGTTTCTACGTTTTGTCTTCGAAACAATTCATCAAATACCTTACATTTCCAACATGTATGTAGTTAACTATTCCGAAATAAAATGAGTTGCAATTTGTAATGAACAACATTAATGAAATCATAACCACTAACCAATAATTAAAAAAAATGAAATGTGATAATAGGAAGATTCAAGAACCAAGAATCAATCTACGAAACAAAAGTACAAGCATCTTAGCTTTCTCCCTGTAGGACTCGTCCAGTTTCAGGTAATTATTATTTCACAATTAATATTTGAAACAAATGTAAACACCAATGCACAAAAGACGGCGGTTTATATTTTGAATCCGATTTGTTGCCCGTCAGCCAATAACATTTTAGCACAGTATGGCGGCCAGCTGGGTTCGGACAACACGCATGTGTTGTATTAATCCGTGGTTGTATTAGCTATCCAGCTCTATATTCAGAAATCCGTGGTTTTGGCACATATTTTTAAGGTTATGTCATTTCAGAACGTGATTTGCTTAGAAAAGCAGCTTCCTTATTAATCCTGCACTGCAGAAGGACCTTACATGGTAATTCCATGCTCTAATCGTCCTAACAAGCCCAACTGGAAAACAAACTGTCAACGCGTCTACTGTTCCAAATGTTCGTATCAATATTAAGGAAGGTGTCGAACAGTAATCAAAGTTGGAGCTCGTAATAGAAAATATTGGCAATATTTTGAACTTTTTAGGAGCGGCATATATTGGCATTTTGCAAGGTAATTGGCAGTTACCGCTAGAGACAACCAGATGTACCCAGGGTAGTGCAATCCTTCCATTTACATTCCAAGAGTGTTGTAAGTGTTCATATCATATCGCAGAGAAAGTCATTTGTAAAATCATCGCTTATGTTTTTACGTTTTGAAATTATATCGAATGTAAATAGTAATATAATGGTGGGCTAATGGGTGGGTGAATCTATCAAATACATAAAAAAGTTTTGTACCTAACATCGTTATCAATCACTTTTGCGTATGTTCTAGTCGAATTTGTACCAACCTGTTCGAATATTCAATTACGCGCCGGGAATCTTACTCATTTGACAACCGAACGCAAGCGCACTGTAGTAGGAAAATAGTGTATTCTCGCATAATTCTTCCACATTCGATAGAGTGGAGAATTGATCATGATATTTGTCAGGGGGGCAGAATAACTTGCGGGAAACCTCTGCAGGGATATGAATCCGTCCATGATGAAGAGGACAAACTCAACAAAACGCCGCTGAACACAGGGACAACAAATCAGGGATGCGGATGCATATTCCAATCGCAACTTTACCCAGATTTCTGAATGCTGATGCCGTGGTTTTCTCGATATGCTTATTGAAACTCAGTTTGGAGTCAAAGATAACTCCCAAATCACGAACGAACTGAGGGTGTTCCAGCGAGACACCTTTCAAGCTGTAATCGAAGTATCTAACCGCTTTAGCTCTACTATAAGACATTACTGACTACTTCTAAATGTTGATACCGGTGGCTTGTTGGAGTTGCACCAGGGAAAAATGTAGTTCATCGAAGCCTGTGGGCATGGACAGTCCTCCTCGCTTTTTATGAGTCGATACATTTTGAGATCATCAGCATACATGAGGTAATCGGCATTCAAACCAAGGTCGAGGTCAATGACAAACAGTTTGAAAAGTAGAGACCCCAAAACCGAGCCCTGCGGCGCTACTGAATGCTGGATGTAGAAAAACGGTCTGAAGCCATTGCACTGAACGAATGACGATTTCCCGTCTATAATCAATTTCACACCACTAATTTCTGGGACAGCCTGTTGTATGTGGAGTCCCGACACACCAAGTTTTCTTCCACCGTTCCTTTCTGAGTAACGCATTAGGCTTTTATTGATTGTGCACTTTAATCCTTTCGGATGACTACTGTTTCTTTGAAAATAAAAACCCAAGGAACTATTCCAAGATCATGATGCATCGGGGAGGCTCAATGCAGGCCGTGTTGATGCAAAACAAAAATGCCGTAAACAACTGAATTGGGATATCGTTTGTTTTCAATCTGCCATGACCTACTGTGTCCTGCGGGGTAATTACTGGGATTGTTATTTTCTAGAAAAATGTTGATTTTGTCAACAATGAGCGATCTTGTGACCACTTGAGAGTTTTATTTAATGTGACCTTTGCAATATTGTCGCAATTTCATGTTGAGACTAAAATTCCAGGCTATTTCGATTTTTTCATCCTCATACCTATAAAATGTGTTGCAGTTTTATAAAACGAAGGATTTTTCGACGACTGGTCGAGACGTTATTTGTGCAACAGCAAGTTCATATGTTACTATGCAACATTATCAACTGAACAGCGGTGGCTCAATGGGTAGCGTTTTACATCAGCAACCGAGTAGTAGAGGGAACGATTCCCCCTGCGGAAGCCAGTTCTTGTTTTTTATTCCGTGTCCTCAACAATGACATGTTTCTGTGTTGAAACGAATTTAACCGATAAAAATCGAAGCACTTGTGACATTACTGTTGATTATTCTATGCAAAAGCCGTAAACTGGCATTGACAGTGTTCATGACATTTGTATTTATTTGATTGCGTTGTCGTGGAGAACGGGAGCCTTATCATAGGTTTGAAGGAAATAAACTTAGTAATTGAATGGTGAATTATAACTGCATCAAATTTCGATTGAGGATTAACCGATGGGCATCAGCTGGATTGCCTCATAACACATTCTTGGGGCACTTTTTAAGTAGGATAAAATCATTGTATCTAAACTATGTTCACTTGTACCGTGATTCTAGTCGGCTGTGAGATTTTGTTTCTAAGTTTCCAAATGTGACATATAGAAAATCCCCAAAACTTTGCAGTTGGCTGCTCTGGCCGGACCAGTTTTGTAACACATTTTTTGCGTATTTCCTTTGCAGATAGCCGGAACATTTTTGCGGGACGTGATGTCTGACGCTTTTTTCCATTTTATTGGAAAATGTAGCAATTTTTCGACCTGTTTTTAATTTTCGCAATGAACAAATAAATCAAAAGAGCCTTGACATTTGCCAGTTGTGAAAAATATTCCTAACCTCTCGAAGCCGGTTTAACTTTCGATGCTTCAAATTAAAGAGTATACAATGCCCTTCGTCCAAAAAAGGGGCCCCATGCAATCATCAACCCTTTCGCCTCTTCCAGTCAAAAATACAAGCCAAACCCTGAAGAATTATAGACGATACAAGGATCGCCGTGCAGTCTGTCATTGGCAGAAGAATTTACGTGTAAAAAGTAAATTAAACCAAATTTCAAAAAACCCAGCCGCTCAAAGTTGCGTATTGGACCGAAATTGATGTTAGTACCTTCAATTTGCAATTTGCTTTCGTTTTGGGGCTTTCCGGGGCGAGTTTTTGTCGACCCTGAATGGGCCGCCGCCAAAATGACTTAGATTTGCGGCCGCCCCGTGCTCTTTTGGTGTCTACATGACGGTAACACAGCTCTGCGTCCCCCTAGTCGCACTTCCACATATGACCAGGTCAGTTTTCCAAGATTTTATTATCAATTTGATAAAAAATATAACTTCACTTCCAGAGAAGTCAGTCTCACACCAGGTGAAAAGGCGACAAGCCTACAATGCTAAAGTAGAAAATTTGCCCAGCCAACTAGAGTCACATCAGTACAAGTGAACCTACTAACCTACTATAGTAATGTTACTTCAAATCCCTGGAATCAACTAAATATTTGACCTGTTGACCTGACTGTTACATGCCAGTGAAGTTCAACTGACCTGACCTCATCAGAGACAGTTTGACAAAAAACCATTGATGCAATATGTACAACCTACTAACAAATTTAAATATGAAATTATAATTTTGCTGCGTGAGGTAAACGACTGTGACTGTGATTATGCAAATATTGTATTGTTATAGTATTGTGATTGTTATTGGTTTTTACTTCTCATCGAATTCTTCAAAAAATGAGAAGGTACTTTGCAAAAAAAATTAAACTTTTTTATTCGTTTTTTGGACTCCCCGTATGCTAAAACGTCGAGATCTGTCAAACGGAAAAAAAATTCCGTGTCATTCCGTGTCGGTCTGTCCGTTAGTGTGTATGTCAGGTTTTTTCGTCCTTCGATTTATTTCCAAACCGTCAGGCCGATTTCAGCCAAATTTGGTATGCGGATATGGTCGCGGGAGAAAGGAAAAAAATAAGCTTTTCACCGTGATCTGTCAAAAGAAAATGTCACTGTTAAAGAGTGACAAAAGATTTTGAAACAATAATTTTCATTTTTGACAAAGAAAAACCTATTGTTAATGTTTTTTTTTTTCTCCTCTGTGATGAATAATTGTACTATTGCGGACTTTTTAAAGTGGACGACAGTTGACAGATTCTCCAGGATTCTGGCCTGAACGTCGCATGACAGCACGCCAACTCGTTGACATTATCGTCCACTTTATTTTGGCCGCAACCGTACTGTTCTTGGATCTCGATGTCCCTTTCAGGAAATTTACTTCACAAAAAAACAATAAAGACTCATGGATAACTCTATAAACCACTTGATAGGGCTTAGCTGGGCTTAGTTCAAGCCAAGAAGTTTTAGCAGGTTTACCAATCTATGGAGACTAATAAAATGATAAAATATTGTTGCAGATTATAATCAAGAGGTATGCCAAAGAAGTAGCGCTACCCCACATGGATAAATCCAAGTACTTGGTACCCCAAGAAATTACCATGTCTCAGTTCCAAACCATCATCAGGTATTTCCATCCTCAACCCATAATCACTTGACATTTCATGGTACATTTCTTACAGGAACCGGATGCAAATGGGTCCTTCCACAGCACTCTACCTCTTGGTGAACAACCGAACAATGATCAGCATGAGCACGACTCTGGCGGAAATCTACAGCCAGCATGCCGGACCTGACGGCTTCCTCTACATCACCTATGCTTCACAAGAAGTCTTCGGGTAACCGTCCACACATAACCATCATACATAAAAGTATTAAGAATTATTTCTCTCTCTTCTCGTTTTTTCTTTATTATTAATTAACTGTATGTTTTAAGTAATGTATGTTTTTAAAATAGTGTATGTATGAATATCGTATGGATTTTGCTATGGCTTGAATAAAAAAGTGTTTTTTAAAGAAAGGTACAGATAATCTAGGTCACAATTTTCATACCTTTATCCACAGGAATGCCGCTTTGCTGCTGCATCTGTAATGAAAGCGAGGCAAGTTAAATTGAGTTTAATACATTCGTGATTGTTATTACAAATTTTAAAACCGAGAGCTGCAAGGAAAAAACGCAATTTTAGCCGCCATTTTTATTTTCTGGGGATTCTGGGGACTTCGGCGGCCGGCGTTGGTAATGTTGGTGGCCACACTGGCAACAACAACGCCGCAACTTCATGAGTGATGTCACCTGTCACTGGCAATGTCAATGTCACCGAAAGTGGCAGCAAACGTCAAAATGCCGTGTTTTTCTTAATTTTTCTTGTAATAATGCTGTGATTGAGCAAAATGAGACCGTCTTTAGTCCGATTTTTGAGCCCGAAGTTGATGGAGAAAATGCTGGTCAGAGTCCAAGACGCTCCGAGGTACTTAGCTCCGATACAAGAATCGAGCCGAGCTTTGGTCGTTCAAAAGTTCACCGATTTGAACAATTGGTACACGAGAATCTTGGGCCTGGACGAAGTGAAACAGTACCAGGACAGAGTCGTATCCCTACAGGTTCGCTCTTGCTTCGCATTCGAGGAGCTCCATCGAGCTGACATAACCTAACTTTTCCAGGAACGGCTGCTTCAAGCCCAAGAAATGCGCCGCTCGATCGGCGACAGCCTGGCGCAGATACGCAAGAAATCGAACCAGCTGCAGGACGAAATACACAAGGTCAAGCGCCAGGAGGACATCCAGAGGTTCCTGGACCTGATGCGGGAGGAGACCGAGGTGCTCCGGCAGGAGGCAGACGTGGCCCGCACGTTCCAGCAGTGCGACCAGGCCGAACGGGAGCTGTTCCAGGCGTTCACGAACGCCGTGCGCGACTCGCACGAGAAGCAGCGCGCCCAGCTCGAGTACACCAAGTACTTTGGCATCATACTGAGCATAGCCGGGTCGTTTTTGGCGTTCGTGTACACGACCTGGCGGAAAAACGATTTGAAGCAGTTCATCGAGCAGAGGATGCAAATCGAGGAGGTGAAACCGCTGGCCGCCGTTGCCGTTGATGACGCGAAAGTGGCAGAGGTTATAAGAAACGAGCACATGAAGCTGAGGGAGAACATGGACGTGAGCTGGACTGAAGTGATGAGTCTGGTTGAACGAGAAAAAGAGGAAAGGAGGAGAATTTTGATTGTGATGGGGGCGGGAGTGGCGATGTTGTTTGTTTTCAATTTGTTACTAACTGCTAGGTAATAGTTGTTCTGTAAATAGTAGAGTGCAATGGATAAGCTAAATAAAACAATGTTATATCTTTGTTTGCTATAATGATGTATGGAATTCTTCTGCAAAAATTGTAGAAAAAAAACACAGCATAGTGTCTGGATAAGTCTGCAGGGTCTATTTCCCAAAGTTCTTGTCAAGCTATATGTTCAAAGTGATAGTACTTACTTTGGATAGAACTTGTTTTACTACTAGTCTTGAAGTACATACATCATTATTATAGAAAAAATCCTATATAAACCACGGTTGAGAAAACTATTACAGCTTCAGCAGCTTATAATCCCAAGCTGCCCTTTGGGGTTTAATCTGGCGCCTCAGCTATACGATTATTTTCTCAACCTTGGTATTGTGATGGCTAGCTTAAAATCTTGAAGGGGAATTCCATTTTTTTGAATAAATTAGCGTTTTGTAAGCCAGGGGTCATCACACTTGAGAGGGGGTGGAAGAAGAGAGGGCGAGAAAACGGGGGTTAGGTAGTGAGACTGACGTAGGTGCATTCGACACAAACGAATGTGTTTTGGCTGGAGAGAATTTGTATTCTGCAAATATTAATTAATGAGAGTGCCAAGCTAGTTATTAACAATTGTAGTGCATCAGTGACAAGAGAAGAAGGCACCAAGGCAAGTCTACCTTCCATGTAATCAAATAATAATTGTTTCAACGGGGTACAAGTTTTTGTTTTGCTTATAAACTTTATTGAGTCTATAAGTAATATAATTTTCCAGGTTGATTAATTAATGGCTCACACCTATAATTGCGCACCTGACTTAGTAAATGTAACACAAATTGACACAGAGCTTCTGAATAAGTCTGTAAGTTAAAACACAACATCAGTTGGACGTAAATTGATCAAACTGAGACACCCAACTTTTATGTAAATTATTTGATCGGTAATTAAAATAATGGCTATAATTTCGAAACACAAAGACCATACTCAATGTGTAATAATCTCTCTCTAATAGCGTCTAATCTCTATAGTGGCGTGATTGATATATCTTCAAGTACAAGTATGACTTCTTTATGGAAGAGTTAATTGAAATTAAAGGACGGCCTACAAGTCGAGTGGGATGCGCATCTGCTCGGCGAAGTGAGGCTCCGGGTTCGATTCCCGGTGATTTAAGTCTGGGTGTTGTATCGTAAAATGGAATTTTTCAAGTGTTTTCAGAGTCAATGAAGGCAACACACACACTCCTATGGCCACGATGAGAGCCGATAAGGAGAAAAACCTTATTTTTTGCGATATATTTTTGGTCCGCAAAATACGTCTTTAGCGGATTGAATTATTTGTTTATTTGAATAACAATGCACCAGGATATAGGTAGAGAACGAAAAGTATAAAATCATACATTTCAAACGCCAAATCATCCAAGTATTTATTCTTGTTCATATTGTGTGCGAGACTTTGCTGGAAGCAAATCGAGGACAATTTTATTTGCTTTTTCCGAAATATCTGTTGGAAAGTCATCAATTTTTTCCGATTTGAAAACTAGTTGTCATAATAAAATAATTCAGCCAGCGTGATTATGAATAAAATTCTTATAAATTCCTGCTTGAACTACAACATCTAATAGGTACTGCTTGGAGGAGTTGAAGATGGTTTATACCCTCGCTTATACCAAAAAACGTATGCAACACGTACACAAAATGCTTTAGCTCTAGTGGTAAAGATTCATTTTGCGTACTTGTTACATAAAGTACTATTTTTTAATTGAAAATTAAAGAGTTGATTGAAATTAAAGTGTCAATTGAAATAAATAACGGGTTAATTATGCAAGGAATCAAACTCAAGTGCGGTATGAGAGTTGCCTCATCTGTTCATCTGTATCTTAAGTTAGGAAGAATACGGAAACGGGAATTTCATTGGAAGAGTGGAATTAATTAGACTCAGCACGAGTTGAGAGTGTGTAATGAATAATTATAATGCCAATGAAGTAATTAAGGTTCACTAAATTAAATAAGCGATAATTGATTGATCGGTAAATAAAGGAGGTGTTGGTTTTAAAAACTTCGTTTATTCGCAATATTCATTTAATAGTGGTTTTCATCAGGTCTAAAGCGCATGCTCACGTTCCTTGTCGGTCATCAAAAATTCGACCTTCGCGTGCTTGCCAGACTCGCACAGCTCTGTAACCATTCTCGCCAGTCTATACCTCTGGTGCTAGCCGACCCGAACTGTCAAATCTTGCGCATGCCCACTGAAACACAAAATTGTCATGAAAACTACTACTGTCCTCTTACAATACTGTTACGAGCGGCGATCCCGTACATATTGGTGAACACTCGACCTTTCTGGATCCTTCCATCCATTAGTTCGCACTGTAGAAGTCTAGTCTAGAGCGATCTGGTGCATTCCAGAGCGTTCGTGTATGTGAAACTGAATGGAGACTCCAACGTTCGATCAAGGCACATCAGTCCACTTTGGCGGAGGTGCAGATTCCAGAACACATGGAAAGCACGCGGAAGGTGTGTGTGATTATTCAGGGATGGTCTAGAAACCGCATATGCCAGGCACTATGGAATTTGCTGGAAGTAGACAGAAAGCTCGGGAACGCTGTTCGGAGGCCTATTATAAGGCATCAGCCGGCAGCTCGCGGCAGTATTGAATTGGAATGCGAAATGGTAACGCGAGCGAAACAAGCGAAGTACCTGCGATTTAATTCCAAGTAGTCAATTGTTGGCGTATTCATTGTAGTACGCAGAAATAAACAGTGTGCGTTTTCAAGTCGATCGTCTCAATTATATTCGAACCCGTACGCGAAATATCGTAACAATACAATAGAACCTGGGAATTAATGGGCTTTGGGAATCAAAAGGGATTTGGGAATTTATTCAAATGATTCAGGTAAAAAGGGTTACAAGTCTACGGCACAAAAAATACACACAACGTAAAGGGTCCATTGTACCACGTCTTAATTGAAGGGGAAGGGGGGGGTTTATCACTATCACTATAACTGTCCCATTTTTCAACGCTCACGGGATGTCGGAAACGGTAAGAGATACCAGAGTCGGAAAAATTACAGAAAAGTTGCACTATTTTATGACTATCAATCTCAAAAAATATCAAGACAACCAAGATTTCTATGGTCGTTCGAAAAAAACTTAAAATGTCGAAGTCAAAAAATTAAATTCACATCTTTATTATGAAAGCAAAGCTATCAATTTGAAAATTGGTATATTGACAGTTTTGGAGGTCCATGATTGACTGACGTCAATTATCTTTTCCTGCGCTTAGAAGGATTAGAAGGATCGACATGATTGGTATAAGTAGGAAAAGAAAGCGGGGAATAATAGTATATAGACCCAAGTGTGCGCTTCGAGATCAGCGAAAGTCAGCCACAAGAAGTACATGAAGAAAAGAAACAAATATATCAGCCAACGGTAGCTTTCTACAAAGAAAAATATGACTTAGAGAACATCGAGATCTATGGCATTTTTGTAGGCGCGAGGGGGACCATCTCAACTTTTTTGAGGGATTTTTGTACAGAATTCAGGTTGCCAGCAAAATTATTGAAAACAATAGCTTCTTCAGTTATGAAAGACTCCATTTATATTTTACGTAGGTAACCATCTATATTCTTGAGATTTTCACACATATACACAACATTTTACACTTCACATTACAAACTTACACTTCTACACTTATATTTTATTATTGATGATTGTTATATTGGTCAACTGTTTTCTCACTATATAATATTGTATTATAATTATATTCTTTAGATTATTATTGTTACAAAAGTTACCTATGTTTGAGTATCCTTTGTTTTTGCAGCTCAAAATGTTGAGAAGGTGTAATGTTTTCAATAAAATTTCTATATATTGTATATCTTACCGTTTCTGAGATTGAAAGAGTTGAAAGAGTTTCAAGAAAAAAAAAAGAAAAAACGGTTGATCACGCACCTCAATGAAAAGATTTCGCCTGTGGGGCCATTCTTGTTTTTAAGCCTCGCCAAACGTAGTGGCGGTGGCGGAGGCTATTTGTGGCCGCCTTTTTTTTCGTGATAATTTTTATTTTTATTCTTTTTTCCTCGTTTCCTAGCCAAAATTTAACTTAATCTTTCGTATCTTCCGAACGGTTTAACATACCGAGTTCGTTATCTTCCTCTAATCGAATATTTATTTCTGTTCGATACCGAGGGCATTTGAAGACGATCGCTGAAGTACAAAAATAAATTCGAGGAGAAATTCAAAATGGCGGATCAAAGATGGCGGCCAAGTGACAAAAATCATTGGTCAACTTTATATGGTGGTCACATACGTATTCGATTGGCGTTTGCACCACATCGATATCTCTTTTTGTTGAGGCATAATTCTCCTAGTTCTATCACTTCAAAACATGTTCAATAGTGAGAATACAAGATGGCGGCGGGGCATCGATTGTCAAAAATTGGATGTATCCTGATGAAGTTCACATCGCCTGCAAATTTCACTCAAATCGGACCACTTTCAGAGAAAGTCAAAATTGCGGATCAAAGATGGCGCCCAAGTGACAAAATTTATTGGTGAACTTTATATGGTAGTCACGTACGCATTCGACTGGCGCTTCCACCACATCGATATCTCTTTTCGTTGAGGCATAATTCTCCTAGAGTTCTATCACTTCGAAACATGTTTGATAATGAGAATACAAGATGGCGGTGGGGCATCAATTGTCTAAAATTGGATGTATCCTGATGAAGTTCACTTCGTCTGCAAATTTCACTCAAATCGGACCACTTTCAGAGAAATTCTAAATGGCGGATCAAAGATGGCGGCCAAGTGACAAAAATTATTGGTCAACTTTATATGATGGACACCGAGATGGACACGTACACATTCGATTGGCGTTTGCATCACTACGATATCTCTTTTCGTTGAGGCATAATTTTCCTAGTTCTATCACTTAGAAACATGTTCAATAGTGAGAATACAAGATGGCGGCGGGGCATCAATTGTCGAAATTTGGATAGACCTTGATGCGGTTTACATCGCATGCAAATTTCATTTCAATCGGATCACTTTTAAAGAAATTCAAAATGGCGGATCAAAGATGGCGGCAGAATAACAAAAAAACAAAAGTCAACTTGACATCCTGGACATATGTATTATTGATCAGCGTTTATATCACATCGATATCTTCCTTCCCTGAGGAGTTATCCCGGGTACGGACGGACGGACGGACGGACGGACGGACAAAGTGAAGCTAAAAGCGCCTTTCTCCCATTTTTCGGGAAAGTGCGCTAACAATCCTTAACGACAATAAAGAATGCACGGATCGCGACACTCGTCTCAAATAACGATGAACAGATCTACTAACCTTTACGTTCGCATATCTTTGAACCTGATCAAGCTATGTGTCTGATTTTTTTTTTATATTAATTGAAGCACATTCAACAGGAGCAAAGTCCTATTTATAGAATGTGTGAAATCCTGGAGTTAGAAAAAAGAGAACAAACTGGCCTCAATGAAGTGTCAGTCGTTATGCTGACACCTGTATATCTCCTTGATAGCTGAAACAGTGGTCATGATGATGATGTTTTTATTAAATTTTGTAACAGTTTAACAACAATGAAGAAACAATTAATTGTTTATTAATTCACTTCAACTGTTTATATGTATACAGCAGAGGAAGATCTTGATTCGCTTTTAATGCACCGTCACATTCAGCAATCGAGAAACTTTTTTGTCTACGGAATTTCAATATACAACCAGCGAAGCAAATGAGGCCAAAGAATTAAGGAATTTTTTGAGCAAAATTTTTTTGATTTAGAACTCATGGTTCTTTGGATATAATTTTTTTTGTGACGCACTTTCAAATAGCGCACACGATGCGGTATCGGCATCGACCATGCCGTCGTCATACTATGCGAAACTCACTACATAGAAGTTGGTTGGACATTTTTCCACAAAAACAATCAGATATCTATTATTTAGAACAAAAGAAAAACAAGGCTCCCGTTGAGGCTAGCCGAGTTATGGGACGAAAACCGCCATCAACGGTTCCATGGTGTTGACGTATATTCGTTTTCTTACTTTTCTGCATAAATGGCTTCTTAATCTCAGGTCTTTACGTAAACGTAAGTATACTTTTTCTATTGTGTACCAAAATAAATGATTGCTGCGAAGAAAACCAATTTTCAAGGCGAGACTTCCTATTAAACACACCGCAAGTTGGGGAGATGGACTGGGTTTGCTTTGCTCGCGATTTATTTAATTTTTAGAAACGCTGTGGCTTGAACTTTCTCAAAAACTGAAAGCTGCGTACGGCCATGCTGTAGGTAAACTGAATCTAACCTAAACAAGAGCAGAGAGAACATAAGAGTTCAAAAGGGGCGACCCTGGGCCCGTCTCTGCTAGTCTGTGCCGGCCCTGCTTAAAATCCTTCAATCAAATGACAGTAGACAGTACTGACACTTGACACTGACGTTTGACATAACCTAAAAATGGACGAATGCAACCAGCAAGATTTTGTGGCGGTTCGCCTGAACGAAATCTGCAGGAGCTGTTTGCTCAAAACCGGAGAAAACATGTCGAATTTGTGCGAAAAAACCGACAATGCAGCTGTCCTGGTCACCATGTTATCTTCCATCGGAAATTTTGAGGTTAGCTCCATCAAAACAACCCTGCACTCAGCTTACAGGCACACATTATTTTGAAATTGTTGCTTGAAACTGATCTTTGGTTGAAACGTTTAGAAATTTTCACTTCATTTTTGCTGCAGGTTGAAGTTAATGAACTGCTACCTTCGTACCTTTGCGCCCCCTGCGAAGACAAGCTGAGATCCTGCTACGAGTTCCAACAGCAGCTGCACAGGTCTGAAGAAATCATACGGCAGTGCCTCATTGATGATGACAAGGTCTTGTCTTGCTAACTTCAAAATACTTGCCTTATAATGGACCAGTTTTTTTTTTTTAGTCACAGGTTGATGTTAAAACTAACCAGTTGGATGACCTTATTGACATCGAGGAAACGATGGTCGTCTTTGATCAGGAAGAAAAAGCTGAAAAACAGACCGAGAACGCCGAAGTCGAGATCAAGATAAAGAACGAAAAGCAGCGATTGTCGCAGTTCTCCCACGTTGAAGTCGAGGAAGCCATCGGCGAAGCCGAGTGCAAATATGAAGAGCAGTTTTACCAGAATGTTACGTGCGTGGTGTGTGGGTTCCAGAGCTCAAACGCCAGGGCGCTGTCCGCGCACATGACTCAGTTGCATAAGTGAGGAATTTGCTTCTTTGCTTATGTTGATTTGATGATCAGAACAAACTAGGGTGAAGGTGTCACAAAGGGGACCTGAAGCCGTACATTTTACCGTAGCTACTCTATGTTGTAACGATTCTATCACCATTCTCTTCCTTATGCAATTTTGAGTCGATGTAGGTACGGAAAAATGCGATTTACTTACGTTAACTTATTCCATTTTCGCACTTGAACATCGCCCACTTTTCTTGATCACAATTTCACAACATCACAGCTGTCAACGTTTGACAGCTAGCCGACTGCTGCGACATTGCTCATTGCAGGTTATTGTGCCTTTCAAAGTGTATGCTGTAAAGAAGGAAACAGAATACGTGCCAGATATTCCAGCTTTTGTCTCATGCACAACCAATACGAAACTCTCGATGAGCTTCCGCAGGCTCGACGTAGGCAGCAGGGAAAAACCGACCCTGCTATTTTGTTGGTAGCCTAATATCACTTTCGTGTGAAAATGCATGTGCTCTACAAAGCGCAGACCTACGTTATTGTCATTCAAAAAAAAAAACAAAAAAAAAACACCAATATGAATTGAAAATCAAAAACAGAGGAATTACACGTCACAACTACCTATTTTTCGCGACTTTCTTCCCGTTTTCTGGGTTTTATTCCTTTCTTTTGAACGTACCTCAACTCCTTTTGCGCGATACTTTCCATGCGTTGTTATCCTTTTTTTGCGACTTTCTTTCCTTTTTCGTCAAATTTACTACTTTTCAATGTTGTTTTTTTCACGATTGCGTCGATTTTTAGCCCTGTTTCTTGTTTTACGATGCGTTCTTAGCTTCTCCCCGCCCAACACCCCTATTTTACTCCCCGGTCCTGTTTGTGTTTTTTTCACGATTGCGTCGATTTTTAGCCCTGTTTCTTGTTTTACGATGCGTTCTTCTTAGCTTCTCCCCGCCCAACATCCCTATTTTGCTCCCCGGTCCCGTTTGTGCCTTTTGGTAGCGTATTGCCACAAAACCAATGTCTTTTAGTGATTTTCTCACGATTTCTTGCGATATCTCGCCCTGTTTTTTGTTCTATGACGCGTTATTTTCAGCTCCTTCCCTCTCATCACCCGTTTTTTGCTCCCCGGTTTCGCTGGTGTTTTATCTTTCATTTGGTACCACTAGGTCATGAAGGCGCGCAAGCGCGCCTTTATTCAAAAGTCAGGTGGTCCTGAACATTGAATAAACTTGAAGATTAAATAATCTCGGAAACTGAATAATCTCGAAAATTGAATGATCTCAAAGAATGAATATCTCCACCTTTAAAATTATTCGAATTATAATTTCTCCTCAACATTACTTTTTCATCCGTTATTGTAGAACACACAATGAAAAAGAAATCAATTTTCGTGATCAATTAACATTTCATAGCTTGAAATTTCTTTTTTCCAAAATCTGATGTAAGATTCGGAGGCCACCATAAAACATGCTATAAAATGCGATTCCTCAATTGTTTGGCACACTTTGGCTGATTCGAAGAAAAAAAATATAAGTAACTGAAATGTTTCAGGAATATTTTCAAAAATTTCAATTTAGATTAGTTAAACGCTATTCCAGATATTCACAAAGTCACAATTGCAATGTTGGTATTATAACTGACCGTTCTAACACTCGATAACAACGTAATCTAACGAGATGCACCTAGGTACTCATTTTACTTCCGAATTTCGATGAAGCTTGGAGCCGCTACAATGTGCTTGGAGCATAATAATAGGCAACACAACATACAACAGTTACCTTCGCCGAGCTGAAGATTTTAAAACAGCTGAACCACAGAATAATGCCGAACTCTGAACTGCGACCTGAACTACACGAACACGCCGTAAACACAGAATCACAGAAATGAAATGCGTTATTGCGTTCTAGCATTGAATGTTCTAGTAAATTTCAAAACTTTGGAAACCACACTCAGATGTAGACAACCAGACACACTTCAACAGATGTTGTGCTGTAGGGGAACAGTGTCTAAGCTAACGCAATCAAATATGGATTATTTCATGAAAAAGTACCGAACTTTCGGCAGAACACCAACATTAAAAAATTCATTCTGAAAATTGTGAGCGAATATCATATGATGATCATGTTCGTTTTCACGTTTATTACTTCTTGAGATACATTCAGTGTTCACAGTCACCTCAATGTCCCCTATCAGTTCGTTTCAAACTACCTACTTGACCACGTCATCAAGTTCGAAGTTCGAACAGCGCAATCGCGTCCATGGCCTTGAAGTGGACATCTCTTTTTTAAGTTTTGGATTCCACTTCGTTCGGAGGGTTGCATATCCCCCCGGCGCTAAAAATACACTGCGTAGTTTTCTAACTATCATAATTTTTTTCTCGAAAGTTTGTGGATCTTCCGCAAAATTTCCTTTGAAAAACCTTCCTGGCTACTGTTCGTAGTCCATCCCTACTTTTGAAATGATCAAAATCGAGGTCTCTTCTGTGACACGGTCACCCAAACTATTTTTCATTGGTTTATACACATTTTGCATTTCACAGGGACGTGAAAGAAAAGTGGTGCTCTATTTGCAATGCTATAGTGGAGGATCTGCAAGAGCACATGACTGAAGAGCACAATGGTACCCAGCACAAGTGCAAGTTTTGCGGGAAATGTTTGAAATCTCGCTCTCATTTTTTTGAACACCTCCGTGGCCATGGCAGTAAGTATTGCAAATCCTATAAATTTTATAATATCTTATAAATTTCTTATGAATACGTTATCTAGAGTAGGAACGCTGGAAATGAGGAAAAACATCAATACAAATCCAACTGAATATTCAAAAATTTTACTAATCATTATTCTACATCCTGCTTCAAACATTTCACTACAATCCAAGCTAAAATCTCTTCCAATAACGGAAGTAAAGAGGGTCAAGGTGCCAGTTTTTGAACCTTATTGCAAGATTTTTTTAAGCATTTTACAAGCAATACTACGTTCTTATACAGGTGTTCCAGAAAAAAAGATATTCCATTTCATGACCGGGTGGGAAGTTGATTTGAAAAAATTGAAGCTCTTGGAAGTTTGATTTTTACTGATTGTTCATGAATAGACCATTTCCACTGACGTCACGCAGCTCCGTCTTGAACAGCTGATTCGGGGCAACGTCAGTCAGATCTGCGTTATCTGTCACGGGGCACGTGGGCTACGTCAGTCATGTGCGTCAGTCAGATTGGTAGTATGTCAATCTGTCACTCGGTGTCGGTGTGTAAAAGTCACTGGTGTCACAAAGTTTTGACAAACTGGCACGTATAGTTGACATCAGTTTGACGTTGCCCCGAATCAGCCCTTTCGACACGTGCGTGTGACGTCATGCGGAAATGGTCTATCGAAAAAAAAGTCAAAATACGAAAATTTAACTTCATACAGGTGTCCCAGCTAATGGTGCGATTCTCTAAAAAAATTACATTCCATAAAGGCTCTGTTACGCTGTTATTACGTAGGCAACAGCCAATGGCCGACACGAATTTTTACATAACAGGGCGTTTATGGAATGTTATTTTTTACAGAATAGTACTATAAAAGAACCCAGCGCGATTTTCTCAGAAAATATAAAGGGCGCAAAAAACTTTTCAATTGGGGGGAAGCCTGACATTTTAGCTTTTTTTTGAGGGGGCGCCGATGGTTGTAGGTGCTCTAGTTTCCCAGAAAATGAAATTTTAATCGGGCGAGTCACAAGAATTCAAAAATTCATGACAATCAAAATACTTAAAATGAAAAAAAAATCCTCTTTCTCTGGGCTTTCCATTGTTGTGTCGCTGATGTCTCTACCTGGCCCAGTAAGCCAGATATTCTGTCTTATAGTCCAGCAAACACAATAATCGGAATCCATGACGTCACCAATCACACACTTGTTGATTTCAACACTAGCTGTTACTACGACTTTTTCACGTACCATACCTGGTCTCACCATAGCAATGAATACTGGCTGATGTTAAAATCAACAAGTGTGTGTGATCGGTGACGTCATGAATTCCGGTTATTGTATTTGCTGGACTGTAAGACAGAATACCTGGCTTACTGAACCAGGCACAGACATCAGCGACACATCAATGGAAAGCTCAGAGAAAGAGGATTTTTTTTTCATCTGAAGTATTTTGTTTTGTCGGTCATGAATTTTTGAATTCTTGTGACTCGCCCGATTAAAATTGCATTTTCTTGGAAACTAGAGCACCCATAAGCAACGGCGCCCCCTCAAAAAAAAAGCTAAAAGATCAGGCTTCCTCCCAATTGGAAGATTTTTTTTTGTTTGCCTTGATATTTTCTGAGGAAATTGCGCTGGGTTGTTTTAGCTGGGACACCTGTATTGGTCATCAAATGAGATGAGGTATTTCGATTTTTTCTTCCACCTATCCCTAGGAGAGTGTATGTTGGTACAGAGTTCGCGCGAAAATGATCAGAATAAAAAAAAAGATGATTCCAGTGATAAAATACAGGGGTTCAGTTTAATTTTTTTTTTAAATGTGGCACCCTGTATACGTTATTTTATAGGTAATTCAAATAAACAGATTCCTCTGCCCACCCATCACTTATCAGGCCTCTCTTAGATGATGAAAAATAAAAACGATTTTTCCAGACATCCGACCGTATCATTGCACCATTTGCGATAAGTCATTCATTTCGTCCAGACATCTGACAGGCCACAACCGACTCCACACTGCCAAAGAATTCTACCAGTGTCCTCATTGCAATAAAACCTTCAACCAACAAGCTTACATGCGAAGCCATATTTTAAAAATTCACAAGAGTTTGTCATGTTCCAAATGTTCAACCACTTTTGAATCTGCCGAAACGTACAACGCTCATGCCTGCGTCAGCTATGAAGAAATTCAGAAAACATCTCCTGTTGCTTCTTCCGAACAACCAACCGCAATACTGTGAGCATATAGCATATAACTTATATCATCTGGTCAGAATTATTTAGATACACTTGGCAGCAAAAATAGCGCCCACTTGTATTATAACAAAGATGACTATTTGCTTGGCTTACGGTTTATACGGCTTACGGCTTATACCTACCCTTTACGGTAGAGCAGGGCGCTAAATCAAATGGGCGCTATTTTGCTACCGAGTTACTGCCGAGGCTCCATAAATCGTAACTGTTCATTTTCCGTTTGTAGGTACGTTTCTATTTTCTATTCAGTAGCTCGCACAATAAATTATAATTTCTCGTCACTGTCATAAGTAACACAGTTGTTGAAAATGCTTGCACAGACTCAAATAGAGTTTTCCTCTTGCAAAACTTGGAAGAAGGCTGGTCATGGCAACGTGTCCTGCATGAACTAGGCTGCTCTAAAACTACAATTTCCAATTTAAAGTTGGCAGTATCTGCCAACACTGTTATTGAAAGCCATGTCGAGGCACTGAGATTTCTTAGTATTTTGGTAGTGCAATGAAAAATCGTTACGATTATGGGACCACGATAGTACGTACAGGGTACAGGGTGGTTGGTGGTTTGTTCAATGGTGGTAATAACACGTTTTCAGTATTGAAAAGTGTCAAGTATTAAACCAAAGTAGATAAATAATGTTTTATCTATTGTACACAGGGCAATTCATAAAACATGCTCACTCCCATTTTTTTTGAGAACCTTTTACGATTGAGTCGCGAGAAAAACTGGTGAATCAGCAATATCTTTGAGGTCCGATTTCATATGCTACCAGAGTTTTTCCACCAAAACTTTCTGTATGGGGGGGGGGGGGGCGCCTCAAAAATTTGTATTTTCAATTTTTTTTTCATGAAAACCGCTGAAAATTTTTGAAAACTTTTTGTACTTGTTCATTCAACTTTCAAACCCCTTTTAGATGACATACCACTCAACATTGCACAGTGTAAAAAAAATAACTAACAACGCACAGAAAGTTTTGGTGAACAAAATTTGGTGGCATATGAAATCGGACCTTGAAGATATGAATAAGTGATTAATTCAACAGTTTTTCCCGCGAATCGATATCGCAAACCGTTGCCCAGAAAAATGAGGGTGAGCATGTTTTATGAATCACCCTGAATACTTATCTTCAATCTACTCAAGATTTAAATTCACAATTTTTTAAATCTAAATTACACTCGTTTTTTTTTCAGATCGACGGATCCTCAGAATTTCTGCAACGAATGCAACAAGAGAGTGAGAAGTCTCAAATACCACATCGAGCGGCATCATTCCAAAAACAAGACTGACGCTGACAGTAATGCCACTACGTGTCTTTGTGCCGTGTGTGGTAAACAGTGCAGGTAAAGTTACTTCACATTTATGCATTTATACGTACGAAGAACGCTGAAATTACTTCCAGTTTTTTCTTGGATATGTTCTAGAACTGTTGGCAAGCTGAGAATCCACATGCGCACACACACAGGCGAACATCCATACAAATGTTCGCATTGTGATCGCAGAGTGTCGTCCAGGCATCAGTTGGTGGTGCATGAACGCACACATACCGGTGAAAAACCTCACGTCTGTGGAATATGCGGACGGGTTGGTATAGTTTTTTTTTAATCCATTATGTTCAATCCAGACCCGTATGTTATCTCCGATAGTTTCATTGAATTTCTCGTACTATATCGTACGCAATTTTGACCTGACTAATTCGGGCAAATTTACAGTTACAATTTGCAACAACTTTAATCAATTGTGTCAAGTTCATACTAGCCTGGTTCCTTCTGGTAATATGAACACTGTTACGCAACACAACAACAGTAAACAATTATAATAAATGAGAATTTCGACGAAAATATCTAGGCGCCCTGATAGCACATCTGGGGCCCATTCCATAAAACTACTTTGCAACTTTTCCCATTGTACTTTGCAAAATTTAGAAGAGTTACTAGGCTAGCAACTCCTGAATTTTGCAAAGTGCAATGTGAAATTAAAAGTTGAAGGTAGTTGGCCCCTGTTCTCTGAAAGCTGCAGGATGCCTCTTGTGCTCTAGCTTTGACTGATTTCAAGTGTCCTCCGCATTCTCCCCCACCCTAAAACATCTTGCATGAAATCTATAGGGTCACGTCGGACCGCCACAGTAGGAAAAAAAAATCTCCGTAGTATTTCCTGTATGTATCTCATTCATAACTGGTTGCTCTTCTAGTATGAGAGGGAGTACGGTAATACTCACTATTCAGTGATGGGCATCAGAAGATGGGGCCTCTGAGCAGTGGGCATTCTCATTCCATCTCCTTTAGTACCTTCGCGCTCAGATCAGTGACCACCATTATTTAACAGCATTAGCAAAGAGCCACCAACTATCGTGTGATCAAATGAATTCTTATTTTAGGTAGGCTGTGGCCTAGCCGAACGCACCTTCGCGCCACTGAATTTGACCAGGCCACAGCCTGCCTAAAATAAGAATTCATTTGTTCACACGATAGTAGAGACGATTCATGTAATTTTTTCATTCTACATTCAATTTGGACAAAGTTCCCGTGCAACATTTTCATCAGAGACTTAGGCTTCGTTTTCGAAATATTTGGATTTCAATCATTCAAAAACATCCCAAAAATATGGAACGCCGTCGTGGACATAATGAAATGTCTCAGAGAGATTAAATTTTTGCACGTTTTGATGGGAATCACACAACTTATTTATAAAATGTACAGATTTATAAACATATTCTGCCCTTATTTAAAACTATTCTGCACTTATTGACAGAAACAGAGGTAGTTTTAATAGACTTGGCGCAACAGCCATATCAAACCTCGACTGAAACGTTTCCATCAAACATTACTTGTGCCTGCGCGCCATTGCGGACAATATAAAAACCCCTGTGAAATAATAATCCTGATCTACTCTGATTGAAATTATTGGATTTATTTATACATTTGCCTTGTTATTTATAGAAACTTTAGGACTTACTCTATAAGTTACCCAAAACTTTTCACACTTACTCTAACCAAGTCATAAAAAAATAAATCTCTCAACATGCAACAAATAAATCACTCACATGCACCGGTACACGTTGAGAGATTTATTTTCTGAGGAGCATCCGGCAACGCCGCAGGTTCGCATTGTTCTTTCAGTGCTTTCTCCTTCATTACCCTTTCAGGGGAATTCTGAAATCCAAGTCGGCAAAAATTCTTGCAGGTTTGTTGCTGTCACCTTCTTCGAGCATTTCCAGACAATTTTCGTGGTCCTCCAGGTCCTTGGACGTTTACTACTGGCGACCAAAGTACGAAACTTTTGCAGGCCGGCTAAAATTCTTGCAACTCGGCACAACAGGCCGTTACTATCACCTACTTCGAGCACTTCCAGACAACTTTCGTGGTCCTCCAGGTCCTTGGAGGTTTGCTGCTGGCGACCAAAGTTCGAAACTTTTGCAGGTCGTTATACAGGCTGTTGCTGTCACCTTCTTCGAGCATTTCCAGACAATTTTCCTGGTCCTCCAGGTCCTTGGACATTTGCTACTGGCGACCAAAGTACGTAACTTATGCAGGCCGGCAAGAACTCTTGCAGGTCGGTACACAGGCGTTGCCATCACCTACTTCGAGCACTTCCAGATAACTTTTGTGGTCCTCCAGGTCCTTGGAGGTTTGCTGCTGGCGACCAAAGTTCGAAACTTTTGCAGGTCGTTATACAGGCTGTTGCTGTCACCTTCTTCGAGCATTTCCAGACAATTTTCTTAGTCCTCCAGGTCCTTGGACATTTGCTACTGGCGACCCACTGTGGAACGAGAGTGGTCGTGTGGTTGGACATCGCGTTCTAGCAATCGAAGGGTCGTAGGTTCGATTCCCGCTGGGATCATCACATTTTTTTGTGTTTTTACTAACTTCTTGCATATTTTTCGTAAATCTACGTCCATATACCTCGAGTACATACTATAGCCTTTTGTTTTCTTCGATTTTCATGCAACTACCGTCAAGCACAGAGATGTTACACACAGAAGATAGCCCTGAAGAAGTGCCAGAAAACTCGAGTTCCGCACTTTTCCGCACCATAACGTATGCACCATTTTAATCTGGTAGACTTGCTCCTCAACGTGGCACATCGTATTTTCCGGGGCAACTTGAGGCATTTCTGCAATTGATTGTTAAAGTAGACCCATCAAGTTTGGGTTTGGTTAGGAAACCAAAGAGGTCCCTGCGTGTTTGACGCTGGTTGCTCCGATCTCGATTAGTCTAGGCGGGTTGTACCACACATGTCTCAAACTGCATGCTTCAATCACAAAGTTTATGGTATCTGTTTGGCCGCTGACGACAGTCATTTTATTTAGTTTTTTTCTGCAATGAATCAGTACTTCAACAATCAATTGCAGAATTGCCTCAAGTTGCCCCGGAAAGTACGATATGCCACGCTAAAGAGCAAGTCTTCCAGATTGAAATGGTGCATACATTATGGTGCGGAAAAGTGCGGAACTCGAGTTTTTTGACACTTCTTCAGGGCTATATTTTGTGTGTAACATCTCTATGCTTGATGGTAATTGCATGAAAATCGAAGAAAATGAAAGACTATAGCTTGTACTCAAGACATATGGACGTAGATTTATGAAAAATATGTGAGACGTTAGTGAAAACACAAAAAAAATATGACGGTCCCAGGCGGGGATCGAACCCACGGCCTTTGGATTACTAAAACGCGATGTCCAACCACACGACCACTCTCGTTCCACAGTGCGACCCAAGTACGTAACTTATGCAGGCTGGCAAAAACTCTTGCAGGTCGGTACACAGGCGTTGCTATCACCTACTTCGAGCATTTCCAGACAACTTTCGTGGTCCTCCAGGTCCTTAGATGTTTGCTGCTGGCGACCAAAGTACGAAACTTTTGCAGGTCGGCAAAAATTCCTGCAGGTCAGTATACAGGCCGTTGCTGTCACCTTCTTCGAGTACTTCCGGAGAACTTTTGATGTCCTCTAGGTTGACAGCCAATAACGGGATTATTTAGTGAAACACAATAACTCCAAATGAAATGAAATGTTTGCAGTGTTCTTAACGGAAAATCTCCGCAATGTTCATAATGTTCGTCTCTCTCTCTCATATAGGCGATACCTTTTGCTCGCAGCTTGTGCGCAGGTGTTCAAATATACAAGCTTACGGGTTCAGTTGGCTGTTTAATCAGGATAATAAAATAAGAAATAAGAAATAAGATAATAGGGGGTACTTTCTTTCTTTTCCCCCTATTTTTCACCCCCCTGAATAATTTTCAACGTTCAATTTAGAGAAAAAATTTACACGTGCAAAATTTTGACTAGACGCTTCATTTTTGAGATATTTGTGTTTGAAACTTTGGAAAACATCTCAAAATAGTCATTTTTCAGGGCAAAAATTTTTCTGAGAAGCTTCATGTTTTCTAGCAAAAATAGTAGTTTATCAACTTGAAACACCTAGAAAATTCATTTCAGTTGAGGAATCTTGAGTTTTCTTGAATTTTAATTTTTAAGGCCTTGAAAGAGGAGTTTTCGAGATGTTCTCCGAAGTTTCAAACCCAAATATCTCGAAAATGAAGCCTTCAATCAAAGTTTTGCAAGAGCAACTTTTTCCTTTAAATTGAACGTAGAATTAAAAAATTGCAACCATTTCAAAAATTATTTAGGGGGGTGAAAAAGAGGGGAAAAAGGGGCAAGGTACCCCCTACTATCTTCGCCCCTGAAAATGTTTGATAAAATGCGTTATTATTGTTCAATAATATTATTACTATTTTAGTAAACTTTGGTTTAAATTTGAATAAAATCAGCTCAACGGTTCAAAAGTTACGCGAAAAAAACTGTTTTAAAAAACCAAACTTGAAGGCCTGTATCTCCGTTATTACGTTTGCGAGAGTATTTTTATTAGGAAAGTCTCCTTATATTTCAATTTTCTACCTCCCTGTAAATTTTGTTGCATAAATTTCGGGACACCTGTACAGGTAGTACAGGAAAGATAGTAAAAAAATCGGCCAAACCTCGGAAAAAATATGGATCTCCTGATAATTTGATATTCTGTTCAGAATTGAGTGCTCTACAACATAACCAAAATCGCCAAAAATCGCACCCGGGGGTTTTGAGTCATTGGAGGGGGGGTAAAAAATTGCAACTTAAAATGGAGGGGATGAAACCCGTCAATCCATTGGAAGCAAATACGTTAACATTCGACGCATCATATCCCGCTGATACCATTTTGGCACAAAAAATGTCGATCACTGTTGAAGGGGAGTCGTGGGGGGGGCGAAGCCCTGCTAGGTGGTCCATTTTGTTTTTCTGACCATGTAGAACCGATCACGACAAGTTTGGTATCTTTTCGGACTATATTCAATCTCCTGAACTCGAATCTGATGTATTAATTTAGATGAAAACAAGTTTGAACAAGTTAACTTGAAAAAACTTGTTTTTTCTTTGAGAATTTTGACGACTTTTTTTCACTGTTAGAGGTGGTCATCTTTGAAAAATTTTCAGGGGCCATTTAATTGAAGTGAGTTCTTCACAAAAATTATCTACTTGATGTTCCATTTTGTTTCTCGAGTTTAAAAAATCGATTTGAACCTGAGCCGGCCCGACGCATCGTCTGCTACAGACCAGAACACTACAGCATGCACCTTTCAATGAAAATAGCTCAAACTATCAAAGAAATAATCACTTATCTTTGAAAATTTGATGATCTGTGCAGAATTGAATTCCCTATAACATAAACAAAACCGCCATGAATCGCACTGCAGGGTTTGAGATATTTGAGGGGAATGGTAACAGTTCATATAGTACGAATCTTGACAAAATGTTATCCTCCTCCTCGAATAACTCAAAATCCTGCAGTGCGATCCACGGCGATTTTGTTTATGTTATTGGAAATTCAGTTCTGCACAAATCCTCGAATTTTCAAAGATAAGTTATCAGTTTTCCAATAGTTTATGCTATTTTCATTTAAAGGTGCATGTTGTCGTGTTCTGGTCATTATTAGAAGCGGCGCCGGGCCGGTTCAAGTTCAAATCGATTTTGTAAACTCGAGAAACATAATCAAACATCGAGTAGATGATTTTCGTCAAGAATACACTTCAATCCACGTTTCCCGAATAGTCCGGCGGCTTAAAGCCATATTCAAAATGAATTCTGCATTTCGTGCCGAAGCCAATTTTATTTTATTTTTGTGAAATATGATTAAGAATGAAAGTTTTGAGGGGTGGAGCCATTCTCAATTTTTACCAGGGGGGGAGGGGGAGGGGGTTGTTCTGGCTTTTTGGGGGCTTTTTGGACCTTTTCTTTTGCACTCGATGTTGTAAGCGAAAGCAAGGTGTTTTCTAGATCTGTGATATATCCGGATTTTTTTGACTGGTGTAGTCACCCCCTTCCCCTCTTGAGAGGGGGCTGGGGGGCTCAAGTTGACACATGTAGCCGATTTTCACTTTTTCTTTGATTTCGAACCAATATCGGCAAGTTTGGTATCGTTTCCGACTAAATCACATCTTCTGAACTCAACTATGACTCAAAAAAGTCGATAGCAACAAGTTTAAACTAGTTGTGCAGGGAATATCATGTTTTTTTGTGCTCCTATTTGAAGACATTTTTTGGGGGTGTTTTAGACATTTGTGGTTGAAGTCCATTTCAGGTCTATTATTTTGAACTATTTTGAGCCTAAGGAACGTATTTTAGCACAGTCTTTTGTTTTGGGAAAAATAAAAAAAAAGTTTTGTAAACTTGCTTTGAGCGAACTTGCTTTGATTTTTTGATAATTCACCAACAACGTCTGAAAGGTTATGAAAGTGTATAGTTGTGATCTGTGGTCTTCTTGAAGAGTCCTGCGGGGGTGGAAAGAAACCGTAATCTCAAAGGGTGGGTGCCGCCCTTAATGGGGGTGTAGAATCCGAGGGGGAGGGGGGGGAGTAGAATATTTTATTCCTAATTTATGAACGGGCTAGGAACAATCTTTTCACGGTTTCTGATTAGAGCTGGGCCGATACCAGGATTTCAGATACCGATACCGATACTCAGATACTGACTTTTCCGATACCGATACTCAGATACATGTATCTGAAATCTAATTTAAAGTCGGAAAACCTCGAGTTTCTTTTTAATTAGCTGCATCAAGTAAGAATTACTTAGTTTTGAGTATATCTTTCAGTTTTTTATAAAGAAGGCTCATTCAAAATTATTATTCTCAACATTTTCAATTCAAATTCGAACAATAATCAAATTAAAAAAAAAACAATAAAAAATCCTAATCATTTTCATTTTTTTTTCTTCAAAAGTATATGCTGTTGCACATGCTTTGCAGTCAGACTTGTCCTTTTGATAGTTACGATGCCTCCAGTTTCAGAGTCAACTGACGCCGGAAACACAGAGCCTGCTGGAATAGCAAGGTAGTATGCAGCCAGTTTTTTCAGATGGGGAAATGTTGTTTCCTTCTTCCACTAATCCACTGGATCTGAATGCAGATTTTGGACACCTTCAAACTACTAAACGCAAGCACCAGCTGATGATGAAAATCAGTTTGGGTTAGACAAACGAGTTCTGGGAATCCCTGAGTGCAAAATAAAGTCCTATATGGAGCCGGAGGCTGCGCGCGAGCGCCGCGTAATTTTCAGATACTTTTCAGATACAAGTATCTGAATCTTCTTGGTATCGGCATGTATCTGAAAATAGGGAGTATCGGCCGATACCAGATACTGAGTATCGGTATCGGCCCAGCTCTATTTCTGATCCTATTTATTTTCGTGAAATTGGACTTGAACCAAACTCAAAAGGGGGGATTCAATTTTGGGCTTGGAGACTATTTGAAAATCGCTACTGCAATAGCAGCAACCCAAGTTTTGCGGGGGTGATTTGATAGGGGGAGGCATTCCCATTCTTCATTGACTGGGAGAGGTGAGAGGTTCAGATGAGAGGTTCGGCAGTTTCTTTTCAATTCAGAGCTTTCTATATACTTTTCATGCATTTCATAGGAGAATGGAGGGTAGAGAATGCTTTTATTATTTAGCAACAAGTCTAGGAGTTTTTAGGCAGCAGAGGCGTTTCTCAATTTCGTTAGGGGATTGATTTTTTCTCTTCATTTCGAGCTTGTCGGCTATTTCATGGTTGGCAGTGGGTGCGAAAATGATAATTGAACGCTTGTCCATATTTAAAATACAGAATACAGTTGAGTTTCTTTTATATTTCAAGCTTTTGACGATGTGTTTTCAAGAAGAAAGCTTGGTGGATCAGCTGCCGTTTTTTTCAATATAGTTTTTCAAATTATGTATGTGTGAAAAAAATTGTTGCTGATGTTGGGCGTTCGAAGGTGCACATACCTTCGTGGTGAAAATGTCCAATCATCTTTGCAAAACCCACGCAGAATTCAATTTCATGAAATATGAACAAAGTAAATCTCATTTTCATACACATAAACGCGGCAAAACTCAAAAGTCGTAGTCCTCACCGTGGTGGTGACTGGACGTGGGTAGTGCCTGGTGCGAAGCTGTGTTCTTCCAGCCTGCATGGCGAAGGCATCAATAGGGAGCTGAAATTCTCGCGTCCATTTTTTTCTCATTGTTCACTGTTCTACCAACAGGAGGTGTCGAATCATATTCCTACTGCGTGTACGATTATTTAAAGTAGGTATCGTGTCGGGTCTGTGTATCATCGAGCATCCTTGCTTGGAGATTCTTGCCTCACTGATGAGGCCCAAAAGGCCGAACCACGTATCTGAGGGTTCTTTACTTCCTTCTCTGCTCGGGGGTTCGATGGTGCACAGACCTGGTGGAAATGTCCAATCATCCCTGCAAAACCCACGCAAAATTCAAGTTACTGCCGCTAGTGCTGCTGCAGTAGCGATCTCTGAATAGTCACCAAGCCCAAAATTGAAAGATTTCCCCCCCCCCTCCCTTTGAGTTTTGTTTAAGTTCAATTTTAGCGAAATAAACAGAAACAGAAAAACAGAACGAAGATTGTTTCTAGCCCGTTCATAAATTTTGAGTGAAAATGTTCACCCCTCCCGCCCCCCAGATCCTACACCTCCATCAAGGCTCCCGCTCTCCGGGATTATGGTTCCTTCCCAACCCACAGAACTCCTCAAGAACACTACAGACCACAATTATGAACTTTTATAACCTTTCGAACATTGTTGAATTATGAAAAAATTTGCTCAAAACAAGTTGAAAAATTAATTTTTTAATTTTTTCCAAAAACAAAAGACTGTACTAAAATACGTTCGTTAGGCGCAAAATAGTTCAAAATAATACACCTGAAATGGAATTCAACCACAAACGTCTAAAACCCCCTCAAAAAATGTCTTCAAATAAGAGCACAAATAAACATGATATTTTCTGCACAACTCGTTTAAACTTGTCGCTATCGATTTTTTCAAGGCATGGTTGAGTTTAGAAGATGTGATTTAGTCGGAAACGACACCAAACTTGCCGATATTGGTGCGAAATCAAAGAAAAAGTGAAAATCGGCCACATGTGTCAATTTGAGCCCCCCAGCCCCCTCCCAAGAGGAGAAGGGGGTGCCTACACCACTTAAAAAAATCCGGATAAATCACAGATCTAGGAAACATCTTGCTTCCGCTTACAACATCGAGTGCAAAAGAAAAGGTCCAAAAAGCCCCTAAAAAGCCAGAACAACCCCCTCCCCCTCCCCCCCTGGTAAAAATTGAGAATGGCTCCACCCCTCAAAACTTTCATTCTTAACCATATTTCACAAAAATAAAATAAAATAGGCTTCGACACAAAGTGCATAATCCATCTACTAAGCCGCCGGACTAGAAAGGCTTCTGCGCATACCTGTGAAAGTAGGACGTTGCCATATCTATATCACGACAACAAGTTGACAACATTGTAATACGGTGTGCGTGTGTAACACTGACGTGTGTAATATCACGCAAATTTCAGCTGACAGCGCTTGACGTCGATTTGACGTTTCAACAGATCTAACCAAATAACGCTCTTGTTTCGTCGATCGCTTTGCAGCTCGTTGTGTTTCGCATCACCTGAATCTTTTCTGCGTCTTTCTGCCATACGGCACGTAACATTTCATTCTGAACAATATTAAATGTTGAATGGTTAGGAGGTTATGTTTGTTGTTTGTTTACATTTCAATTATTGATTAACAGTTGCCTTTGACAGCGACACTTCGTACGTCAAAATTGAAATTACCGCGCTCTGCAAGTATGCGTTCTCATGTATGCGCTGAAATGATGTACGTGATGGTAAACGTGGATTCAATGGCCCCTGAAAATTTCTAAAGATTTTCACATCTAACAGTGAAAAAAAAATTCGTCAAAATAATGGTCAAAGAAAAAACAAGTTTTTTCAAGTTAACTTATTCAAACTTGCTTTCATCCAAATAAACACATCGGATTCGAGTTCAGGGGATTAAATATAGTCGGAAAACATACCAAACTTGTCGTGATCGGTTCTACATGGGCAGAAAAACCAAAATATGGACCACCTAGCAGGGCTTCGCCCCCCCACGACCCCCCTTCAACAGTGATCGACATTTGTTGTGCCAAAATGGTATCAACGGGATATGATGCGTCGAATTATAATGTATTTGCTTCCAATGGATTGACAGGTTTCATCCCCTTTATTTTAAGTTGCAATTTTTAACCCCCCCCCCCCCTCCAATAACTCAAAACACCCGGGTGCGATTTTTGGCGATTTTGGATATGTTGTAGAGCACTCAATTCTGAACAGGATATCAAATTTTCAGGACGTCCATATTTATTCCGAGGTTGAAATCTATCTTCCTTGTACTAAGGGGGCTATCGCTACATGGTTTATTTTTGCCGACCTGCAAAAGTTTCGTACTTCGGTCGCCAGCAGCAAACCTCCAAGGATCTGGAGGATCACGAAAGTTGTCTGGAAGTGCTCGAAGTAGGTGATAGTAACGGCCTGTTGTGCCGAGTTGCAAGAATTTTAGCCGGCCTGCAAAAGTTTCGTACTTTGGTCGCCAGTAGTAAACGTCCAAGGACCTGGAGGACCACGAAAATTGTCTGGAAATGCTCGAAGAAGGTGACAGCAACAAACCTGCAAGAATTTTTGCCGACTTGGATTTCAGAATTCCCCTGAAAGGGTAATGAAGGAGAAAGCACTGAAAGAACAATGCGAACCTGCGGCGTTGCCGGATGCTCCTCAGAAAATAAATCTCTCAACGTGTACCGGTGCGTGTGAGTGATTTATTTGTTGCATGTTGAGAGATTTATTTTTTTATGACTTGGTTAGAGTAAGTGTGAAAAGTTTTGGGTAACTTATAGAGTAAGTCCTAAAGTTTCTATAAATAACAAGGCAAATGTATAAATAAATCCAATAATTTCAATCAGAGTAGATCAGGATTATTATTTCACAGGGGTTTTTATATTGTCCGCAATGGCGCGCAGGCACAAGTAATGTTTGATGGAAACGTTTCAGTCGAGGTTTGATTATGGCTGTTGCGCCAAGTCTTTTAAAACTACCTCTGTTTCTGTCAATAAGTGCAGAATAGTTTTAAATAAGGGCAGAATATGTTTATAAATCTGTACATTTTATAAATAAGTTGTGTGATTCCCATCAAAACGTGCAAAAATTTAATCTCTCTGAGACATTTCATTATGTCCACGACGGCGTTCCATACAAAAACACCACTTTTTATAATCTAATTTTTTTTCTTCTGAAAACGTGTTGTTCCTCAGCTAAAATGGTGGTCTCATAACTTGAAACACCTTGAAAACCCATTTCAATTGGAAAGTCATGAGTTTTCTTGGATTTTAATTCTTAGGCTGTGTAAAATGGTAGTTTCGAGATGTTTTTCAAATATTCCAATCAAATATCTTGAAAACGAGGCCTCTAATCAAAATTTTGCAACAGTAACTTTTTTGTCTAAATTGAACGTAGAATTCAAAAATATTACCAGTTTTCACAAATAACTAGGGGAGTAAAAAATATGGGAGAAAAGGGGAAGGCACCCTCATTATCTTCGCCCGAAATGATATAAACCAAGGTTGTGAAGAAGAATGCTATCATCTCCTTTTTTTTATCTGATGGCGGAAAAGAAGGAGAAAACTAGAGTCAAAAAGCGACTACTTTTCCCGGGTAGGTTTGAAAAGAAGGAGGGAACTTGTAACATTCGCATTTTTTGATATTTTGTACTTTGAACCTTTTGTTCTTTGATCTTTGGTTTTGGTGCCATCAGCCGTAACCGTAGCCCCTCAGCTTGTCAGTCTATTTTTGCTCCAAAAAGTCATTCTACTGAATTTAAAACGTGAACGGCTTATAGATGTGCTGTGTAGAATGTGACAGTTGGTGGCTCTTTGCTAATGCTGTTAGGTAGTGGTGGCCACTGATGAAAATTTAATGACTAAAGAAGATGGAATGAAAATGCCCACTGCCTAGAGGCCCCATCATCTGAATCCCATCAATGAGTAGTGAGTACTACCTCCTTTAGCTTGAGCTAGAACAGCAAGCAGGTATGAAAGATATACATACAGGAAATGGACAAGTTTCCATGTGGAGAACATTTTCCAATACAGTGCCCTCATGCGCGTGTCTTGTCCTGTGCGATGACGGTGACAAATGTCAGTTCAGGTCCTGTGTACATAAGTAGATACGTATTGTGGGCCTGGAAAGAACGAGGAAACTTGGGCCCAAAATCGACTCCTTTTTTTTTAATCTGATCTGGTGGGTTTGAAAAGAAGGAGGAGACTTCTAACATTTGCATTTTTGATATTTTGTACTTATAACCTTTTGTTCTTTGATCTTTGGTTTTCGGCCTTTTATGATTGGATCTTATTTCTGTCAATCCTTGCGAGATGTGCTATGTAGAATGTGACAGTTCTCACTGTCAGTCACAGTGTTACGACGCGGTAAGGGGCATAAATCGTCTCTACTAGTTGGTGGCTCTTTGCTAATGCTGTTAGGTAGTGGTGACCACTGATGGAAATTCAATGACCGAGCGCGACGGTACTAAAGTAGATGGAATGAAAATGCCCACTGCCCAGAGGCCCAATCATCTGATGCCCATCAATGAGTAGCGAGTACTACCTCCTCGAGCTTAAGCTAGAACAGCAAGCAGGTATGAAACAGCGTACAGGAAATGGACAAGTTTCTATGTGGAGAACATTTTCCAATACAGGGCCCTCATGCGCGTGTTTTGCCCCGTGCGATGATGCTCCTCCAACTTGAGCTAGAACAGCAAGCAGGTAAGAAAGAGATACATACAGGAAATGGACAAGTTTCCACGTGGAGAACATTTTCCAATACAATGCCCTCATGCGCGTGTCTTGCCCTGTGCGATGACGGTGACAAATGTGAGGTCAGGTCCTGTGTACATAAGTAGATACGTATAGAGGGCCTGTAAAGAACGAGGCAACCTGGGTCCAAAATCGACTCTTTTTTTATCTGATGGAGGAAAACAAGGAGAAAACTAGAGTCAAAAAGCGACTACTTTTCCCTGGTGGGTTTAAAAGAAGAAGGAAACTTGTAACATTTATATATCTTCTGATGAAGTTCTCCATAATGTATGTGAAGTCTTTGTAAATTACTGTAGAAAGTTAAAATCTTGTATCTTCACTTGCATAATATTTTATTCTGCTCGACGCGTTTCGAAACTCTTATTTATAGTTTCATTTTCAAGAGCAAGTGAATGGTAAATTAGTCTATCAAATCAAATTCTTTGTTTCCTTATTGGCTACAAAGTAGTAGGTGTAGGATTTGTCAATATAAAAAAAGTAAACTACATCACATAACGATCAGTACAAACAACATATAATTAAAACAGTCGGTCAGACCATCAGTCACCAACAATAAGCCACCCATCTTGGTAGGTCAGCGACCCAACACAAGGGCTACAGTTCGTTCGATGCATAAATGCATCTGTCGACTAAGAAGTCCCTCAATCGCTTTTTAAAGAGGTTCAGGCTTTCAATATTTTGAATGGCATCGGGAAGCCCATTGTAAAATCTGACGCCAGCGTATGCTGCGGACCTTTCATATGCCGACGTTCTATGCAGCGTCGTGCTCAATTTGTCCACAGACCTGGTGGAAACAAGGTCAATAACAAGGTGAACAAGGAAACAAGGTTATAAAATGTAAAAATCTGTTGTGGGGCGACACAAAACTTTCCCGGCGGTATCCAGAGACGTCAGTAATGATTTTGATCGAAGTGTCCCTTCGGGAGGGGGCGATTCGATTTGGAAATTGATGAAAAAATTCTATTTAGTCGAGCGTTTAGCGAGCATCCTGCATCCATTGTTGAGCGGACAGAAAAAATGACAGGTTAGGTCAGTTTTCCAAGGTGATGAAATGATCCAAAAGGTAGAACTAGGTAGCTAACTGTTGTGATATCTCAAAAATGCAATGCTGGTTCCTTATTGAAATTTTTGTTCCTACTTCAGATATGATGATGAAATTACAAAAACTTGATTGAAAACTTTCACTGCATCTTTGTGTCAAATTTCAACTCTATATTTTCAATTTAGAGCTTGGGCAGACAAACCCAGACCCAATGTGCCACCTGAGGGCTTCCGATCAAAATCATCCACCCAAAGTCTAATCAGAACATTCCAGGCTGAACTTAGGCCTCCGTACCTGATTTCGATTTGATCGGATCAATAATTCGGTAATTATCGTGACAGAACCGCTTAATTTGTACGATCGCATGAGTGGTTTTATATTTTCAGGAGGAAAATTTCCGGGAAATTGGAGAGAAATTATTGGAAAATGTTCAAGAACCAGTTATCTATTCTCTAAAAGAAACATTCCAAGAAATCTGTTCACGGAATAAAAAGTTGGAAAATTTGCAGTTTTTCCAGAGAGGAAAACTCGGCAACTGTTGATCCGATTTCGAAACTTTTTCCTTCAAAAATTAGCTCAATCTTTTCTCTAACTTTTATTCACAGCATGTCTGCACCTAAAATTGATATTTCGTGGGGCTTACCGCATGTAGAAGTTTGCATTGCGTTTTTCTCAAATTCACGGAATGTGCAAATTTCATTTTGAAAAAATTACAGTCGGGAAACCGAAACCGTGTCAACTCTGAAAATAGACCTGCACGACGCTCAATACAATCTACTTTCGATATCAGTTGAAATTTCCAAAAAAAAGTCGATCCCCGAGCAGGAATAAATTTTTGAGTGTAGTCCTGCTACAAAAGCGAGTCGTGCTGGTCGAAACACCGGCGAGAGCCCCTCCTGAGTGGCAACGGCCAGGAGAAATTTCGAAAATTCATTACGCTCAACTGGAGAATGGTGGAAAACTGCAACTGCGGCCTCAATTTGACTCTTTTGTTGTGTTGCTTCCTGCCAAATCTGGTTCCAATCCATCGGATAGATTTTGAATAATCAATTGGTAAAGTTTTGAACTTTAACATTTTTTATTATTTGACAGATGACAGATAGGGCAATGTTTCCAACTGTTCTGAATACAGTTTTTCAAGGGCTTTCAAATGACATATTGCAAGTTGAGTTCCGTGAGATATAGCTTCTGACATTTGATGATAGTGACAGTTGGGTTTGACAGATGACAGCCAAAAACTAATGGGCTCTTTTCAGGAAACAACCATGTTTGTATACCAAATATCAAGTCGATCCAGTCAACGTTACGGCAGTTATCGTGGAAGATCACAGACAGACACACACACACACATACACACATACACACACACACACACACACACACAGACAGACATCATTCTGAAAATGGTCTTAATCGTCTTGGAGGACCTCAAAACGGATATATCCGGTGAAATCTCGAAACTTTTTTTCTGCACGATTACAATACTTTCCCTCCGTGTTCGTGGGTGGGCCGGGAAAGTAAAAGTCATGAGTCTTTATCGTTATTTGTTATCATAATTTTGTCAGATATTTCAAATTCTGACATTTACTCATGACTTTTTACATTTTATACTAATTTACCATTTACTTGCTCTTGAAAATGAAACTGAAAATAATAGTTTCGAAACGCGTCGAGCAGAATAAAATATTATACAAGTGAAGAGACAAGATTTTAACTTTCTACAATAATTGTAACATTTGCATTTTTGATATTTTATACTCTAAACCTTTTGTTCTTTAATCTTTGGTTTTCGACCTTTTATGATTGGATCTTATTTCTGTCAACCCTAATAGATGTGCTGTGTAGAATGTGACAGTTCTCACCGTCAGTCACCGTGTTCAAGATGCGATAAGGGACATAAATCGTCTCTACTGGTTGGTGGATCTTTGCTAATGCTGTTAGGTAGTGGTGGCCACTGATGAAAATTCAATGACCGAGCACGACGGTACTTAAAAAGATGGAATGAAAATGCCCAGTGCCCAGAGGCCCAATCATCTGATGCCCATCAATGAGTAGTGACTACTACCTCCTCTAGCTTGAGCTAGAACAGCAAGCAGGTATGAAAGAGATACATACAGGAAATGGACAAGTTTCCATGTGGAGAACATTTTCCAATACAATGCCCTCATGCGCGTGTCTTGCCCCGTGCGATGACGGTGACAAATGTCAGGTCAGGTCCTGTGTACATAAATAGATACGTATAGAGGGCCTGGAAAGAACGAGGCAACCTTGGTCCAGAATCCACTCCTTTTTTTATCTGATGGCGGAAAAGAAAGAGAAAACTAGAGTCAAAAACGACTACTTTTCGTCAACCCTTGCGAGAGGTGCTATGTAGAATGCCACAGTTCTCACCGTCAGTCACCGTGTTCACGACACGGTAAGGGACAAAAATCGTCTCTACTGGTTGGTGGCTTTTTGCTAATGCTGTTAGGTAGTGGTGGCCACTGATGTAAATTCAATGACCGAGCGCGACGGTACTAAAGAAGAAGAAAATGCCCAGTGCCCAGAGGCCCAATCATCTGATGCCCACCAATGAGTAGTGAGTACTACCTCCTCTAACTTATGCTAGAACAGCAAACAGGTATGAAAAAGATACATACAGGAAATGGACACGTTTCTATGTGGAGTGTGGAGATCATTTTCCAATACAGGGCCCTCATGCGCGTGTCTTGCCCCGTGCGATGACGGTGTCAAATGTCAGGTCAGGTAAGGTCAGGTCCTGTGTAAATAAGTAGATACGTATAGAGGGCTTGGGAAGAACGAGGAAACCTGGGTCCAACCAAAATCGACTCCTTTTTCATCTGATGGCGGAAAATGAGAAAACTAGAGTCAAAAAGCGAGTACTTTTCCCTGGTGGGTTTGGAAAGAAGGAGGGAACTTGTAACATTTGCATTTTTCATATTTCATACTTGATTTAAACCTTTTGTCCTTTGATCTTTGGTTTTCGACCTTATGATTAGATCTTATTTCTGTCAACCTTAGATAGATGTGCTGTGTAGAATGTGACAGTTCTCACTGTCAGTCACCGTGTTCGCGACGCGATAAGGGACATAAATCGTCTCTACTAGTTGGTGGCTTTTTGCAAATGCTGTTAGGTAGTGGTGGCCACTGATGGAAATTAAATGACCGAGCGCGACGGTACTAAAGAAGATTGAATGAAAATGCCCACTGCCCAGAGGCCCCATCCTCTGATGTCCATCACTGACTAGTGAGCACTACCTACTCTGGCTTATATTAGAACAGCAAGCAGGTTTGAAGGAGATACATCCGGGAAATGGACAAGTTTCATGTTGAGAAAATTTTACAATACAGTGAACTCACGCGCATATCTTCCCCCGTGTGGTGACAGTGACAAAAACTAGAATACTGAGACAAGTCGAAGATCATTTCGAGATATTGATGTGCGCTTTTAAAAAATGAAACAAGAAAAAATCGGGATTTTTTTGCGAGAGTTATCCATTGTTGAAGATGGACCACTTCGACACTCCTTCCGTTGTCATGCTGTATATCAAAGATAATCTGCCAGTAAACACCTGTCCTAGCATGTAGCCCCGTAGCCAAAACAATGGCCTTTCAGACATTACCAGCTTTTCAGAAATCGGTTACTTATTTTTTTTGAGATATCACCCATTTGAATGAAACGAAATTTCGGCGTGGACCACTTCATGTGTTGACCTGTTTAGAAATTCTCAAAAAAACATATCTCTGTGAATGGGCTCACCCAAAAGTGTTGAATTTTAACAAAACCCCAGTGCAGGTTATTGCCACTAAAGGGTTAACTGCGTCGGGCCTTGATTTTCATTTGTTTTTGTTTTATTGTGTGTACTTATACCTATTTTACTTGGTCTATTCCAGGCGTTCGCTCAATCCAGCGTTTTAAACACTCACATGAAAATCCACACTGGCAGGCCAGAACAGTGCGACATTTGCAAAAAACGCTTTTGCAGGCCGGCCCAGCTGAAACTCCATTTACGACAACACACAGGTAGGTACAGGGCGTACGCGTACACTCCTCTGAAAGAGGAGGCCAGTTATTTCCGCGATCGGTCGCAGAAACGATCGTAAATTAATTTTCTAATGGCTCGCCGTGATAATTTCGCACTAAGAAAACTGCAAAATTATCGCTGTGATAATTTTGCAGTGCGGCAATTATGAGAAATGAAGCCATTCTATTGGTTTAAACTATCAAATTTAATGTAATGACAGATGAGTCAAATAATCAATTTCGCAAATAATTGCGGATATTTTTGATAGAGCAATTGAGAATTTTTTGATTTGAGTACACATAAATATTTTCAGGAGAAAAACCGTTCTTGTGCTCCGTCTGCAGTCAAGGCTTCAGACAAAGGAGCCATCTAGTGGACCACGAAAGAATCCACAGCGACGAGAGGCCTTTCACTTGCAACTACTGCTACAAGGGTTTCAAACAAAAAACGACACTCAAGTCGCACTTGCAGATACATTTGGGTATGTGTCTCTGCAGTCCAGAGACGTAATTTGAATCGTTCTTGGCTTCTATCCTTTTTCTTCATTTCCCCTGTTACGGTTCGCTTCAATCGAAATTTCAACTCGGCACGTGTTTGAAATTCTGCGCGTCAGGAAGAGCGTCATTATTGGTTCCATGATAGATATCAGTGACATGTCATCGGTGTCGTCAGTAGGGACCGATTAAACGTTCCTCCAAGCACACCACATTTTTCAAATCGTGCTGACCTGACTTTTTCGTTTTTGTAAGTTCACCTTTACCCAAACACAAAGTGTTTTGGTGAAATTGAAAATTGAATAATACAAATTATTGTAGACAAACGGCCATTCAAGTGCAGTCAATGTTCGTACGCGTGCCGACAGAGTCACAGTTTGACTCAGCACATGAAACAGCATGAAGCCGACGCCCCTAGAGCCGACAAACCCCATCTTTGCGTCATCTGCCAGAGAGGTTTCAGCACCATGGCTATGCTGACGTCGCACGTCGGCCAAATGCACCAATCGATGAGCGTGGAAATCGAAACCATACATTTTACTGCTCTGTGGTAAGCCTCTGATTGTATAATTTCTGTTGTTGTTTTAATGAATGACGTAATTTTTTTGCAGATTTTTTAATTTAATCGTAAGAGCGTAAGTTTAAAAGTGGATTAGAGAACAGGCCAACAAAGAAGAGTATGAGTTCACCTGATCACAGAAGCGACCAATTAAAACAATCCGCAAAAAGATCACCACAGACCAGGCGCGAGCTGATCTGTCAATGATTTGAGCGGTGTATTACTTACAGGGGTCCATTACACTTAGCGGCCACACACTTCAAATAAATGAGAAAATAAAATGAGAATCAAAAAGAGAATTTGCAGATTATCGAGTAGTTTAAAAAAATTCACCCAACAGGACTGGGGAGCAAAATGGGGTGTTGAAAAGGACTCGCAAAAACAAAAACGGGACCGAGGAGCAAAATGGAATGTTGGGCAAGAAGCTGAAAAACTGAAGGGTTCAAGCAGCACTTGAACCCGTGCCTTCAAACAATACAAATGAAGTAAACCAGTAAGCCACCGCGAAAGAAAACATGCACGTAAACGAAGGATGCGCAGTGTGTCATTCGACTATGAATGTTTTTGTTGCTACTGTTGTCACGCTCTTTCCATAGCAATTTTTGGCACTATCGCTCTCAACTGCAGCGGAATGTCTTGTGCGAAACAGGTCTATGATGAGCTAGATTTCCCTCCGCAAATGCCAAGTTTGCCAGTTGTGCGCAGCATTTCTTGTAAATAACATGACCGCTCATGAATAAGCAGCACGATCGAAACACAGGCGTCCCGTTTTTCAACGTTCACTACTGGAATCTCGGAAACAGCTAGAAATGCAAAGTCGATTACATTACAATAAAGAAAAAAGTGGCGCCATTTCATGACTAACCCAAATATATCAAGAAAAATTGGTTTCTTTGTTTCTTTACAGTTTTGACTCGCCTCGTGCAGTTGAACTCCATAAATTAATGTACATATTGTCCATCAAATGTTTTCATTCCATTTTCTTTCTCAAGCACTGCCGATTTTCGGCATCATTTTCTCAGTGACCGCCAACAGAGAAACTCATTATTCCTCGCGTGCGTTCTCGAAAATTTCCACTTACGGTCAGCACTGATACGCAATCGTGGGTAGAAGCCAATGTAATTTGTTCAGTTACTGTAAATTGAAAATTGTATTAAAAGTGGCCGCTAAGTGTAACGTCACCTATTACAGCAATGTTTATAAAACCTGTGCACTCGTAAATCTAGATCAAAACAGTCAAACGCAGAGAACAAAGTGTAGCAGTCTTGAGAGGAGTTCTCAGCTCTGTATAGAACTGGTACACTGACCTGAAAGTGACATCTACTTAGAGAAAACGTTATACATGTTTTTGTCAGCGCTCGAACCATTTTAGAGCCTCGCACGGATGTTTTTGGACTCGTAATCGAAGCAGTGATTACCCTCCAACAACATGCATTAGTAATGTAGTTTTTGAATTTTTTCATTTCGAATTTTTACTTGTATTATTACTATTAGGTGTAATTTATTGAAAATAAAAGAACTATAGTACATAAAGTAGAATGTGATTCGAGACCTGAGTAAATTTTATAGTTTGACATTGTAGGCTTACCGCCTTCTTACCTGGTGTGAAACTAGCTTGTCCAAAAGTTACTCCTGTCAAGCTGACATCAAAATAATTGAAATCATTGAAAAATGTACCGGGTCATGTGCATAAATGCGAGAATGCGACGCGAGTGGCGCGGGGACGTCTCGCGATCTGTGCCAGACTGAATTTTCGCAGCCTCCGGCGAAATTGCTGGGGGGGAGACAATTTTTTATGTTTAGTACTGTGTGTGGCGCTTTTCTTGAAGAAACAGGACGAAATTAAACTATTATAGTCGTATAATGCTACGTTTCGCCCAATAAAGCGCCACAGTAAATACTATGATATTTTTTACTCAATATTATGCCATAAGCAGTTCAGACAAATCTTTTGAAATAACGAAAACAGAAGAGTTCGATGCGATGGACCAACCTTTGACCCTCCATAACTTGAAAAATAAAAGTCGAAAAATGTTTTCATCAACTTTTGGGGTCTTCATAGAAGATTCCATATACCGAGTGGAGCTGTGGGGCGTGAGTTTTGAGACACCCTATATAAGTGTTTATTTCGATAAACACCAATTCTTATTCCATACCAATCGCAAAAGCAGTTGAAAAATTGCAAAAAAGGTAGAATGACCACACGATAGATACGAACATAATGAACTATAACATGAATAATTATGTCAGTTGCCTTGCCACTTGCTATCCGCGCACATAAACCAGGGCCGCGCGAAATTAAAAGTTGGGTTAGACTACGACTACTTAGACTATGGGACTATGCGATTTTGATCAGGTTATTGCATGACTAAATCATCAGTCTCTTATTCTTATTTTCCTCCATTTCTTTCGACTCAATACAAATAGTATATGGTGTGGTGTGAACATTGCAAGCATTGATAAAATAATTATTGTTACTTGATTAAATAGAATCTAAGCTAAATAACACCTCACACCTCACCGAAAATATGAAATTATTATTAATTATAGATAATAAGGGCAATAATAGCCCAATACTTGGGACCATTCGACAATTTGACTTTGACATTTTAGGGGAAAATGGATCGCCACGTTTATTCACGCGCTATGGCGCAAGCTCATCGGCTCATTACGATTTGTAGTGTGTCACCCCCAAATTCGCAATCGTCATTTAACGTTAATGATCATTAACGTGCAATCTGTCTAGGATATAACTTTTGATTTTACATAAATACGCAGACTTTGTATCAGACTTTCTGGGAATCTGAATTGTTCAACAATAGACATGCATTCATTAATCATCATGCTGAATATCATCATTGCAACCAACTACGAAGTTCCAAGGATTTTCTATGTATCGTTTAGATTTTCAAACTTGAAAACAAAAGGAATCACAATTCTGCTGGACGTACTATGGTATCATCATGAAATTTGGTGTTATGATTTGAGTCTTCAGAGACGTCTGATCCTGTTCCCATCGAAATTATTCTGCTGGCATCTTTGACGATATTAGATTTTCATGACTAATCCTGTACAGCCAATATTAAGTCATAACTAACAAAAATATCATTACGTCTATTGTACAGTTTATTGTTTCAGGTAACAAAAATAGTGTTTTTGCACATTCCAGAAGTACGGGGCGCCCTCAGCGCCTGCATGTATCAGGTCTGTTACTAATTAGCGCCAATGAAATAGAGGATGGGATCAGTGAAGGCACCATCAAAATCCATTTCAATAAAAATAAAAATTATATTTGCCACAGACTAACGGCGTTCACAGTCCTTTCAATTCATATCAGTAGTATCAAGAGTATTAGCCATGTAGCATTAACACAACATAAAGTGTCTCAAGAAACAAAAAACAAATTACTGGTTCCAATACTGAAGTTTATTCTAAATTGAAAAAACAAAAATGGAATAGAAACCAGCACGAGAACAAAACAACTTGTATTCTAATAATTACTTATAATTATTATCATTATCATGAACTAATTCGATTAATATTATCATCAACAAGAGAGTAACAAATATTCGGAATAGTGAAGATTACCTTACAGCTTAGGAGTTATTTAGAGACAAAAAAAAATTGTAACATGGACCTTGCATCGCTAACGACTGGCGATGATGATTAATTGACGCTGGTGGCGATGCCTCTGTCCACCATCAAGTCCTTTATGTGAACATCCACGGCGGATGTGGTGTCGATTAGCAGCAGCTGCAGCAATATGTCGCTGCTGTGTAGCTGGTCTTTTTCAATGTCGACTAAAATGGACACAAATTGTTTTTTGGTAACCAAATTCTTGAAGACTTCGCAGTCTTCCATCGTCCATTTTTCTTTTTTTGGCTGGATCCCTGCAAAAATAGTTGTTATAGTTTCATCATCATCAATAAGACACTTGAGTCACGAACCATGTATCCGTGCCTTCAATGCCTGATAGGGCAAGTCCATGAATTTCTTGTCCAAAGGAATCAGCTGACCCAGGGCGAGATTCGTGTAATACCCAAAATCGCAATAGAAAACGGATATGGAGCCGGAGGTAATCACTTTCAATACACAAGTGCTGGAAAAAGAAAACTCATTGAAAAACCAATGGAAAAGCAAGTAGGTAAATATACAAGGTGATTCAAAAACAACCTGCCAAACGAAAAGCCCAGATGGCTTTGCTCAAATGATGCCGACTGGCACTAATTTTCCCCGACCTAACTCGTACCCTTACGGAGATACAGCCCTTCAAAGTTGACTAGCCAAAAACAGTTTTTAATTGTCTCAAGAACCGCTAGCTTATTGCAGTCAGCAAAACTGAAGCCATCTCCAGGCGACTCGCCATCAAACCAGGATGTCGCTGTACACTGCGTAGTGGCGCAAAAACTGACATCGATCAGCTGACAGGGGTTTTCTGGGGAATGCAACGAGGCGGAGAGGACCCCCCTGTCTCGCAGCGGGTTTTTCAATAAGTACCCCCTCTCTCCCCCTTGATTGCCGAATACATGATAAAGGTTTTGTACGCCGTCCGCAGGGAACTCACCGATACCAGCGCCCATCTTCGTGTTCTGAAGCGTAAATGTGTCCCGGAATAACTTGATCGAGCTGATCCAACGACGTGAAATGCGGCGGAGCATCTTTGTAAACGAGTTGCATCTCTTCCATCATCTCCTTTAGCGTGTCAAATGTTTCCAAAGGTTGAACCTGCTCGAAAAAAAAAACATCGGAGATTTTTATCGACTTGCTATGAATGAAAAGGTCTCACAAAGAAATTCCAGGGGTTCACGGCGAAGGGAACGTTAACATTGAAGTAGTGACCTTTCTCCGGTAAAGACGGCTTCTTCAATACGCCACCAGATGGAACACTCCCTGAGGAAGAAAGTAGAACAGAAATGTTGAAAATGTTTAATTAGTAATGGCGAAACTGCATAGAAAATTGGAAAATAGAAAATAGTTACATTACAAATAAAACAGAAAAAAATGATTGAATTGGTGATGTTAGCGGAGGGGGAGGGAGACAGGTTAGAGGTGACAAATGACGTATGGAACTGCTGGACCAGAATAGTTTCACCAAAAAACTGTTGTTCAAGGCTATGGTTCCTTTGTGAACAAACAGGGACATGTACTGGACTGCCGATCGCCATACCATACATGACAAAAATCTCCCACCACTCCAATGGAAACTGGCATCAAAAAAGCAAAGGCAGCAGTTCTCAGATGCTTTTCGTTCATGAAAAAAAAATAGTTTCTTTAGTAATAATACGTTTCTTATCGCGAAACCCCTAGTCAGGTTTGCTTGACCCCGAAAAATATATCTCGAGTGGAAAGCTGGACACTTCTGTTGGTGTTCGGTATTGAAAACTCAACATAAATGACAACAGAGCGACAGATTTAATTTTTGTGTAGATATTTCAAGAAGAGTTCCAAAGGTAAGTCAGCAAGACATCATGTAGGTACCTAACGAGTAGTGAATAGCAAAAAAATTGTCAATGTTCAGATGAATTCACTCATAGTCGACTTATCACATTTCAATATTGCCAAACTTCAATAAGTTCATGAATAACACTGATTGCCGCTGCTATTTCTGCGATTTTGAATCGATGCATGACATCACATAGACAGTATTGTTAGGAAGACTTTTTGATACCTGCTTTGCACAAGACACTTCAGATTGGGTGATTTTGAATAACTTATGATGGAATTAAAATTTAATAATTTATTTCCACAGATTAACTGCAGCCAAGTACGTTTCGTTTCGGACTTTGGGTGGTGTTGATTGTCTACAGATATTAGCAAACAGCCCAGTTGTATGAAGTCCCAAATTTTACCTCTAATGTTGTCCCCCCTACTTGACTCCATTTCCATGTGCGCTATTATCAGTCCATCTGATAATATGGACAGTTAGTTATAACACAACTAAATTTCCAAATGTTTAATTAGGTACACTACGCAATGCTATTATTGTATCACTTAAATAATAACTACGGACAATAATAACTGGAGAAAAACGTTATGTTCAAACCTTCCTCTTCGGCCTTGGTAACAGTAGCTTCAATTTTTCCTGGTAGCTCTGGTAGCTTCTTCCGACGTATATGCATCTTTCCTATGTGGCAGTGACATTTAAAGTTACATAGGATTGTTAATGTTTATGTCACTGTTAATATTTGGTTATTATGAATACGATGAAAAACAAATGAAAAAAGGGAGTGCGAGGGAAGAAGAATTGTCCAAGATACTTACGAGTTCCAGAGTCCAACGTCATAAGTTGCAGTAGCCTACTGCTGTGCTTTGAAATGTCATTGTTATTGCTGTTATCAGTGGTGGCGCTAAAAACAGAACTAAGTTTCAGAATGACACATGAAAACAACTTAGCTGGTAGGTAGTTGCGGCACACCTTAAAATGGGAATTCACAAACAAGAGGTCAAACACATCAGCAGACAAAACAGCATGGTCTAGGAAATTCAGTTTTTTTAAATGTTTCTTTTTCGCGAACACTTGACAGCAGGAGGGTGGGGGTATGAGGATTAGATTGTTGATGCAGACTTTATCCTACTGACGCATTTAAATGTTCGTCGACAAATGACGAGTCAGCTAAAAAAGTGACAATGTGGCCTACTCAGTCGTCGGACCTAAATCCCACCTAACACGCTTGATGGTGGGTGTTTAACCTCTTTTGTTTTGAATGATAACAGTCAAAATATGAAAATTTTTGCTCTACAGGCTACAAAGGATCTATACTGACTTGCGCCGTGAAATTTTAGAAATACCACCGAAATGATATCTGTAAAAATCTCACCACTGCCCTCGCTTTTCGATCGAATTTCAACTAACCAGACCTCAGTCACTGATACAACGTAAGAATACAGTCAGTATCTGCATTCTATTTGACATCTGAATTTAGTAATCTAGCCCAAGTTCTTAGTGGTGTCTTGTTCCCTCCCTTGCCTTTCTCGCTTTGTCTCTTTCTATCTTAGGTTAGATTACTAAAGGTGCGTTCAGTCAGCGTATTTAGCCGCAAGTTTTAATTTTAGTCGTAAGCGCTGCATCGCTTATTGGCTGTTCTGAGGAGGCTGGTTCATAAGAGCCAATGGGCGTCGCTGCGCTCGCGACTAAAATTAAAACTTGCGGCTAAATAAGCTGACTGAACTCACCTTTAGTTCAGACGCAAACAGAACGCGGCTTTTTTATAGAATTTGACGTTTTGATATTGGAAAAAAGTAATAAAAGACATTCAAATTATCAGATTTGATGGGAAATTTGAAAGTTTGAACAATCAACGGACGATCTGATAAAATAAATACATAATACGATGGACATAAACTTAAGAAATAATTAATGAAAGATGGCGCGCTTACTTTTCGAGCTCAGATTCGACAGCAATGGATTTGTTGACGCAGAACAATCCTAAGTCGTTGCTCCTGGTGAAGAATTCGACCCAGGGCACTTTCTCGTTGTCGTAGCTGATGATCTTGAGCAGGACCGCCTTAGTCGGCGGCATATGCTTGGCCACCATCTCCACCAAATTGGAAGGCATCTGTTCGATCATCATCCTCACTTTCAAAGCTTGTGGCGGATACCTGCAAAAAATAAGATTTCACTCGACTGCAGCAACGCTCAGCGCGGCCAAAAGGTACCGGGAGACCGCCGGTAGGTAGTGCCAGTGCAAGGCTAGTCGATGTTATTGGTACTATAGGTTACCTCATCCAGTTTATGCGTGACGTCACACGATACCCCCCGGAAACTTGATTCTGGCTGAAACTGATGTCGCTTTTTTCGTTTGGCATTTCGAGTCTTTATGGAGAAAAATCCACCAAAATTCTTGACTTCACGGGAAATGGTTGATGTACATTCAACGCCTGGTGGTTTTTCAATAAATTGGGCATGTTTTTATTCATCGAAACACGACTTGAAATGCCGAACTGTCAAACTAAAAACAAGCCGCTTAGTTATGACGAGGTGGAGTGGCCTGAAATTCCTTGATCGGGTAGCACAACGGAAACGAACCTGACTTTCAACCAAAAAATGAAAGGTTCGAAGTGCAGCCATGCCGACTTTTTTTTTTAGTTCGGTTTATAAATCAGTACAAAGGTGTACATTTTGATGTCACAATAAATTTTGTGACACATACCACGGGTTCCACCAAAAAATGTAAGAGCGGTTTAAGCTAAACCGAGATTAAACGGATTTTTTTCTGGTCAATGTTGGTAGATTCATTTTGGAAAATACGTTAAATCGCAAGTATACCACCCTTTGGTTAATTACTCAGCGTGAAACCTGAATTTACATTGATCATTTGGCCAGAATCCATCAAAATAAATCTCGAGTTAGCTATCAGCTGGTTAAATAATTTGGTGGAACCCACGGCCAAATTGTGATTTTTAATTAGAAGAGGAAAACAAAATTCAAATTAGTGTTGCCCAACTCATACTCATACATATGTATATAATTTTAAGTCACAATTTTGGTGTTTTTGACAAAAAAAATCGTTACGGCTGCACATCGAACCCTTGACCTTTTGGTTGAAAGTCATGTTCGTTTCAATTGTGCTACTCGGTTGATAGATTTTGGTTCGCTCCACCTCGTCATAACTGAGCGGCCTTTTTTTTAGTTTAGACAGTTTGGCGTTCCAAATCGTGTTTTGATGATTAAAAACAAGCCAAGTTCTTTTAAAAACCACCAATCCTTGATTGCTCACAACCATTTCTCGTTTAGTTCAGAATTTTGGTCCAAATAAGACTCGAAATGACAAACGAAAAAAGCGACATCAGTAGTTTCAGCCAAAATCAAGTTTTCAGAGGGTATCTTGTGACGTCACGCATAAACTGGATGAGGCAACCTTTAGTAAAAAATAACGTCGACCAGTCTTGGTGCCAGTGGGCGAGATGCCTGCAACCGACAGTACGGCAATGTGTGGAGGAAAACCGACAGCGCAGTCAGGGAGGCTATAGAAGTCAGGAACGTACCGGCGCAGGGCGTGGATGTGTCAGACATCCGCACCTGCGTTCGGGGGTCAAAGACGGAGTCCGGGTCAACCGTGCACCTGTCAGCCCCAGTTCCAGTGCTTGTATGGACTGACCATCAAATATCCAGACACCACATTGTGGCTGGGTGAGTCCGGCTGGTCTAGGAGGGGTACAATGGGTCCAATAGTGAGGCCTACGTGCCAAGTGGAACTGCGTTATGTTAACTCCCCCAATAAATCGATAATCCAGATCTGACACAGCTTTTTTGGAGGCGACAAAATATGCACAGTTCCAGGAGCCCCAAGCCCTCACCGGGAAAAACGGACCGCCGCCTCACAAAAGCACGAAAACGCACGGTGAAGACGCCACGATCAGATTTGAATGTCTCAGGACCAGCTGATCAATTTAGACAAAAAAAAAATAAAATACTGACCTGCCCATCAACTTGTCGAGCTGCTCCAGCACGAGCATCTTCTTGGCTTTCAGGTTGACCACTTCGGCACTGCCGACGTCCACGTGGTAGATCTGGGCGTACTCGCCGTCGGGCGACCAGTCCAAGAACTGAACGCGTTCGTAACAGTTGTCCTTGTTTTTGTAGAGATAAATTTTCGAAGTGTCGGCCACTTCGCGGGTGACGACATGGAGGAGGTGTTCGGACGGTTCATTGGTCAGGTACTGCATCAGGGCTTCCATCAGTTCCGTGAAACGGTCGTACGCGGCATTCCGAACTTGCACGTAAATGTCGCCGTTCTTCTCCACGTTCGAAACGTGCACTTGCGTGATGCCGATCTAGTAATAGTAAAAAAAAAAACACAGTAAGGAATGATGAAATGCGGATTGCCAAGAGCCAAAATAGGTAAATAGGTAAGCATTTCATGCATTTGATAGAGCTGCTGTTGTTATGTCGTTTACCAATCGTAGCTGTGGAGGAATTCCTGTGTTTTGGTCCACCAACAGAAATAAGGATTATGTGAACACAGCACTTGACTGCCGTGAGTGAGCTGAGAGATTCTGATACGAAATCACGTTCATTTTCTCGTGCTCTTTCTGTTGGTGGACCAAACAAGGCAGTAATTTACCTTGTCCAAGCTTGGCGTGGCAGATTCAACCGTCAACGACGTGACAATTTCGTCATTGATTAATTCTTCCGTTTCGACGTCGTACATGTTTACATTCAATATACTTATGTTATTGAATTCAGCTGAAAAAGCAAAACAAAAACAATATCACGTTTCATCCTTGAACAATTAAAACCAATTTCCATTATTCAAATAGGTACCTACGTATAGGGTGTCTCACTTAAAACGCCTCCCCCCTCTCCCCAAATTATTATTCCTATTCTCAAATGTATTTTCGTCGGGCGAACATTTTTGTTATTTAATTTTCCTTAAATTTTCTAAATTCGAAGTCAAATTTCTAACAAGTTAATAATTTAGAGGGATTTCAGAATGTTTTTATGGAACACCTGTTTATTTCTACATGGATTGAAAGAGTTTTTCAACTGAATTAAAAAATTCACCACACTTATGGTTTTACTTCACAGTCAAGATGCAAGGTGCTTCAGTGAAAAAAAGAACCGCCGCTTGGGTTTTCTTTTGTGGAAAAAAAAACAACACATCAATTTTCGCCCTTCCTTGCTGCATTTTTTATAGTCAAAATTGACATAAAATGTAACCAAAGATTAATAATGTATTAGTTTTTTCCACAAAAAAAGCACAAACGTGTTTTTTTTGAGATGTGAGATTTGAAAAATTAATCGAGACAAGTTTTCGCTCAACGAAAAATTGTTGTGAATAGGAAAAATAATAGAGGGGTCAATTTCAAGTGAAACACTCTGTACAGAGAACATAAAACTACTCACGTGACACTTCTTCGACCAACTCCAAACACACAGTCTTTCCATTCAGTTCCTGTAGATATTTCGATTTTAAGGACGTTTCGCGCAAATCCTCGAGGCCGTCTAGACGACAGACGAAAGCCTGAAATTTAGATTTCTTTTACTACAAAAAGTCAACACCGCAGAAGACAACTTTATTGATACGTCGATGTCATGAACGCTTTCTGCAACGAGCTGTGCCAGAGAATTTACACTAAAAGCAGTTTTCAAGCAGAATCTAGCCGCCTCAGTGCAAATTCCAGCAACACGAACGCCACTTGGCGAAGAACCACCGGCTGATTTTTACGTGGAGGCATATTTTCATATGTGAAAAAAATGATCGCAAGTACGAGATTGCATTTTGAAAACATACGTACATATTTTGCCCCCGATCCAAAAGCACTCGCTTGAAAGTGCAAGAGTTTTTTGCAAAAGCTTATGGACACATTTCACTTCTACTATGTAATAATATACAAAGGAGTGCATCAAAAACTGCCATCGATGTAGCATCGTTATTCCTCATCTGATCTTCAAAATTCAAAAACCAGCTCAAATGGTTGATTGTCTTCGATGATTCGACAGTGGAGAACTTTTTTTTTTCATTATGATGCTTCTGAGCAGTGATAGTCAACTTTTGTTTTTCAAATGGCAACAATATTTTTCAATTTATTTTTGGAATCCTTATGCTTATCTGAATATAATGATGCATCAATAGCACACGTTTTATTATCAGACACGAAGAAAAAAAAATTGAAACTGAAAATTTTTTACACATCACAGTAGCATCAGAACACCCACGATATGCACGCAATCTGGTAGGCTGGGTGCAAAATGATGTTCAAAAGCACATAGTAGATCAGGCGTTTGGTTTTTCAAAATGTAAATGTCAAAATGTTTCCAAAATCCAGAAGAAGCTGTCCGTCTCTACGACTTGTTTATTCTCTATTTTTAGCTTACTATTTCATATCTTTTCAAGTGTGTATTGTGAAAATGAAAAATCAGTAAGACCTTTTTTCCTGACAGGTCACAATACATACTTAAAAAGATATAAAATAATAAGCTGAAAATAGAGAATAAAGACGTCTTAGAGACGGACAGCTTCTTTCGGATTTTGAAAACATTTTGACATTTACATTTTGAAAAACCAAACGCCTGACCTACTATGTGCCTTTGAACATCATTTTGCACCCAGCCTACCGGATTGCGTGCATATCGTGGGTGGTCTGACGCTACTGTTGTGTGTGAAAATTTCACAGTTCAATTTTTTTCTTCGTGTTTAATAACAAAAAGTGTGATATTGATGCATCATTCATTATATTCAGAAAAGCGTAAAGAATCCGAAAAAAAATAGTTGCCATTTGAAAAACAAAAGTTGACTTTCAGTGCTCAGAAGCATCATAATAAAAGAAATATTTTTCACTGTCGAATCATAGAAGACACTATACCATTCAAACTGGTTTTTGAATTTCGAAGATCGGATAAGGAATAACGATGCTACAGCGGTGGCCGTTTTTTAGGCACTCCTCTATATAATATTTGTATGTAATATTTATAAGGCTTTGGAAATGAAAATGAGATCGCACACATCAGGATTCCTATCTGAGCACCTGGCCGCCGTACTGTACCTGAGCTTGTTCGGAAGCAAATTCCTTTCGCAAATAGAAAAGTTCATCTTTGGCGACAATGCACTCCTCGCCTACGTCAATCATGAAGCAGTGGATGTTGCCATCCGCCATAGTTTCCAGAGCTTTCACCCTCGCCCATCCAGAATGGTTCTTCACGGCGTAACAGCTGCCATTGCTTACGACTTTCGGCTGCATGTTTTCCTTGTTCTTGGCAATGGCGTAGAACGTTTCCATGTTGTTGCTCATTTCGACGAAAGAATCCTGGAACGAGACACAAAACATAATAGAACCAGTAAAAAATACGAATGCCATTATGGCAGAAGCGAGGACAAACGGTATTCATAACGTGGGCGCTTGACTTTTGATAAATTGATAAAGTTTCCTTAGAAAATTCGCTATGACGGGGGCGCTTTGATGACAATAATTGATGTTATGAAATGAGGTTTTCTGTGAAGTGAATTCACGCGCGGAGAGTTCACATTCTGATAACTTTCCAACTATCGCAGATACCATTGCCACCAACTTGAAATTGAATTTCTCTGACTTACGGTTTTCATTCCAAGTGATTCAGAAAACACGACCCCCTCATTTTCACGAGAACCCTTAGCTTTCGCAAGATGCAGTAAAATAGTATATTATTCAACAAGCGGGTAATGATTGCTTCTTACTCATGAGGATGCAGTTTGCCGACTCGAGCCTTGGCGAGTGTCGTAAAGCATCCGAATGAGTAAAAGCCATTACCCGCGAGTAGAATACTATGCTTTATCCAGTCTTATTTAAAAATGCAGGCATGTAACGTTAAACAAAAAATGGCAATATGCATAATTGTACACATACAAAAATGTTGCTCTGGATTAAGGTTGATTTTGTCCGAACCGATCGTCCTTGATGATTCTAAATTGGAGTTTGATTTTTCAGGAATGTCACTGTTTTGATGGTCTTTCACAAAAGTCAAGTTTTATATTTGGTATAATCAAGTGAGGGGCAAAAGTATGGAACAAATTCATTAGAAAATTCGCATTTCTTTCCTCGAAAAATTCTTCGAACAGGTCGATTTCGTTTTCCAATTCGGCACATTTTGATGTAAAATTTTCATATTTGCCGCCAATTTCGTGAAAACTGTGACGTCATCAGCCACTTTTTTAAATTGAACACCCCTCCTTTTTTGCAGATTTGAATAGATTATGAAATTCTGATTTTAGCAATATGCACATTATAGTTTTTGGGCTGATAGTTTCGGGTATATTAAATGTCAAAGTTCTTGATTGAAAACTATTCTCTTTATTTTTATAAAAACTGATTTGGAACTCATTTTAATGGATAAATGCTCAAACTGCCACCCGTTGGTCTCTAGACTTGTGACTTGAGGTATCCCACGAGAAATAATCGAAGGGAGTGAGATCCGGAGATCTCGCGGGCCACTCTATCGGTTCTCGTCTGTCAATCCACCTTTCAGGAAAACAGTTGCCTAAAAGAGTACGGACAGGTCGCGCATAGTGACCTAAAGGGAAGACTGATGCTAGCCTTACATTGAGCATCACATGATTCAGCTTTTTTTGCTGCTGAACTCTCATTGAAATCATGTTGGTCATTGACAGCAATGACAGGCGTCAGTTCCAATCAGAACTCTGCAGCTAAAAAAGCTGCCGCATTTAATGCTCAATGTGAGACCACCATAAGGCTACCATAAAGGGCGCAAAGGGCGACTGGAAAAATTTGACCTTGGAGTGAAAAATGTTGAGAGATTTTATGAACATTTCTACGATAAAGAAGTTTGTATTTTGTCAAAACATCATTAGTAAAAAACTAGAAATTTGCCACCTTTGATAATTATTATTATCTCGAAAACTATCAGTTCAAAAGGTGTAAATGTCGATATTGGTGAAATCAGAATTCCACAATCTGTCCGAATATGCAAAAAAGGAGGGGGATTCAATTTTAAAAAATGGCTGATGACGTCACAGCCGTCACAAAAATGGCAGCAAATATGAAAATTTAACATCAAAATGTGCGGAATTGGAAAACAAAATCGACCCGTGGGAGGAATTTCTCGAGAAAAAAATGCGAATTTTTCAATGAATTTGTTCCGTACTTTTGCCCCTCACTGTATATACCGGGCGTTACAATGAGCACAATCAATGAGGTTGTGTTCTTCTTGAAAATTCCGGGCATCTCATGGGAACCCAGCAACAGCAGCCAGTTCCAATCAAGGGCCAATTCTGACTTCCTCTAACAACATTTTCTTTTACTTCACTAGCCGTGGGTTCCACCAAAATATTTAACCAGTTGATAGCGTTGAAGCACCTGTGCTTTGTGTATCAACAGTTTTTGAAGTGAAACTTCTATTCTCGCGCCTAGATCACAACACACCACTAACGCAGAACCACACATGAGAGTGAAATTGCTTCATAGCATCAGTGGTTGTAGCGAACGCCTGTAACGATGTGCTGTAACGTTGTCTTGTCTGACCTTGGGGTGACCAGCGTCGTCCCAGGAAATGAAAGAATAAGCTGTTGCAGCGTTCGCCGCGTTCGGTTCTATTTTTTACTAATCGCCGACACTGGACTGCTCTTCGTGTTGTCGTACTGTTGGCCCGACAAGAATGGCTCTCGACTTGGCTTGAATAGATTCGAGCGGATGTGATTTATTATAGGGATAGGGAGGTATATTCAGGGCCGGGCCTAGCAGGCGTGCAGTGCGTTCCGGCGCGCAAGCGAGTACGGCAGGCGGCAAGTCATAGGGGCGGTAATATAATAATTAAGTTGAATTTCGAAGGATTCTTTTCATTCCCGCATTTGGTGGGGCTCTCCACTGCTGAGCGCAGCGAGAAAAGAAATAAAAGAAGTCTAATCGTGAAAAAATCATGTCGAAAGTACTCTGCCCTTTGAGTGACTAATAATAATAATAATAAGATTGATAATAAGAAAAACAAGATGATACAAACCGTGAGGGAGCGGAGCGGGAGCACGAAAAGAGCACCTCTTCGAACGTTGTTTGCTGATTGATTCATATCTATTGAAGTTTCACTTCTTCCGAGGGTGACTATGGTCACGCACTCATTTCATATTGTTTCTTGTCAAGTCAGATGTATCCGGTTGCTTTTGTGAATGAACCTACTATTACCTACTAAAAACGGCGGTGACGGTGTCATGAAGGGCTCCAGAAACCTTCAATTTTACAGTAAGAATTCCACTACGAGCGTGTTCCTCGTCCCAATTAAAGTTGTTCTGGGTACGGATGAATGCGATTCCTGTTCACTTGGATTGTTAAATTATTATTTAATTCACTACCATGAGAGTTCCGATCACTGTACGCCATTTCAACCAACAACATCTGTGCGCTGATTGCAGTGCGGCGTTGATCCAGCTTCTTCCTCGCTGATTTTTCCTTCTTTTCACATTCTTTTCAAATTATACCTTACACACTTCATAAATATAATATTACGGCGTACCTTACACGCGGATTCTCCATAATTTTCTGTGTTTATCCCTTTTTCTTAAGCAATTGTTCCTATGCTTTCTTCTGTTTTCCTATTTTTCCCGTTGGTGTGTTATACATATTTCATTTATATTCGAAAGATGCACCTTCCTAAGGTTACTTTGGATTAGTTCCAATGCGTCGTTACTTCAACGTTTTTTTCTCAAAAACCTGTTGCGAACCGTCCGTGAAATATTACATTTCTTTCGTCTTTCGATGTTTTGTATTTACAAAACCATTATTAATATCTTTCGGAATCCTAGTTCAACTCCACGTGGAGTTGATTTTCAATAAAGCCTACAAGAGCACCGACGTTCAACCAGTCACAAACCGAATAAACCGAGGAGACTGACTTTTTAAAATACGGATGGATTCAAATTATACTGTGGCTAGTACGGTAGTTCTTGAATCCTAAAAACGATCAAATTACAAGGTGGTGTTATCTTGGGGATTTGTTTTCACAGCAAGTCCCAGTACCAGCTAACGCTAATGGTTTTCGAGCAAAAACAATGATCGGAAAAATGGAAGTGATCACGTTCTCCGAATTAGCAATATAAATAGCGAAACAGCCTGAAGATCAAATGACATAATTACGTGAAATTGGCAACACTTCCAGCGAATGAAATGTCTGCAAATTTCAGTTGAAGAATTATATCCATGGTTTCGTTGGCACAATACACAAGAGGTGCAGTTTTTTTTTGTGTGCGGAGAACTTACGCGCGGCGAGTCACACACCAGTAAGGGAATTTCGTTTCTTGTGAGCATACTTACGTATTCAGGGATGCCAATCTGGAAGCACCAGATCTCGCTGACGGAAACGGCCACCGAGATGACGGCGAACAGCTGATTACTGTCGTTGAAACTGACGGTGTTGCACGGCACCGACACGTCATAAATGTTGAGGTTGATGTCCAGCAGCTTCCCTTTCTGTAAAGTCTTAACAATTATAAAATTGTTCTTGGATTAGAATAATGAAAGCGGTAGTCTAGAAAGCAATGAATACCTAGGAGGATATAAGAATAGGGAGGGAGTATAACCCAGCTTGTGGGCGGGGGGAAATGAAGCCGGGTGACGTAAGGGGTGGGGTAGCAACTACGCCCAAAAATTGCATCTAGTCTCAAGGGTCTTTTGACTTTTGTAATTTGAATTGACTGTTATTGAAATAATTTGAAACTATTTGAGGTTATTGAGATTTTTGTGGTTGTCATAAAATGAGTCCTGCCTGATATCTTTTATCTTTGTGCCTGGATCTTGTTTGGGTGGTGCTTCATCTATAAGAGCTGAATAGATCAGCTTTCCCAGGTGTGGGAAAGACAGAGGCTACGTGCGCTGGATACAATATGATGTATGAAAAATATCCCATCAATGCGAGCCGAAGCTGCCGAAGAGAAGATGCCTACCTGTAGCATAAGGTCGCCCGATGTTTCAGTAGAATGTTGGACAAGGATGAGAATGACCAGCAAATTCCAAAAATAATAAGCAGAAAATGAGCAGTTCGATTCTACCCTCCTAGATTCTACCACGTATTTGTGAGGTCAGCACTGTTAATACACCCAATGATGATCTACACTCTGTGATCTACACTGAACAGTGAAAGAGGTACTCTGGAAACCTTATCATCAGCCAATCTCAATGCCTGTGTAGACTTCAAGGTCCATGGCAAAATTACAATGAAAAGTACCTAGGTACCTATCTTTGGTAGAACTACTGCTACGGACTATCACCTACCACGAAGTTAGTGACGAAAATGCCAATAAGTAGAAGTAAGTGAAATCCAACGATCATCTTTAGGAAGGATGTGTCTGGACCTGGTGCAGCACAAGCGTCATAGACTGACACTGACAAGAGCGACAGCTCGCAGAAATTGACGTGGCAATATTCAGTTTCAATGGTAAAGTGATAAAAATTTTGGGCGTACAAACATGGCGGATATGACATTTCCATGGCTTCACTTTTTATGACGGACCTTCCCTCCCTATTCTTATATCCTCCTAGATGAATACAGACAGAGCAGGCAGGCATATAAATTGAATTATTTAGGTACACCAAAGCCCAAAAAGCTGACAACCGTTTGCCAAATTTTCACACCTAAGTGTACAATTGGCAGCAAAAATAGCGCCCACTTGATTTATGACAAAAACTACTATTTGCCTGCTTTACCGTAGTAGGTAGGTATGTATTCGAGATGAATTAAGCAATGCCTCGGTCTTCGTCGTAGATCAAGTGAGCGCTATTTTTGCTGCCGAGTGTACAAGGCTAAGAAAAAAGTTCAATGAAATTACATATTTAGGGGCGTACAGATGTGTCTCTTTTGACTTCTATTTTCGAAGTTATGATGCTTAGGCCCCGCTTCGAGCTTCGTTATTTGAGAAGGCTTTGGTGAACTAATTATGGAAGAATTACTTATGAGCAACAATTTTTAGGAAGGAGTTTTTCAACATTAATAGATTTTTCCATGTGACACCCTGTAAAGCAGATGGCAATTTTGTATACACCCGGTAGTTGATATTTTTTACTCATAATTCCGCCATAGTTACCCAAACATTTTCGAAACAACGAAACCAGAGAGGTCGAAGAACCACCCTTCCACCAATCATAACTTCAATAATTAAATTCTATTTTTTTTTTTGGTCGAAGGACCCCTTTGCGTTGACTCTTTGTTTGTAGGCCAGGCGGTATGTCGGTAAAATCACTACAATCTGGAAAAAACTTCGACCAAAGCTTTTATGGTGTCAAACTCTTCGTAAGGTCAGTAGTTATCTACCACTGAGTTTCCGCCCAAAAACGAGTTGTGCTGATTCCTCCACATCTGCGCGAAGGTAAAGGATGCCTCGAAAGTGCAAAAAGACCTGTTAAACTTCCGTACTTTTTTGTTATATTTGCCTGAATGCAAACGTACAACTCTTACGCAAACATTGAAAGCATCTGTCATCATCTCTGTGCCAGTCTTACTGTTGAAAAAAAAGATTTCTTCGTGCGGGTCGGATAAATTACATTTAATCGTTTTTCCACACAAGAAAACGATGGAGCAACATGTATTTTATATGTTTTCTAATTACTGGTATCCATTGAACCCATTTATGGCATTCAAGTTTGAATACCAGCATTTTTGAAGATTTTGCCAGCAAAAAAGTGAATAATTTTTACCCGCCTGTTCAGCAGCAATTTTTTCAATTTTACCAAACACCGTTTGCGGAAATTTGATAAGGAATGAAAAGCTCAAACTCTTCTCTAACGATATCGTGCCTGGCTTAACCGCGGCACGCACTTGAAAGTCTAAAAAACTGATTTCTTTTCGAAAGGTCCTGTTTCACCCGCGTGCGGCCGTGCCTACTTGACATAGACCGGACTGATTACACGAGCTTGGAAATGTACTCTTCTCCAGCTTTAAAACGCAACCATTAATATTAAGACTTTGTACATTGATTTATGAAGAAATTATATATTATTTTATCATTAATGGTCGTGTTTTAAAGCTGAAAAAGAGTATATTTCTTAGCTTGTGTGATCAGTCCGGTCTATGTCAAGTAGGCACGGCCGCACGCGTGTAAAATATAACCGTTCGAGAAGAAATCAGTTTCCTACACTTTAAAAAAGCGTGTCGCGGTTAAGCCAGATATAATATCATTAGAAAACAGTTCCAGCTAGTCATTCTCTATAAAATTTTCGAGAACGGTGTTTGGTAAAATTGAAAAAACTGCTGCTGAACAGGTGGGTGAAAATTTTTCACTTCTTAGCGGGCAACATCTTCAAAACTGCTGTTATTGAAATTTTAACGCCATAAATGAGTTAAATGAGTACAAGTTATTGGAAAACATCCGAAATACATGTTGCTCCATCGTTTTCTTGTGTGGAAAAACAATTAAATGTGATTCATCTGACCCGCACAAAGAAATCTTTTTTTTCAACAGTAAGAGTGGCACAGAGATGATGACAAATGCTTCCAATGTTTGCGTTAGAGTTGTAAGTTTCCATTGAGACAAATACAACGAAAAAGTACGGGGGTTTAACAGGTCTTTTTGCACCTTTAAGACATCCTTTACCTTTGGACAGATGTGGAGGAATCAGCACAACTCGTTTTTGGGCGGAAACTCAGTGGTAGATACCTACTGACTTTACGAAGAGTTTGACACCATAAAAGCTTTGGTCGGATTTTTTTCTATCCAGAATGACCTACCGCCTGGCCTATTGTTTTTGAAAAATAGATTCAAAGGATTTTTTGAAATATTTTTTTGTGAGCCGATCTGCTCTCATGAAGATGGATTGTTAGTTCGTGGAGTCAATGAAGATTATGGCACACATGCATTCGCTAACTACATAATGTTCATGTACTCACATCGCCCGGTTTGCAATAGCGCAGTACGTAACCGCCGGGGCATTTTTGCATTGAAACGTACGGACTGCTGTCGATCACTTGCAACCAATTCGGCGGCAGCTGTTCGTTGTACTTTTCCACGTAGCTCGTTTCCACTTGGGTCGTCCAAAGGGCGTTCGTGTGTTTTTCCAACATGGGCGGCACCCTGACCAGAACGTCTTCGTCTCCAGAAAGCAGCAACGACCGGCGTTTCGTGTGAGTAGGCACGAGCTCGTCCAGTGCCTTTTGGGCCGTGAACCTTTCCGCTGACTTTTCGTCGTAGTGCTCGTGCGGGTAGCTGGAGTATATGCTGGTGCCGAACTGAATAAAACAAAAATATTGTGTTTACGGAATGACCGATCACCTCCAGTTGAAAAACGCGCCAAGACTGTGCTGTTTACAAACCTCGTACGTGATCATTTCAGAAGATACTGAAGTGCGGTTTTCTGAATTTGACGGAGGAAAGTTTGGCAATGCCAACCACATCTTGCGGATTTTGGTTGGATGTAAAGCAAGTACAGCAAATAATGATGACAAGTTTGAAATATTATCAACAAGTTCCACTTGACCTTTCGAGAAAAGCCAAAGCTGAATACAAAAGACATCAGAATGCTTCGAGGTTGTCACCACTTGCTGTACTTGCCTTTCATTGAACTGAAATCTTCAAGATACGGCTGTCAGCTTGTGACCCGTTTGTGAGATAATCGGATAATTTACGAACCTTGATTTTGCAATAGTAGATCTTTTTGCTTCCTTTGGTTTTCGGTTTGGTATTGCTGAAGGTCACTTCTAAATCGCCCAGTCTGAAGGAATTCACAAAGAGTTTTAGGTCCGCCAGAGGGTCGCCACCGAACACCAGACTCTGAAATATACTCAAAATTAGCTGAGATAATAATAATGCAAGCTCGAAGGCAGATATGAAATTTATTGCTTCAGAGACCACTTTGCTTAGTGCCAACCACGCAATATTTGAATCATGATTTTTCTTCGCTTTTTTGCCATAATGGGCCATACACACAGTAGGCTGGAGTATGGGGTACTGATATCGGAAATGTAACCAATTTCGAAATGGCTCACGATGTCTGATAATGCGTTCCGTTCTTCAAGAGATGTCAGCATCAGCCTTTGCTTTGTCAACAACATAAATGAAATACAGGGTGAAAACGAAAAATGAACCGAAAGGGTCAATTTTGAGCCATGTGTAACTAATACGACTGCATGTTTTCAGAGGAGGAACAGTGCCTTTGCTCATCTGAAAATGCACGTAACAATTCCGCGAAAGCAAGAACAATAAGTGAGGTGAACAAGTACGCTGTTTCTCTTATGAAAACATGCAGTTGTAATTTGGTTCCCTCACCGACCATCCTTGACTAACCCACGCCAGTGGCGTATTTATGGGGGTGGCATGGGGGGCATGCCCCCCCCCCATTGATCTGTAATAATAATATTTAGAAGAAAGTATACCGGCAAACAGGCGCGCTCCGATAATGTTGTAAATTTAAAAATGTACACCCATTTCGTTGTACGTATAATACGTAATATGTATATAATAAATGTAAGTATAATACGTTCTACCCTTCTACACAATAATTACTATTAGTCCAAATCTTTGCTGTTCATTGATGGATGGTGCATTTTATCTGCCTTCTGTTTTACCCCCTCCCCCCGCAAACCCCTCCTTCTCACGTATCTTGCGATATTTGAAAAAAAATCACTTTGCCCCCCCCTCATTCCAAATCTCTAAATACGCCACTGGCCCATGCGAAGAGCACATTGAAATGTTCGGAATGAATGATTCGTCTGAAGAGTTTTTGTTTGTATTTTTTCCTCAAAGCGGATCCCGGGGATGCTTGACACTTGGGTCATGTTTAATGCAGACCCTTTTTTTGATTCTCGAGCTTTCTTTACCGAAGAATTAGCTACAATTCAACATCCATACTTTGAAAATTGGATAACAAGAATAGTACAGTAACACGATTGGTTTAGAGGCACGACGAACTTGCTTGGCTGAAATGAGGTCAAATTTTTGGGTGGCCCACTTCAATTATTGTTGATTTGTTTAAATTACCACTGAAGCTAAGCGTTGAAAATTCGAAAATTGAATTCGGCATTCGAACTTTAATCTAGGCGGGCATAAGAACCCATTCTGAGTGGAACTCGTTGAAATATAAAGGCCGTTAAAAATCTGGTATAAATCATCAATAAAACTGTGTTGCTCTCAAAGACGAGATTCAGCTGATTATGCATTTATGAAGTCTTATCCGCTCTTTTACCACGCCTACTAATGCACAAACAAGATAAACAAACTTCCAAGAATGAAATACGGGATAATAAATAAGGAATGCATCGGCCACTTGAAAAATCTCACTTGGGGTCTGACTTGTGGAGAAGCTCTTATCATAGCAGGTAAAAGATCCACTCACGATATTCAGTAATATTCCCTTTTGAACTGAAACGCGATCTTGAGATATGAAAATAGTATTTGATTAGGTTAGACCTTATCCAACACATCTTTTACTTTCAGGAATAAACCAAATAATTTAAATATTAACATAAGTTTTTATAATTCAAATAAAATATTAGTCTTGTAAACTAAAAATAAGTTCACTTTTAAAACATCAGAAAAAATAAATTTACTATCTTTAATCTCCAAAATTAATATTTTAATTAAACTATTTTCTGAAATTTTAATATCGCATTCCTCCGCGCAAGAGCATCAATAACTGAGCTTACATCATGAAAAGGATAAATTAAATCATCTGGCATTGTGAATGGTAATATTATAAATATCTTACGATAGGTAACCCACTGTTTTAATTAACCGGCTGTCAACTATTGGCCCATAGAACTATGAAAACATGTTCTGCTTACATGAGCTTATCCCAGTTTCGTAAGATTGGGTCAAAAACCATTTCCAGAATATCTGTCTGTGTGTGTTTCTATGTGTCTGTCTGTGATCTTCCACGATAACTGCCGAAACGTTGACCCGATCGGCTTGAAATTTGGTATGCGGATATTGTTGGTCCAGGGAATGAGCCCATTAGTTTCTGGCTGTCATCTGTCAAACAGAAATTGGCGAAAATCAGCGGCCACCAGAAGGCGCTGAACGCAGTCAAACATGGTGGCCCAAGGGGCCTTGACAAATAGGTACCCAGCGCACAGCCCAGCGCAGTAGCGCAGTAGCACTCGGCAGTTGACAGTACCTACTCCAAATCATAAGAATATTGACCGTTTTGACAGTTGTAAAATAATTAAATATTTTTGTCTTCCTTGTTTTCCACATCGTCGTGAATGTGAGCGAGTGAGTGTTGTAGTTTGACTTGAATTACTGCGTTAGTATACGCCGATGGACACAATGCACAATGCAGCAGCAAAAGCCGATACGTAAGTTGGTGAAATGCTGGCCGAAAAATGCAATCTCTGAATGTTTATTTACGTTACAGGTGTTGAGTTGTGTGAGCCCCTTGCACACAAGGTGGAAATACTAAGCCCCCACAAGACAAGGCATAGGTACAACAGGACGCATCACGAAAATAAGCCAACAATTATCGCTTAGGCGAGAAAGATGAACATTCTTTTGGAGTAATCGTACGACTCACACATTGACTGTAAAGTAAAATTTCAGTAGCTAATAAGCATTTACCGCTGTCCAGAATAATAAAAATCATAGTTTATCAATAATAATTGAGTATTCTTCAACCATAAGTTTAATCATAGCTCATCGGCTGATGTTAGTGTTTCTACAATGGAAAATATTTTCATATCGATTAAGGTTCTAAATCTGAACTGATGAAGCGAGTGACGGATTCTGATTTGCAGGCCAGGTATCTTCTCTCAATACCGCTGGCGTTGATCTCCAGGCTCTCCGGCTGCTCTCTCTGGCTTATCGGAGATGGCTTCACGAGTTCACAACACTGTTCTAACAACTGGTCCACAGAACCTGACCTCCAAATGGTTTTCAATTATCCATTTATGAGACATAACAAAGCACAAGAGTCTCAGTCGCAGTGAGCCCCAGTCACCCCACATACGATTAAATGACCTGCCTCAATCACTTCTTCGCCTTCGCACTTTGTCGAGAGGGGGCTGATTTGGTCACCAACATGACCATAAATATTGGGCAAATGAATCTGTATTATTGGCATTTTCTAAAACAAAAATAAGTTAGAGATACTGCAACGAAATTCCATTCCCAACAAACCCCCAGTTCTTGGCCCACTGTTACGTTTTCACTGACAGCTATCACTGTTGACAGCTGTTGTGATGTAAATGCGCACTGCGTTTACTACCTATTTGTCAAGGCCCCTTGGGCCACCATGTTTTATTGCGTACAGTGCCACCACGCGGAAAAGATTTTCGCCAATAGCTGTAAAGCTCCCACGAAATGGCGGCTTTACAGAACTTCGTATGTCGCCGGCGACAGCGTCGCTGGCCAATGGGATTCGATCTGCCTGTACTCCCCTACCCCCCTCCATAGTTCCCGCGACACGAGTCGTGTCGTTCAAATCATTCAACTACAGTGGAGTGGGGGACTGTCGCCGGCGACAAACGAAGTTCTGTAAAGCCGCCATAACTCGACTTGCAATATGTCATTTGAAAGCCCTTGAAAAGCTGCATTCAGAACAGTTGAAAGTATTGTCCTATTATGTCATCTATCAAATAATGAAGAATGTCAAAGTTCAAAACTTCACCATTTAATTATTAAAAATCTATTCGAGGGACTGGAACTAAATTTGGCAGGAAGCAACAAAACAAAATAATCAAATTAAGTCTGCAGTTAGAATTTTTCCCCATTCTTAAGTCGGGCGTTATGAATTTTCAAAATTTCTCCTAGCCGTTGCCATTGCCACCCGAAAGGGCCTCTCACCAGTGTTTTGACCAGGACGACTCGCTTTTGATGCAGGACACCACTCAGAAATTTATTCCTGCTCGGGGATCGGTTTTTTTCGAAAAAATCAAACTGTAATCGAAAGTACAGTGGATTGGGCGTCGTGTAGACTTATTTTCAAAATCGGCACGGTTCCGGTTTTCCGACGATAATTTTTTCAAAATGAAATTGGCACATTCCGTGAATTTGAAAAAACTACAATGCAAACTTCAACATGCGCGAGCTGGGGATGGAAGTTGGAAAAAATTAGATTCAAGTAGATTGAATTAGAACTCGCAGTTTCGAGTTCTTCGCTCTGGAAAAACTGCGAATCTTCCAACTTTTGATCCCGTGAACAGATTTTCACCTTGTTTTTTAAAGAATAGGTAACTGGTTCTTGAACATTTTTCAACAATTTTTGTTCTAATTTCTCGGAAATTTTCATATTTAATAAAATGTAAAACCGGCCTGGGTTATCGAGACCGGACTTAGAGATAGAGCTCAAAGTGAAGCCTTTCGACGATCTTTACAATAAGATGGAAGTTGGAAGGAAAGTTGAGGTTTTCCAGGATAATTCAAATTTTCCCGATAAAATTTTCAATTTCCTGCAAATTATTTTTAATCTGTTTCTCTAATTTAAACTTCTCAAACGAAGGGACGTTTCGAACAAAAATTTCCATATGTTCCTGGATATTAGTCGGGAAAGTTTTTGGGTGACACAACCGATTTTTTTACATGATTTCGAGTGAATTCCATGTATCTTTCTAGACTGGGAATGCGATACTTTTGAGACATGAAAGAGATTTCAATATGACAGCCAAAATGGCAGTGGAACCATGATCCAGCTTGAAAAAAAAATCGATAATGAGACTAATACCCTTGACAGACTGGAAAACTTATAGCCAGTTCCACCAGAGAATTTAATCATAGTTAACTAATTGAGATATTTTCTCTGGTGAATATTGGCTTAGTGACCACAGAAAGCACAAGTTTCACGAAAGATTATGGAAAAATGTTTGGACCACAACAGCTTGTATGCATTTTTCGTGGTCATTCAACCAGCACTGACTTAGAATCCATCAGAGAAAATGTCTCAATTAGCTAACAATAATTAAATTCGCTGGTGGAACTGGATGTTAATGATCATTAAGCGTAAATTACGATATAGATGACCAGTGTGTCACGTCGTCATTTACTTAATGATCATTTAGAACGTCATTTAGGACCTTAATGGTCAATTACTAGGAGTAGCCATAATCGCCGGTAGTCGTGCATCATCACTGTGATTTTTGAATACCATTGGGCAGCTTTTCTGCAATGAATCGCGTTATCTGTCATTTGTCATCAAGTCCGTCATTTCAGTACGCCATTCAGACACGTATTTTTGGAATGGAGGAACTGGATTTTGTGTCTGGCTTCTTGCAACATCTCTTGTACCAAATTATGAGATAATGCCCGCAGTGTGCGCGTATAAGCACGTACGAAAGAATTAAAACTCCAAACACATAACAAATGACCACCTATTCGCGTAATTTGGATGATACGAACATTGCAAACAAGCAGCAGGATATAGATTGGCTGATTGGCGGCAATTTATTTTTGGGCAAAGTCGAACTTATTGATGAGGAGATGGGTTTCCGTAAGTATCCCTGAGACAGGTAGGTATATAACTCCCGTAGCGTGCACGTATAAGCACGTACGAAAAATTGAAAAATCTCGCTTTACATAAGAAATGACCGCCTGCACCTGTTCGCGATAGTTGGATGATACGAACATTGCGAACTTATAGCACAGTATCGGTTGATGGTACTTTATCTTTGGCAAAGTCGAATTCATTGATGAGGGAATAGAGGTTTCCAGAACGTCCGTCGTGAAAAATGTGAAATTTTGCAAAAGCAAGCGAAATGGAAGGTACTTATCGCAAAAGCAGTTGAAAAATTGCAAAAAAAAGTTATAATGAACCACACGATAGATACAAACATAATGAACTATAACATGCATATGTCAGTTGCCTTGCCACTTGCCAGCCGCGCACATAAACCAGGGCCGTGCTTAAAAGTTGGTTAGACTATGGGGCTATGCGATTTTGATCAGGTTATTGACTAAATCATCAGCCTCCTTATTCTTTTTTTCCTCCATTTCTTTCGACTCAATACAAATTCAACTTATATTTTGGCAACAAATAGGTGAGTGTGATGTGGTGTGAACATTGCAAGCAATAATTACTTTGTTATTGCTTGCAATGTTCACACCACGCTTTCTTGATTGAATGGAATCTATGCTAAATACCACCTCACACCTCACCGAAAATATAAAATTAATATTCTAATTATAGATAATAAGGGCAATAATAGCCCAATACTCCGGACCATTCGACAACTTGACATCAACATTTTGGGGGAAAATTGATCGCCACGTTTATTCATGCGCTACGGCGCAAGCTCATAGGCTTATTACGATTTGCAGTGTGTCACCCCCAAATTCGCAATCGTCATTCAACGTTAATGATCATTAAGGTGCAGTCTGTCAAGGGTATAAGCAGATTCTGAGTTTCATCAACTACAAATCGCTCAACTAGTAAGATATTTTAGTATAGTGATCAAGATGGCGAATGGCTGGATTCATAATATCGGCTATAGACTAGACTCAACTAGAATGACAATTTATTTTTCATCTTCTTATAAACAAACCTAATGAAAACTAAACAAAAAAAAAACAGAAAGTGAAATGAACGAACCTCCATTATGCCAACGGTCGAACCGTTCGTTGGACTGCTGGTGCCGCTGTCCCTGTCATTCTGGTGTTCTTCCATGAACTTGCTGATCCGTCTTTTGGCGCTCTGCAGAGGATTCGCTTCCAATAGGTCTAGCAAAATATTGTTGTTCGTAATAGGCGATTTGATTTTCGAAGCACCATTTTCGATAGGTGTCGGCGTCGACTGCGTTGAACTGTCAACTGTCGTTCTGGGCGAACGTATGGAATTTGTCTGGGACGCGAAACTGACACTGCTGGTGGCGCTGCCGTAGTTGCTGGAGTTTTGGAAGTTTACGGACGCGGGGGTCGGCGGTGTGCTGGGCGGGGTCCTCGGCGGCGGCGATGAAATCCTGTTGGCGTGTTGTGGTTGTTGGGGTTGTTGGGGTTGCTGTTGCACTTGATGGTTGCTGTTGTTGGGCTGTGTGACCATCGACGGAACCTTTTTGAAAAAACAAAATTTTGTTCAGTTGAAAAGAGTTGAAAAAGTTTTACCCTAGAGATGAGTAATAGAGTATTGACGTATGTATCTCTCTATGAGCTCTTATTGTGCGAGAATACAATGGTGGAGCTTTAGTTTTGACTCTTTGATAGAAGTGTTTACATAATTTGTACACCCTAGATTATTCCCAGATACATAATGTTAAGGTTTGTTCCATCAAGAGGTTTCAAACTACTCAGAGCCAATAGGAATCGAGAAAATTAGTTTGCAAACTGATTTGGGCGCTTCTCATTGGCGCTGACTAGTTTGAGATTTCTGATGGAACAAGCCTATAATATCAGGGATCACGCAGACACACTGACATCTTGACATCTAGTTGAGAGTTCTGCGCAAACAGACAGCGGTCTGTGAACTTTTGGAATTTACAATCATTATAATATTGATGCGGACCCATTATGGATGTGTGTATTAGAACATTATTACAGTCGAGGATGAATTCAAATGCGATCGTCTCCTGAAAGATACAGGTCGAATTATTCGCAAAACAACAGGCATGCTGGTGTGATGCGAACACTGCAAGTATTCACTCTACTATGCTTCAAGAGTTGATCGGAATCAATCTTGAGGGTTAGTCAAGGTAGAACTTACATGCGATCAATCCCAGAAAAATAGGAAGCCCAAGTGTTCATACCGGGCGATCATTTGAAAACTATCCATCTACAGTAACTCCCGATTCCTAGTGAATATTTCTTCAAGCAAAAACAGGTCGATTTTTTATGAGGGGGGCATCTAAAACATATATTGGCAAATTTTTATTTTCAGCCCCCTCGCCCCCACTCACCCCAACTTTGAAATTTCAATTGACATCTTGCCTTGTATTGCAAATGACCTACCTTGCGATACATCAAATTGAAGAGAATTGACCTTTTTCCCTGAAAACATATTTTCAAAAGTTTAAACCCCACCTCCTTCTTCCTAAAAATTCTCTGACTGTCCCATTTGATATTCTGGACACCTCAATTCTTTTTAATTTAGTCAACGTCATCCTAGAGAGCATCGAAGAAAAGAATTTTCGGTGGAAAAAGTGCTACCCAAATTCACCCCTTTGCTCTCTCCCACCACAACTTCAAAATTCAACATAACACCACCTACTTCGTGATACATCAAATTAAAGATAATGAAATTCTCTTCTGGAAACAATTTTTTCTGGAATTTTCAACCCCTATCCCGATAAAATGGACATTTGGAGTATTTTAGAAAGGAAATGGAAGGGTGTTTTGAAAAATTTGAATTTGGTTCAGAAAGAGAATTCAATTTCCTTCAGTTTGATGTAGTACAAAGTGGGTATTTTAGATTTTTGAGGTGAGATGGGGGGCGCGAAGAGTTGAATTTGGGTGGCACTTTTTCCAGAGAAAATTTTCTCTTCCGATGCTCTCTAGGATGACGTTGACTAAATTAAAAAGGATTGAGGGGTCCAGAATATCAAATGGGACAGTCAGAGAATTTTTAGGAAGAAGGAGGTGGGGTTAAAACATTTTATGAATATTTTTTCAGAAAGGGAATTTGATCCTGTTCAATTCATTGTATCGCAAAATATGTGGTGTCGTTCAAAATTTCAAAGTAGGGGTGGGTGGGGGCGACGGGGCTAACGATAGAAATTCGCCAAAGTATGTTTTAGAGGTCCCCCTCGATATAAAATACCTGTTTTTGCTCAAAGACATCTTCACCAGGAATCGGGCGAATCGGGAGCTATTGCAGGTGGATAGTTTTCAAATGATCACCCAGTATAGCACAGTACAGCAGGGACCATCACACCCTCCGCGTCGGTGTGATGCAAACACTGATTACTGACTTACTTTAATAGTATTCTGCGTAAGTAATCGAAGGTCCCCAATATTATGTGAATAAATTGAGCTCTACGACAAAGTTTGATTGTGCCAATTTTTGAATTTTTCTAGAAATCGTAACGTATTGTCAATCTGGAACCCCACACACGAGAAATTTCTAACGTCAAAACCAAAATTTACGGCAAAGTTGCACTGATAATGCTATCTATCGCCAGCTATCACAGAATGATATGGCCAGTCTTATCGCCTGACATCAATCCAATTGAGCATACATGGAATGTTCATGCGGAATCGCCATGTGCATTCAATCGAGTGTCACATCTATCTACCGAAAACAAAACAAATAGTAGCCCAGGCTTTTTAGCATTTAACATGAAACAAATTAATCCACGTGCAATCTTCACGGTATCGTACCCGCTTATCCTTACTAAACAACATACTAAAAGTCCCCAACTTTCCTCCGTGTGCGTCATAATTTTTGAGGGGGGGGGTCAAAATTTTCAATGAAAAAATTCTAGGACAAGAGTAATCTAGTCATTGGCTTCAAATTTATTATATTTGGATACAGTGGGTTATAAGTGAAACTTATTGACAAACTAGATGTCTATGGTTTCCGTGAGGGGAGCTCGGGAGGGGGGCAATTGGTGACCTATGCAAGAAATTTGGTTTCCAATAATATTGAGACAATACTGGCATGTTGGGTATCGTTTCCCACTAAATCTGACCTTGCAAATCCGATTATGACATTTCAATTCTGTTTAAAAAATCTTTTGAGCAATTTTTGGCAGAAAAACGTGATTTTGGGACCAAAATAAAGCCGGTTTTTCAATTTGGGTTATTTTTGCGTTTGGTGCATTAATCATTTGGACTTGAGATTGGGTGAATTATATGGGCTTTTCTGCATTAGACTATCATATCATAAACGCGACGTAAGTGGTTACAAGGTGAGAAAAATAATTTATTGAAAAAAATGTCGAAGTCCTAAATGTAACTCAAAAATATCTCCGCGCAGTTGAAAAAAATGTATTGTAGCTTTAATATGGCTTTGATTTCATCTTTCAAGGTTTCTTCTTGTAGCCAAGACAATTCTCTAGCTTCCGAAAAAAGAACACTCCACATTAAAATAATAATAATATAACAACAGCAACTTTCCCGCGGGTTAGCCACATTTTTCAGTTTCAAGCTGGCTTACACCGCACATCAAACCAACTCGATTTTATAGTATTCAAGAAATGATAATTATGTCGAATGCCTGATGTAAATGCGTGAAATAATTGCAGTTATTCATCCTATTCGAAATTTTGAACATTGATGTATAAAACGTGAAAATATCGTGAATTAAAAATCCACAATTTTCAAGAGCAAATCATCATTTTTTTCAAATCAAAAATGCCCACAATCTTTCCAAAACAGAGCTTCAACATTGTATTTACATATTAATGATGTATTGGAAGTCTAGCACAGCACAGGAAGATTTTTATAGCCATGCTCTGCAAAAAAAATCGAATAATTATTATTATAATCTCAAGTTACTAGTAGTCAAAAAAAATCCCATCTAGCTTACCATCCGTACTCTTAGCTTATTTTGTCCAATATATTAGTTTCGTTAAAACTCGTCTGTTGATTCCCAAACAATAAATCGATAGTTACCTCGAATACCTACCGATAGTACCTATACCCATCTAAAATAATAGCTAAGTTATCTAGCACCTAAAGGGACTAAATACATAAGTTTATAAAAATAACAGATCGTCCTTAGGGTCATACTCAACAAGGTGGGGTAGACTCTCACGACATGTTGTGCCCCTACAGAACTTACTTACACATCTGCGAACAAGACAAGGAAGATCGCCTGCATCTATATTTTAGACCGCAGTTCTTCTTGCAGTTGCAAGACACTATCTTCAAAAGAGTCTCCGGAGCTGGAGGAAGATGCGTCTTGACGGGGACCAACTACACGTGGGTGCTCCCGCGTAGCCCACCGTGTTGTTTGTTTGCATCTAGAGTACCTTAGCTATTATTATCTAGCGAAAACCAGAGGTTAATCCGAGGTCTAGGAGCCGCGATATTGCGTGAAATGACAGACACACAGACGGACGGACGGACGAATAATGAAATAAAATATCTTTGTTGTTTGTCTATCTAGAGTACCTAAGCTATCATCTAGCAAAAACCCAAGCGCAATCCGAAGTTTAGTAGCTGAGATATTGCTGGACACTGCAGACGGCAATAACAAGAACAAACTATGAAAACATGATGCACAAAGAGGAAAATTGAGAAACTGTACCTAGTACCTACTCATACGAGTACTACCAGACCAGATTTAGTCAGTACGATGCTGTGTATATTGAACGTAGAATCAATTATCACAGATCAAAGTCTAGGTTAATAATGTTGAAGTGATTTTCCCCATATAATGCGTTTGACGTAACTTCATAGAATCCTTATTGGAATTGCTGGACAATTCACAATGGAGCTAAAAGATACGTCATTTTGAAGCTACAACTGTAGGGAATCTACTGCATATAATAATTCCAAGTGATATTAAGTGGTCGATGCAAAAGTAAAATGTTAACTGGAGCATGAGAAAAAAAAACACGAGAAAAGTGTCATTATCAAGAAATTAAGACTGTTAGTGTCAAATTTTTAACAGAAGCTATCCCAAATCATTCACATTGATTCATTATCTTTCATTCAAGACCAAGATAAAAGAAATCGATTGGGTGGTTGAGAGCTAGGAGCATTTTTAATCGGGAAGTGCATTTTGAGGTGTCTTCATCTTTGCCTGTCAAAAAAACAATGACGCACACGGGGGAAAGTTGGGGACTTTTTGTATGTTATACAGCAAAGTCTAGTGAACCCAAAACTGAAGAGATTGATCGTGTTTTAATTTGTTTCATGTTTTGCCGTTTTTTCGACTAAAAAGCCTGGGCTATAGGCATTATGTATTCAGTTTCGTGAATCGTCACCTTGAGCACTGATGTCGACTCCCCCACTTTTTTGGCGAACGTAGAAGCGGATAGGCTGCCTCATCCAGTTTATGCGTGACGTTACAAGATACCCTCCGAAAACTTGATTTTGGCTGAAACTGATGTCCCTTTTTTCGTCTGACATTTCGAGTCTTATTTGGACTAAAATAAACCAAAGAGTTTGGCATGTTTTTATTCATCAAAACACGATTTTAAACGCCAAACTGTCAAACTAAAAACAAGCCGCTTAGTTATGACGAGGTGGAGCAAACCGGAATCTATCAACCGAGTAGCACAATGGAAAAGAACATGACTTTTAACCAAAAGGCAAGGGTTCGAAGTGCATCGGTGGTGAATTTGTTTTTCTTCAAAAACACCCAACTTGTGATTTTTAAAATTATATAGCATGTGTTTTTCGAAAACCGGAAATTTTTATGGGTATTCGAGACTCCTTTGGTATTTTTTGCGTCGATCATAAAACTGGTCTCTTTTCCGGAAGTAACCGGAAGTGACATCAACTTTTGATTTTCAAATGGAACACCTGTATAATTTGCGATATTCGGATAAAGGTTTTCTTTATTGACACAGTGGTGATTTTAAAAATTCTCTATGATGGAAAATGACGATTTTATAGCGGATTGAATAGAACAGAAATAATAGTATGTATATTATTCAACAAGCGGGTAATGATTGCTTCTTACTCATGAGGATGCAGTTTACCGACACGAGCCTTGGCGAGTGTCGTAAAGCATCCGAATGAGTAATAGTCATTACCCGCGAGTAGAGTACTATGCTTTATCTAGTCTTATTGAAAAATGCAGGCATGTATGCGCGTGAGATTGCGTGCATTATTCAATAGGATTGGATAAATTAAATTATTAGTACCAAAGGCGGCTTCGACCACAAATTAAAATCTGAAGTTGAAAGTTCGTCTATTGTTGATGCCGATTTCAACTGGCAACGCTTTTTGACATCAATAATAAACAAACTTCTGACTTCAGATTTTTATTTGTGGTCGCAGCTAGGAGGGGTCGCAGCCACTTTGGTAATGGTAATTTGATTATAATCAATCCGCTATAACATCGTAATTTTTCATCATAGAGAACTTTCAAGACCACCATTGTGTCAATAAAAACATCTCTATCCGAATATCAAAAAATATAGAGAGGTAGTTTCCATTTGAAAATCAAAAGTTGATGTAACTTCCGGTTATTCCCAGAAGTGAGACCAGTTTCACGATCAACGCAAAAAATGGCAAAAGTGCTCTAAAATCCCTCACAGAAATTTCAAATCTGTATCTCCCGTATGAAAAAAGTTACGTGCTGGTGCGGTTTTCGAAAAACACACGGTTTGAGTTGGACAACACTAATTTGAATTTTGTTTTCTCCTTCTAATTTAAAAATCACAATTTGGGTGTTTATGAAGAAACAAGCGAATATGCCTCATGGGCATGAGGCTCAGTAGCGTACTTCCTTTTTGAAGGATTAGTGAACGCAAGATATTAATTTGGGGTTCTACCGTTATTTGGGCAGAAATTTCAATCTGGCGGCCAAAATAGCGTCAGAATCATGAAATTTGGCTAAAAAATCAAAATGATCGTACTAATGATGGGTAATAAGAGATTTCAATATGGCGGCCAAGATGGCGGCAGAATGTTGGAATTCGGCTAGAGAATAAGAATGATCATACGAAACAAAGGTATGTCCCAAGCTCCATGAAAATCGTTAAGTGATAAGAAATTGCAACATGGGGACCAAGATGGCGGCAGAGCATCATTTGTCCAAGATCGGATGTATTTTGATGAAGTTCACATCGCCTGTGAATTTCACTCAAATCGGACCACTTTCAGAGAAATTCAAAATGGCGGACCAAAGATGGCGACCAAGTGACAAAAATCATTAGTCAAATTTATATAGTGTACACGTACGCATTTGATTGGTATTGGCACCACATCGATATCTCTTTTCGTTGAGGCATAATTCTCCTAATTCTAACACTTTGAAACATGTTCAATATGGAGAAAACAAGATGGCGGCGGGGCATCAATTGTCAAAAATTGGATGTACCCTGATGAAGTTCACATAGCCTGCAAATTTCACTCAAATCGGACCACTTTCAGAGAAATTCAAAATGGCGGATCAAAGATGGCGGCCAAGTGAGAAAAATTATTGGTCAACTTTATACAGTGGTCACGTACGCATTCGATTGGCGTTTGCACCACATCGATATCTTTTTTCGTTGAGGCATGATTTTTTTAGTTCTATCACTTTGAAAATGAAACATGTTCAATATGGAGAATACAAGATGGCGGCGAGGCATCAATTGTCGAAAACTGGATGTATCTAATTGAAGTTCACATCGCCTGCAAATTTCACTCAAATCGGACCAGTTTCAGAGAAATTCAAAATGGCGGATCGAAGATGGCGGCCAAGTGACAAAAATTATTGGTCAACTTTATATGGTGGTCACGTACGCATTCGATTGGCGTTGGCACTACATTCATATCTCTTTTCGTTGAGGCATAATTCTCCTAGTGAAACATGTTCAATAGTGAGAATACAAGACGGCGGCGCGGCATCAGTTGTCAAAAATTGGATATCTCTTGATGTGGTTCACATTGCCTGCAAATTTCATTTCAATCGGATCACTTTTAGAGAGATTCAAAATGTCAGATCAAAGATGGCGGCAGAATAACCAAAAACCAAAAGTCAACTCGACATCCTGGACATATGTACTATTGATCAGCGTTTACACCACATCGATATCTTTCTTCCCTGAGGAGTTATCCCGGGTACGGACGGACGGACGGGCGGACAAATTGAAGCTAAAAGCGCCTTTTTCCCATTTTTTGGGAAAGTGCGCTAAAAAAAGTCGACATGGCTGCATTTCGAGCTCTCGACCTTTTGGTTGGAAGTCAGGTTCGTTTCCATTGTGCTATAAGGCAAGGAAATTTCAGTCCGCACCACCTCATCATAACTAAGCGGCTTGTTTTTGGTTTGACGGTTCGGCGATTCAAATCGTGTTTCGATGAACAGAAACATGCCCAATTTATTTAAAAACCACCAGGCGTTGAATACACATCAACCATTTCTCGTGAAGTCGAGAATTTAGGTGTATTTTTGTCCATAAAGACTCGAAATGTCAAACGAAAAAAGCGACATTGGTTTCAGCTAAAATCAAGTTTTCGGAGGGTATCTTGTGACATCACGCATATTACTACCCGCCCCGAGGTTACATGGTGGAACAGCAAAGCGTATAAGCTAAGCTAGTGGAACGGTTTTTCGACACACACGCTGTGCAAGACGACAGCAGAATTTTGTAACAGCTTCTGGTTTATGCATACAGTTTTTAACGAAAACACCGCCGTACAAAATGCAAGCAAGTCGTCAACCCCACTAGACTCTGTTTTCCTCTCCTTACCTGAGGCCTCATCTGCTGTTGCTGCTGTTGTTGTTGACTATTTTTACTCGGCGGACTAGGAGAACTAGAAACACTACTACTACTACTCGCATTGCTAAACTGTCTTTGTGCTGGCTGCTGTTGGTGCTGCTGTTGTTGCTGATGGTGGTGGTGATTCTGCTGCTGTGACTGATACTGATTAGGAGGCCGCCGATTGACAAACTGCATTGGCTTGTACGCAGTTCGGTTGCCCATCGGCTGCGGCCTAGTGTTATTAAAATTTGGCCTATATCCGGTGTTGCCGTGGTGGTGGTGGTATTGTCTATTCGGCACGGTCCACCGTCCCTTGTTCATTCTAATCGGGGGTCTGGAATGAAACAAAAAAAATTGAATTCGAATAAAAAAATTAAAAAAAAAGTTGTTTGTGCAAAAACACACGAAAACTTCTTTTTCTTTTGGGTTCTTACTTCTTTTTCGTAACGCTCTTCTGCCTGAGCACCATGTCCGAAATGTGGGCAGTCTGAGCGGTAGCTTTGGCGTCAACATAGATGTTGCCATCGTGCGTCCTCGTCACTTGCAGCGTCGGCACTGACTGCACGAAGCTCTCGAGATTCTTGAAGCCCAACTTGCCGTAGGGGATTCTTTCTCCGATGAGCATGTGGTAATCCTCTGAAAGCAAAAAAGAGCTGCTAAAATTTTTCAAAACCATTCACATAATACTCCTCGAAGAAAAGAGCTAGCATAGCACAAGTGTTCAATTCAACATTCTCGACCCCTCATTCTCTTCAATGCAGTCAACGTCATTCTTCATAACATCGAGGAAGAAAATTGTATGTGGAAAAAGTGCCACCAGTCACCAGGTCACTTCAGAAAAGTGAGATTTTAAAATTACTTCGGTCACGTGCCAACAACGAAGTTTCCGAAAAATGGCTACGCCTATGTACCTGCCTGGTTAGTTCGACGAAGCAGCACTCCATTCTGTGGAGGTACGCCAGAGATGCCGTTCACCACCATCCGAGGACATGGCCGTACTAAACGAACATCCAGCCGCACCTGTATCGGTGTCTTGGAGTGAGTTTGCAAGAAAACACGCGGGGGAGCTCTTAGATTTAATCGACTGTGATCCAGACGATTTGGAGGGTTCATTCGGTAATTTTCCGACCGCAGTACAGGGCCCGCAGCCATCAGACCCGGCCTGGTAAGCCAGGGTAACGGCATCGCAGATCCGAGGGCAAGGACAGCCAAATTTTACACAAACCGTATCGTTGGATCTGCACGGAACAAACACGGTGACAGATGACTGACAGTTTCTTGGGAAATTCGAGCTAGAAAACCGAACGTCGGAAATGGCTGCCAAAAGCATCATGCGTTGATGACTAGTTGCCATTTAGTTGTCATGCCGACATCCTTGGTCATGCCACTTCGATGTCACTGGCAGTTCGGTTGTCATTACTCATTTCAATCCGCATTTGGCAGCCATCTTGGGGCGGGAAAAATTAATTCAAATCGCGAAAAGTGCGAAAAGTAAGATTTCGTAGCTCAAGCAGGCTGTGCCCTAGGCAAAAACAGCTCCACATCCCGGACTTTGACCAGGTCAAATCCAATTTGACCATTTCCACTGACGTCACGCAGCTCCGTCTTCAACAGCTGATTCGGGGCAACGTCAGTCAGATTTGCGCTATCTGTCACGGGGCACGTGGGCTACGTCAGTCATGTGCGTCAGCCAGACTGGTAGTGTGTCAATTTGGCAGACGATGTCGGTGTGTGAAAGTCACTGGAGTCAAAAAGTTTTGACAACTGGCACGTATAGTTGACATCATGTTGACGTTGCCCCGAATCAGCCGTTCGACACGTGCGTGTGACGTCATGCGGAAATTGTCTATTCAATTATACAGGGTCCTGCAACAGTGCATCGGGCCTTCCTAGCGCCCTTACCTTGCAAAATAGAGAAAAATGTGTAATACATAAAATGATTAGTTTGAAAAGTTCTACCTTGTAAAATTATTTTCAACTATACAGGGGGTGTTCAATTTTTGCGCTATAACAAAAACAAAGATTTTTTAAAATGAAATGTCCCACTTTTGATTCCATTTTCTTGTTCAGCTTTTCAAGCTCTATTACAAGTGTATTTTTGTTATTTCAATTTGTGGCAGTGCTACCAACTGAAAATTAAAAATTGAAATTTTTTGTAATTTCAAAGCTCACTTTGAAAAATCGTAGAGGCCTCGTTTTTTGGGATTAAGGAATGAAAGTTGGCATAACGGTAGTCGAACAGAAGCTGGATAGCTTCATGACAAAAAACTTGACAGTTTGAAGGTTTTTGAAGTCGAGAAAACCGCTTTACTAATAGGCCAGGCGGTAGGTCCCATCCCGTTTACATCGGGTGAAATACGAGCGGATGCAAGCCTCGATCCGCTCGACTCAAGTCAAGCCGGCCAAAGCACCGGATCGACTTGAACTGCTCGATCCGATTGAAATCTCAATCCTGACCGTTTAATATCGGCAATTTCAAGCGGATCGACTCGATCGGATAGTGTTTCGATCACAGAGTGTTTCGATCGTATCGAAAGCTGCGATAGAAACGCAGTCTATGATCTTGTGGTTAGCGTATTGCGCAATTGGTTAGCGTGGTGCAATTGCATTGCTGTTGCGGTAAAAAAAATTGCGACTGGTGACTGTTACATTAGACCTTCCGTAGCATGATATGCTGCTTTGCAAGTAGTTCATGCCCCTGCCATTTCTGCCATTTAGTGCCTGCTAATTGATACCCCAATCCCTAATGAATCACAAAGCGAGCCTGAGCCTGGATCTTGACAGTGGGGACACAACAAATGTTTGCGTCCCAATTACAAAGGTAGCGAACTGTAGCATATAGAATGCGGATCTCCAGGTGAAGTCCCTGCAGAAAATCTTCAGAAAAAGGTGATTGACGACGAGGCCAGCTCAAGGTGACCTTTTCTGGCGTGAAAACAGTTGGTGTGTGCAGAGAACTCGGTCCGCCGGGAGGTGACAGTCGCTGTTGTGAAAGCTACGGATGATGCAAAGAAAGGTCTGCGACAACGCTGGTCGTCGATGTAGGGCCAAATAAAGAGCCTGCAGGGTCTCAAGGGTTCACAGGAACAAAAAAAATTGCGGCACTGAATTGGCAAGGCAGCAAAGTGACAGTTTTGAAAAGTCTTCAACTGACGTGACAGCCGACGTTGCCTGTTGGACCTCTTCAAACAATTAATTCCCTGAATCTTCCTACACGAATGGGCCATTTTCCCCAATAAGGTCAATCGCCTGCCTATTACTGATGTCTCTGTGGCTCTTCGGCGCACAATAGCTATTCTGAGCCTGTAGATACTGCTAAATTGAAAGCGCGGCTTTCATAGTAATTTCAATGTGCCAGGCACTGAGTCAATAAACTGGTAGCAAAAAGTTGAAAAATTCAGACTAATTAATACCCACATTAACTACTACATTGTAACGATAAGGTCAAAGATGCGACTGATGAAAAATAGAGACCGGCCAAGGATGATAACCCTGGATCCAACCGTTAAGGAAACGGGCGCTCAACGCCGTACAACAAACAAGTTAATGTATACTTTGGTTTAACAATGGACACTCTTCGATATTAGAAGCGGTGTAGAAAAGAAGCATTTTGTTGAACCGCTTTTCAACCAATAGAAACAATTTATTGCTACTAGAGGGTAGACAAAGTAGGAGAAAGTCAGACGCGAAGTGTCTCATGTCAAACATTTCTATTTTTTAGCAGCTAAAATGGTCAGTTTCTGTGCAATTAAAAGGGTAGAGTAGATAAAATAGTATGTAACACTCGTTTATTAAGACGTATTGTCACACTCTTCTTTTGAAGTACTACTCGCATGCCTGTCGTGTGACAATACGACGTCTGATGAAACCCGTATATTAATATACTATCTCAGCACCGCACGAGGATTAAACCTGTATTATTGCGGTCTTGATGCTGCTGCAGCTATTCAAGAATTTCTACCTAAATACTAAATGAGAATAACCGGCAACCTTGTTAAATTGGTTTAATGAATAATAATTCCCAGGCGACAAATGAATGAGAAGGTTTAGGTACTTACACGGATAGCCCAGTCAACGAAGGAAAAAATTGCGAAAATAAATAGTGAAGTTTTGAAAATTGGTAGCAGGTGTTCTCGAAAGCTTGCTGATTACTGTATAAAAAGTCCCCATCGATAGGTGGTGTGGAATCGCCGCCACCTTGGATTATTGGTACAGTTCAAGTATTTTTTGCAGCTATCTATCTCAATAAATAGCGATGCCATCAAATTGTCTACAAAAAATTTGCTTATCACTTTTACGTATCTGTCATAGCTCTAGAGAAATTGGCCTGTGAACGTCGGGAGTGAGTCCTGGAGGAGATATTCAATTTCTCACGGTGTCTTTGAAGAATCACACAAAGCTGCAATGCAATGCTGTTGAGGTAATTTTCGTTATATTTTGGTCTTTACTTAAAAAAATATGGGGGAGTCAAAGAGGGGAAATTGGACCTCCAATATTTCGGTTATTGAAAAAAAATTCAAAAAACGGTTTGGGGGAGATAATTAGTGAACCATTTATGATTCAAGGTGCAAAAGACAAAACATTTAATATACAGGGTGAGGCATAAATCATAACCTATAGCCTACTCAAGTATATGTGAACGCTAAATATAGAAACAAGTGAATATGCCCTCACGTGTGTGAGTCTCAATAGCGCATTTTCTTAGTGCCAGGTCTGTGTCATCGATAGGAACGAAGTCCAGCTTGAAAATTAATACGAGACAAGAGTAAGTTTCACGTCGTTTCATGACAATCGTTCCACTAATGGGAAATTTCAATATGGCGGCCAAGATGGCGGCCAAATCATGAAATTCAGCTTGAAAATAAGAATGTCCATACGAGACAAGAGTAAAGTTCCACGTTCCATGACAATCCCTTCAATAATAACAGATTTGGATATGGCGGCCAAGATGACGGCGGAATCATGGAATTTACCTTGAAAATAAGAATGTTCATACCATACGAGACAAGAGCAGGTTCCAAGTTCCATAACAATGGTTCCACTAATAAGAGATTTCAAGATGGCGGCGAGATCATGGCATTCAGCTTGAAAATAAGAATGATCACACGTGACAAGGGTAAGTTTCAAGTTCCATGAAAATCGTTCCACTAATAAGAAATTTCAATATGCCGTCCAAGATGGCGGCGGAATCATGAAATTCAGCTTGAAAATGAGAATGTTCATACAAACAAGAATAAGTTCCAAGTTTGATGTCAATCGTTCCACTAATAAAAGATTTCAATATGGCGACCAAGATGGCGGTGGAATTATGAAATTAAGTTAAAAAATAAGGATGTTCATACGAGACAAGGATAAGTTTCAAGTTTAACCAACGCTACCAAAATCAGAACAATTAGTGACAGACAAACCAGTTTGGGTTACTCATTGTTCTGTTTCTCGCAGTGTTGGTTACGTATGTACGTAACCAACACTTTTCACCAGTTTTGCGTGAAAATGTTTTCAGGTGTTTAGATGCGGCTTTGCAGACTTACGCGTGCTTTGAAAAACACAGTTTACTCAAAATTCGGTGAAAAATGTCCATGCTATCTTGCCATCTAGATCGGTTCAGAAACGACTCGAACGTTTTGCACACTAGGCCAGGCGGTAGGTCATTCTGAATAGAAAAAATTCCGACCGAAGCTTTTATGGTGTCAAACTCTTCGTAAGGTCAGTAGGTATCTACCACTGAGTTTCCGCCCAAAAACGAGTTGTGCTGATTCCTCTACATCTGCCCAAAGGTGAAGGATGTCTTGAAGGTGCAAAAAGACCTGTTAAACCCCCGTACTTTTTCATTTTATTTGCCTCAATGCAAACATACAATTCTAACGCAAACATTGGAAGCATTTGTCATCATCTCTGTGCCAGTCTTGATGTTGAAAAAAAAATTTCTTTGTGCAGGTCAGATAAATCACAATAAATTGTTTTTCCACACTAGAAAACGATGGAGCAACATGTATTTTGGATGTTTTCTGATAACTTGTGCTTACTGAACCCATTCATGGCGTTAAAATTTCAATAACAGCATTTTTGAAGATGTTGCCCGCTAAGAAGTGAATAATTTTTACCCGCCTGTTCAGCAGCAGTTTTTTCAATTTTACCAAACACCGTTCTCGAAAATTTTATAAGGAATGACAAGCTGGAACTGTTTTCTGATGATATTATATCTGGCTTATCACGCTTTTTGAAAGTGTAGGAAACTGATTTCTTTTTGAGCGGTTCTATTTTACCCGTTTTCTTGTGTGGAAAAACGATTAAATGTGATTTATCTGACCCGCACAAAGAAATTTTTTTTTCAACAGTAAGACTGGCACAGAGATGATGACAGATGCTTCCAATGTTTGCCTAAGAGTTGTACGTTTGCATTTAGGCAAATATAACGAAAAAGTACGAAGGTTCAACAGGTCTCTTTGCACTTTTGAGGCATCCTTTACCTTCGCGCAGATGTGGAGGAATCAGCACAACTCGTTTTTGGGCGGAAACTCAGTGGTAGATAACTACTGACCTTACGAAGAGTTTGACACCATAAAAGCTTTGGTCGGAGTTTTTTCCAGATTGTGGTGGTTTTACCGACATACCGCCTGGTCTACACTGGCTCTCTTGAGAAAAGTTGAATTTTTATGATTTATGACTCACCCTGTATAATGAATGTTTTGTCTTTTACACCTTGTATCATGAACGGTTCACACATTATTTCCCCTGAACCGATTCTTGATTTTTTTTTTAAATAACCGAAATATTGAAGGTTTAACTTTACCTCTTTGGACCCTCCATATTTTTTGAAGTGATCACAAAAAATTTTTATTATTTTTTTTATTTAAAACGAAGGTTACCTGAACAGCAGTGCATTGCAGTTTTGCGTGATTCTTCAGACACCGTGGGAAATAAAATATCTTCTCCGCGACTCACACTCGACGCTTACAGGCCAATTTCTCGAAACACTACCTACCTGCCTGATAAGTTTAAATTAAATCCAACCAGTGACATCGAAGTTAGCAGGATTCGCAAATTGAGTAACTTCATTTTTTTCAGCAGCCCTGGTAAACTCCGATGTTACTTATTGGATTACAGTGAAATCAGACAGGCAGTTAGACAGTGTTTGCAAACTAACCAAGGCTTGATTACATCGAATTTCAATGAGCCGCCGTTAATGAGCTACATATTACTGCCTAAAAGATGAAAAAAAAATTGACGCCCTGTACTTTCTTAGTAAGCGAGTGAGGGGCATGATTGTTGAATATTTTCAAATCAGAACGATGCCGATGGTCCGAGAGTTCCTTCCTGGCTCGAGCGTTCGATGGTTGACAGACTTCACACTTGGTAAAAATGTCCAATTACCCTCAGAACCCACAAAAACCACTGCATTAATTATGGACAAAAAAGAGATCCTGTCAAAATATTCAATGTTAGATCGCTGGTTAAATCTGAATCTGTTAAATTTCATATCCTCGTTTGAGATGCGATGAGTGAAGTATGTAGTTACCGCAAATATCTGCGTTGTACCTGTGCGTGAGTTTTAACTGTTTCAAGACAACCAGACAACTTTCACCGATAAAAAACAAAACAAATCTGGTCTTTCTGTTCGAGAACACCTACTAAATAAAATCAATGGAATATGGAATATTTTTTGGAATTGCTCTCCCGAATTTTTCACACGGTCGGTGGTTGAAAAGAAAGCACTGGCGGCTTCGAGCCAAATAAAAAGGTTTTGCTAAGCAGGTATGGGAGTTGGGCCATAAATGATGGTAAAAACCAGATGTTTAACAGCATTTCCATTTCAGGCGTGCGACTCTAACCCCAACGGGGTGCCAACATATCAACTATAATAGGCATGACGAGCGGGTCTGGAGCGGTTTTCTTGAAAAGTTCCTCTCTTGTCTTATCGCTCCTAGAAAACCGCCCTTTTATTCTTAAAAAAAAAACAACATACATCTGAACAAGTAAATTAGACGGTCTATTGACCAGGTCCGAGACCTGCATTGAAACAGACCCATAAATATGTTGAAATATCGCATCCACATGGCAATAAAACTGTGTGGCATATGGCTCAAGCCTGGGCATTTACTATAGGTATCTTACTCCGTGCTTCCTGCTTAAAATTTTATAAACCGAAGCGAGCTGGCCGCGTTGGATCATAAACAGAGAAACCAAACTTAAATGGAAAATTAAACAAGCGAATATGCCTCATGGGCATGAGGGTCAGTAGCGCACTTCCTTTTTGAAGGATTAGTGAACGCAAGATGTTAAATGACTGTAGGGTTCTACTCTACCGTTATTTGGACAAACAATTTCAATATGGCGGCCAAAATTTTGGCAGAATAATGAAATTCGGCTTGAAAATCAGAATGATCGTACTAGACAAGGGTAAGTTCCAAGTTTCATGAAAATCGTTCCACTAATAAGATATTTCAATATGGCGGCCAAGATGGTGGCGAAATCATGAAACTCAGCTTGAAAATAAGAATGATCACCCGAGACAAGGGTAACTTTCAAGTTTCATGAAAATCCTTCCACTTATACGAGATTTCAATATGGCGGCGAAGATGGTGGCGAAATCATGAAATTTGGCTTAAAAATAAAAATGATCATACGAGACAAAGGTCAGTTCCAAGTTTCATGAAAATTGTTACACTAATAAGAAATTTCAATATGGCAGCCAAGATGGCGTCAGAATCATGAAATTCAGCTCGAAAATGAAAATTATCGTATTAGACAAGGATAAGTTTCAAGTTTCATGACAATAGTTCCACTAATAAGAGATTTCAATATGGCAGCCAAGATGGCGGCGGAATTATGAAAGCCAATCTGCCTATTTGGTCCTTGAGGACCTAAGCTATCCATCGGATAAAGTTCAATTTTTAAGGGCTGTAGCTTTATTTCCCGAAGAGAAGTTCAACTTCTTCGAAGTGCACAGGAGATCTCTGTTTTTTGATGATAATGATAACGATGTATGGATAACAAAAATAGTGCCCATTGGCCACCCTTGGGGGACATCAGCTATCCATCGGAAAAAGTTCCAAGGCTCTTGCTTCAATTCTCGAGAAGGAGCACATCATCCTAGTTTCTACACGGACAGACAGACAGACAGACAGACAGACAAACCGGCCACATAAGCGAGAAAATGGTAGTCTGTCACATGATTTTTAGTGATACCTACCTACTTTTTTTTTGTTATTGAGCAAACATGTTTCATAGTTTGAGTGCCATTATCCTTCAGGTACCTAGTAATGCCTATTTCAAAATGTTAAAAAGTGTTAATGGCACGTCTGATTTTAAATTTGTAGGGACGCGTATATGCGCCGAGCCGTAGTTTTGCAGTCGTTTTCAAAAATTCATAACTATTGACCCGAAGGTCGTATCGAGGTGGAGTTTTTGTCAAAAGAAAGTTCAAATTGTTCTCTAAATATATTCCCGTACATGTAGGGATGTATTTTCATAAAAACATGTAGCTACCCGCATATCGTAACTTTCAACATTTAAATGCGAATTCCAGCACTTAATCGGCGAAGCCGCCTTACACCAAAATGTTATTATTCTAATTGTTTATGATTATTTCGGAAAGATTTTTCTTGGTTCGCGTACCAAGGCCATGAGCTACCCATTCAAGTTGAAATATTTTCTGTATTGGATTCCGTTTTGTTCGGAGAAAAAGATATCAAGCACCAGCAAGCAACGAATAATCTTTTGCGGCCGAGCCGTAGCTTCGGAGTCATTTTCAAAAATTCATAACTATTGACTGGTTCCTCGCACTGTTGTGGAATTTTCATTAAAATTAAGTTCAAATTCTCCTCTAAATAAAACTCCCCATATGTATTATTGTAAAATGATAAGAACGGGTACTTGATCGCATGTGATAACTTTCGAGATCAGGCCGGCTTCTGAAATGCAGCATTCAACGGCGATGCCGCGTCACACTAATTTGTTATTATTGTAATTGTTTATCATTATTCCGTCGAGATTTTTCTTGGTTCGGGATACAAGGTCATGAGCTACCCATTGGAGTGAAAATTTTTCGCAAAAACCTTTTCGTCTAGGACTAGATGCAGTGACGGACGGACGGACAAAGCGAGGACAAAACCGCCTTCCCGTTTGAAGAAGTGCGCTAAAAATCGAAATTGGAAAAAAAATCGATTGTGTCACCCGAAAACTTTCCCGACTATAAGTGCAGTGGCAAAGGCATGGTGAGAAAGATAAACTATAGATTTTTACTTCCTCGATCCACCACCCAACGAGGAGGGGAAGTATTGTGAGCGCGCTATTTTTTTTTTAGAGATTTCGATGGTTATATCCGTTTTGAGGTCCCCTATGACGAATAAAACAATTTCCAGAAAGGAATAAGGGGGAGCTTATTTCCAGAAGGGAGCGATCACCAGCCAATCACAGCCCTGGTTGCCTAGCAACTTCGCATGTGAACGGATCACATCCTTTCTAGAAATAGGCCCCCAGAATGACCTCTGTGTGTGTGTGTGTGTGTGTGTGTGTGTGTGTGTGTGTGTGTGTGTGTGTGTGTGTGTGTGTGTGTGTGTATGTGTGTATGTATGTTTGTCTCTAACCTTCCACGATAACAGCCGCACCGTCTATCCGATCGACTTGAAATTTGGTACACAGACATGGTTTCACCGTCGAATGAGCCCATTATTTTTTGGCTGTCATCTGTCAAACGGAAGTGTCACTATCAAAAAATGACAGAAGCTATATCTCAAGGAACTTGACTTGCAATAGGCTGTTTGAAAGCCCATAAAAAACTGGAAGTAGATTGGATTGGGCATCGTGTAGACCCATTATCAAAATCGATACAGTTCCGGTTTTCCGACGGTAATTTTATCAAAATGAAAGTTGCACATTCCGTGAATTTGAAAAAACTGCAATGCAAACTTTGACATGCGATGAGCCTCGCGATGAGCCCCACGAAATATTCATTTTAGGTGCAGACAGGCTGGGAATGAAAGTTGCAGATAAGATTTAATTTTTGGAGGGAGAATTTTCGACATCGAATCCACGGTTTCAGAGTTTTCATCTCTGGAAAAACTGCAAATTTTCCAACTTCCAACTGTCCTGTTGACAGATTTTCACCATTTTTTTTTATATAAAACAGGTCTGGGTTATCGAAACCGGACTTGAATGATGGAGCTCAAAGTGAAACCGTAATAGGTCTTTTCATGGCCATTCACTTCATACTCATTTTGCACGGAACTGAACGCATGCGCGAGAATTGACAGATAATGTAGTCTAAACTATAGCTGTCTAAACGAATCGTGGGTGACATTTCCCTGACTGACATGGCTGAAAGCAGGTTTCAGTTTTGGGGTTCCATGGCCAAAGTATCATCAAACTTCAGAATAAATCGTGAGCAAAGAACGGAAAAAGAGGCAGAAAAACCTTACCCAGTGTTATAGAAGTGTGTTTTGTGTTAGTGCCTACTCTCGCTCCCCGTGTGGCCAGAGCTAATAAAGGCGAATACCTCGGGAATTACCTACCTAACTTCCAAAAAATTACGTGCACTTGGCTTTCAAAGTAACATAGCTAGATGGTTTCAACTATCTACGTATTTAGAAGCAAAGATGCAAAGCAATGCAAGAGCATGATTGTGTTGTGTGTTCTTGAATGTGGACAGCAGAACGTGTACAGTACAGTGTACACCCCATCATCAGTTCTGTTACGGAAAAATGCAGTTTTGTAGATACCTGAAATAAGATTGCGATCAGATTCATCTCAAAATCGGCCGGCATGTCCGTGAACTTCTCCTCTGGACCTTATGCCTCCCGGGCGGTCCTTGATAAAACATTTGCTTCGGAGATGAGCTGTCACAACGACACTCGACCACAGACGGGAACGGCAGGTGTCCAGGGCAGGTCCCGAAACGTTGCTGTGTTACCGGAGCGTTAGCGGTTTCCGTCAGTTTTCGTTTAGAAGACGCCATGTTTTTTGGACTACTTTATCTGTCAATCATTCCATGGAATCCATGGATACTCGCTTCATGAAAAGAGCTATTGAGAATCTTTTCAGGGAGATGATTTAGAAAATAGTTTTAGGTTTACCCGGAAAATTGAAATTTTCTAAATTTTCAATTTCTTGTCAATTATTCTAAATCTTTCTGTGGTGCCAGTTTCAGATCGTTCACCTTTATCCATGTACCAATGCGTCTTACGGCCGCACTCGCTTTTCTTTCTACATAATTTGGTTCCTTGTAAAAAACTGCAAATTTCTAACTTTTTAGCTTGTGAACAGATTTATATCAACTTTTTTTTAACAAAGGGTGAGTGATTCTTGAACATTTTCAGGCAATTTCTTTTGAATTTCTTCAAGTTTTCCGCAAGTTTTCCATTTGAAAATGAGGAACTGGCCTGGCTTGTCGAGACCGGACTCAAATGTTGGAGCTCAGAATGAAGCTCTCATTGGAGAAACTACATATCTCAATTCTTCAATCTTCTTGTCAAATCCTAACATCCCACCCGAATGGACGTCTCATTTTAGAATTTCCATCCGTTCCGTGAAACGGAACGTGAAAACGACGGCGGCGACAAGATCTGTCAAATGAAAATGTCACAACAATGAAATGACAAAAAGCTCATTCATCAAATGTCAAGTGTTGAACATCACTGAAAAGCTGCTGAGGAGCTCTTTCGAGCACATTTCAAATAAATCTTCAACTTTTATTCTGTCACAAATCACGAGGTGTCAAAATTTAACTTGGGTTTTCCCAATTTATGTCTAAACCATTTGACTGATGTCAACCAAAATGAGTATGTAAGTTGCGGGGCATAGACGTGACATAGAATGAGATGGGCGGCGAGATCTGTCAATTGAGTATGTCACTACAGTGAAATGACAGGCATTTTAGCGCGTTCTCATTTCATGGAGACCTCAGTGTAGCTAAACCGTTGGATAGATTTCAACAAAATTTTGTTCTCATGTAAGGTATGAAGCGAGGTATGGAGCGTATATGTAAATTTAGTTATGGGAATATTGGAGATCGAAAGGTGATCGTTCGAGTCCTATTTTCGTTATTTCAAATTATTTTGGTAAACTCTTCCAAGACTAAGGCCCTAAGGCCGAGACCAAGGCCCCAGCCTTACGAAACCGGAATAGCGTTATTCGAGCATAAACCTGGGATAAATGGCATGCTGACAAAGACGAGGACAAAGGTATCCAAGAAGATTATACCGAGTACCGAGTATAATAGTGCAAGCGGTACACACCTAAAAACACATCGATACCGCACTTTATAGTGCAGTAACGAGATTTTGCATGGACATACTTTATACCGAGACCAGCGATTTGACCCGCAGCACTCGATATTTTGACCCTTAGGGGGCCAATGGGGGCCCTCCAAGTTTTCAAGATGCAAGAACTTTCACAAAATGATCATTGAGTATCGTCATGTATGTCATAAGTGAAGCTTACGGGTCTATTGAAAAATTTTTCATCAATTGTCGTCGTGTCCGATTCATTCTTCACACTTGAAAAAAAAAATCTTTGACAGAGGTCAAAAAAACTGTTTTTATTTTTTCTTCTATGCAAGGAAACGATAAATTCATATGTTCTGTTGCGTTCCCAACTAAATCGCATTCCCTAAACCTAATTATGAAGAAATTTTTCTTGTAATGGTATTTTTCAAAGAAGTGGTGAGCTCTTCAGTACCTCTTTTCCAAGAGCATTTCTTTCTATGTCCCCACTGGATATCACTCGTAATTTTTGCAGGAATAAAGACCTCGAACTCTTTTCTTGGTAGTTCCGAAGCAACAAGACTCTAAAACGCCCAAGGAAGCCCAAAAAGATTTTTTTTCTGCTGGGCCGTCCAACTTACGATATTTTGATTTTATAGTAGGAGAGACGCGAACCAATATTCAATCCAGGTTGCAGGTGCAGGCGATTTGGTTTCAACAGAAAATATTCTTCCATGCTGAGTTTTAAGTGTTCCATGTTGAGTTTTATTGCAGTACAACAAAACTCAGAGTCGTTAGGCATAAGTAGGTATATTTTTCGGTAGAACTTATTCGCCTGGACTAGATCTCATTTATTTGCGCGTCTCCCCTACTACAAAATCAACATGCCAAAGATTTGACGGCCCAGCAGAAAAAAAAGTTTTAGGGCTCTCTTGTGCGTTTTGAAGTCATGTAGCATGGGAATTACTAAGAAAAGAGTTCAAGCTTCTCATATCTGCGAAAATTGACAGTCTCATCTAGTAGGAACATTGAAAAAAATGCTGTTGAAAAAAGTGTACTGAAGAGGTCACCTCATCTTGGGAAAATGATATTGCGAAAAAATTGTCTCCATATTTGGGCTTACGGAACGCGGTTTAGTTGGGAACGCAACAAAACATATGAATTTATCGTTTCCTTGCATAGAAGAAAAAATAAAAACAGTTTTTTTGACCTCTGCCAAAGTTTTTTTTTTCAAGTGTGAAGATTGAATCGGACACGACGACAATTGATGAAAACATTTTCAATAGACCCGTAAGCTTCACTTATATGACATACATGACGATACTCAATGATCGTCATGTGAAAGTTCTTGCATCTTGAAAATTTGGAGGGCCCCCATTGCCCCCTAAGGGACAAAATATCGAGTGCTGCGGGTCAAATCGCTTGTCTCGGTATAAAGTACGCCCATGCAAAATCTCGTTACTGCACTACAAAATGCGGTATGCTTTTGCGTACCGCTCCACTATAACTATACCGAGCCTATCCCGGTTTCGTAAGACTGGGCCTAAGGAGCAATTTTATATTAACCTTTGAATGTATTATTAAATTGGGTTCACCACACAAGGTGACCACAGACCACGGCACAGACCCTGAAAATCCGACGTTCTTCAAAAACGCAGGCAGGAAATTTTATATATATTATCCGTTTCACCCTTATTTGCCACGCAGCAAGCCATGATATTGTTTTGTTAGGTTTACCATACCTACTGACGACAGCTTATGAATTGATTGACAAATTTTGACAACGTCAAATCACAAGATGCCAAAAATTATTCCGCACAAGACAAAAATGCAAGTTCTGCGGCATATTCAGTATATTAAACGCCTGCAACCAGACATGGCCCAAAACATGGCAGTGGTTGAAGCCGCGTTAGGGGGTAAGTACAAACCTACCTCAAAACCTACGGTTCCTCCACTCTCAGCTCAAGTTTGACTTGGATAAGCCAAGCAATTTACGTTTTGCTTCATGGACAGGGAGCTGGTGCCTTGAAACCTAGTCCATACTTGCTTCCTGTCCATCACCTCTATAAAAGCACATGTTTTGTTCCCAATTATGCATCCAACACCTGGTAGTACTGCGAATAATTACAGTGGTATTTGCTGCAGATGCAAGAAGTTTCCTCTTCCCCCCTGGCTTGGATGTTTAGGGGGTCAAGATTTCGCCCCCGAATCTTGAAAAGCCATTCCCCCGCACCTGCCGCGCCATTTTTTCCTCGATTTTTCCGGGCTAGGCTCCCGGTCCGAGTTTTCTTTCACGGTGCGGCGTCAGCCACGTGTCAGACTGACAGAGCTACATAACCTCCACTGCGTGAGACCACCTGTGAATCTCAGGCGTACCAATGCAACTGAAATTTTTCATAGCTTGCTGGGTGGCAAATAAGGGTGAAACCAAGGAGGTTAGAATATAAGGAGGGAACGTAACCCAGCTTGTAGGCGAGGAAATTTGATGCGGAACGGGGTGAGGGGAAATCATGTATTTGAGTATGCAACCCGTAAGTTATGAACCACCCGAAGGTACACGAATCACAGAGGTCTATCCCACATAATTATACAGCAAAGTGACAGCATATCATTCGTTTTTGTGGTTAAATTTTTTCATTTGTCAGTTTCGCTCTTCAATGTGGCATTTTCAATCGCTTTTGAGGTTTTTGAATGTGAAAACCGCAGCGATCGCCGTTCAGAGACAGTTTTTCCAAGCAGAAGACAATCCAAACTAGAAAATACTGTTGCACAAGTAAGTGAACCTGGAACAATAAATTTTGAAGTTACGAATATGCCCAATTCAAGATTTGCAGCTCCAAATGATTTGATTCTATCCTCTACGACGTGTGTCCTTGTCCAGTGCCGAATTGAAAAGGACATAACCGCCTTGCAAACTCATGGAAGACCAAACAAATGAAAAGCTCGAGCAAGCCAAAGTATGCCTCCTGCACTGCCCAGTGCACAGCTGCTGTGTACCTACCTTTTTAACCTAGTACAGTTACCAATATTGTGCGTACGGACCTACGTGTGTGTTGTACTAGTGTGCACCTACACTGGATAATTCATACTTATAAAATGGAAGCAAGTCAATTAGGTAATTGAGAGTCAAAAATGCCACAAAATTTTGATAATATTGGTTTTATCTTTCCAAATTCAAGGATGCCTATTTTTGGATTTCACATGCACGATCGAAGAGAAGATACTGCCTTTTACTCAAGAAGAAAGTGAATAAAGAAAAAAGTCACTTGAAGTATGACCGCCTCGACCCAGTCAACCTTCAAGTTCTTTTGTGCAAAGGTGATGATTTGATGAAATGGATATGATGTGAGGCTTAGCTTTAGGAGGCCTAGATCTTAGTTTAGAGCACCATGATGAAAGGCATTAAAAAACCACAGAATAATGATGAATCAGAAGAACAATACTGCTTGGCCCAAGAATTATTATTGAAACTTGAGTAAATCTCTTTGAAAATTTACAATTGAAAATAACTTTTCCATATTCAAGATCTCTGAACCTCACCAGAACATTCCATAATCAATAAGGAAGGATCGAGCACTACTGGTGGTCTCTGAAGAAGTAATGGAAAGATGGAGTGAATATTTCCAAGAGTTACTGAGTGCACAACCAAGGTAGACTGATGAAGACGACATTAACAAAGAAAATACGATCGAAGACAGAAATGAAGGGACGCTAACAGAAGACCTGAAAGAACAAAAGCATTCCTGAAACTGAAAAACGGCAAAGCTCCTGGACATGATAAATTTACATCAGAGATAATAAATAGCTTTGGGAGAAGAGGGAAAAAGATTGCTGCTGGAAATCTACAATATAAAGCATAGAAAAGAAAAGGGGGTTCTTAACGAGTGTGCAAACCATAAATGCATCACCTTGCTGAACATGCCAATGCAAATATACAACTACTGGGAAAGAAACTGAAAAAGACAATAGAGCCAACGTTGCTGAACACTCAGAGTGGACTCCGATAAAAAGGTAGCGTGCAAAGCCTCATCTTCACAATGCATCAAAAAATTCAGAGAGCAACGAGGAGTGAAAAAGAAACTAACTAGTGCTATAAAAAGTCTGTACAAGAATACCACCAGTAATATGTACTACTAAGACACTAATGAATAAAAAAGAAGTAACGAAGAAGACCAAGCTGAAAGTACCTATAATACGATTTTCAGATCAATACTGACTGATGACTCACAGGTGAGACATGGAAGTCTTATCTAAGAGAATGCAGAAGGAGCGTGAAGCAACGGGGATGAAGTATGCGTCTGCGGAGTAAAAAAAATAGTGAGGAGACACAATTCGTAACCCCGAGTAAGAAAAGAGCTAAGATGAGGCCTGCAACAAAATTTGTAGATAAGAGACAACTGAGTTGCTGAGGACGCCTAGAGAGCATGAACGAGGATAGACCAGTAGAACGATAAGCGAGAATGACAGGAATAAGAAATCAAGAAAGACAAAAAGAAGCATAGGACGCAACAGTAAGATAAATAACAGAAAATTGACTGAGCTGGAATAGAGGAAGAACGCTCGCTGAAGACAAGAGACGATGAGAAGTTCATACATCAAGAAAAATTTGATACTCAATGTCGAGAAAGAACTGAGTTTTATTGTTGATATTTTATGAGAATGTTACATTTTTATTTGTATTATTCACACCACTACGCCGCAAAATAAAAGGATGTTGATAAATATAAAACAAAATTCGACTGCCACTCTTGTCATCATCAGTGTTGCACCTCTTCTGTTTTCTTTCAATCTTTGTCATCCATTTCAGCCCCTTTTCGTCATCTCCCAACAATTGCCTCAGAGTTCTGCCCTCCTTCAGCGATTCCTGACATGACCTCAAGTGCTCCATCGTCTCACTCCTTTCCACAACATGATATACCCTGGTAGCTTCCAGTAGCTACTCGTCTGTACCCCATCACCACACCCCAACCTTGCAAATCGCTGCTTCCAGCCTTCACGTTTGGATTAAGCGTGCATCTGGGCACTTTGCCTTGTAGGTCTTTGTATTCTTGGTTTGGCATATCTAGAGTCTTGTAGCTTGTTTATCTGCACCTGCTTCTGTTCATCTCTGTTCCTTCTGTTCTGCTTTCCATTTCTGCTACGCTATGCCCTTTTGCTTTTTCTGCTCGAAAAATTTCTTTCTGGGCGGTGACCGCTAGTGGTCTCGGCATCCAAAAGCCATGAAAGCTACTGATTCCGCCATTATGAAAATGAGAAATTGGCAAAGGAAAAACACAAACACAGAAACTGACTGATTCTGACAGATTTATGATTCTGTGGGATGGACCTCTGTGACTCGTGGTCGTGTGCCTTCGTGTGGTTCATAACTTACGGGTTGCATACCCAGAACGTGACGTCACACGGCTTCACTTTTTTGAGCTCATGTTCCCTCCTGCTATAATTATAACCTCCTTGGGTGAAACGGATAATAGGAATCATACTTTTTTTTTACTAAACTAACACTAGAACAAAATAATAAAAACCTCTGGAACCTTTACGGGTACCTATTTTGAAAAAAAAAGGACAAAAATAGATGGATTCGAAGAGCCACCCTTTGACCCTCAATATTTCCAAAAATTAAACAGCTAGGAAAACAGCGTAACATTTTTTCAACATTTTTCTGATACTTCTCAAGCATTTCCCCAACTGAAATGTATTTCGCTTGTTAGGAAGAGAAACGGTGTGTGTTGTTACTATTTAGATCAAAAACTATGAATTTAAGTCCTTGCGTAAAACTTGACTTGTTTATTTAAATTAGACGGTGGTTTATCAAGGATAATGTTTTCTGCTGCTTGTGTGCTCGCAAAAAGATGCACTAGATGTAATAGTATGAATATACCTATGAATAAGAAATTAATGAGAATGAAATAAGAATAAGAATGGTCGAACCCAGTCCAACCTAAGAGGGTTGCAAGTTTATATACCTGAGGCACACGTGGGGGCCGGAAAACCCTCCACGCCTAGGTAGGTACTGCAGGTACCTATGACGCGGTCAGGTCAGGTCAGGCCAGCTAACGTATATTCAAGTTATATTTAAGTTACATTCAACTTGAAATTAATGAGTTTGTTTGTTGCAAAAGACAAACTGCGGTTCAATTTTCAACCCCAACTCTGCAAACACCCTGTATTGCTGTCAAAAAGGTGAATTTTGCTCGACGTAATGTGCAAAGGAAGAAAAGAAAACCCCGTTTCCAAATTATAAGTGGTTTACTATAAACGTATGGAACAAAGCAAGGTTCTCTTCGTAATGGTGGCCTTACATTGAGCATCAAATGCGGCACTTTTTTAGCTGCCGAGCTCTCATTGCGAGAGGTTAACCACTTGGCAGTTTTGGTGTACAGCCGTGAGCAAATTTCTGGCAATGGTGGCAATTTTTGAGCAATTGGGAATTTTGGTGTACACATTTTTCTCAGGTGGTCAACCCCTCGTCTTATTGGTCACATTTATTTATTTATTTAATTTGAACCAACGTCTTACAGGTTTTACCTATTTACAAGACGGCAACTATACCAATAAATCGAATCAAATTCAATCAAAATTAATAATAAAAAGTCAAATTCGCAACATAATTATACACACATAATTATATACAAAGAATTATATACAGAGGAAAAGGAATGGACCATTGTAGAGACACTAACTAATTGAAATAAAAGGCAGAAAATTAAGAAAAAGGAAAAATAAAAATACAAAAATAGTGACAGTGACAGCGACACATGTTTGACAGCAATGAGTGACGCCAGTTCGCTTTTGCTGCAAAAGAAGTTGACTCGACGTAAGCTCCAATCAGAACTCGGCTGCGAAGCTGGAGAATGTGATGATCAATGTAGGCCATCGTAAGCCAAGTCCTGTCCATGTCAAGATTGTCTGGGACCAATTTAACATTGCGAAAATCAAAAATGTATTTCTTGAATTTTGTTCTCAACTAACACAAACGCGATGCGACGTTGCCACAATAAAGTTGTTCTCATTCCAAGTTTTTTTTTTGTAGACATGCGGAAGCGAAGCGGAAGTTGTAATAATCAAGCAACCCAGACAGCGTGCTCTTTTGTTTTTCAACTTGCGCTCGTTTGTTATTATTACTATCAACTAGGCACCTACCTCTGTAATTTGTATATTGGCAAGGAGCACATCAGCCAAGCCACCTACGTGCAAACATTGCTTCGCCTTCGCCACTTACAGAGGTGTCGAGGAATTCCAAATCTAATCTTCGAGCTGAGCCCCCTCGATTTTAATTCTTTATTATCACTGTCGCTATTTTACTTTATTATTGAGTTCAAGAAAATCAATTATTGAGTTCAAGAAAATCAAACTAGTAGTACTTTTAAAAAGGCATCTTTGGTAGATGAAGGACCTCAATAACAATAAGTTCCATCAATATCAGAGGATGTTTATTTTTGATAGGAAGTCCTACAAATTTCTGTGGTAGATAAGCAGGGGGGTTTCTGGCCTGGTTCTCAAATGATAATAGAACTGTTAAAATCGAAAGCTTACCCTCAAGCTTCCGAAGGGTGATCTGCCCTTTGGTCGAGATGAGACACGACCGGATCTTCGACACCACATCTTCTTTGAATTTCGAGGCTGCGGCTGGATCCATCTTTGAGCTCTGCTGAAATGAAAGAAGTTACAACTCTTGAGTTTGAACAATATAACAATAACGAAATGTAAAGTTGAAAATAGAGTGTGCTCGCAGAGAAATTAGTGCTCGGTGAAGCGTAGATCAACTTCCCTTTCACAATTTTATCTAAACTACTAATCAATATCGGCATGATTGTAATAATCAAGTCGGTCCGCTCTTTTTCACATGGGCACCCCCTACATAGCGGAGCCCGTAAATAGAGCGACGGTCCAATATCATCCGTGTGAGCTGGGTGCAAGTACCGAAGTACCTGACCTGCCTTCGTGACAGGTGAAATTACACAACAACGCGGTTAGTAACTGTATCCATGTTAATAACTGTACGAAATTGCACAAAATACTAACCTACATTCCACACGCAGCCAAACAGAAAACAAAACTCGCGAAAACTGTCTCGTCACCCCCGACCCCCGCACGCACCTCACAAGGGGGCTGCGCTCGCCGAACACTCCAGATTTTTATTGTAAAAAGTTTTCACCTCGCCACTGACCTGAACACCCGAAAAATGAGAACACACACTTTCTTCCGCAACTGTACACGAATAGCTTCACTTCTTGAAGTACCTGGGCACCACGACCACAACAGAGAACAACAAAAGTGGGGTACTGACAAGATGTGGTGGGAAACTGCGAACTGGCTCGCTGTCTGGGAACTGGGAATTGAATGACGGATCCAAACCAAATCTTGCATGCGGAATGTCACTCACCGGGTGCTGTCATTTTTCCGCGCATGCCAATTTCGACAGTGGCTAAAGTCGTGTGCAAATTTAAAAAAATATTCCATTATCCTATCTGCACCTATCTGGAGGAAATTTCTCTTTTGGTTCGTGTTTTTATGAGTATCAGTTCGAACAGAATGGATTTGTACGCTTTGATTGATTGAAAATTACAATGAAAAAAAAACCTGAACCTGCAGCTGTGGCTAAGGCTCCAAGCAGAGGGCGCCAACGAAACGTCAGCCGTCCGTGGCTCTCTTGTGCGAAGGGACGTTCAAGCGAAGAAGTCGCTGGGATCTGAACTATGATGCTATGAACCGAATCGTTGAGAGAAAAATTAAAAGAGCTGCCTACTGATTTAGGCCAGGCGGTATGTCGGTGAAATCACTACAATCTGGAAAAAACTCCGACCAAAGCTTTTATGGTGTCAAACTCTTCGTACGGTCAGTAGTTATCTACCACTGAGTTTCCGCCCAAAAACGAGTTGTGCTGATTCCTCCACATCTGCGCGAAGGTGGAGGATGCATCGAAAGTGCCAAAAGACCTGTTAAACCTTCGTATTTTTTCATTATATTTGCCTAAATGCGAACGTACAGCTCTTACGCAAACATTGGAAGCATCGGTCATCATCTCTGTGCCAGTCTTACTGTTGAAAAAAAAGATTTCTTTGTGCGGGTCAGAAAAATTACATTTAATCGTTTTTCTACACAATAAGATGATGGAGCAACATGTATTTTATATATATTTTTTAAAAACTCTTATCCATTGAACCCATTTATGGCATGAACATTTCAATAACAGCATTTTTGAAGATGTTGCCAGCAAAAAAGTGGATAATTTTTACCCGCCTGTTCAGCAGCAGTTTTTTCAATTTTACCGAACACCGTTTGCGAAAATATCATACGAAATGAAAAGCTCAAACTCTTCTCTAACGATATCGTGCCTGGCTTAACCGCGGCACGCACTTGAAGGTCTAAAAAACTGATTTCTTTTCAAGAGGTCCTGTTTCTCCCGCGTGCGGCCGTGCCTACTTGACATAGACCGGACTAATTACACAAGCTTAGAAATGTACTCTTTTCCAGCTTTAAAACGCGACCATTATGATTAAGACTTTGTACATTGATTTATGAAGAAATCATAAATTATTTCATCATTAATGGCCGTGCTTTAAAGCTGGAAGAGAGTACATTTCCAAGCTTGTGTAATTAGTCCGGTCTAGGTCAAGTAGGCACGGCCGCACGCGGGTGAAATAGAACCGCTCGGAAAGAAATCTGTTTCCCACACTTTCAAAAAGCGTGCCGCGGTTAAGCCAGATATAATATCATTAAAAAACAGTTCCAGCTTGTCATTTCCTATAAAATTTTCGAGAACGGTGTTCGGTAAAATTGAAAAAACTGCTGCTGAACAGGCGGGTAAAAATTATTCACTTCTCAGCGGACAACATCTTCAAAAATGCTGTTATCAAAATTTTAACGCCATAAATGGGTTTAGTGAGTACTAGTTATTAGAAAACATTCAAAATACATGTTGCTTCATCGTTTTCTTGTGTGGAAAAACAATTAAATGTGATTCATATGACCCACACAAAGAAATCTTTTTTTCAACAGTAAGACTAGCACAGAGATGATGACAAATGCTTCCAATGTTTGCGTTGGAGTTATACGTTTGCATTGAGGCAGATAAAATGAAAAAGTTCGGGGGTTTAAAAGGTCTTTCTGCACCTTCAAGACATCCTTTACCTTTATGCAGATGTGGAGGAATCAGCACAACTCGTTTTTGGGCGGAAACTCAGTGGTAGATACCTACTGACCTTACGAAGAGTTTGACACCATAAAAGCTCTGGTCGGAATTTTTTCTATCCAGAATGATCTACCGCCTGGCCTAATTATGATTTTGACAAGGCATTCGCTTGCTGTGGCCCACATGGTGAGGTGAGAACTGCGGCTTTATCCTGAAGAATTTTTCAAAAATAAGTAAACTGATACCAAAACGAGTTGGTAGGTACTTTCTTTAATTTTCTAAACTTATGTTAGAAAACCATATCTGCTACAAAGCTGTCTTTAAGGTTTATAGGCCAGTCAAATAGGGAAAGTTGGAGGGAAAAAACTGTTGGAGTTTTGGAAATTTGACAGTAATGTCCGGTAAGGTGTACTGATAAACATACTAAAAGTCCCCAGCTCTACCTATTAAGCTCGAGCCGCCATCTTGGAAAAATGGTCCTTCGATCCAGTTTTCTGCTTATATTGCGCTAATCATCAGAGATATTCAATTAGGTTTCATTAAAAATCAAGGCTATAAAATTGTCTACAAAAATTGCTCTATACCGATTCGTCTCTCGTATCTACTGATATTATTTAAATTAAATTAACAAAAAAAAATAAAAAAAAAGCGATTTTTCGCCTATGGCTGGAGATATTGTCTTCAAAATTTGTGAAGATGTTGGAAGTCTACATCAAAGCTAAATGTGACAGTTGAAATAGAAAAAAAAATTGCGAAAATATTTTTTATTTCATTTTTTAAATTAAGCAAAAATTTGGTTTTCGAGTTTGACATTTCCAACAGGGCGGAGTAAAGGTTTCAATCGAACATCAATCAGTTTTGATATTTACATATTGTAAGACAAGATTTCATCAATATTGTGCCTTCACGATCTTCTGGAATGCTCGATATGAATTAAACAGAAAGAATAATCGCTAAGTCCAAAAAGTGTTGTCGATTGGTTCTGAAGGAAACATTTCGAAACAAAAGACATCAGCAAAGGATATACAGAAGGTCCAAAGGTTATTCAACTGTATATGACCCCCATATTGATGTGCCTTATCCAAAATAGTACAAAAGAATCAATCAAAATGTTAAAATCCACCCTGTATAACGAAAAGTAACTATACAAAATAGAAGTAGTAAAGCATACCTGGTGTCAAAAATACAGCCTTCACATTGCTGAAAAAAAGAACAAAATTGATCGATTTATTTGAAAGTTATTAGTCCTCAAACTTGACTTTACAAATTTCAGCCGGTGAAATAGGGAAAAGTAGAGAGAAGTAACTGTCGGAGTTTCAGAAATTTGACAAGAATGTTCGCTAAGGTATACTAATAAACATACTAAAAGTCCCCGCCAGTACCTGTTGCGCTTGAGCCGCCATCTTGAAATAATGGTCCTTCGATCAAATTTATTACCATTTTTCCAAGATGGCGGCTCGAGCACAACAGGTAGTGGCAGGGACTTTTAGTATGTTTATTAGTATACCTTAGCGAACGTCCCTGTCAAATTTCTGAAACTCCGACAGTTACTTCTCTCTACTTTTCCCTATTTCACTGGCTGAAATTTGTAAAGTCAAGTTAGAGGACTAATAACTTTCGAATGAATCGATCAATTTTGTTCTTTTTTCCAGCAATGTAAAGGCTGTATTTTTGACACCATGTATGCTTTACTACTCCCATTTTGTATCGTTACTTTTTGTTATACAGGGTGGATTTTAACATTTTGATTGATTCTTTTGTACTATTTTGGATAAGGCACATCAATATGGGGCTCATATACAGTTGAATAACCTTTGGACCTCCCGTATATCCTTTGCTGATGTCTTTAGTTCCGAAATGTTTCCTTCACAACCAATCGACAACACTTTTTGGACTTAGCTATTATTCTTTTAGTTTAATTCATATCGAGCATCCCAGAAGCTCGTGAAGGCACAATACTGATGAAATCTTGTCTTACAATATGTAAATATCAAAACTGATTCATGTTCGATTGAAACCTTCACTCCGCCCTGTTGGAAATGTCAAACTCGAAAATCAATATTTTGCTTAATTTAAAAAAAAAAATTAAAAAATATTTTCGCAATTTTTTTTTCTATCTCAACTGTCACGTTTAGCTTTGATGTAGACTGCCAACATCTTCACAAATTTTGAAGACAATATCTTCAGCCATAGGCAAAAAATCGCTAAATTTTTGTTTTTTTTTTGTTAAGTTAATTTTATTAATATTAACATATACGAGAAAAAAATCGGTATGAAACAATTTTTGTGGGCAATTTTATAGCCTTGATTTTTTATGAAACTTGATTGAATATCTCTGATGATTAGCGGAATATGAGCAGAAAATTGGATCGAAGGACCATTTTTCCAAGATGGCGGCTCGAGCTCAATAGGTAGAGTTGGGGACTTTTAGTATGTTCAACAGTACACCATACCGGACATAACTGTCAAATTTCCAAAACTCCAACAGTTTTTTCCCTCAAACGGAAAAATTTGTTCTAATTTGACTGGCCTATTAAAGTCAAGGCAAAATAATGTGATTCGCCTCCGCGAGATGGCGGCAATATCGCCTCACCGCCCAGCGCGACCCGTAGATCCCTTTAGGTAAACGTAAAGAAAACGGTCAAACCCTCTAATGATGATAAACTAGACAGGAATGCTTATGCTACCCCAGTAGCAAGCAATATTCACCTAATATGTTCCAAATATTGCCGGAATATTACAATGTTGGCTAAATATTACGTATATTGGATCAATATTTGTCTTATATTTGCAAACAAATATTCATTTCTGGATGTACATCAAATATCTTTACAATATATGAAAACTAATAAGCAATTCACAATGTGCATTAAATATTCGTCTCATATGTGGAAACAAATGTGCATTTTTAAATGTGCATTGAATATTCGTCTGATATTTGGAAACAAATGTGCATTTCTAAATGTGAATTGAACATTCAGCTGATATATGGAAATAGGCCATCAGTTCATAATATGCAATGGACATTAATATGTCATTTGCGAAAAGAAATGTACAACTTCCAATGCTCATTAAATGTTTGTCTTGAGTCGTACGAAAAAAAAAATGGAGTTTTGAACCTACAACTAACAGACATTCATCATGTGCAAAAATATTTGTGTCGAGATTTTGTGTTTAATGTACCTAATCCTATTTTTCATGTTGACTACTGAACAAAGCTGATGATAATTATTGTCTCCAGGCCAAGGTCATTTAATGTACCGTCGCGTGCAAAAAAAATCTAGTACAGAGAGTGAAGTGGAGTGTACCGATTTCGGCCGGCTGTCACAGTGACATCAAGCCAAAATCAGTACACTCCGCTTCACTCTCTGTACTAGATTTTTTTGCACGCGATGGTATACCTACCTACATGACTGCCATCCATAGTTGCCAGCTAACTTTGGTAGACGAGCTGAGGAAAATAAATGCGAATCTATGTATATTGTACCAATTTGAATCCCATCTAGAAAATGTGTTTATTAAGGCGAAAATAGAATTTAATTTAATTTATGGTAGTTAAGATAGAGATTTGAAATCCGCGCGGGAAATGTAGCCAACGTCAAATCGCAAATTACCAAATCATGCTGCTGTAAGTATAATCCAGATCAACGGGTGATGAGACGTGGAGTCGGCGTAAATCAAAATTACCGAGCTATATCCTAACATTTCCAGTCAAGTAAAGCTGAGAATGGGCTGAAGTGCTGATTTTACGTGCAAAAACGTTTGCGTTTAGTTGCGTATTCGCTGCTAGGTGGGCAGAGCTGGCTGTCAAGAGAGCGTCAGTGAGAATTATGTCAATTTTTGGCAGTGTTTCGCGGCTTTTTGCTTCCAGTGGGAAACGGTCTTGTGGTCTGGTCTTTTACTCTTCTGAAGCAGAAACTTTCAGAGTGCAGAGACGCTATTTCTTAATTAGTTCGATTAATTTTTGTCACAGGTAACTTGGTAAGTCGAATACATTTATTATTACACATTGCATTTAATGGTTATGTGTTGTGTTCTGCTATTCATGCCCCCTCACCCTCAGGGAAGGATTAGGGGGCGACTTTTATGAAGTGATACTCATTATTAGATGTTTCATTTTTATGTACCTACTGGTCGCCTGCAGCTGCCCTATTAAATTGGACGGATACGGAAATCGACAAAGAAGTAGGGTTGTTCCTAGCGACAAGTAAGTCGCGGTTGGTGCCATCAGAAAGATAAAATGGGTGCTAAGTCAACAGTTTATTTTTCGCATCATTCTCCTGGCGGTAAGTTTTCTGCATTCGTATTTACAAACCTCATTATGAATAAAATACTGTATATTATGTTTCAGAACGCAGAAGAATGAAGGCTGTAATGCAATTTCTGTTTTGAAATTATATTTTTTGTTGCATTTTTTACTTCATTTATTTTGTTACTATTTTTTACAGTTCTAATAAAAAATATGAATATATTTCATGCAATATAATTGAAATATCCCTGTCAAATATTTATGAATATTAATTTTGAATATTCAGCTTTGAACCTGTTTCAAACAATTATTGATATTCGATTTAAATATCCACCAGATGTAATGCAACTAATATGGTATAGATATTTAAATTGAATATTTATAAATATTCACTTCGAATATTCCCCCTATATAAATAAATCTGTCGTTTTAATATTATATGAATATTTTTGTCGAATATGTCTCTAATATTTCTTTGCTACTGGGGTACTGTTCGGTAGATGGCATCAACAAGAAGATGCTTTCATGGCATTGTAGGGTGTCAGGCAATTTGTGTCATTATAGGCCCATACATTAGAGGCCAGAAACTGCATATTTGCGAGTGCGAATGGAATTTGTAGTCCGATGCGGATGCTTCAATAAATACCCTGCGAAACGTATGCACACTTCACCAAATTTTTGTTACGTTACGATCAGTCCAAGAAGAAAAGAAAAGAAAGCTTTTCTTGAACACTTTTTCCCGTAAATTTCAAAATTGGAAACAATAATATTTTTACAAGCTATAGTATACAGGGTGTCGCGAAAAAACTTCTTGTGTTGATGTTACACTCTGTGTATTCGAATTGCAATTGATGTAGTTTTTCATTCTGGATACAAATACAATATACCAAAGTGTTGAGTTAGGTATTTCCGAAGGCAAATTGTCAAAAAATTCACAAAAATCCCAAGATACTGACCTAAACTTCCGTTTATTTGGCTAGCAAATTTCTCAAATTTGCTTAAGGTTTTTCGGGAGATAATTTCTTTTAAAACTCAAATATATACCCAACATTTAAAAAAATTGTGGGTCAAATTTCAGAACTTATTTTTAGCCAATTAAATGTAAGTTCTGGTCGGTATCATATGAGATTTTTATGAATTTTTTGACAAGTTGCCTTTTAAAATAACTGAACACTTCGGTATACCCGGTGATCATTTGAAAACTATCCACCTGCAATAACTCTCGATTCCTAGTCAATATTCTTTCGCGCAAAAACAGGTCGATTTTTTTATCGAAGGGGACATCTAAAACATACATTGGTAAATTTCTATATTCAGCCCCCTCGCCCCCACTCACCCCAACTTTAAAATTTCAAATGACACTACCTACCTTGCGATACATCAAATTAAAAATAATTGAATTCTCTTTGTGAAAAAATATTTATAAAAATTTTTACCCTACCCCCCTCTTCTCTAAAAATTCTCTGAATGTCCCATTCATTATTCTGAACCCTTCAATTCTCTTCAATTTAGTCAGCATCATCCTAAATTGCATCAAAGAAGATAATTTTTGGTGGAAAAAGTGCCACTCAAAATTCACCTCATTGCTCTCCCCCACCTCAACTTCAAAAATTAACAATATACCACCTACTTTGTGATACATCAAATTGAAGGAAAATAAATTCTCTTCCTGAAAACATTTTTTTTTTGAATTTTCAACCCCTCCCCCATTTAAATGGACATTTAGAGTATTTTAGGTTTAAAAGTTTGAAAAAAATTGTATTCAGGGAGAGAATTTAATTTCCTTCAATTTGATGTATCACAAAGTAGGTTTGTCATTTTAGATTTTCAGATGAGGTGGGGGGAGCGAAGGGGTGAATTGGGGTGGCACCTTTTCCATAGAATATTTTCACTTTTGATGCTGTGCAGGAAAACGTTGACTGCATTGAAGAGAATTGAGAGGTCAAGAATATTGAATTGGACACTCAAGAGAATTTAAGAGAGAAGGGGGTGGTGGGGTTAAAGATCTAAAAAATATTTTTTCAGAAAGAGAATTCAATATTGTTGAATTTGACGTATCGTGGAATAGGTGGTGTCATTTGAAATTTCAAAGTTGGGGTGGGTGGAGGCGAGGGGACTGAATATAGAAACTCGCCAATGTATGTTTTAGATGTCCCCCTCAATATAGAAATCGACCTGTTTTTGCTCGAAGACATTTTCACTAGGAATCGGAAGTTATTGCAGGTGGATAGTTTTCAAATGATCACCCGGTATGTATATTAGCATTCAGAATAAAGAAATACATCGATTGCAATTCGAATTTACAGGGTGTCGCAAGAACAAAAAAGTTTTTTGCGACACCTGTTATATCATAGGGTGCACCTCGGGTAGGTGGTAGGTGGTAGGTGTAGGTACGATTGCGGACAAAAAAGTAGGACAGAGACTGACACGGAGTGTACTGATGCTGATTTCGCTTTGCTGTCATTATGACACAAAGGTCAAATTTGGTACACTCCATGACAAAGGCTCTGTCCTACTTTTTTTTTTGTCCGCAATGGTAAGTACCTAACTTACCCTATAGCCATACAGGGGCGGACTGGGGTTCTAAAAGTTGGGCCGCTGGTGTGATTTGGGGGGCCCCCTGTGACGTGGAGGAGGGTCACAGGCTAAAACTTTTTTTTAAATTTTAAATTGATATTTGATAGGTATACTATGTTCACTTGTACTGTGATTCTAGTCGGCTGTGAGATTTTGTTTCTAAGCTTCCAAATGTGAAATATAGAAAATCCCCAAAACTTTGCAGTTGGCTGCTCTGGTCGAATCAGTTTTGAAACACATTTTTTGCGTATTTCCTTTGCAGATAGCCGGAACATTATTGCGGGACGTGATGTCTGGAGCTTTTTTCCATTTTATTGTTTTCAATTTTCGCCAATGAACAAATAAATCAAAAGAGCCTTGACAGTTGTGAAAAATATTCCCAACCTCTCGAAGCCGGTTCAACTTTCGATGCTTCAAATTAAAGAGTATACAATGCCCTTCGTTCAAAAAAGAGGCCCCATGCAATCATCAACCCCTTCGCCTCTTCCAGTCAAAAATACAAGCCAAACCCTGAAGAATTATAGGCGATACAAGGATCGCCGTGCAGTCTGTCATTGGCAAAAGAATTTACGTCTAAGAAGTAAATTGAACCAAATTTCAAAAAACCCAGCCGCTCAAAGTTGCGTATTGGACCGAAATTGATGTTAGTACCTTCAATTTGCTTTCGTTTTGGGGCTTTCCGGGACGAGTTTTTGTCGACCCTGAATGGGCCGCCGTCAAGACGACTTAGATTTGCGACCGTCCCGTGCTCTTTTGGTGTCTACATGACGATGACGGTAACACAGCTCGGCGTCCCCCTAGTCGCACTTTCACATATGACCATGGGCGCCGTTTAGGGGGGGCAAGGGGGGGCACTTGCCCCCCCCTGGAATTTTTATTTTGCAGAAAAATTAAAAAAGTTATGGTCTCAAAAAGTTATTGCGGTAGGTATATTTTGCATATCTATCCAACAATGAACTTCAGATGCGAAAAATGAAGTATAGGGTACCTACTACCTACTCATTTCAATTAAGGTAGGTATGTAGCATTTGATTTTTTGAAATTATTTAGATATGGAATATTATTGTGTGAGGGTGTTTTAATATATTAGTAGGTTGCGTTTGAGTGAATGTGTGTCAAGTGGACACCATGTGTGCATGGTTGTTGCTGGTGCGAAAGCGAGAGGCCTACCAGAGGGGTAGGGGGCGAGAGATTTATGTGGGATTTGAGTGCATGTGTTTAGAAGAATATAGGTCGAGAGGTAGTTTTAAGATATAATAAGGGAGAGAGGCGTGTGTCGCCGAAGCGAGAAGTCGTGTATTGTACATTGAGAGTTTGATGATAATAAAAAGAGTTTTTGGAGAGAGAATTGCGTTAATTATTGAGAGCTAAAGCTGCGGTATCCTGACAATATAGAGATTGCAACAGGTAGGTGGGTAGGTATGTATTTACGTTTAGTAATAAAATTGTTAAAAGTACCTATATTAGTGATATTACGGTTCACTGTTATTTAACATTAACATTGAAAGATGATTGCATTAGGTATAGTCATGTATAGTGCAAGAATTGCGTGGCACGTGCCGACTTCCTGAACATCCGAGTTGTGCTTTTTTATTAGATTTCGCCGAAAAACAATGAAAGCTTCAGCGCTCATGAGTTTCCCGGAAATAATAAAATATAGGTACCTAAATAATTGCACTCAACCATTGGGCGATCGCTTCTTAATTCCTTAAATCACTGAAAATATTAAAGCGTTGCACTCGTACTCTTGTTGACAAAAGTTTTCATCTACTTATCGAACTGAAAGAAAGCTCTAGTTTTCCATTAATTTAATCAGGTACGTTATTGGACACGGCTACTTCTTTAGTTCAAGAAAAATGAATAATTTTGATTTTTGTGTTGGCTAGATAACATAATGGATATAAGAAAATTCTTTAAAAAAAACAAAGCCGAAGAAGCGGAGGTTACCGTCGGCGTCGGCCCCCGCGGCCCAACATCGAAAGTGGAAGAACAACAAAGTGTTCCCAATCCAAAAAAAGCAAGATTGGACGAAACAGATCCCATGACAGAACCGTCCACTTCCACTTCAGATCTTCCACTTCAGCCACCGCCTGAAGTTGTTGTTGCGCCTTATAAAGAAAAATACGACTTGGGAAGATACATTAACCAAAGTATTTCTGATGACCTAAAATATAAACTTCTGACCGCTCCATTCAAACCTACGTCGGAATACAATTTCAAAAAAGATTCAGCAGAAGGAAAAAGATGTTTCAGGCGTGATTGGCTGCATCAGTATGACTGGATGGCATATTCGAGTGAACTGAAAGGCGCACTTTGTAAGTACTGTGTACTATTCAAACCCGTAATAAAGAGGGGTGTATTAGGTGCTTTTGTGGTGAAAGAGTTTAAAAACTATAAAGATTTGCACGAATGTGCGAAAAACCACATGCAATCAGAATGGCACAGGAACTCTACTGCTAAAGCAATCAGTTTCAAAAAAAATGTCACAGGGAAATCGGCTACAGTTAGTGAGCAACTCAATAAAGAAGAATGTCAAATAGTTGAAGAGAACAGGAAAAAGTTGAAGCCCATCATTTCTACTATAATATTTTGTGGCACACATGATATATCGCTCCGTGGGAAACATTCTAACCAAGGAAATTTCGAGGATTTACTCAGTTTCAGAATTGAAAGTGGAGATAAAATACTTGATCAGCATATGAAAACATGTCAGAAGAAAAGTAAATATACGTCCCACCAAGTTCAGAACGAGCTCATAAGCATTTGCGGTAATGTCATCAGAAAAGGAATCGTTACAGAAGTAAACGACAGTGTGGGATTTTCGCTCTTAGCCGACGAAACGGCTGACATTGCTGGAGTGGAGCAACTTTCACTAGGGGTGAGGTACGTTGATAAAAATGACATCGTCAAAGAAGAGTTTCTCGGGTTCACTGACTTGAAGTCAATGAATGCTCAAACTATTGCTGGAACCATCTTGACATTCGCTCGGGATTGTGGTCTTGACCTTAACAAACTGGTTGGTCTAGGATTCGTTGGATGCTCTACTATGGCTGGAAGAGAAAACGGCGTTCAAAAATTGATTAGAGATGAATATCCGCAAGCAACGTTTTTCCATTGTGCTTCTCACCGTTTAAACCTTGTTGTCAATGATCTGAATTCTGTCCAGGAAATCCAAAACGGCATTGGTACTGTGAAGGAAGTCATCAAATTCTTCAGAGAGAGCCCTAAAAGGCGGAACTTGGTTTCGAATGTCCCTGTTCTATGCGAGACAAGATGGTCGGCCAAATATAAATCCATCAGGTTATTTGCTGAGAATTTCAACTCAATCAAGTCTGCTTTGCATGCGATAGCAAATAATAAGGAAGAATTCAACAGCCAAAGTAGAACGAAAGCCAACCAATTGTACTGTTCTACATCTTCACCTCACTTTCTCGTTTGTCTTAAAATTATAGCCAAATATTCTTCGCAACTTGAACCAGTTACGAATACGTTACAAGGTGTAGCAATGGATTTGCTGAGTGTACAAAAACACATTGAATGTCTTATTGCAGCATTCAAGAGCGACAGGGAAAGTTCCGAGCGAATCTTTGCAGGTATCTACGCTAGCACTACAGATTTAGCGACGGAATTTGATGTTGAACTGAAAGTACCAAGAATAACAGGGCGCCAAACGCACAGAGCAAACGTAGTGGCTATGACCGCAGAAGAGTATTTCAGAATAACGATTTTCAATCCCTATTTGGATTCGTTAATTTCTGCTCTTGAAACTCGGTTTTCTCAACATACGAGTGTTGCATTTTCAATTGCTCGTATACATCCCCTCAACATCAAAAAGCTGAAAAATACCGGCGGCGACGACATCGACATTGAATTTGCAAAGAAGATTGCCGAAAAATACGGTATTGAAAATTTGGAGGCTGAGTATATAACGTGGAAACACATTTGGACAAACAGGGAAGTTCCAGAAAATATGGACTTTTCGGAAGTTCTTTCAAACGAATGTGAGTTTTTCCCCGCCATAAAAGCCGCTTTCCAGACTTTTTTGGCAATGCCACCAACAACCTGCTCGATAGAACGATCGTTTAGCACCCTCAGGAGAGTGAAAACTTGGTTGAGGTCGACTATGGAGGAAAGCCGACTCTCCGGGCTTTGCCTTCTATCTCTCCACAGAAACAAGGTGGACCATCAGGGCAAGGAAAAGTTTATCGAAGAAATAATAGAGGAATTTGGCCAGAAGCGAAGAAATTTGACTTTTTTGTTTTCCTAATTATACAATATCATTGTCTTTATTCTGTTGTTGGCCATAGTTTTTGTTTATTGAATTATTTATAATAAGTTTATTATCGAATTTAATGTTGTTTATTTTTCAAAAACTAATACTTTCAAATTCAATAAAAGAATTACTTTTGTTTGTTTAAATATAGACTTTTGATGGTACCTGATGCTACCTGATGTTTTAAAACAATAACAAATATAAATTGGCTTGGCCACGCCCTTAAAAAATACCGTTCGCGGCGCTCACTTAGGGAGGGGGGAGGGGGGGGTAAACCCACGGAACCCTCTTGTGTCTCTTACATTAGTATTTTGATTTTGCCCCCCCTGCATTTGCCATTAACGGCGCCCATGCATATGACCAGTGGTGGAACCACGAGCACTCGACAGTTGTCGATCTCGACAATTTCCCCTCTCCCCTCTGCACCTCTCACCCTAAATTCCCCTTTCCCCTCTGCACCCCTCATCTTTTAGAGAAGGGAAAATTGTCGAGATCGACAACTTTCGAGAGCTCGTAGTTCCACCACAGGTCAGTTTTCCAAGATTTTAATATCAATTTGATAAGAAATATAACTTCATTTCCAGAGAAGTCAGTTCACACCAGGTGAAAAGTCGGCAAGCCTACAATGCTAAAGTAGAAAATTTGCCCAGCCAACTAGAGTCACAGTACAAGTGAACCTACTATAGGCGATTTACTTTTAAAAAACGCCACCTGGTGTAGAGCTCGGTACTTGATCGTCGAGGACGTTTTTGGGAAAAACACATACTCCGACGTCTAGTGGCCTAGGTGGGCACTAGTGGATACCTGCAATACCCACATCAATAACATGAAATTTGACAGGTGGGAATGATGTAAAAGGGGGTTTGTTGTTGTGTCCCGTATTTGATCTTGTGGTTGGCGTATTTAGCAGGCTAGTAGTAGATCTAGTTCCAGAGGTGAGAGGCTGGAAGATTGCGCTATCAGCAATGCATTACATGGCAAATGCGGTGGAAAAATTGCGACTGGTGGCTGTTACATTACACCTTCCGCAGGCAGATGCAAGCATGGTATGCTGCTTTGCCAGTAGCGCAGTAGCTTTCGCCACTGCGATTAGTACCATTTCTGCCATTTATTGCCTGCTGATTGATCCCCCAATCTCAAATGGGTCACAAAGCGAGCCTAAACCTTGATGTCAGTGCGGGGACACAACACACGTTTGCGTCCCAATTACAATGGTAGCGAACTGTAAAATATTGAATGCGGATCTCCATGTGGGGTTTAAGCAGAAAATCTTGAGAAAAAGGAGAGTGACAACGCAGCCAGCCCAAGCGGTGACCTTTTCTGGCGTGCCAGCAGTTGGTGTGTGCGGAGGACTCGATCCACAGTCGTGGTCGGGGTCGGGAAACCCCGGCGTTCAGGTAGTAACGCAGGTACCTATGGCGTGGTCAGTATAACTGGTATTTGAGTGATATTTAAGTTATGTTTAACTTGAAATTGATGAGTTTGTTGGAATACAAAACAACGGTACAAAAAGGACTCTTGATGAAACAAACAATCAATCTTATCAATCAATTTAATCAATTTCAAGTTAAACATAACCTAAATATCACTTAAATACCAGTTATACAGACCATGGCGACCACGCCATAGGACCTGCGTTACTACCTGAACGCCGGGGTTTCCCGACCCTTTGGATTTAACAGTTTCTGTCTCGTGATGAAATGACTTATGTAAGTTTTTATTTGACATGTCTGACACCCTGTAACTTCTGAAGCAACCGACGCATGACAGTCCAGTCACTATGTTTTTCTTCTTCCGAAAATTTAGTAGAGGGTTGAAATTTTGTACACGCATTCCTTTCATTGTCATGAACGGCCTGTGAAAAGTCCCCTAAAATCCGAGCTTAGGAATTTCGGATAATTGCCATCAAGTGTTGAAAAGTCGTTTTTTCGGCGAAGAAGTAATTTCTTTATTGCAAGATGGTCCTTTTTGTGATTGAATGATTGCATATTACCATCTTGCAAATCGCCATACACTATTTCTACTTTTGCGTAGATGGCGGATCCAAGATAGCGGCCAAGAAGGAAAAACAGTTGACTGTCTTATTTCCATTTGTAGAAAACCTAAAAAATGTCTGATGGTTGCATTTCATTTCTGACATAATTTATCATGGAAATATAAGTTTTACTTGAATATCTCGAAAAATCACTGGTTCATTGGAAAAAATAGACTTATGAAAAGTTTTCAGTTTTTTCAGAATATTTTAAAAACGGTCAAAGATATTTCGAAACCGTTCACAATATTAATCGTAAGAATAAATTAACGAATATAGTTATAGGGTGATTTTTATGTCTTCAGCTATTTTGGTTCTTGAAGATTTTTTTCTTCATTTCTTTTCTCGACGCGTTTGGTATTACCCTTATTTTTAGTCTGAAGAAATTGCCACAATGCAAAAATTATTTGCACATCATGTTTTTACTAGTTTTTGATTAGTTAATTGTGAATGTAGTTGAAGGGTAAATATCAGCTATACCCATGCAAATGCCATATTCAGCAGGTTGAGAGAAGTGAAATATAAAAAAAATACCTTAGGAACCGAAACAGTTGGCGACAGTTAAATCACCCTATATATTCGTAATTTTATGCTTACGAAGATTTTGTGGACGGTACCGAAATATCTTCGACCGTTTTTTATATATTCAGAAAAATCTGAAAATTTTTCACAATTCAACTTTTTTCAATAAATCAGTGATTTCTTTAGATATTGAAGTATAAATTGGTGATTTCATGATGAATTATGTCAGAAATAAAATGCGATCATCCGACATTTTTCAAGTCTGCTACTATTGGAAATAAGACAGTCAACGGTTTTTACTTCTTGGCCGCCATCTTGGATCCGCCACCTACGCAAAAGTAGAAATAGGGTATGGTGATTGTCAAGATGGTAATACGTAATCATTCAGTTACAAAAAGGACAATCTTGCTATAAAGAAATGACTTCTTCGCCGAAAAAACTCCTTTTTAACACTTGATGGCGATTATCCAAAGTTCCTAAGCTTGGATTTTAGGACTCTTTTCATAGGTCATTCAAGACTATCAAAGGATCATGTGTACAAAATTCCCACCTTCTACTAATTTTTCCGAAGTTGATACTATTTTTTACTCACAACCACTATGGTAATTGATTCATCACATACCTAGTAGGAGGTCGGGAAGTGACCCATTGCCGACCTCCCGAGAAAGTGAAGAAATGGTAGCTTTAGAAGGGAAATTTCAAAATATGCATCCAACCAAACAATAAGTGTGTTAATCAGTATTTCCTGAACCACGTTTCAGCAAAATTAATCGGCCTATCTGGAAGTTATGTTATGACAAAAAGTTGATTTTCAGATTTTAACTTCTGAACGCCTGTAATCCTGCAAGCTGAGTACATGGTTGCGAGTAAAATAGTATACATACTCTCGACGGTAAATACATCCTTTTCGTTTTAAGGCCATCTTAGCGCAAGCGTCAGCAGGGTGGTACAAATTCAGACAGACGACAGTTAACGGCGAAACAACAGAAATTTCAGCTTTGTTTTGACACATATTTTTAAGGCTATGTCATTTCAGAACGCGATTTGCTTAGAAAGGCAGCTTCCTTATTAATCCTGCACTGCAGAAGGACCTTATATGGTAATTCCATGCTCTAATCGTCCTAACAAGCCCAACTGGAAAACAAATGGTCAACACATCTACTGTTCCAAATGTTCGTATCAATATTTACGCGGGAGTCAAACAGTAATCAAAGTTGGAGCTCGTAATAGAAAATATTGGCAATATTTTGTACTTTTTATGAGCGGCACATATTGGCATTTTGCTAGGTAATTGGCAGTTACCGCTGGAGACAACCAAATGTACCCAGGGCCGCTATTCTTGAATCGTGTGAGAAAAGTCCCTGGGAGTGAAATACATTCCGCAGTACACTGATGTAGCGAATGTTGCCTAAAATCGTGGTTTTTAGGCAACTTTCGCTACAGAAGTGTAGTACGGATTATATAAAACTCCCAGGGACTTTTCTCACACGATTCAAGAATAGCGGCCCTGGGTAGTGCAATCCTTCCATTTACATCTCAAGAATGTTGTAAGTGTTTATATCATATCGCAGAGAAAGTCATTTGCAAAATCATCGCTTATGTTTTTACGTTTTGAAATTATATCGAATGTAAATAGTAATATAATGGTGGGCTAATGGGTGGGTGAATTTATCAAATACATAAAAAAGTTTTGTGCCTAACATCGCTATCAATCACTTTCGCGTATGTTCTAGTCGAATTTGTACCAACCTGTTCGAATATTCAATTACGCGCCGGGAATCTTACTCATTTGACAACCGAACGCAAGCGTACTGTAGTAGGAAAATAGTGTATACATCATTCGCCTGGAGGCTCTCTGTGCCCTCAGCAGTAGTGATGTACTTCCCGTCTCAGTATGTAATATACTATTGAACATAGTGACTGGATTATGAGTGACAGAAGTTGTTTTTCTTGCCATCACAAAAACTATCGATTTAACCGTTTCTGTCTCGTGATGAAATGACTTGGGCAAGATTTTTCTTTTGACATGTTTGACACCCTGTAACTTCTGAAGCAACCGACGCATGAGTGACAGAAGTTGTTTTCCTTGTTTGCCATCACAAAAACTACCGATTTGACCAAGTCTGTCGCGTGATGGAATGACTTAGAAATTCATGTCGCTATCCAGCGTACTAGAGATAGAAAGCACCGGCATCGTTGACCGACGCGACATCTCTGGTCTGGAGGCGACAGATGACATAGACATAATATGTCATTCAGAAATGAAGAAATGGCAGCGTGAATCGTAATCGATCGTACGTGCAGAGAAATGAAATAAAACATGGATGCATGGATGAAACGACACAGAAGACATATGACAACGGAGTGCTGGATGACAGCTGAACGGTACTGATGACGGTCCGTCATTTCTCGCAAGCCCGTACAAAACCGACAAAAACAGGTAAGAACACGTAGATGGAAAGCACCGTTTGGAACCCGCACATGCGCAAATGGCAGATGTACCAAACTTGGAGCTAGGTGGAAAGCATCCACTACAACTAGCTAGCTAATTAACTAACTGTTTCGGGTCTTCAAGTGTGACTTTATTATCACGGAATATGAAAGGCATTTATTTGAGAGAAAACATTGGTTATTTTGGACTCAAAGAAAAGTTTATCAGGACCAATCAAGGATATTTGTATTACCGTGAATACAGGTTTCCTCCAAAGAGAGATGGAGAATCCGTGATTCCGCGCAGCTGTTTTCGGTACGTTCTGCGCACAGTGTGCCATGAGTGATCGCGCCATTTGTATTTACATTGCTCCGCCGTGTTAAAAGTGCATTTTATTTTTTGAATATTGAAGCCAATCATGCTGGGAAAGTCGCTAAAAAATATAACGAACTTCTCAATGAATATTGCAAATGAATATTCCGCAGAGAAGAATTTGCCAGAGAGGCATTTGATGCGCGTATACAACTATTTTTGTAGTGGATATATCAATGATATGTGGACGTGCGCAAAAAGCACAGGGCTGCTATTCTTGAATCGTGTGAGAAAAGTCCCTGGAAATTTTATATAATCCGTACTACACTTCTGTAGCGAAAGTTGCCTGAAAACCACGATTTCAGGCAACATTCGCTACACCAGTGTACTGCGGAATGTATTTTACTCCCAGGGACTTTTCTCACACGATTCAAGAATAGCGGCCCAGGTAAATGCGTGTCCCATGTCCCACTTTTAATATTTTTCATGGTATATTATGTCCATCACTATAAATTTGAAATGTTTGATGCAAAAATGTGGTCAAGTGTACCCTTGAATTAATGATACTTGATGAACTAAGCAGGAAGCTTCCTACTATTATAATGCTGAAGGGCTTATGGTTCTTTTTGCTTCTTCGAGTGTCACGTCGTATTTTATGGATCCATGCTTAGGGCTTAGGGGCACATTCGCTGTATAACTTGTGGACTTGCATAGTGGCCCACAACATTTATTTCCCATAACTACTTGTGAAAACTATATAAATACCAATAATAACACCATCAAAACACACGTTCGGCTTATGGAATCGGAGCAATGTTGGCACACTAGGACTGCAGCGATTTACTGCGCAATCAAACGTGACGTTACGGGCCAGAAAAAGACGCTCAATTTAGGAAACCTGTATTGCAAGGGAGAAACTCAGTTTTTGTTTTACCTCGGTCACTACTTTAAGAAAATTTTGTCAGGCAGGGAGTATTCAATTTTCAATAAAAGCCAAATACCAGTGAGTGGTATTTCACAGTTTATTGCTTTTATCCGGAAAAGCAAGATAGAACTATTTGCAGCATAACGACATTGATTTTTATACATAGTTTTTCATATTTTAGCAAAACTTTTGCAAGTATATTTCTGCACCCATCAAAAGACAGATTTGCAGAATTTATGCTATTTCTTTAGTCTGCATTTTTTGCGACAAAACCGTCCGTTTTTTTTTCTAGGCCCCAGCGCGTAGCGCCTTTATTATGGGTTCCACACCCAACATATTATATATTTTTGAAATCAGAAAAACAAAATCTTTCGATTGATGGTATGTCAAATTATTTTTGACAGATGTCATTTTTTGACAATTGACAGAATAGTACTTGTGATACATCATTTTGAAGCCCATTAAATTTTGAGAAAAACTGTGTCTTTATTTTTGGAATAGGATGTCTTTCACAGCTTCTAGAGGTCTTCAAATAGGAAAAATTGTTGAAATTCAGAAATACTCAATAAGTCCGTATAAGTATAGGCAAAACAGGTATTTTCAATAATAACTAATGATCATAATCAATAAATAATCACAATGGAACAAAAAATGTCCTGAAGAAGTTACTCGAAATGACCGTCTCCTTGTTCCTTGAATGAGAGATTCAACGACCGGTGAATTGGAACTGCCAGCCCAACGCGATAGTATCCGAGGTGGCCAGGTATGATCCCCTCGATTTTTTTATGAGCCTATCTGAAAGATGAGGTGTTTATAGAGTCTCCCGTTAATTTGGACGATTTAAAATCAAAATATTATCATCAGTTGATATTGAAAATACCTTTCAATTATTGAGTAGGTATTTCTGAATTTTAACAATTTTTCCTATTCAAAGACCTCCAGAAGCTGTAAAAGACATCCTATTCTAGAAATAAAAACACACTTCTCTTGAGAATTTTATGGGCTTTGAAATGGTGTGTCACAAGTACTATTCTGTCAATTGTCAAAAAATGACATCTGTCAAAAATAATTTGACAGATCATCAATCGAAAGATTTTGTTCTTCTGATTTCAAAAATATATAATATGTTAGGTGTAAAACCCATAATAAAGGCGCTATAAGCTGGGGCCTATAAAAAAAAAACGGACGGTATATGCAAAAATTTCACAAAAGTGATGCCAAAATCTGAAGAACTTGAATATCAATGTCGCTGTGAGGTTTAAGAATTGATTTCGTATCTGTAATATTTCCTGGATAACCGCAAGGAACTGTGAAATTGTATAGGTAAGTGGGTTGCCTACCCACTGGTATTTGCTTTTGACAATTGGATTTTAGATTGGTTATTGTGGCCTTACGTGCTGCTTTGGGACGCATTATTATTTATTTTCAGCCCAAATCTCGAATTTCATGGTCGCCAGGAAAACCTACGTGAGAGCATAGACGTGAGAGAAAGAGAAGTCGCTGAAAGAAAAGTGGGTGAGAGACACCTTGGAAGAGAAACAGAGAAAAAAAGTTTCGGGCGTACGGAGCTTCGCTTGAACGTATGATAACGTGGCAGGAGGGAGCATGAGCTCAAAAAAGTGAAGCCATGTGACGTCACGTTCTGTGTATGCAATTCGCAACATACGAACCACACGAAGGCACACGAGTTACAGAAGTCTATCCCACAGAATTATACAGCAAAGTGACAGCATCGTTCGTTTTTATGGTTAAATTTTTTCATTTGTCAGTTTTGCACTTCAATGTGGCATTTTCAATCGCTTTTAGGGCTTTCGAATGGGAAACCACAGCGGTTGCCGCCTAAAAACAGTTTTTTCAAGCAGAAGACAATCCAAAATAGGAAATACTGTTGCATAAGTAAGTGCACCTAGCGATGATAAATTTTGAAGTTACGAATTTTCCCAATTCAAGGTTTGCATCTCCAAATGATTGATTATATTCTCTGCGACGTGTGCCTTGTCCAGTGCCTAATTGAAAAGGACATCACCGCCTTGCAAACTCATGGAAGACCAAAAAAATGAAAAGCTCGGGCAAGCCAAAAGCCAAAGTATGCGTCCTCTGCACTGCACACTGCACAGCTGCTGTGTACCTACCTGTTTAACTCAGTATATGTACCAATATTATTGTACGTACGTACGTACTTACGTGTGTGTTGTGCTAGTGTGCACCTACACTGATAATTCATAATAATACAATGGAAGAAAGTCCAATAATAGGTAAGCAAGAGTCAAAAACTTCACACAAAATTTTGATAATATTGGTTTTATCTTTTCAAATTTAAGGATGCCTATCTTTTGATTCCACATGCACGATTGAAGAGAAGATACTGCCTCCAACTCAAGAAGAAACTAAACAAAGAAAAGAAGTCACTTGAAATATGAGCGCCTCGACCTAGTCCACCTGCAAGTGGATGATTTGATGAAGTGGAAGTGTACTACTGGTGGTCTCTGAAGAAGTAATGGAAAGATGGTGTGAATATTTCCGAGAGTTACTGAGTGCACAACCAAGATACACTGATGAAGACGACATTATTAATTAAGAGAATACGATCGAAGACAGACATGGAAGGACGGTAAGAGAAGACCTGAAATAAGCATTTCTGAAATTATGGAAGCAAAGCTCCTGGACATGATAAATTCACATCAGAGATGATGAATAGCTTAGGAGAAGAAGGAAAAAAGTTGCTGCTAGAAATCTACAATAAAGCATGGAAAGAAAAAGGAATTCCTTATAAGTGTGCAAACCACAGAAGCATCATCTTGCTGAACATGCCAATGAAAATATACAAATACTGGTAAAGAAACTGAGTAAGACAATTGAGCCAACGTTGCTTAACACTCAGAGTGGACTTCGAAAAGAAGGTAGCGTGCAAAGCTCCATCTTCACAGTGCAACAAACAATTCAGAGAGCACGAGGAGTGAAATAGAAACTAATTACTGCTATACGAATACCACCAGTAATATGTACTATGTACTGTACTATGCAATGAACAAGAGACAATAATAAACGAAAAAGAAGTAACAAAGAAGACCATAAGCTGAAAGTACCTATATAAGACGATTTTCAGATAAATACTGACTGATGGCCCACGGAAGTGAGACACAGAGGTCTTATCTTAGAGAATGCAGAAGGAGCGTGAAGCAACAGGAATGAAGTATATACCTGCGAAGTCAAAAAAACATACATTGACACTTAAGAGACACAATTCGTAACCCTGAGTAAGAAAAGAGCTAAAGATGAAGCCTGTGACGAAATTTCTGGATAAGAGACAACTGTTGGTGAGGACGCCTACAAAGCATGAATGAGGAGAGACCAGTAGAACAGATATGGGAAGCAAGAATGACAGGGAAAAGAACTCAGAGAAGACAGAAGGAAACATGGGACGCAACATAAGGACAAATAGTAACAGAAAATTGACTGAGCTGGAATGAAGGAAAAACGCTGATAAAGACAAGAGACGATGAGCCAAGCTCATACATCAAGAAAAAAATTGATAATGTCGAGAAAAAAATGAGTTTTATTGTTGATATTTTATGAGAATGTTACATTTTTATTTGTATTATTCACACTACACCGCAAAATAAAAAGATATTGATAGATATAATACAAATATCGACTGCCACATCTTGTCATCATCGGTGTTGCACCTCTTCTGTTTCCTCTCAATCCTTGTCATCTATTCCAGCTCCTTTTCGTTCTCTCCCAACAATTGACTCAGAGTTCTGCCCTCCTTCAGCGATTCCTGACAAGACCTCAAGTGCTCCATCGTCTCTACCTCTCTTCCACAACACGACATACCCTGGTAGCTACTCGACGTCAGTACCCTCATCAGTACCTCATCATCACACCAAAACCTTGCAAATCGTTGCTTCCAGCCTTCAAGTTCGGATTAGACGTGCATCTAGGCACTTTGCTTTGTAGCTCCTTGTATTTTTGGTTTGGAATATCTAGGGTCTTGTACTTATCTTGTTTCACTTCACAAGCTTCTGTTCGTCTCTGTTTCTGCTTTCTACTTCTGCTGCGCTAGTTATGCCCTTTCGATTTTTTTGTTTGAAAAATTTGTTTCTGAGCAGCGACCGCTGGTGGTCTCGGCATCCAAAAGCCATAAAAGCGACTGAATCCGTCATTATGAAAATGAGAAATTGGCAAACGAAAAACACAAACACAAAAACTGACTGATTCTGTCACTTCGCTTTCGCAGTGTCAGATTCGTGATTCTGTGGGATAGACCTCTGTGTCAGTTACTCGAGTGCCTTCGTGTGGTTCGTATATTGCGGATTGCATACCCAAATACCGCTTTCCCCTTACCCCGACCCGCATCAAATTTCCTCGCCTACAAGCTGGGTTACGTTCCCTCCTGCTATTATAACCTCCTTGGTGGCAGGATTGTTCAAATGAAAGAAGTTGTATTATTTTAGTATATTATGATAAGTATCAAAACTACAGAGTATCACCTAAAAACCTCTTTATGAGCAAGATAATAATATAACATAATATTGCCTAACTTTATGAAAAAATATCTTTCAAGTTTGAAAATATCACGATAATACAGTGTCACCAACACTCAGACCCGCAATTCCCTGAGCAAATGAAATGACATTTCGCAACCTGACCTAACCCCATTGTTCAGTTCTTCACTCTAGTTTTTGCGTTTTGAAACATCACTCTTGCAGTCACGTTGCTTTGCATATCATCCACCAGTGTTTTGTAAACGTTTACGATGTCTGGCAGACGCAGAGGACCATCGCAACGCGACTTTGAACGCTTGGTACGTATTTATTGCACAAATATTAAAACAATCTAACCTCACTTTTATTCTTAAGTACAAAAGGCACACATGTAGAAAACGCATAAATCTTAACTACTCGTACTGGTAGCGGCCTCATCCGCGCTTTTGATAACGCCATATTTTTCTGCCGCTTTCAAGGCCTCGTTCGCCACTTCGATGACTTTCTTTTTCTCCTCGTCGTCTGTCAGCTTGGTCAGCGCCATCAGAATTTCCATCACGTCGGTTTCCATCAGCTTTTCCGTGTTTTCTTTCGAACTCTCCACTATGTTCTGCACCACGCAGACGCCCCTGTACTGCATGCTGCTTTTCGGGTTGGCCAGGAGAATGTGCATGGCGTCGAGCCAGTTCTTGGACTCGAACACCTTGTCGCAGCACTTGTTGCTGGAGCTGGTGAGGATGGCGAGGGCGCCGGCGGCGGCCATGGCCGTGTCAATGTCTTCGTCCATGCACAGCGCGATGATGAACTTGAGACGGTCGTTTTCGCCCTCGTAGATTTCGACCACGTCCTGCGACATGGTCATGTTGGTGGTGCACTGCGTGGCGGCCCGGCACAGGTATTCGTGGTTTTCGAACATGTAGTGCTCGATTTTCGGCAAGCCGCCTTCCTTCAGGATGCGCTGGCGGGCGGTCTCGCCCATCTGGGCTATGTTGCACAGGCCCATCAGGGCCTCGAAGTTTTCCAGAGCGTTGCAATCTGGATTCAGGAGGGACACCAACGGGCGGATGACTTCGAGCGACCGTTGACCAGGGAACGCGACCTGTCGACAGAAAATGCGTGATTTGAGTCAACCTGTGATTCCAAAATCGCTTGCTTTTTTATTCTTTTGAAAATTTATTGGAGTTAGATGTGGGTCTAGAAGTGGTCTATAAGATGTGTGCCATTAGGGATATTCCAGGCAGAAGTTACAAGCCCCAGAGCAGATCATTCCGAAGCGGTGATTGGTGTATCCGAGGATCCCTATGGTGACTCGATTTGTTTCGACTAGTAAATTTGTCAGCTGTTTTTCAAGCGACCCTATAGTCCTTCCAGCGGAGCCGTAATTCGAGTGACCTGGTGCCTGTTTCATAAAGCTACTTTGCAACTTTGCACTTGATAAAAATTGTAGGAGTCGCTAGGCGGTATTTAGGCGGTATTTTTTAGTGTTTCGTCAATAATTTTTTAGGGCTTGCCGCGTCTTTTTTTGCTGGTGCAGGCCAAAGGTTCATCGGTTGCAACTGTGCATTCATTTGACAGATAGGCAATTTTTACAACAAAATATTGTTGGCGCCACACAAAAACCGATCAATAACCCAAAAACCCATCAAAAACCCAACAAAAACCCACCCACTTTTTCTGAATATATGGGTTTTTGCCAACCCTGATACAGGTTGTCCCATTTTGACGGGATCAATGAAACGTCAATCTTTTTAAATGGAACACCCTATACACTTTTTTGCATTTTCTTGTTCAACTTTTTCAACTGTCTTATGCCTTAATTTTTGTTTTTCAATTGTGTGGCAGTGCTACCAACTAAAAACTAAAAGAAATCGCATTTTCACAGTTTTCTTAGAAAAATCGTAGCGGCCTTGCTTATCAAAACTTAGAGATGAAACTTGACATGGTGATAGTCAAGTCAAAGACCAATATTGCAATGTCAAAAAATTGGGATTTCTTGATACAGGGCGTTCACAAAAAAAAAACATCAAACTTCATAATTTTCAAAGTATCATAACTCATTTTTTTCAAATGGCATGCCCCTAATTTTATAAGGTTATCTGATAGCTTTTTTTATTCTCTTTCATTTTTACTTGGGATACCCTACCCTTAAACTTTATTTATTTCGAGATAATCGGAAATTTTCACAAAATTTGCTATTTTTTTGGTTATTTTAAAAAAAATGAGTTGGCCGTGATGAATGACAGGCAAGCCAAATAGTACGCAGCTGTCAGTTAGTCAGTCTGAATACTGTCGAACAAAAAAAAATGGCTTTAACGCAAAAAGAAAACAAAGTGGGATCCTGGATATCTGGATTATCACCAGGATATCATATCAATCATTTCCTTTCGCGTAAAGTCATTTTTCTTTGTTCGACAATATTCAGACTGACTAACTGAGAGTTGCGTACTATTTGGCTTGTCTGTCATTCATCACGGCCAACTCAATTTTTTGAAAAAAAAAGCAAATCTTGTGAAAATTTCCGATTATCTCGAAAAAAAAAAGTTTGAGGGCAGAGTACCCCTAGTGAAAATGAAAGAGGATAAAAAAAGCTATCAGATAACGTTATGAAATTAGGGGCATGCCGTTCGAAAAAAATAAGTTATGATACTTTAAAAATTATGAAGTTTGATGTTTTTTTGTGAACGCCTTGTATCAAGAAATCTCAATTTTTTGACATTGGAATATTGCTTTTTGACTTGAGTATCACCATGTCAAGTTTCATCTCTTGGTTTTGATAAGCAAGGCCGCTACGATTTTTCTAGAGAACTGTGAAAATGCGATTTTTAGTTTTTAACTTTTAGTTGGTAGCACTGCCACACAATTGAAAAACAAAAATACAGGCATAAGACAGTTGGAAAAGTTAAACAAGAAAATGCAAAAAAATTAGGTGTTCCATTTAAAAAAATTGACGTTTCGTTGATCCCGTCAAAATGGGACACCCTGTATAGTTGAAAATAGTTCTAGGTTATAGGTCTCATCAAACCATATAAGTTTTTCCTACATCTTTTTTTCTATCTTGAACGGTAAGACCGCTATGGGATAATTACGCTAGGATGGACCACCCGTACAACACGAAATCTCAATGGGGTACTTGCCAAAACTCAAAAAACTGTTAGTGGCATCATTATATTTGAAAAATACAGACATAAAAACCCCAGTGAAATTTCCCTGCTCTCATCAACCTTTTGAAAAAAAAATCGAAAAAATCTCCCAAACCACTCTTGTTGATGAATGAAACTATTTTCACTCAAATCTATTTCATTGGCGAGTACCCCACTTGTAGTCTGGTGGACTAGGGTTATAACTATGCATTTTATGACTACGGAACAATTTTTAAGCCATCATCTATCATTTGAGAAGTGCTGCCAAGCAATTTTTCCATGTGGGGGGTCAGGGGGGCCCTTTTTTGACAACTTGAATCGTTTTTTGTCGATAAAATCCGTAATAAAAATGCTAAATAGAAAATTCCAACGAATTATTAAAAAGCAACTCGAAAGGTCACTTATCTGTGATGAAAACTATTCCAGGGTGAACAGGTTCCGAAAAAAATGACTTTCCGTCACCATGCAATATAATAAAGAAAATATTGTGCCAAAGACCTTCATCTTTGTCATTGGAAAATGCCGATTGGCGTATTTGTTGATCATATCCACCTGAACTGGTTGAGAACGGCACCCAACAGCGTCAACAGTGCCGGGGCTATATACAGGGTGGAAGAGGAAAATATTTTTGTTTTCATTTATTTCAAAAACCAAGATAGATATAGTGAACAAAATTAAGGAATTGATTTTTCATTCAATGCATGTGAAGACACAACAAACCGTTTTGAAATATCTTGAAGCGTTCCTGAAATATTTTTAAAAAACTGAAGAATATCATCAAAATTTTACTTTCTACTTTTATTACGTATTTTCCATTATACAGATGTATATCCTCAAGTTATGCAACAAATTTCAAAATATACACAAATATACAATAAATTATGGTTAAAACTAAACAGCACCATCACCGGCATCAATCATGTGTGCGTTGTATAAAGGGTGTAAGAAAAAATGGTTGTTTTTTTTTTTGCTGTATATAAAAAAACAAGCAAAAGAACGCGTGGATTACACATTCACGTCAGTAATTTACCTTATCAGGTCTTGGCTTGGTTTGTTTCCCCGGAAACTTCTTACCTCCCTAATTTTTCACTTTCTATGTCTTGATTTTTCTATTACAGCAAAGAAAACAACCATTTTTTCTTACACCCTGTATATGACGCATTGACGCATACATGATTGATGCCGGTGAGTGATGTGGCTGTTTAGTTTTCACCCTAATTTGTTGTTAAATTAAAGTATACACTTCTATATAATGGAAAATACGAAATCAAAGTAGATATATATAGTTTTAAACATATGAAAAATGTAAAATGTTGACAAAATATACATATTCCTATTTAAAAAAAAAAAAAAAAAAAAATCAAAGTAGAAAGTAAAATTTTTATGATATTCTTCAGTTTTTTCAAAATATTTCAGGAACGCTTCAAGATATTCCAAAACGGTTTAATGTGTCTTCAGACGCATTGAATGAAGCATCAATTCCTAAATTTCGATCACTTTATCTATCTTGGTTTTTGAAATAATAAATAGCAAAAATATTTTTCTCTTCCACCCTGTAAATAGCTCCGGCACCAATGACGCAGTTAGGTACGGTTCTCAACCAGTTCAGGTGCGTATGATCAACAAATATGCCAATCGGCATCTTTCAAAGACGAAACTAAAGGTCTTTGGCGCAATTTTTTCTTCATCATATTGCATGTTGACGGAAAGTCATTTTTCTCGGAACCTGTTCACCCTGTAATAAGTCTTATCACACATAAGTGACATTTTGAGTTGCTCTTCAATAATCCGTTGAAGTTTTTTTTGTAGCCATTTTATCACGGATTTTTTCGACAAAAAACTATTCAAGTTGTCAAAAAAGGGGCCCCCCTGGCCCCCCACATTGAAAAATTGCTTGGCAGCACTTCTCAAATGATAGAGGAAGGGTTCCTGAACATGCCTGCAAAAAAATTGTTCCGTAGTCATAAAATGCATAGTTTTGGCAATATTTGGCGCTAGTCCACCGGACTATTGACAAGTAATTCCTTAAAAAATTTCTGAATATGTACCAAATAAAAAAAAAGAGAAATACCAACCTCTGGATTCATGGTGATCGCTATCCTCGCCAATGCCTGGGAAGCGTGCCGCTTCCCCTTTTCGGTGCCCTTCAGAGCCAGAGGTATCAAAACCTTGGTGCCTCCCTGCTGGACTATGGTGCCACGCATCTCTTGTTCGCTCGCCAGTGCATTGAAAACCCTCGAAATCAATTCGCGAGAATTGTCGCTTTCCGTCTTGCTCAACGCCACCAGAGCGGTGGTCACTCCCGCCTGTCCCAATGCCAAAATGCGTTTCGTCACGAAATCGGGATCGTCCAGCTCGTGTTCTTCCGGTATGTGTTGCTTCGCGAACTTGGCCAGTTCCACCTGTTTTGTTGATATTTCACTGTAAGCAATTTGTGCAAAAGTTGAACAAAATACAACTTACCATTTCCGGTATGACTTCTTGCTTCTCGTAAGCGTTGCACAAGTTGACCAGGGTCGTCACGACGCCGAACAAGCACGACTGGTCGCCGCTCTTGGCCAGCTCGATCAGAGCCAGTAGCGCCGCCTTGTCCTCGACGAGTTTTTCTTTTACCTCCGCGTCCAGAGTCAAATAGCTGAGGCCTTCTGCGGCCCACTTCCGGATGTCCTGATCTTTACCCGGGTGCAGCAGGAAACGTCTGCAGGCTTCCGCGAGTTTCAACGTCGAGCCTTCGGCGAACGGTTTCTTGGCTGCGTCGTTGCCGCCCGAACTGCCCAGCTTGCAGAGCCCCACCAGAGCTCTGACCCGTATCGCGTCGTCGTTCGACTTGTACAGGTGCTTCAGAATGTCCACGCCTTGTGTGATTATCGCTTTGGCTTTGTCGGCCTTGCTGGCTGCGGCTATTATGCATTCGCACGCCACCTTCTGCTGCAGCACGTCGTCGGTGTTGGCCATCACGAGGATCATCTGCATGATGCCCTCCTTGCCTATGATGGCGTTGCCGACGTCCAGCGGTCCGCGCAGCAACGCCGTGATGGCCACCACCACTCTGACTTTCGATTCGATGTCCGGCGTCAGCAGTTTGGCCTTGATGAAGTCCTCGATCTTGTCCAGGAAGTTCTTTTTCGCCCCGTCGTAGTACATGTTCTCGTAGATCCTGGCCAGGCACACCGCCGCTATGGTCCTGGTCGACGGCGTGATGGACATGGCGCTCTCGTACTTGTACTCTTCCAGTTCGCTGGCGCACTCCATCAGGCGACCGACTCCTCCGATTTCGACCAGCCGTTCGGCCCAGCTCAGGGCCGTGTAGTGGACGTTCTTCATCAGCAGCTCGATGATGGCGTCTCTGGCCAGACCGGAAATGGCCTGGTTGTTGACCGAATACACGAGGCACGTGAGGATCGTGTCGATTTCCTTTTTGTTGGCGTCGCATATTTCTTGATTCGGTCGCGTTTCCGGTTTGTTGTCCATGCCTGGAACGTCAGCTCATTTTTAGGACACAGCACGCAGTTACAGGAATCGTTTCAAAATAGTGTTCTAAATCGACCATTTTCGAAAAGTACGAGCCCTCGTAATCATTTATTTTTACTTACAGGCTTTCTAATGCGACTAAAAAAGTTGTTGACGGGAATCGGTTTTATTTTTTTCTTCGAGTAGAAACTTCTTCAAATTTTAAAAATTTCCAAAAATTTTTTATTCAATTTTTTGAAAACTTGAAAACTAGATAGCAATGCCCCTTTCTTCGAGGAAGTCGCATGCCAAATTTGAATTTTCTATTTCTAAGAAAAGGTACAAAAAAATTGTTACTCAAATGATTACTAATCCACTTTTTCATGTTTACGGGAAACCATTTTTGTTACTTTTTTCAAAATTCAAATTTGGCATGCGAATTCCTTAAAGAAGGATGTATGCGCGATGCTATCTAGTTTACAAATTTTGAATAGACAAAATCAAAAATTTTCAATTTATTTTGGATATTTTGAAAATTTGATTTTCACGTACATTTTCTTTTTGGAGGAGTTTCTAAACTGTAAAAACTGGTAAAAAAAATAATTGGAATTGAAAACCTAATCTCGTCAATGGGATAGATTGCCAAAAGATGGATCTAAAAAACTGTGAAAACACATTCAAAATCGGTTGTGTCAATCCAAAGTTTTGTCATTTTGAAAAAAGCAAAATTTTCGATACCGTCATTCCAGTTGTTGAGCAGTTTACTTGAAGAAAAAAATAAAATGAAACCGATTCCCGTCAACAACTTTCTTAGTCACATCAGAAACCCCTCAGACTGAAACTCAAAATTGTTCAAAAATGTGATTTTTTTTTGATAATATTCAAAGGCACGAAAACAGGCACAAAGTGATTCTTTTATCGAACATTTCACCGTCGGCACTACAAACCTAGATATTTCCTTCACTGATGAGTCATAAGAGCCAAACATGTCAGTGGGATTCCTAGTTTCTTTTTCGTTGATGGTTAAAATGTTTAGAAAACAAAACCCATTTTCCGTAATTAGGAATTTACGGGAATTCTTTCAAATTCGAGAAAACGCAACTGTCCGTCGATATTGCACTCTTTCGAATAGTTTCGTAACGAACTGTTTCCCGTTTAGTACCAATTTTCTGTACATTTGTTTTATCATTTCCTCTGTATCACTTTTCAACTCCCTTGTTGATCCAGAGTTTTACTGTTTTGTTGGTAGGTTGCAATTTAAATTGTGTTGGTATAGTCCCTCCAGCGAAACCATGATTCAAGTTACCTGGTCCAATTTTAGTAGTTCAATAGTAGTACTGGATTCTCACCTGGTGTGTGAAACCGGGTGGCTTGTCGAAAATTCAAGTTATGTTGCCTGTCAAATCGAGTGTCAAACTGATATCAAAATGTTGGAAATCTATGAAAAATTAACCGTGTCATACGTGGAAGTGTGACTCGGGGGCGCAGAGACGTGTTACCGTCGCTTAGGCACCAAAACCGCACGGCCCCCATCGAATTTCACAGCATTTGTGACTTCAAATAAATGTTGAAGTCTCTGAAGTAGTAAAATTTGGATCGCACTTGTGTTTTGCAAACTATTAATGATTCCAATGTCGGTTTTATGATTGACCGCCATCCTGGCCCGCCATATTGAACTTTTTAAAATGAAAACTGCTTTCGGTAAAATTCGGATCGCTTTTATGTTTTGCATTATTATTATTATCGATTCCAATGTCGGTTTAACGATTCGCCGCCATCTTGGCCCGCCATACTGAACTTTCTCAGATGTAAACTGATTTTGGTAAAATTCGGATCGCCCTTGTGTTTTGCATTATTATTAATGATTCCAATGTCGGATTCACGATTCGCTGCCATCTTGGCCCGTCATATTGAATTTTTTCAAATGTAAAGCGATTTCGGTGAAATTTAGATTGCATTTTTGCTTAAAATAATTATCAATGATTCCAATGTCGATTTCACGGTTCGCCGCCATCTTGGCCCGCCATATTTATCTTTTTTATATGTGAACAGATTTCGGTAAATTTCAGGCCATACTTGTGTTTTGCAGTATTATTATTAATGATTCCAATGTCGGTTTTATGATTTGCCGCCATCTTGGCCCGCCACATTCAGAGCTGTCAGTGCTTGGATCAAAAGTGCTCAAGTCACTCGAATCACGCTTACGCTGAAAGGCCTCTACCAATTTTTTTCCGAAAAATCGACAACTTACCTGAAAAAGTGTTCAGGATGGTTTGAATGCAGTACTGCGCCGCATTCACTTGTTTCTCATCCTCCGAATCGAGTATCTCCAGGAACCAAGGTATCCCCACGTCGCGCATCACCGTTTTCGTCTTCTCCGGCGAATGTTTGCACAGCTCCCCGATTATCCGGACGCATCCGATCCGGATCTCGACGTTCTTCTTCTCCAGCTTCAGCAGGCTCTTGATCTGCTGCACGATCGGCGACTTGACCATCAAGTCGCTGCCGGCGTTCTCCCTGGCCAACACCAGCATATTATTGATGGCCGTTTCGCGTTTCTCCCTGTCGGCCGTCGGATCGAACACGATCTTGGTCATGCTTTCGATTTTCGTTCCCGTCTGTGCGTTCTGCTTCAGCCGTTCCTGCACCACCTTGTACAGCCTCTCCAGCACCGGCTGGACGCTCTTGTTGCTCGGGTCGTCCTTGAAAATCTGCGTCGCGTCCCGGTACGCTTCCTCGAACCGTTCCAGGCTTTCCAGCGCCTGACAGCGCCGGAACAGGGCTTTCGGATCGTGCGGCGAAATCTCCAGGCTTTTGTCACAGTCCTTGACCGCCTCCTCGTGCTTGCCCAGCTTCAGATAAGCCGCGGCGCGGTTCTTGTAGAAGATTGCCGTCTCGTTGTCTTCGGCGCTGGACAAGTTGATGGCTTTGGTGTAGAATTTCACCGCCTCCTCCCATTTGCAATTCTTGAATGCGGTGTTTCCCTGCTCCTTGAGCTGGAGAGCTTCGTCTTGAACTCCGCTGATGCCCATTTTTCGCACTGCTTGATAAAATTGAAAAATGTGGTTTCTAGAATATTTCTAGGTTATGTCAACTGGCACAATTCTTCGCTCTTGCTAATTTTATTCTGACTTGCCGCCTGGCGCCCACCTATATTTATATGGACATCGAAAGTTCTGGTTTGTTCGCGAAGTACGAGTCGGGAAACTTTATTTTAAATTTAGAACAAAAATAGTTAAAATTAGCCCTCCTAGTTGTTTTGACATGTCATTGACGTTTCTATCAAAATAAACCCACGTGGCGCCATCTGTCATGCATCTGTCCATCGGCCGGTATTACAGATCACTTCGAGTCCCTTTTATCAAAATATTCGAATTTTCTATGGGTTTTCGGCAAATTCTTGTCGAAAATTTTATTACAAACGTAAACATTAGACTTCTACCAGTTGAAACGTGTTCGTTTCTATAAAAGTAACACAAAGAAATCTGATGTTGACATCGAAACGTCACAGCAGCAGCTGAAACGTCAGTTTTGACGTCTACTAGTCTTCAGTAGGATTATACTGCAAATTTTCGATTTATTGTTGTTGTCATCTCAAATTCTCGATTAAAATGGTAATTTCATTGGTTGCTAGTAACGCCAGTGCTCAGTCACGAAACGATTATTAATGCTCAGTTTCAGTTTGGGTTCAACATGTTCCCGGAGATCCCCCGGCCCTTCAACATGGTCTACAAATGCCACTCGGTGGCCATGCTGCCTGGAAACGAACGGCAAGACGTAGAACGTGGTGGAAAGAGTAAGTTTATTGTTGCATTGTGCCCATCTAGCTCTTTTATGCGAAATTTACATGATTTCAATTGCAGTCATAATGCCACCGTCGGCGCTGGAACAACTGACCAGGCTCAGCATCAACTATCCCATGCTGTTCAAGCTTACAAACAAGAAAACTAATAGGGTGACACACTGTGGCGTTTTGGAATTCGTGGCTGATGAAGGAAAGGTCTATTTACCTTTGTGGGTGAGTATTTGACTTATATGCCTTTCATAATCTATTTGGACAAACCAAACCCTAGGTTGGTGATTTTTTTTTTGTTGCCAAGTTGGCAGTTGTTTTTTTTTAGCAGCTGATAATCCTTACAAACTCAAACACTGCGTCAAACACATTGTTTTCTAGGCATTTATTTGCCAGTCGAAATCCTGTTTTCAACTTGAATTCTTTTTTCAAGAACTCTTTCAGTCCTGAAATCCAGAAATATAGCTGGAGGAAAACTTCTGAAAATCTAAAAATGTGGAAATTTTGGATTTTTTTCCAAATACAATTGCTAGTAATTATTTATGAGGTTTTTTCAACTTCGAATTTCCATCATGTGACTGTAGCCATACAGGTGTTCTCAACTCGCCGTAAAAAAGCTCAGGACCCTCGCCAGAACAGCTTAGAGAAATGCTTCAAGAGTGCCAGAAAAATATTCAAAGGTTTTTTTTTGAAATATACTGACGGACAAAATTAGCGTTACACTTTTTTAAAATATTGACGAATTCGAACCCGTCAACAGATTTTCTCAAAATTTTTCGAGGAGCAAGCTTGAAGTGTTTTTTTCAAGTCCACAAACACGCAAAGACGTGGTCCGCAAGATGACTGAGTTGTACGATCTGAAAGGTAGAAATAACCAGAAACCATTTTCGTAGAATTTTCCAACACATTCAAGAGATCTTTCTAAGGCTGCAGAAAAAATAGTTCTCACTTAGCATCGTGTCAGTAGGTGGTTCATACCCTTTGTAGTCTTCCTGCATGATTTAAACAGCACAAAATGTTGCCCCACTCAGTGTTGGTTCTTTGTACAATGAAATGAGAAAATTTCCGTATGATTTTTAGAAATGCTTTGTGTAATTGTAAAATCTGTTTTTCAGGTACTTGAGAAGGTAATGCAGCAGCAAATGGTTGAAAACATTTCTTGTCTCCTTCGCAACTTCTTCATGTGGTAAGTCATTTCCTTACCATCAGCTGATAAACCGTTGTCGAAAGAATCAAAACAGTTCCGGTAATACCTCAAGTTTCATTGAAACCTCAGAGCGCCATCGGCTTGGTATCCGACCCTCGAGGTCCTCGGTTAACCATAATTCAACACCTTGTTGGTACCCTCTACAAGAATGATGAAGGAAGCAGATTTTTTCAAACTCGCTTGAAAAAATACTTTTTCATTTGCCACTTATCCGATCTGTATAGTCAAATGCACAGAAAATCCTCATCTTGTGTTTTGAAGTCATTTTTTGTCACTTCCGTGCATCAACTTGCACCCAGTGCAACTTTTAGGATTTTTATCGCATTTTATTCATCGTTCGTCAAGAGAAACCTCGATGCCTTCATTCATCAACGTAATCATGGAAATGCATACACAGCTCCTCAGAGTCATCCAATCAGCCTTTATTTTGGATGTTGCAATGGGTTTTCCCAGGTGCGAACAGCCGGTCGGGTTGGCGGGTTGCTATGCTAGAGTACGTGGCTCGTACCCAGGAAGTTTTTCAAAGTTTATTCGTCATTCTGTGCAACCAAAGGAGCCTTCCAAGGACTGGTGGTAGCTCGTGATTCGGGAACAAAGGTCTACCTGAAGATTTTTAATCCTTGCAATCCTGTCGTTGATAATTTTGCGAAATGTAAATCATACCTTTCATGATTGTGAATTAACAATAATTAATAAGGTACTGCTGCCTGATCCTGACGTTGACACTTGTCAGAAAAAAATATTCGAGCGATATAAAATTACCAACGATAGGATTGCAAGGAATGAAAATCTTAGGGTAGACCTTTGTTTCCGAATTACGAGTTACCACCAGTCCTTGGAAGGCTCCTTTGGTTGCACAGAATGACGAATAAACTTTGAAAAACTTTCTGGGTACGAGCCACGTACTCTAGCATAGCAACCCGCCAACCCGGCCGGCTGTTCGCACCTGGGAAAACCCATTGCAACATCTAAAATAAAGGCTGATTGCGTGACTCTGAGGAACTGTGTATCCGTTTTTGTGATTACGTTGATGAATGAAGACATCGAGGTTTCTCTTGACGAACGATTAATAAAATGCGATAAAAATCCTAAAAGTTGCACTGGGTGCAAGTTGATGCACGGAAGTCACAAAAATTGACCTCAAAACACAAGATGAGGATTTTTTGTGCATTTGACTATACAGATCGAATAACTGGCAAATGAAAAAGCATTTTTTCAATCGAGTTTGAGAAAATCTGCTTCCTTTACCATTCTTGTAAAGGGTACCAACAAGGTGTTAAATTATGGTTAATCAAGGACCTCGAGGGTCGGATACCAAGCCGATGGCGCTCTGAGGTTCCAATGAACCTTCAGGTATCACTGGGACTGTTTCGATTCTTCCGACAACGGATTATCAGCTCAAGGTGAGGAAATGACTTACCACATGAAGAGGTTGCGAAGGAGACAAGAGATGTTTCCAATCATTTTCTGCTGCATCACCTTCTCAAGTACGTAAAAAACAGATTTTCCAATTACACAAAGCATTTTTGGAAATCATATGGAAATTTTCTCATTGCATTGAACAAAGAACTAACACCGAGTGGGTGAACATTTTTCACGGCTTAAATCATGTAGGAAGACTACAGAGGGTATGAACCACCTATTGACATGATTTTAAGCGAAAACCATCTCTTCTGCAGCCTTAGGAAGATCTCTTGAATGTGTTGGAAAATTCTACGAAAATGGTTTCTGCTCATTTCTACCTTTTAGACCGTACAACTCAGTCATCTTACGGACCACGTCTTTGCGCGTTTGTGGACTTGAGGAAAACACTTCAAGCTTGCTCTTCGAAAAATTTTGGAAAAATCTGGTGACGGGTTCGTCTGTGCCAGTATTCTGAAAAAGTGTAACGCTAATTTTGTCCGTCAGTATATGTATAGGAGGTCAAAGGGCGGGACTTAAACCCCCTTTAGCTTCGTTATCTTTAATGATTTTTGAGAACACTTTGGAACAGACTCCAAAGATGATGAAATTATTGAACCGGCGAATGTGTTTTGAATTTTCATTTATGGTTGGTAATCATAAATTTTGAAAATCCAGTTTTCTCCAGAAATACAGGCTGTCAAAAGTATCACATTCCTAGTCCAAAGCGATACATAATATGGAATCCATCCCAGGACTCGAGGAAAATTGAAAACAATGATTGACGTTAATTTTTGAAGGTATTAAAGGGTGAGACTTTACCATTCTTGTTATTCAAAGTGATTTTGGGAAACTGTTTGTGATAGACTAATCAGTAAAAATTATCAACTAACATGCACTAAATTATGGTTTATGATACAGGCTCGTAAGTCATAAATCACAAGAACCCAGTTTCATTCATTAACGTCTGTAAAATATGGATGTCAGACACGTCCGTATCCCAACGAAAACATAAAACCACTAAAACATTTCATTGCTTCCTAAAATAATTCAGAACAAGATATGATTGTGCTCATTTACGTGTAATTTTTTTTAGTGACGTTTAAAATAATGAATTTTCAAGATTTATTAATCATCCTCTATATTGAATACGTAGAAGTTGAGTGCACATCCAGTGGTTGATAATTTTTACTGATTAGTCTAACACAAACAGTTCCCCAAAATAATTTCGAACAACATAAAGGGGAACGAGCTCCCACCCTTATCCCCCTTTATCTTCAAATATAAACGTCACCAATTATTTAAAAGAAAAATCGTGTTTTTGAGTGGATTCCATACATATATTGCTCTGTACTCGGAATGCGATACTTTTGAGACACCGTGTATATGCAGACATTTTTCTGACGCTTTGAAGCATTTTTCCTAAACTGTCCTACAATTTTTTTACGGTGAATTCAGAACACCCTGTATGGGCTTTTGATGAAACGGGATTATTGGAAGTAATTTTTAAAAGCAAACTCGAAATGAACATACAGAAAAATTCACGATGAGAGGTTCACAGCCCAACTGAGCCACGTCAAGTTCCGCGGTATTATCAGTCGAGGCATTTATGAAAACGCTTTTTTGCAGACATTTATGATTCATCGTTGAACCATACAATTTTGTTTTTATTGTGATTTCATTCTCTATAGTTACAGGGTGTTTCATGAAGTCATAAACATCTGAAGTTTGTTGCACCATGCTTAAATGGGTCGTTTGTCAGCCGTTTGCGGGTTGTCCTGAGATTGCACGTTGGAGAATCAGCCTCCAACTTGGCACCGCCTGAAGAAATTAGTTATAATACATCGTGAATCGATAAAAACCGCCGTCGTTTATGAAAATTTTGTCTAAAATTGACTGATGCAATTTTAGATGATGCAAAACATGGTGCTGGAAGAAGGAGATTTCGTCCAGATGGAAAGCGTTTCGCTGCCGGTGGGCACTTTTTCAAAATTCCAACCGTTGTCGCCGGAGTTCCTCGACATCACCAATCCAAAAGCCGTGCTCGAAAATTGTCTCAGATCTTTCGCCTGTTTGACAACCGGCGATGTCATAGCCGTCAAATACAACCAGAAGGCTTACGAACTGTGCGTGCTGGAGACCAAGCCGGGCAATGCCATCAGTATTATCGAATGCGACATGAACGTAAGTACAGTGTTTGAGACTGTTGAAATGATAAAAGTTTTGAAAAATGGGGAGGATTGCATGTAGGGGGTGCATAAGTACCTACAGTGAATGGAAGACTTATATCCCGTTCACTTTTTATTTTCAGTATAATTAATTTTTGAATCAAAAATAAACTGACCAGCTGGAGGGCTACGGCTACGGCTGATGGCACCTGCAAAGTTTTGGAGCGAAACTATCAGCGGGCAACGGCCGTATTCTCCCAGCGTTCCAGCTTGTCACTTTATTTTAGCTCCAAAAAGTCATTCTACTGAAAATAAAAAGTGAACGGGATATAGTCAACTTATCAATTTTTGAATTCAATCCACGGTCGTACGATTATGATTTGGGGAGATGAGCTACTGTCAAAATATAGCCTAGTTGATTTGAAAATTGAAAAAAAAATCATACCTACACCTGTCAACTTGAATGGCAACGCTGCATACCCTGTCTAGCCCCCTGACCAGCTACTGGCTGTCACTGTCATTAGTGTCAATAACTTATTGCGCATTTAACGGTGTTCGGGTGTCCCGGCTGTTTTCTCGTTGTTTTCAGATGTTTTTGTTGTTTTTCGTAATCGTTATTGTTAGAAACGACAAGAGTCATGTCACAAGTGCCAGTTGGCTTGTCACTTTCATTGTTTATACACCTTTACAAAAAATGATCATTGAAGTTAATTGCAATAAAACAATTCCTTTGGATACCAAAATGATACGTGACATTCAGCTAAATTATTTTTGAAATTTTGGTCGTAATTTCAATTAAAACATTGACAAGTTTGACAGGTGTTTCAAAAGTTTCCGGACATCGCCACTGTACGGTCATTGCCCGTTAAAAACCCCTATACAAGCTTTTGACACTACAAATCAGTACACTGTGTCAAAAGCTTGTACGTCTTTTTAATGGGCAATGGCTGTATCTACGCCGGAGTTATGTTTAATCTGTCAACAGTGTTTCCTGCTATTGACAGTGCAAAAGGCACATTTAGTGCCATCATAAAATTTGTCGATTCAATTTGGACTACTAGTTGTATAATGTTGGGGGAGTGGGGGGGATGCCTTATGCATCTGTTTCAGTTTTTAGTATAGCAAACCAACAGTTCAGTTCTGTGTATAAGTCCGTGAATAACAAATGAACGGCTTGACATTGCAGGTTGTAATTTGATAGAGCAATGGTTTACCCCACCATCTACCATCTACCAAATGCTTTGTTTTAGGTTGAGTTCGCAGCTCCGGTGGGCTACAAGGAACCGCAGCACGCCAAGCGAGAGGACGAAGAAATGGCCGCGGATCCGGCCGATTTGATGCCCGAACCGGCCGGTTTCGTGGCCTTCAGGGGTGCCGGCAACCGCCTGGACGGCAAGAAGCGAAAGGACTCGACCTCCAACGACGTCCTGCCGCCAAAGCCGGTGTACGTCCGCGGCATCCCCGACTACGACTATCAAATTGGCACGCTGAGGTTCATCAGGCGGTCGACCAAGCCGGTCAAGGACAGCGACACCGTCAGCCAGTTCAAAGCCTTCAGCGGCACCGGCTTCAGCATCAAATGACTGAGAACCTAGCTCCTCTGTTGTGCTGTCCGAACCCGAATGGTGTGTCTTGCGCCATTGTGATTTTTTATTTTTAAGTATATTTACATAGAGAATTGTAATATATTTACTACCGATACTCAATAAATCGTTATTTGTGAGCAAGTCGTCGGATTTATCGATTTATGGAAAGTAAAGGGTTTTCCAATAAGTATGTCCCAACTTTCAAAATCAACTGCGGCAAGGGGGCTTAGAATATAATTATCAAACATTGACAGTTACCTTTTGTATATCGTGTCAAATCAAAATGGTAAGATATACAGTTCAACAGCGCTCCGAAATCATCGGCATCTATCATCAAAATGCGTGTTCGTGTCAACAACAATTTCCCGGACGCGTTATTTCGAAGAATTCTGGCATCAACTGGCCTCCAAGATCATGCGACCTCACCCCCTCAGACTTCTTTCTTTGAGGGTATGTTATATCTCAGGTCTTCGAAAATAATCCCCAAACAGTTCCAGAGTTTAAACGCAACATTAGACGGGCCATTGAGGATATCCCACGCGATATGTGCGGAAGAGTTGTTCAAAATTGGGTCGCCAGAATGCATTTAACCAGACAAAGAACAGGAGGACATTTGAATGACATGATTTTCAAAACATAATGAATTTGATTTGTTTACAAAATAAAATTGAAATGTTCGGATTCTCATTTGTACTTCATTCTATTCTATTTGAAAGTTGGGACATACTTATTGGAAAACCCTTTACCTGCGACAAAGTCGAACGAGGTTCGCGCTATTAGTTAGTGGGTGAGTGGCCCGTCAGTTTCCTTCACCAGTATTACCTTCATGTGCATAATGATCCACTGTTTACCATGGGTGGTCCACAGTGAAACACCAAATGGTCAACAGTGGATCATGCACTACAATAATAATTGTTACAATAGAAAAAGTAATCGTTCTCAAAGTTACATACAGAAAACTAACACGTGTTCAAAATTAAGACATGAAGAAAAAGAAAACTTGACATATTTTCGAAAAAAAAAATAATAAAAAAAAAGTAAAAGGAAATATGAAACTTGACACATTTCCAAAAAATACTAATACAGAAAAAAGGGGGAAAGAGAAGAAATAGAAAACTTGACATATTTTCGAAAAATATTGACATAGAAAAAAAAAGAGAAAACTAATACATTTTCAAATGGGAATGATCATGATCCACTGTTGACCATGTAGCATTGACCCACTGTGGACCAACACGCTATTTATTTTCAAGCTGTTGTTTTGCCATGAAAAACTGGAGTAAGATCTGTTATGCAAGTGCTCCCACGTACTCTAAGTACTATTTGAAACACTGGAAACTCTTCAGACTCAAGCAAAGAATACCTGATTGAGTTAAACAAAAAGTTCGAGTTACCCGATAATAAAATTTGGACACACTTAAACACAAACAGAGCTGCAAACGTTCGACCGGCAACGAAACTGCTTACATGTTAAATAGGTCGAAGATGGATCACAAAAACTGTTCCATGATGCTCGGCCAATCACAAAAAGTCAATGGTTCGGCCAGTAGATGACTGATTCACTGTGTACCATTGACCCACTGTTGACCACCCTACCTTATGCTAATGTCAAGTACCCTTGTGCTTCTCGCTTGACGCCGAAAGGCGTAGCAAGCTTGAAGACGAGGTAAGGGCACCGCTTCCAGAAAGGCTTCGATACCCTGTCGGAAATTTCATATAAAAGCCTATTAAAAAAAAATTATATGATTTCTATATGCTCTGTATACGGTTAGTGCATTTGCAATTTGTATATAAAAACCTACAAGAATCTTATTTGCTAATTGTATTACACAGCCTATAGAATCATATGGGGCTCCTATTTGGGAATGCTGATAGATTCGACGTGAAACGGAAAAGCCAATACATTTCTATATGGTATTACATATAAACGCCTATTATCAAATAGCACATAGGGAATTGCAAATAGGTCTCTTGCATGAATATCACATACGAATCTGTATTATGAATTCTAAATAAAGTCGAAGACAAGCTGCTTCAAAGGGGGTATACTCATCCTTTTTTTTTGTAATCAATTCCCTAATCTCCTTCTCACTTGCTAAAAACCGATAAACATGACTTAATGAAAAAGATCCAATTGCACTAGTCTAGGTGTTACCTCCCACATGAGTAATTGTGGCTTGAAGATATTTGTTTTCGAATTTCACCATATATTTCTTGGAAAAATTAACGTTTTTCTCATCGAATCTCCGTATGCGGGAGATCGGAACGATGCACTTGCAATTATCCTCGATAAATCTTACGTATGCAAATATGACGATGACGGCCTTGACAGGGCAGGACCCTCGAATAGGTCTCACTATAAAATAACATTTTGCAATGAGCATAAACTAAAGCAAACACAAAAATCAAAGATGCCAAAAAACTAACCGCAATGAAAACTGTTGCACCCTGTTGCACAGTGCACACCAACCACACACGCTAAGGAAGCACAGAGTCCACAGAGCGGAAGCACACACGTTTTGACCTGGTTTTGACTTTTGACCGTTAACAAACAAAACCCAAGAATGACAAAACCGACGAGACGCAACGGCGGCACAGATACTTGATACTTCGGCTTCGGCGAAGTGGCGAAGTAGAGCCGACAGTAGGGAATCTGCATTATCGGCAGTCCTCGGCAATTCCAAAATAATTTAATTCTATTTGCATTTTCAAATAGAATTGGATTAGTATATTCCTTATAGGTATTTCCAAATACAATTCTATATGAATTTATACGATTCCAGTGTGATGAGAATTTTTCATATAGAAACCTATTACATTTATTTTGTAATTCCAAATAAAGGATTAAAATTCACTTGTTCATATAAAAACCTGTAAGCTCAATAACATATAGAACTAACCCTTCATATAGATTCCTATAAGTTCAGATAGAAACATATGGGGAGCAAATACAATTTCTATATGGCATTTCTAACAGGGTACTGAGAAATACGGGCGCCGATGATCCATGACACGTGGCGAGGCACTTGTACTCATGGAAATGGTTCGGTGGTGGAAAGGCTTGTTATAGTGGGGTTGGTAGCCATTCCTATACGGAATTTAATGATACAGAAAATTCCTTCTGCATAAGAGTTCTACAAGGCCTAAAGAATGATATTAGAAGGGGAAGCACAAAAGCTTCCCCTTAGGGGGGCCGCAGGGGGCCCTGTCAAGTTGACGGTCCCAGAACTCCTACCAAACTATCTTTCAATTTCGTTGTATCACTCAAATGGGGATGATGTGACTCCATTGTGAATCTCGATGGCATTGGTCGCCACGTCTCTCCCATCCTTCATGCTTGAAAAAATAATCTCTTCGGGAGGTCAGAGAAATTACTTTTTATTTTTTTATATATACAAGAGGACGCAAAGATGGCATGTTTTGTGTCTTGACCTGTTATATGGCATGTCCAAAATCCTATTATGAAGTCAATTTCTCAAATTCTCAATTTTGGGCTGATTGGTAGGCTAAGAATTAGGTATTTTTTAACATCCAGTTCAGACGTACTTTTTCCAATGACCAACTGGATGTTATTGAAATAATTGCAGGGGTGGATAGACTGAACTATTTTTTTAACATTATGTCGAGGAAATCAATCCTAAACCGCACATGGAGAGTACACAAATTATTTTTCTTTCGGTCGGTCGAATTGCGATGCCTACTGCGCCCGTCAGGGAGAACGCTGAGCATAGCCAGACTAAACTAGTATGAAAACAGCCTAAACGAATTCAAAACTGCCTGAAACACTCATTATGTGGTTCGACATTCAATTCTGAGTCAGCACTCGGAGTTTTAGTCAGTTCTGAATTTGTTTAGGCTGTTTTCATACTATTTAGTTTAGGGAGTCGATGCTCAGCGTTCTCCCTGACGAGCGTAGTAGGCATCGCAATTCGACCGACCGAAAGAAAAATAATTTGTGTACTCTCTATGCGCGGTTTAGAATTGATTTTCTCAACACAATGTTTAGAAAATAGTTCAGTGTACCCCTCGGTGTACCCCTGACGATGATTTCAATAACCTCCAGTTCTCGCTCCAGTTGGACACTGAAAAAAGTACGTCTGAACTGGATGTTAAAAAATATCTACTTCTTAGCCTACCAATCAACCCAAAATTGAGGATTTGAAAAATTGACTCCATAATAGGATTTTGGAAATGCCAAATAACAGGTTAAGACACAAAACATGCCAACTTCGCATCCTCTTGTATGTATAAAAAAATAAAAAGTGATTTCTCTGACCTCCCGAAGAAATTATTTTTTCATGCATGAAGGATGAAAGAGACAGTCAGCCGACGAGTCAGACATATAGACGTGGTAAGGCTCTTGTTGAAGTGAAAGGCTTGCTCCAAGCATCGATGTTCCAGACGTAGTCCGGATGCTAGTTGCATAAAATGGAATGAACCTTGCATTTTCTGATGAGAAGATGCCACTTGGTGGAAATGCTCTTTACATCATACTCTTCCGATCCAGAAAGGTAGCCATCAGCGCCATCCATGCCGGCGACGTATACAGGGTGAAACAGAAAAAAAAAGTTGGAAAATTATATTTAGATAGATAGATAGATAGAATCATTTATTTGTTCAAGATGAAGACAGGCTTACATCATAAAATGCCTTTTTGGAGGCGTTGAACGTGTCAGTAAAGATAATTAAATAAATAAATTAACAAATATAGGCAACATCACAAACAGTACATATTAAAATCGTTAACAGAAAAAAAATCGTCGACATCATAATAGGCATTTGCAACTAGCGTTCTATATATACAATTTCTAAAACTATTGTCAGGCAGGTCACGAATAACAGCTGGTACGTGATTATAAATTTTTGTGGCCATGAATTCAACATTTTTTTGTAGGTAGGCATAACTATATTTACAAATAACAAGATCTTTTTTGTTTCGGGTGTCATGTGCATGCGAAAGTGTGTTGAAAAGGTCCATATTCTTTCTTACAAACATTATACAGTGGTAAATATAAATACAAGGTAGGGTAAGTATACCTCTATGTACGAAATGCTGTTTACAACTTTCCCTGTTTTTCAATTTCAAAATGTTTCTGATGCATTTTTTTTGTAGGCGAAATACTCGAACAGCCTCCCCAGATGCACCCCAGAAAACCACACCGTAGCTGATCCGAGAATCTACATATGCATAGTATGCTTGAAGAGAAGCCTGCACCCCAACGAAACGGCTTATCATACCCAACGCATAGGCATAACTCCCCACCCTGGTGACAAGGCTGTCAATGTGGTGTGTCCAGTCCAGCCTGGAATCTATGTATATCCCAAGAAACTTCACACAATCTACGGCCTCAAGGTGACCTCTGCCATACTTAACACAAAGGTTTCTATCGCTTTGGTGGAATCCAAATTCGATCATCTGAGTCTTTGCGACGTTCATCAAAAGATTATTCTTCTTAAACCAGCCCTCGAGAGTTTCCAGAGTATAAATGATTTTCTGCTCTAAGGAGTTGCTATCTCCCCCATCGCTCAGGACAACTGATGTATCGTCAGCAAACTGAAGCACTTTTTCTTGCAGGACTGATGGAAGGTCATTTGTGTAGACAATGTACAGCAACGGTCCAAGAATCGATCCCTGGGGTACGCCTCTTATCACTGCAAGTATGCGTGATCTCATATATACTCCATTCTCGTCCTGTTCCGCAACATATTGAGTGCAATAACCGAAGCATGTGGAGACGTGTAATTTACCACATACATTAACTGTTTTATGCTCATGAAGTCACAGCAAACCGTTTTTGATTACCTTGAACCGTCTTTGAAATGTAGGGGAAAAACAGAGAAAAAAACAAAAACACTCTTTTTTCCATAAATAAGTGATTCTTAGAGATATTGACACAATACTTAGTATGTTTACAAAAAGTAATGTTAGAAATAATATGAGCTGGGTAGCCAATTCCTAAGCCAACTATTACCAGAAATACGATTGTCAACTTTTTTTTCCTCTTGAGCACCATCTTGAATCTGCCCTGTGAGACATCGTTGAAAAAGTGATTGGTTATCATAATAATGATAGCATGTAATCATTGCATCGTGAAAACAACCTCCTCATCATAATTTAGTGACCTCTTCGGCGGGAAAGAATTGCCATTGACGTATTTTCTGGCTCTTCAAAGCTTTAGTTCCCATGATGGCATTTGCAACATCTGGAATGGTAAAAATGTTACGCATTATGAACCTTGATGTACCTTGAGGTAGCCTACCAGGTTTTGCAATCATCAATGAAAGGTTTGTTCTCAAAATCTGTTTGACAAAATTTGTTTAATTTTTTTATGGAAAATGCAAAATATTGGATCTTTCACTCTTATTTGATCCCTCGTTGAGGAAAGCCTGAAACCGAAAGTATCCAAAATTTTTATGATAATGGTTCACTGAGAACTGCTCTTCAATGTGTAGTTGTCAAAATCTGCATAGTTGCGTTCAGATTCCAGACAGGGAGCGACCTAGGAGGAGCGACAAACAAGTTCATTCAGTGAAAAAAGACACAACTTTCAATGCAACGGAGAAATCCCGGAAATGTCTCTTTTAGATAGGCTTCCCGCAATACACAGGCTCTGTAAGGCTCTCAAGCGTGGTTGAAAAGTATGTGGGTTGAAAGACTTGAAACATTACTAACTTAAGGCTCTAACAGTGTACCAATTGGCACATTTATGTTATAAAAAACAAGGTCTCCAGGCAGCTTCCAGTCTAGCTCTGCACTAGTTTTTTCTCGACTGTAATTTATGTCTTTTTTTACTGCATAAACTTCTTTGTCGTTCTCTGTCTGGAATCTGAACGCAACTATGCAATTTTTGACAACTAAACATTGAAGAGCACTTCCCACTGAACCATTGTCATAATAAATTCGGAGACTTTCGGTCTCAGGCTATCTTCAGTGAGGGATCAAGTAAGGGTGAGAGATCCAATATTTTGTATTTTTCATAAGAAAACGACACAAATTTTGTTCAAACAACTTTTAAGAACAAACCTCTCAATTGATGGTGGTGAAACTTGGTAGGCTACCTCAAAGTACATCAAGGTTTATAATGCGCAGCATATTTCACCATTCCAGATGTTGCAAATGCCATCATGGGCACTAAAACTTTGAAGAGCCAAAAAATACGTGAATGGCAATTCTTTCCCGCCGAAGAGATCACTAAATTATGATGAGAAGGTTGTTTTTACGATTCAATATGATTACATGCTACCATTATTATGATAACCAATCACTTTTCCAACGATGTCTCACAGGGCAGATTCAAGATGGTGCTCAGGAGGAAAAAAAAGTTGACAATCGTATTTCTGGAAATAGTTGGCTTAGGAATTGGCTACCCAGCTCATATCATTTCTAACATTACTTTTTGTGAAAATACCAAGTATTGTGTCAATATCTCAAAGAATTCCTCATTTATGGAAAAAAGAGTGTACTTGTTTTTTTTTCTGTTTTTCCCCTACATTTCAAAGACGGTTCAAGGTAATCAAGAACAGTTTGCTGTGACTTCATAAACATAAGATAGTTGATGTATGTGGTGAATTACACGTCTCCACATGTTTCGGTTAATTAAATATAATTTTTCAACTTTCTTTTTCTGTATCACCCTGTATACGCCGCCGGCATGGACGGCGCTGATGGCTACCTTTCTGTATCGGAAGAGTACGATGCTAAGAACATTTCTACCGAGTGGCATCTTCTCATCAAAAAATGCAAGGTACTTTCAACTAGCATCCGGACTAACGTAGGGACGAGACCAGATACACGTACTGCTCGAAATGGAGGAATCCAACAGATTTTTGTTCCTGAAACAATGCTCTTTGTCACCTCTTGCGCAGCAAAATCAATGTGAGTAATGCATTTAAATTAATTTTTCTCAATATTAGGGAGAATATGGCAAGTTTCAAATTCAATCACACGTTCAGGGGAGCTTGTGGTATCATCGAATGGTTTCATTAGTTTATTGAAATAAATATATTAATGAATAGTACTGTTACGGTATCCGGGTTCACCTATTTCGAAATTAAACGCGCTGATTTACTTGTAAACAAACTGCACTTTATTCACTATTACTACCGATACAACTAAATAACGCACACAATTATTAATCGCTTAGAAATTCACAATGTCGCTTGAGATGTTATCGCCACGGTCGCTCGATTCCAACTCTGTCCCGATGCCAGGTCGAGTTCCTCTCTTATAGTGGCATCGAAGGTTCTGGGTGCTTCCTGTTTGATCGTTGGAGTTTCCAGCACACAAGGATTTTTCTGGTATCTGCGTCGAGATGGATTCCAGAGCCGAATCGCGTACCATCTACGGCACCTCCACCAGAAGTCTCGACGTGTCGTGACCCACCGCTGCAGTCTCTCGATGCTTCCCGAATGCAACGCGAAAATCTAGATTTCTCCGGAAAGAGCCGGGATGGTCGCGAGCTTCGTAACAGTACCTAGCACCTACCCGAGCACCGTTACCTATACCTCGACCTATACCTATTCACCCCACAGAAAAATTGAGAACTTGTGGCGGACCATGCCACAACTTGTGGCATGGTCCGACTGCGATGCCAAGAGTCGTCAATTCGATCCCCACCAGTGGCAGGTCGAATTTTCGCCTTGAAAACAAGTTCCTTGATTTTGTTGGAATGGTTGCTGAATGCAAAGGCGTGTGTCGCATAGCACGTGTGAAATGCGAACAAGGGTGCCGATGACCCCATGAGGTGTTGGTGGTCGTTGAAGATCCCTATACCCAGTGTTGGAACACACAAGGGGTCTGGCAAAATTTCCGGTATACTAGAGGAAATGAGCATTCACCAGGGTCGGTAATTGACCCTGGCAGTGGAAATAGGCCGATTTTAAATAAATGAGAAAAGAACACACATTCTCCTTTTCATTTGTCTATGTCGAACCGATTCGAAGCGTGCCGTGTGATTTGGGAAGCCTTTTCACCTTGAGAGTGATTTTTTAGTTATCTAGGTACCTAAGAGATTGAGTTTTTCAAATGTGAAAAATAGAAAACGCCTCAAAACTTTGCCATTGGCTGTACAGGGTGATTCATCCTCCACGGATTTCACGTTTTATTCGGAAACCTTCCATGGCAAATCAACCAAAATTTCAGGATATGCTTTACCAATCATGTTCTTTCAGAATATAGTTGCAAATACTCTAATAGAGGATGATTCGAAAGCGCAAGAAATGATTTCAGATAAATTATGAACAAATATTTTTTCTCGCCGTATGAAACACTGTATCCAAAGAGGCCTCATTATCTGAAAGATCGTGAATAGCTAAGCCAATTGCGAAAATTTGGCTGATCTGGGACAAAAATACTTCTGAACAAAACGAGAATTCGCGTGGTGATTCATTCTCCATGATCATTCTCCGGAAACTTCATTATTTTATTCGGAAGTCTTTTTCTGAAACGGAAGCCGTTTCAATCAAATATCGAGTGATTCGAAATGTGAGAAAATGTAGGTACCTACGATAAGTTTTCACTTTTTCCATCTTTTAAATCACCCTGTTTTTGTAATGGTCTAATTTTTCGGAAGAACGTGATTGGTAAAGCATATTCTGAAAATTTGGTTGATCTACCATGGAAGCAGACTTCCGAAAACCCGACCAAAACCACATTTTCGCACATTTTCGCTACAGATGGACGGAACATTTTGTGGGACGTATTGTTTGATGCTTTTCTATTTATATTTCATTTGGAAATGGCGTAAGTAATTCACGACCTGTTTCCAACTTTCGCCGATGAACAAATAATTAAAAGCAGGCTGTGACATTTTTCGGTCAAAACGAGGGTTAAAAAAATATTTGGTTCCCGAAGAAGTTCGGTTTTTCCGACGTTTCAAATATAGTACGTACTGGTACCTACTATACTGTATATACTATAGACAGTCTAAACTGCTTGACAATTGAACTGCAACACCTAAAAATTAGGTGCGTTTTCAAATTGAGATAGCTCGAAAAATATTTGACGGATTTCAGAAATTCAGGCATGTGAGGAAAGGTCATACCTTTGACTATCGAGTGCTGGTATTGATGATAAGTTTGATTGCACAATTTGTCATATACAGGGTGCCAACGGAGAGCGTGCAGATATGGGCAATCTTTCACCTTGTACAACTTTCGAAAAAAAAATCCGAAATTTTTTCTATCGCCTGCTTTTGGAAGGTTGAATCATTATGCCGAAACGGTTTCAAAATTTTGACCCTAACTTTTTTTTCCAAAAAATTGTGCTAAATTTTCTGAAATATGCACTTTCTGATTAAGAAAAAGAAATAGAGAAATTGTTTGTTTTCAAACGGCGTCCATATTGAATTTTCTTACGAAGATTTTTATTTGAGCCTCCACATCCCCTAGAAACTACCCCTTTTGGAACACCGTCCCACAACAAGATATGCAATGCTTCATTTAAAAGGCATAAGGTAATTACTCGTCAAAAATTGGATTGAAATAAGGATACTGCGATGACCCCACACGTACAGCTCCCTAAAAACCACTCCTTGACTTCAAGGGACAGGGTTGGTATGATAAGACATGCAATATGTACATGAACATTCCAAAAAACGTCATTTTCAACTGTTCCACTAAAAAGGTGATGCTACACGATGACCCTCTGCGTAGGTCATCCCAACGGTAGCTACCCTCTCGGAAAAAGAACTACCCTTTAAAAAACCAGTACATACTTCCGCAATACCTCATTTGTTGGAATTTTTTCAAAATCTGTCGCAATAGTTTGCCGCTACGTAGATTTCATTCACATATCTACCCAAAACTACCCCTTAAACTACCCCTCCAATACCGCATAGCCTTTACCTTGATGCGTGTAAGGTCATCGCGAAATCATTTTGAACTTATTCAATCGCACCTTCTCTGAGCTTCCAAATGAGGTATTGCATACCTTTTACTAAAGGGGCGATTTCTAGGGGCAGTTTCAGGAAAGATTTTATACTATCATCGTAGAAACACCATCATTTCAATGAAACGGTTAGTAGGCAAAAGTTCTTTCAACTCGTAAATAACGGATCAAGGTAGAAGCTATGCGATATTGGAGGGGTAGTTGAAGGGGTAGTTTCGGGTAGATATGTGACTGAAATCATCGTAGCGGCAAACTATTGCGACAGATTTCCAAAAAATCCTAACAAATAAGGTATTGCGGAAGTACTGGTTTTTTAAAGGGTAATTCTCTTTTCGAGAGGTTAGCTACTGTTGGGATGACCTACGTAAAGGGTCATTTTTCATGTATTGCACGTCTCATCATACCAACCCTGTCCCTTGAAGTCAAGGGGTGGTTTTTAGGAAGCTGTACGTGTGGGGTCATCCTAGTATACTTATTTCAATCCAATTCTTGATGAGTACTTTTCTTAGGCCTTTTAAATGAAGCATTGCATATCTTGTTGTGAGACGGTGTCCCAAAAGGGGTAGTTTCTAGGGGATGTGGAGGCTCAAATGAAAATCTTCGTAAGTAAATTCAATATGGACGCCGTTTGAAAGCAAACAATGTCTCTATTTCTTTTTCTTAATCAGAAAGTGCATATTTCAGAAAATTGAGCACAATTTTTTGAAAAAAAAAGTAAGGGTCAAAATTCCAAAACCGTTTTGGCATAATGATTCAGCCTTTCAAAAGCACGCGATAGAAAAAATCTCGGACTTTTTTTTCGAAAGTTGCACAAGGTGCAAGATTCCCCATATCCGCACGCTCTCCGTTGGCACCCTGTATATGACAAATCGTGCAATCAAATTCATCATCAATACCAGCACTCGATAGTCAAGGAAATGATCTTTCCTCACATGCCTGAATTTCTGGAATCCGTCAGATATTTTTTGAGCTATCTCAATTTGAAAACGCACCTAATTTTTAGGTGTTGCAGTTCAATTGTCAAGCAGTTTAGTTCTATACAGGGTGTCCCAGCTAAAACAATCCAGCGCGATTTTCTCAGAAAATAGCAAGGCAACAAAAAAAAATACAATTGGGGGAAGCCTGATCTTTTAGCTTTCTTTTGAGGGGGCGCCGATGCTTGTAGATGCTCTAGTTTCCAAGAAAATGCAATTTGAATCGGGCGAGTCACAAGAATTCGAAAATTCATGACCGACAAAACAAAATACTTCGGATGAAAAAAAATCCTCTTTCTCTGGGCTTTCCATTGATGTGCCGCCGATGTCTGTACCTGGCCCAATAAGCCAGAAATTCTGCCTCAAAGTCCAGTAAACACAATAATCGGAATCCGTGACGTCACCGATCACACACTTGTTGATTTTAACACCAGCCGTTACTAAAACTTCTTCACTTATCATACCTGGATTCTCCATAGCAATGAATACTGGCCGATGTGAAAATCAACAAGTGTGTGATCGGTGACGTCGTTATGAATATCCGATTATTGTGTTTGTTGGATTTTGAGGCAGAATTTCTGGCTTATTGGGCTAGGTACAGACATTGGCGACACATCAATGGAAAGCCCGGAGAAAGAGAATTATTTCATCTAAAGTATTTTGTTTTGTCGGTCATGAATTTTCGAAATCTTGTGAATCGCCAGATTCAAATTGCATTTTCTTGGAAACTAGAGCACGTACAAGCATCGGCGCCCCCTCAAAAGAAAGCTAAAAGATCAGGCTTCCCCCCAATTGAAATTTGTTTTGTTGCCTTGATTTTCTGAGAAATTCGCGCTGGATTGTTTTAGCTGGGACACCTGTACTTAGTAAATACATGTTTTGTAACACGAATCGCAGATTAAGTAGGTACCTACCTATGGATACGGATCATTTGTAATCAACAATGAGTGATAATACCCACTTCCCATTTTACACTCTGATGTTGGTATAAAAATCTGGCAAGTTTTCGATAATGAGTAATTTTTTCCATCAGTCAAGAGGAAGTAGGCAACATGAAGATTTTCATCGTATTAGCTTTTACCGTAGCCGTGGCGACCGTGGTACAAGTAAGCTACCTTTCGAAGTTATTTTGAAATGAAGATTGAAAATAATGCGTGCCTACTTCACCGACCGCACTTCTCGTTATAGTTACACTCTTCTCTACCCTATTTATTGAAGATTTTTTCTTTAGTGCGCTCCTTTTGTGGACTCCAATAATATGCAGAGGGATGAAACATCATTGTCTAGAGCTAGAGATGAGAGGGATGATGGCTCGGATGATGGTGAGAGAATTTAATGTTTAGCTTTTTGGCGTAGGCAGTTTCATTTAAGGGAGGAAGGCATATATGGCGCTTTTAGCTGCATTCTGTCTGTCCGTCTATCACAGAGACTACTCCGCAGGGAAAAGAGTAATCGATCTGGTGTAACCTAGGAGGGGTGTAACCAGGAATAAAAATGCTGTTTCATTTCGCATGTCAAGCTGACAAAGAACTTGTCTAATATAAAAATCATGAGAAACAACAAAAATAGGGTCCTTGCAAGAATTTTATTTTCATAACATTCCCCCATAATTTTATAGAAGCGTTGCTTCTAATAATATCCGACGAAAGAAATTAAAAAAAAAATTCCCTTCTTCAACTGAAGACCAAAGTTTGAATTGATTTTTCGCGCCAAAAACACGGTCATTGTTGTACCTGCTGGTCGTACTGACGTCACACACGGCCCCGTGGCGCAGGTGGTTGAGTGGCTGCTTGCGGCCATGGAAGCTCCGGGTTCAATTCCCGGAAATGTCTGGCTGTTTAAGTTGTCCATTCTGCAATTTTTCTGAACATGTATCGGTTATAATGAAAGGGGAAAAACTCCTATGAGGCCAGTGTAGGTCGATAAATAAAAAAAAAACATTCATTTTATTATTATTTTATACTAACGTCACTGAGGAGCTTGTGATGTGGTAGTTAGCGCGTTCGACTACCACTCCAGAGGTCGCGGGTTCGATCTCCGCCGGGGACGGAGTTTCGCCTCGAAAACAAGCTTCTTGGTTTAAGGTGCGTTCAGTCAGCTTATTTAGCCGCAAGTTTCAATTTTAGTCGTAAGCGCTGCATCGCTCATTGGCTGTTCTGAGGAGGCTGGTTCATAAGAGCCAATGGGCGTCGCTGCGCTTGCGACTAAAATTAAAACTTGCGGCTAAATAAGCTGACTGAACGCACATTTAGTTTGAATGCTTGCTAAATGCAAGACGCGCCGTGTGTCGCATAGCACTGGAGGCCCAGGCGCATGGAAGTTCCCTACCTATAATGGTTTTCAAGATTTAAATTTACAAAATTTAAAAAATCATGCAGATTTGCGGGAAGCCACCCATTGACAGTAGGTACTTCTGGGAGGGGCCCTTTTCATAAACTTGTAACACTATTATCATTATTATGAACCGCTATGACCCTATTGACGTTGTAATCTTTTTAAAAGAAACCAGGTTAACACGGACGGACAGGTCAAGCAAATTGCAGCCAAAATATTGAATAATATCGTTAGATTTAGTTCCTGATGAATGGATGCACAACATGACCTAGGTTCCTAACTTTACCAATCCGATCAATCACAGATCAACTTGTTACAGGCAACACTGATGCGATTCTGATGCCACGCCAAATGCTTGATGCCATATCTGTTGGAGCAAAAGTAGCCAAGACAGTCATGAATGTGATCACTGGAGGACTGAAGGGACTTATTTCAGGAGCAATGGGAGCTATTTTCAACAAAGGCGATAGCGGGACAGGGACAGCAAGCGGGACAGGGACAGCAGGCGGGATAGGGACAGCAGGCGGCACTCCCACAATAAATATTCATGTGAACTGCAAGGATAGTTGTAGCAAGAAAAACTTAGAAAAAGACTAAATTAATTTGTTTTACCGAACCGAAATATCAAACTGATGGAAGCATTGTTGGAACACATGTTCAGAAATCTTATGCAAATTCTGAAAAATATATGATAAGTTGAAGTTTTGCTTTTAATTTTTCAGTGAATAACCTCCGATAGCAAACGGCAGCCTATTAGCCTAACTTTTCTTATCCCGTGCTACATGACACCGCACCACACATACCGGGTGATCATTTGAAAACTATCCACCTGCAATAACTCTCGATTCCAAGTCAATATTTTTTCGAGCAAAAACAGGTCGATTTTTATCTCGAGGGGGATATCTAAAACATACATTGGCTAATTTTTGTATTCAGCCCCCTCGCCTTCATTCACCTCAACTTTGAAATTTCAAACGACACTATCTACCTTACGATACATCAAATTTAAGAGAATCAAATTCTTTTTTTGCAAAAAATATTGACACAGTTTTTAACCCTACCCACTTCTCCCTAAAATTTTTCTGAGTGTCCCATTCATTATTCTGGACACCTCAATCTCTTTAGTTTAGACAGCATAATCCTAAATTGCATCGAAGAAGATAATCTTCGATGGAAAAAGTGCCACCAAAATTCACCCCATTGCTCTCCCCCACCTCAACTTCAAAATTTAACAAGACACCACCTACTTTGTGATACATCAAATTGAAGGAAATTGAATTCTCTTCCTAAAAACATTTTTTGGGGAATTTTCAACCCCTCTCCCATTAAAATGGACATTTGGAGTATTTTAGGAGGGAAACGGGGTCTTAAAAATTTTGAAAAAATTGTATTCAGGGAGATATATCAATTTTCTTTAATTTGATGCATCACAAAGTAGGTATTGTCATTTTAGATTCTTAAGGTGAGGTGGGGGGAGCGAAGGGGTGAATTCGGGTGGCACTTTTTCCATAGAAAATTTTCTCTTTCGATGCTGTGCAGGATGACGTTGACTGCATTGAAAAGAATTGAGGGGCCAAGAATATTAAATTGGACACTCAGAGAATTCAAGGGAGAAAGGGAGTGGGGTTAAAATTTTAGAAATATTTTTTCAGAAAAAGAATTTAATTGACCATTTCCACTGACGTCACGCAGCTCCGTCTTGAACAGCTGATTCGGGGCAACGTCAGTCAGATCTGCGTTATCTGTCACGGGGCACGTGGGCTACGTCAGTCATGTGCGTCAGTCAGATAGGTAGTATGTCAATCTGTCACTCGGTGTCGGTGTGTAAAAGTCACTCGTGCTCCGTGCCACAAAGTTTTGACAAACTGGGACGTATAGTTGACATCAGTTTGACGTTGCCCCCAATCAGCCGTTCGACACGTGCGTGTGACGTCATGCGGAAATGGTCTATTTGGTTAAATTTGACGTATCGCAAAATAGGTGGTGTCATTTGAAATTTTAAAGTTTGGGTGGGTGGGGGCGAGGGGGCTGAAGATAGAAATTTGCCAATGTATGTTTTAGATGTCCCCTTCGATATAAAAATCTACCTGTTTTTGCTCGAAGACATTTTCACTGAGAATTGGGAGTTATTGCAAGTGGATAGGTGGAATTCCTTTTCGATGGATTTGCTTCGAATTTCGGCCCTTTCCTATCGAGCTTCGAAGAGTCAGCATCGAAAGAATCAAACAAATGCGAATAGCCACTCTTGACAGTTAAAACCATGGACCTGTGTTGAAACGCACAAAAATTTCTAACAAAATTTAAAGTGGACCACACCGAAATTTTGCTTTGGTAAAAATGGGGATATCTCCAGAAATTTTTTTCCCGATTCTCAACATTTTTGGGGTGATCGATAGAGCAATCTTTTGACTACAAGATGCCATCTTCAATCACCTGATTGTTGACTTTATGTAGAATATACAGGGTGACAATGAAAGAAGTGCAAAAGAGACCTGACTTTAGCAAGGTCCCGTTTCAAGAAAACAAGTCGCGGAATCTTGTAGTTATCTATTGAATAACGTCTTGTATCGGAGTTGTTATGCTAGTGGAATATTCGAGTCAAGGCGGTGCTTTAAAAATGGCGGAGGTGCTCCGAGGGAATCGTTCCGGACGGATCGTTGAAGTCTCCAAAGCATCCCAGCTCCCTATAAAGTTTAGTTGTGCTGGCTCCTGGCGATCAATCTGATTAAAGGACTAGGAAGGACAAGAAACATTGGCAATTACTGTAAAACAATTCTAAGTGTGCAACAAGTGATTACACCGAGTAGATAATCCGAGCACGGCTGTGGACTGACGACTAACCTTAATTTAGTTTATAAATTTATTCAGCTTTAGTTTATATTTTGAAATAGGTCGACCGCGTTAATATCTACCTGTGTAAACGCTGGAAGAGAGAAGGACCATTTCGGGTAGAATTTGGGTTAGTGCTTAGGTCAGTCCGGCTTTAGTCCGCCGGTGTAATCGTAGCCAATAATCGGATAGGGGAAATACAGGTTTCAGTTACACCAGTGGAGATTTGCGAAAGTTCCGAGTTGTTACTGTGGAGCTGAGAGTCAGACAAAAAGTCACATTATTGCATCGATATCTGCATTTCTTCTCCTTTCGAGCTTCACCGCGACATCTCCCCCTCTCCTAATATGGTCTCACTTAGCCCAGCCCAAAATAAGAGGAGGGAAAATAATTGAGGGAGTCGGAATCTTGTCATTAAAAGCTTTGCCAATAAACATAAGTATAAAAATCTATTGAATATTATTAATGGGTACTTACCTAACTGCAGATTATGTTTTATAACGCAACTGCAAATCAAGTAACTATCTATGGACACAGGACACTAGAGTTGCAACAATGGCTATGTGCTGTTTTAAGTAGGTATATGAATAGGTACCTCAGTTCGGTATAAAAATCCAACAACTTTTTCGTTCTTCTAATTTCTTTTGATACAGTCTAAGGATCACAAAGATGAAGGTCATCGTCGTTGTAGCTTTGGTCTTCACAGTAGCAGCCGTGGTAAGTTTACTGCTCAAGTTATTCAAAAAAATGGATCATGACCCATTTCTTAGCTGGGGTTTGGAATAGTGGGATATCCGCAGAAGCAGTTTTTCTTCAATTCCATCAGGCCAAGTCAACGTAGGTACCTATCTACTGCTAACAATATTAATTTCTTCGTTTCTTTCTATCTCAAATTCCTAAATTACCTACATGGAACCTGTAACTAATTGTACTACAGCTACAACAGCTATAGGTATGAATTTGCTTTTGACAAAAGTTTCCTCTCTTTTTGCGACTTTGGTTTAGAAATTGTATTTAGTTAAGTCGAGGTGTGTGTATGCATTATTGAAAGCGGACAGCCGATGGTTCGCGCTGCAATCCGTGCCTCCACGTACAAAATAATCACATTATGCTTCTAATATTACAGACCTAACGAAAACGTAACAGACTGATTTTCGGGCACTTGACATTACTTTTTACAACCCGGATAGGTTAAGTATATCTTCGAGGGGTCCAAATGCTATTAATTTAACCCTATTAATTTAACCGTATATAGCGTCAGGCAGTCAGGATAATACTTGTGACAATAATTATTGGTATCAGGGAAAGTTTAAGACACTTCAGTTTCTGACACCAGTTTGAGAATTATTATTGGGCTTCAACTTCAAAGATTGTTCCGATGATTGTTCTGACTTCTACCAACATCCAGAAATTGGGCATGGGCCCTATCCTCCCGAATAGTATTGACTTACTTACTTGACACTGCATTACCTACCTATCGTTGCATCACCTTATGTTTACAACTCAAATTGTTTTCTAATGTCGAGCCTCATGTTAACTCGTCAAATTACATACCTACACATATGTTTGCTGCAGACATCAGTGGCGTATTTAGAGATTTGGGAAGGGGGGGGGGCAAGGTGATTTTTTTGTGAGAAGGTGTTTGCGGAGGGGGGGGGGGGGTTGAACAGAAGGCAGACAAAATGCCTCCATCCATCAATAAACACAATAAACAGCAAAGATTTGGACTAATAGTAATTATTGTATAGAAGGTTGGAACGTTATTACGTATTATACAACGAAATTAGGCATACATTTTTAAATTTTCCGCATTATCGAAGCGCGCCTGTTCTTTGGCCGTTATACCTTCTCATTATTATTATTATTATTATTATTATCATCACAGATCGATGAGGGGGGGGGGGGGGGCACATGCCCCCTATGCCACCCCCATAAATACGCCACTGCCAGACATGTCTCTGGCTCCCTTTACTTGAAGCTCGTCTTGAAGTCAATCAAGTTTGAAAACATTCAACAACAATTTATTCAAATAGACAAATCGAATGAACCAACAAATGGAACAAATCAATGGACATTATCAAATTATAGTTACCATGTATCAGGGCCGCCGAGAGCTTCGCCGGGCCCCGATGTTAGATATCACTTACGGGCCCCCTTCCTGAAAACACTGAGCCTGCGAAGGAAGCGAGCACAAAGGCGCCGCAGGCGAGATTTTTTCCAATAATAATAATAATAATAATAATAATAATACCTACTGATAGTAACGTATTTTCACCAATTGAAGCAAGAAGAACGACAAAAACAAACCAAAATTGAACTTCTTGCTCAACTTTAAACAATAGCTTTTCGGATGCGGAGTCCCATTCACCAAAGCAGTAGGTAGCTTGTTTGTGGATCTCTCCCTCTGCCGATGTGAAAAAGCTCTTTGTCAAATTTCTGACATTTTGGGAAATTAAGTCTGCTATTTCAGGCAGGCAGTAAAAAAAATCAGGTTTTCCTTCTCGAGTTTTTCAGTTTTTTTTTACTTTTCTTGTTAGTAGAGCCAGAAAAAAAAAACAACTTGCGGTCACGGACCCCCACGGGGCTCTGGACCCCGATGATATATCACCTCCTGAACCACCCTCTCGGCGGCACTGCCAGGTATTGGTTAACTTGATTGCGCAACTCAAATTGTAGTATTGATCTATCGCACAATTTACGACTTTAACGTTACAACATAGTCAACAACCAGTGTTACGTCATGAGACCTCATATACAAATTTTTCACGACTAACTGGTGAAGCAGGCCGTTATTGACCTGCTTAGAGGTCGTGAAGTGATTTTTCACAACCAGTAGGCTGACTGTCACATTATTAACCGCCTGTCACTATTAATAACCTTGTGTCACATTATCAACCTCCTGTTAGTCCTGTCACATTCCATAGGTATTCTTAAAAGATCGCTACAAATCAGGATTTAATGTTTGCTAGTAGTAAGAAAAATAGTAGGTATATAAACTACGGTTGTGAATGCTGTTATAGCTTTGGCGCCTCAGGTATTATATCCCTTAGCTGCGCTTTGGGATCTAAACAGGCGCCTCAGCTATGACAGCATTCTTAACAACCTTGGCATATATCGGGTGTTTTTTTTTAAATCTCGCGTCCAAGTATGCTGTGCTCCAGCTGAAAACAGCCCCATTCCTCTGATTTTGGCCGGAGCATAGCATGCTCGGACGCCAGATTAAAAAAAAAAAACCGTTAATATACTATTATTATGCAAACATTAACAAATGAGATTAAGTGCCTGAAAATCTGTCTGCTACGTTTCCGTTGGGCCACACTGTATGTAAATATTGGTATATTTCACCTTTATTTATTGAAGTTTTTTACTCAGTACGCTAGATCTACGTACCCCCGCACAGCCCAAATTGGAACAGCAACAAGTGAGGTTCAGTCTGACGCTATAGAATCACCAGGTGAGAAAAATATTATTCTCAAGTAATGATTGTAGATATCCATTTTTGGAAGAGTCATTTCTATACTGGATGTTTGATTGACTTCTTCACTTAGGATTTTTGATATATTCCTGTGTACGTATCTCCTCTGGCGCGCAGCTGCTACCTTCATCCTTCTCCTCCTTCTCGAACCTGATGATGTTTCTCTGTAACCTAAACCGGTCGCAAAATAATTTGTAGGGAAGGGAGTGAAGGGACTTTCATTCAAACATCCAGTAATATTATTTTTGTGAGCTTCCACTGAGCTTCATTTTCAACAATTTTGACTGCTCTGCCACAGCCCTTCTTATAAGGGGTGGGTTGCTCGGTTTGCTCAGGGTTTGTGGGAGTGAGTTCTGATACTTACTTCACCTGAAATCTTGATGTTTACGGCGCCACTGATTTTTTCTCTGCCCCTCGGATGTAGCGTGAAATCAGAAAGCTAATTGAGATGGAATAGATTTTATTTTGGAATCAAGAACTGAAGTTAGAGAAATGTTGCTTATTAAATTGAATGATTGAATAATAAAGATGATTACATAAATATTGAAAGGTTGGGAAATATTAAATCTTATTTCTGAAGGAAATGAGCAGAAAACTATTTATCAAAATCAAACCCTAACAGCCAAGATTAGGTATTAATAAACTAGTGAACAGGTAAATATTAAAATAACTTAATGAATGGTAATATATTATGAAGTCTCGTAGAACAAAAAGGGAAAAAGAAATAAACTACCGAGTAGACCAAATTTACAGGTTGAGAGAAGTTAGAGAGTACAGGTACAGCTAGGCAAAATTAATTGGTTCACGAGAAAAACCTCAAATAGGTTTGGTTCGCAACTGAACCTCTGTATCAATGCCGAATAATTATTATTGATTTAATTATCACCGTCTTATTCTAGAGCGAGTTATTTCACTGCTGAAAGCTATAAAAACTACATCAAGGGACCTGATAACACTACAAAAATATATCTACCGTTCTTCCCTATTTATGTTTTTGCGTCGAGGTGAACTTCAAAATCGAATATTCGTGCACGAATCGTCGTTACAAAAAATGAAGAAATAACAGAATAAACAGAGAATACGGAGTAGCGCTATGCCTTTATTTTAAAATTTGGGGAGGGTGGATAGTACCTACTTAACTCGATTCCTCAAATCAGACGGCGTGGCCGAATTAACATTCCTCACAGGAATAACGCTGACGTACTTCCAGTTTTGAGATGCTTCCCCCGTGGTTCCAAAAGGTATCCTTTCCTTGCAAGAACTTGACCAACGTCCGGGACTAACTGGATTTCCGCTTGGCATAGACAGGACTAAACAAATTGTCTATGTTTCGAAATGGGAACAATTCGGCCGAAATTCCAAAAGGAAAACCCTGGAAGTCATGAGCTTATTGGAGAGACTCACTGAAATGAATTTTACGCACACCTACCTCTAGTGTTTGAGGGTTTTACGCTTGTATGTTTCTGTTAAACTTTCAAAGATCCATAAATCCGCATCAAGCGCGAGGAAATAATGGGCATAACACACCACACAACAGCGAAGTTCACAGAATGGCACTAGCTAAAATTCAATAGGTACCTACGTTAGGGAATGAAAGTAATATCAACGCCATCAAACTGACCTGACCACGTGAATCGCAGCTATCCAAGAATTTGTACAAAATACGGCCTTCAACCAACACAACTTCTTCTCAAAATTTGATCGAGCTGACAAATCCGTCCAAGACGAAAGGATTAATTTTCTTCTATAAATCCTTGCCAGGCTGATCTTTTCAAAACAGGTGAAAATGAGAATAAGACGCCGAATTATTATTTGTTCAAGGAAAAACTCATAGATAAGGCCGCGCACACAAAAACGTAGGTAGTCGGACCGAACCGATAACAGCTATTATTATTGGCATGGCTCGTAAAAATCAAAAAGGCGTAAGTATTGTAACGGAAAAATAGATCGTTACAGCTCTTGCAAGAGCTCTTGGTACCAAATTGTTTCTGAGATTAAGAGAAACAAAGATCGCGATGGTGACATCTGAGACTCGCGACCGGGCAGCGGGAGGGTTAGAATGTGCTGAAGAGATAAAAGAGTTATTACGTGAAGCGCCATGGCGGTCATATCAGTGACGGATATGCCACTTACACTGTGGGGCCCAGTGAGCTAGCTAATCAACTACCTACTTGAAACTACAAAAGTAAGCAGCACTTCCTGTCTGATTGGGGCCGATGCAGTTCCGGGGGCTCCGTGAGGTGGTGCCCCCTGGCCTCCTGATCCGGTGTGTCCCAACGACACCGCTTCGATTCCGTCTGTGGCAGGTCATTCCGGAAGGAGGAAGGGGGCACAACTGGCAGCGTTTTGCAGGAAAGCATGCTTTCAGGGAGGTATCAGGGCGCCACGAATCTAGTTTTCCTGAGCCTTCACGGCTTGTCAACGATTCGAGAGCGTTCGCCACGACAGGAGGGAGTCGCGGCGCTGAAACACACGAAATCAGACCAGAATATACACGAATCAGTGACATCAAACGACATAATACTAAAACGGAGACCCGAAGATGATGCACGGGCGAATTTTTGCCGCTGCCGTACCGAACGTCGTTATAATGCGAGGGGTTCAAACCCTCGCTATAAAAAGTTAGTTACCGAATACCGTCGCTTTTAGGGTCATAGATCGGTATCGAAAGCAAGAATTGTCACTACCTGAGTACCTGTGAAATACGAAATTCACTCACTCAAGGGGCGTGGTGTGCACACAAGTGCACAACAAGCTTATCGGTTATCTATTGGCCAGACGGAGTCCACGTGATTAAAAATATACCGGGTGGCTGACCATACCGTCTTTCGTCGGTAGGTATACGATATAACAAATTACAGAATCGCCGTGCAGCCGGCATGGTTGGCATCGTGGCATCGATGGCTGCCAAGTTTGAACCAAAAGGTAAAATAGGTACCTGACATAGCGAATTTTTAAAAAAAGAAACTGTCAAAATTGTTGTGAACTGAAGACTCTCGAGTGTAATAAAATACCTTGTAATACAGGTCACTAAAAGGAGTAAAAGGGTACCTACATATAATAATTGCCGATTAGTACGGAGGTTAGTCGCCTGAACCTTGCAAATCGTGATACCGCGATGCCGTTTGGTACGAATGCTATCTATACCAGTACCATTGTATCCAGTACCTTCACTTTGAGATATACAGGGTGTCCGTTTTTCGAGGCTAAGCATGGGTATCTCGCCTATCTTAAGAGATACAAAGTCGGTTAAATTAGGAAAAAGTTGCGCATTTTCATGACGGTCAATGATCCAAAAAGAAATTTGACGTATCGATTTTCGTTTTTGAGATATCGTAAAAAACAGGATTTTGATTTTTGTTTTTATTTTTTATTCAAAAAACGGTTGAAGGTGGCCTTTTCTAATGTAGACATTGTCGGGGCACTTTTTCAGGGGGAATCCAAATCTGCCAAAATCTTTATTTTAGCTTTCAAAGCAACCGAGATACGACATTCAACTTTTTTCTCTAATGGGCGCCATATTGGATTTTGATATTTTTGAATACGGTATTCTTATCTGGTTAGAACGATGTGCCACATGTCATTGTTGAATAAATGTTTGACATTTACGTTTTTTCTTATTGTCGATGCTGATTTTGTTTCCAAAGCACTCTTTGAAAAATTTGAATTTTTTTTGGCTCTAAAGCATGAATTCAACAGTGGCATGTGACACAACGTTGTAACCAGAAAATAAAATTTTATTCAAAAATGTCAAAATCCAATATGGCGCCCGTGAGAGAAAAAAAAGTTGAATGTCATATCTCAGTTGTTTTGAAAGCTAGAATGAAGATTTTGGCAACATTGAATTCCCCTTGAAAAAGTGCCTCCACAATGTCTTAATTAGAAAAGGCTACCTTCAACCGTTTTTCAAATAAAAAATAAAAACAAAAATTACAAATTTCTGTTTTTTCTCGATATCTCGAAAACTAAAACTGACAAGTCAAATATCTTCTCGGATCATTGATCGTCATGAAAATTCGCAACTATTCTCTAATTCAACCGACTCTGTATTTCTAAAGATAAGCGAGATACCCATGCTTAGCCTCGAAAAACGGACACCCTGTAGAGCCATCGCCAAATCCCATGCAGGGCTTCAGGGCGGCGGGTCTTGAGGTCAAAGACCAAAAAAGTTAATTGTGTTATTTTCACTCTGACAGAAAGTTGCACCAATGATTTTTTGAAGCCCATCAAATTGTAAATAATTTGATATAATAACAGTCTCTCTACAACATATGGTTCTCAAAATAGAGCATCTGGAAGTAGGAGCATTTTTCGTAACAGCGTCGTGTCGTTTGCTCTGAAAACTACAGTTACCGTAGAGACAAAAAAATTTCAACTGAAGATATCTATTGATGAATGCTTCACGCTAGAACTGTACAAATAGTTTTAAACTCTTCGTTTTTAACTACAGATTGAGAAGCTTCAATTGAGAGAACACTCACCTAGACATATACAGGGTGTACCATAGAAACGAACGGAGCTCTCTGAGAACGAACACATTTTTGCATGTTTCCCGGGGAAAATTTTCAAACACAAATGTTACGCCCAAAAACGATATACATTTATTCACTAAGCTCAAATGAGTTCATCAAGGGCAGTTTCAAAGTCACAGCTCATATCCTAGATGTTTAGTGAGTTCCACAAAATCGTTGATTTTTACTGTCAAGAGGATGGAAGAGCGAATGTGGGAGAATTGGCACCACGGGAGGGTTGCGACAGTGACCTTTTTCAGCATTTTACGATAGTCCATATCAGACCCACAATCTTACGCTGGAAGAAGTCACTCTCCCAACATTCTCGTGGTATCAGACCTTTTATATTCCTCCTAATATCCCGCTATGTAACAATCAACGATTTTGTGGTACTACCATATCATCCAAGATGTGAGCAATGAATCCAAAACTACATTCAATAATCTCATTTGAGCTTAGCAAACAAATGGATGTCGTTGTTGGGAGTAACATTATGTCTTCGAAGGTTTTCCTATTCCTAGGCATAAATTTAGAAATGTGCTAGTTTTTGGAGACCTTCGTTCGCTTCTTTGGTATACCCTGTATAATATGCACTAGAAAAGGGTTTTTACAAACTATACTTTGAAATCTGTAGTTTAAGACGAAGAGTTTTGAAACTATTCGTACAAATCTAGCTTAAAGCATTCAATAGATATCTTCAGTTGAAAATTTTTTGTCGCTACGGTAACTGTAGTTATCAGAGCAAACGGCACGACGCTGTTACGAAAAATGTTCTTACTTCCAGATGCTTTATTTTGACAGCCGTATGTTGTAAAGAGACTGTTGATGTATCAAATTGTTCACAATTTGATGGGCTACAAAAAATCATTGGTGAACTTTCTGTGAGAGTGAAAATAGCACAATTAACTTCTTCGGCCTTTGACCTCATACAGAAAAAAAAACCTACAAGGGGATTTTTTAGGATTCAAAATAAGTTGCGGAGCATCAAATTCCCAATACAAAACAGCCATAAAATTGCTTCTACGAATTTGTTCCACCTCAAAAACTATTCTTTCTGGGCTAGAAGCGCAGGTCGAAACAGAAACCCGGTCAGGCATGTCAAACGGTTACTGAAAGATAATTTTGTGATACTCACTCTCACTTATACCATGATCCAACCAAAAAACAGCGTCAAAATCGAATGAATAGCGTGATTTTTGGAAATTGTCCCTGGTAAGTAGACAACCCGCCGCCCTGAAGCCCTGCATGGGATTCGGCGATGGCTCCATATCTCAAAGTGAAGGTATTGGTGTAGACAACATTCGTACCAAACGGCATCGCGGTATCACGATTTGCAAGGTTCGGTCCATATATCACTGTTAACATCCGCACTAGATACGTTGCTATGTATATCAAGAAACGTATCGCCGATACGTCATCTGTATCGATATACGCATCGATATATCGATATCGCGGACCCCAGCCCTACCCATAAATAAACTAAACTAATGGTCCATCAATATGCGATATTCAAAGGCACGACATGCGCTGTAGGTTCGCAAAGCTAGGGGATGGAACTCATGCGTCTGCGCGAGCTAGGAAAAGTCAAAACCTGCAGATTTTCAACCATCATCGATTTAACAAAGGAAAATAGATGACAAGAAACTCCTGATTTCCATGCTAGATTATGCGGAATGATGTTGTCCATGTGCATTGCTGTCGAAAAAATGAATTCCGCGCGTAGTGTTCCGAAAAGAACGAAAAAGCCGTTTTCAGTGTATAACTGGTTGCCTAGAAGGTGATGTTTTTTGGGAACACACATGAAATGAAACTGTAATGTTCTTTTCGTACGGTTTTTGCAGCCAGGCACTCGACAAACTTCCCGTCATTTTTGGAGAAAAAAAACAGAAAACACAAAACCTCTGATATATTATACATATAACCCGATCAAATTTTAGTTACCATTTGTTTACATGCAGTTTCATGCCATTGACAGACAGGACGGCAACCGCAAGGCAGAGAAGAATACTAGAAGTAGGGCGGTATTTTCAAAAACACACCAACTGATAAACACGTTACCATATTTTCGCTCCTTGTGTATCTAAAACTGATCCATCATTGCTGATGTTGAACACAATGAAATATCAAGAAACACTCTTTTCTCCATAGCTTATTTGAAAGTTTCATTTCCAGCCGTTTCAATAATATACAATGTTGAAATTACGCTTTTTACATGTGTTAGCATACGGCACTATTCTCAAATCCCCTAGCATGGTTGCGCCAGCGCAGAAATGGCACTGAATTTCGCCTATTAACCTGCCTCTAGTACCTAGCACTTGAACTTGAATTTGTTTCAGGTGGAGATGCTAGTTCGAAGCCAAAAAAGCGAATTATTATTTCAACAATTGCTGGGACAATCGCCGGAGCTGCTGGTGGGCTAGGGGCTGCGGCCTCATTTAAGGCGGCGTGGGAAACCCTGAGACTGGGACTGGAAGCATTGCGAGGAATTATCAGGCATATATTACAGCCGTGCGGGCCAGGCACCAAATGCTATCAAGAGTTTACCGAAAAAGTTGACTCAGTAATGCCCGATACCTGCCATGACAAGGACAGTTGGGATCCGGTGTCCCCAGTGTGCACAAATCTGGAAGTCTTACGTGCAAAGATAAGAGCAATGCAAAACACTCTTAATTCTGGCAACTAATCAACTTTCGCACAGTTATTCATGTACGAAGGACGTGAAGTGGAATGTATAAGGTTGGAACTTGAGGCCCGATTTACAGTCCAGGGGAGCGTAAACAGAAACGCAGGCGCAAGAAAATGAACCAGTCACTTTCAACCAAAAACGAGGAGTCAAGGTGCGGATACTGACAGTGATTGGTTCATTTTCGTTACGCTTGCGTCTCTGTTTACGCTTCTGAGAACTATAATTCGGGCTTATGTAACTCAACTAGAAAATACAACTTTTCTGTTCAACTGATCGGCGTACCTACTTCTTTAACCAATAATATGCTTATCAGATAGAATGAATCATGTTATTATGTCTATCTCATCATCCAGCCGCCGCGCCGCGCCGCCTGATAAGATAAGCAACTTGAAAAATGCCTTTACGTACTTCCATTGGAGAATTCAGTTAAGATGAATCAACACTTATATTCCCAAAGTTCACATAGAAAAGAAAAGGTAGGTATAATCAGCACAGTTGATACATTTTTCGACGATGATTATACAGGGTGTCCCGACTACTGTCCCGTTGACTTTCGCACCAACTTTCATTGCAGTACATATCACAAAATGCAGAATTGTTAGGCGTGAATATCGTTTCCTGCTAGAGCAAACCGGTGCTCTCGGGCGGAGTGGTGTGTATTGACATGTTGGCAGCTTCGAAAATAAAAAATGCCAAAGTTGACGGTTTTGAAGGGAAAATTATTATGTACGGCTTCCAAGTGGAATCTTGGAGGTTTCATCTCGTTGAAGAAAACTTCAATCTAGGTAGGTATACATATATTAGTGGAACAATAATCATACTTATCGGGATAAAACATTGACAAAGGTACTTCATGTTGAAAATAATGGTTAGTTGAGGTCACTCCCTTGATGAAAAATAGCACTGCGAAAGTTTTGTTCTCATCGAGGTTCTCATAAATGAATCAAGGGGATGCGGGTTTATCGATGGTCACACAAAAATCACTTGACAATCTATTTGTGGCCCAAAAAAATATTATCTTTCAATTTGATGACCAGGCAAAGGAATTTTTTTTTCCCAGTCGCCCCCTTATAGCCAAATTTTTGAGTGCTGCGAGGCAAATCACTTGAAATTTTACGTTGCTTGCATAGGTATGCCAAATATTGCAGTATCACAAAATGCAGAATCAGGGTCACTTCGCTAGCGTACCGCTGCAGCTATTACTAAATACGCGTCACTTCGCTAGCGTACCGCTGCAGCTATTACTAAATACGCGACTTGGCCCAGCCAGAGTCAGTAAACACCGTCATAATTGAAAGTGCAATGTGCCTTCAACAACGCAATGGCACCTATTCCAAATACCACATCACGTGTATCAAGCGTGATTATAATTCATTCTTGGTTTATCTGTCTATTGTCCAGCCAAGTGATCACCTCCGATACAAATAACCCAACCAAGCCAGGGGGTTATAACTTATTCTTGGTTTGTCTGTTTCTTGTCCAGCCGGGTGATCACCTCCGATACAAATAACCCGACCAAGCCAGGGGGTAACGCACAAGGCTCCTGTCCAGCTACACAGGGTTACCGCTGATCCCGAATCGTGCAGTGAGGCCAGGGGAATTAAGCACAAGGCCCCTGTAGCGTATTAGCGCAGACAAAATCTCAACCGTCTACTCTGTATAAGCAATGCTGAGGTTCTCATGTTTGATTATTTACACAAGCACAATCAATTCACAATAACTAAGTAGGTATATGCTCTGTGAGAAGACTTACTGTTTGGATGTTGACAGCTTCATAATTTGTCACAAAGAAAAATGCACCTTGTCAGTAACTATGCATAATAATTTTACACACAAAAGGTAAACAAAGTACAACCAACCGTTGTTTGTAGTCAATTGTTATTAAAAAGAGCTTTCTTACACAAGTGATCATACCGAGTAAAACGAAATCAAGTGCAATTTGATAGTAGCATAATCGGAGTTCGAGAATCAAAATAGGCAGACCCGAAGTCCACAGCATTATTTGATAGACTTCACAGATTTTTTGAATTAACCGGATTATTAGCATTGTTGCTGGACTTTTGATGGATATATGAAGTAGGTACGTGAGGGCTCCAAAAAGTTATTTTAAAATTATTCCAGGTCCCCTAATAAACATGCAATGTGCAATAAACAGTAAACACGTTGAAACCGAAAGATTGAGAACATTTCCTCGAAGAATAATCGTATAAAACCTATTCCAAAAAAACATTTTCTATACCTACATATTATTGCTAAACCTGATCGTTTAAACCTTGACTAAGTAGGTACTTGAGATATCAAAATCTAATATAAGTAGTTATGCAGGAACAACTTATGTTTCAGAACACAAATCCGAATTAAGTACCTGCCTGTGGAAACAAAACAATAAAGAAACAGAACTGTGGAACAGAACTGTGCAAAAAGAACAAAAACAGAACAATTGTTATTGCTTGCTTTCATCAGGTGCCTCTACTCCAGAATTTTACACAAAAATCCGACAAGTTTTCTGTTCTTCAAATTTCTTTTGATCGAGTTCAGGGATTAAATAAAGTGGTAAGAGTCGGAATCTTGTCATTAAAAGCTTTGCCAATAAAGATATAAAAATCTAATAAATACCTACTATTAATGTGTACCTAACTAACTGCAGTTTATATTTTATAACGCGATTGCAAATCAAGTAACTATCTATGGACACAGGACACTAAAGTTTCAACAATGATGGCTATGTGCTGTTTTAAGTGGGTATGAATAGGTACCTACCTACCTCAGTTCGGTATAAAAATCCAACAACGTTTTGGTTCCTCTTATTTCTTTTGATACAGTCTAAGGATCACAAAGATGAAGGTCATCGTCGTTGTAACTTTGGTCTTCACAATAGCAGCCGTGGTAAGTTAACTGCTCAAGTTATTCATAAAAATGGGAATGTCATGACCCAGTTCTTAGCTGGGATTTGAAATTCAGTGGGATATCAGCAAAAGTAGTTTTCTTGCAATTCTATCAGGCCAAATCAACGTACCTATCTACTGTTAACAATATTAATTTCTTCGTTTCTTTCGATCTCAAATTTCCAAATTACATGGAACCTGTAAATTATACTACAGCAGCTAGGTATGAATTCGATTTTTGACAAAAGTTTTCTCTCTTTTTGCGACTTTTGTTCAGAAATAGTATTTAGTGTATATGTGAGCATCATTTAAAGAAAACAGCCGATGGTTTGCGCTGCAATCCGCGCCTCCACGTACCAAACAATCACATTACCTATCCTTCTAATATTACAGACCTAACGAAAACGTAACAGACAGATTTTCAGGCACTTCACATTACTTTTTCGAAATAAACCCGCATAGGTTGACTATATTTTCAAGGAGTCCGAATGCTATTAATTTAACAGTATATTACGTCAGGCAGTCAGGATAATACCTGTGACTATAATTCTTGCTATCAGGGAAAGTTCAAGACACTTCAGTTTCTGACACCAGTTGAACTTCAACTTTAAAGATTGTTCCGAGGATTGTTTTGACTTCTGTCAACATTCAGAACTTGGGCATGGGCCCTATCCTCCCGGATAGTATTGACTTACTTGACACTGCATTACCTACCTATCGTTGCATCACCTTATGCTGACAACTCAAATTGTTTCCTCATGTCAACTCGTAAAGTTAACTTACATACACATATGTTTACTCCAGACATGTTTCAGGCTCCCTTTACTTGAAGCTCGTACTTGAAGTTGAAGTCAATCAAGTGTGAAAACATTAAACAACAATTCATTCAAATAGACAAATTGAATGAACCAACAAATGGAACAAGTCAATGGGCATAATTAAATTATAGCTACCAAGTATTGGTTAACTCGATTGCGCAACTCAAATTGTGGTACCTATTGATCTATCACAAAATTCAACTAAATTTCAACCATAATGAGCCCCTAATAATTTGGGATGAGATATTCTAATTTACACACAGCATTGATAAAAATAGAACTTCAATATCAACATAATCAATAACCAGTGTTACGTCATCGGATCTCGAATGGTTACGTGGTTAGCACAGTTATTGATTAAATTTCAAAGTTATCTTTAACACAAGTGACTTCATGTTTGTTTATTGAAATTTGTGGAATAAACTCACAGATGCGTCTCTATGAAACAATTGTTCCAATACTAGATTTCTTTACCTATATTTGCGTATATTTAACAATCAATAATATTATTCAACTAATACCTGTGTATAATTATATTTCACTACCTAATTGTTTCTATTATGCAAACATTAACAAATGAGGTTGAGTGTCCAAAAATCTGTCTGCTACGTTTCCGTTGGGCTACGCTGAATGTAGATATTGGTATATTTCACCTTTATTTATTAAAGTTTTTCACTCAGTACGCTAGCTCTACGTACCCCCGCATCGCCCGAATTGGAACAGCAACAAGTGAGGTTCAGTCTGACGCTATACAATCACCAGGTGAGCAAAATATTATTTTCAAGTAATTGTTGTAGATATCCATTTTTTGAAGAGTTATTTTTATACTGGATGTTTGATTGACTTCTCCACTTATTTTTCATGCATTCCTGTGGTGTATCTCCTTTAGCGGGCATCTGCTACCTCCATCTTTCTCCTCCTTCTCGAGCCTGATGCTGGCTACTCCCTTGTAACCGAAACCGGTCGAAAAAAGCACTCTTGTTCAACATCAATATAGGATGCACCATTTTCCAGTAAAATCAATCGAGTATAACAATCTGGTATCTGGTTTTTGAATTTCCAAAAATCAAAATCAAAAATTTTCAATTTTTTTTTGGAAATTTTCAAAATTTGATGGCAATGCCCATACATTTTCTTTTTGGAAGAGTTTCTTCTACTTGACGGGAAAAAAATCGATTTCCGTCAACAACTTTTTTAGTCGCATCAGAAACCCCTCAATAATGATTTCCATCGTTTTTCTTTCTTTACCTTGTAGGAAAAAGAAACTGTCAAAATTATTGTGAATTGAACACTCTCGAGTAATAAAATACCTTGTTTTAACAGGTCGCTGAAGGGGTATAATTGTCTATACGTTGCTATACAGGGTTATTCAGAAGTCCGGAACAAAGTTAATAATTTTTGACCCTATTTGTTTTGAAAAAACACTCAAACAGATCGACTTCTAAAAAGAGCAAGCCGTTTCTCCATAATTTGTGTTATGATCTACCGTCAACTCCTTGACCTCTAGCCACCCTTAGTATTTTTTTTTTAAATGGCACTCTTGGCTTGAGGAAGGGGCTCGTTGGAAAGCTTGTCAAAAACTGTAGCCAGATCTACCATTGAAAGGGGAACCCCAGGGTTACTCAAAAGTCCGGAACAAAATTCACAATTTCTCACCATATTTTTTCCGAAAGAAAAACGGTCAAACAGGTCGATTTTTAAAAATGGCAAGTCGTTTTCCCATGATACGTGTTATGATCTACCATCAACCCTTTAACCCCCAGCCCCCCTTGGTATCTTTTTTTATATAACACCCTATGGCTTGTGGGGGCTTGTTGGAGAGCGTCCAACCATTTACAATGGTAGATCTGAATACAGTTTTTGCAGTGGCGGCTGGTGAGGGAGGGCTCAAGGGCGGCGCCCCCCCAACACTAAAGGCGGCAAGAGGTTTTTATCGGTAGGAAGACATGGAATGCATTGTATTAATTATACTCATTCCAAAGATTTGGTTTAGTGCAAAAACGTTCAGTCATTAGTCAATTCATATTTTAACAAAATAATTCTAAGCGATCGCACGGTCGAAGAAGTTCGTCTTGGGCTCCGTATTCGGCGCCCACCGCCGATGCGGTGACGCCGGGGTGCACCCGCGCAAAACATGTCCGTAACCATGGCAACGCGAGGCGCGGCTCCCGCTCTATACTGCAGATATGGGCTCCGTTTCTCGAGCCCCCAGCCGATTGAAATAATCGATATAATTATTTATGTACTCTTCGATTAATCAACAGTTTGCAAACATGAAGATAGCTGACCTAAAAAAGGTACATTTAGGTCATCAAGCCTACAAGAAGATATAAATGCAAAAAAACAACGGACGTCCGATTACAGCATTGATTTACTGAATATAAAGCAAATCGAACCCGCAAGAATAAATTCGTGGTGCATCAACTCACACATAATTTTGACAAAACAGTAAATGCTAAAACTCCATATGGTTGCGATGCGGATACGACAAAAAAGTTTTTGTCTCGAGTTTCGTCATTTCGCGAACTGAGAACTGTTCTATCTGCACTCTTTGTAGAAAATGTTTTTCGAACTTCGAACCAACAAAACATGGACGAAATGTTTCATGATTTGAACAATTAGATCAGAAACGGAAAAGGAATAAAAGCCTCTTTCTCTAGTTTCTGATCTAATTGTTTATATCAGGAAACATTTTGTCCATGTTTTGCTGGTTCGAAGTTTGAAAAACATTTTCTACAAGAAGTGCAGATATAGAACATTATAGTTCTCAGCTCGCGAATTTGTTATTAACTTGAGCCCTCCTTGCAAAAAACTCACGAGCCGCCACTGAGTTTTTGACAAGCTTTCCAATCCAACGAGCCCCAGCAAGCCACAGGGTGCCATTCAAAAAAAAAAAAACCCAAAGGTGGCTAGGGATTAAGGGGTTGACTGTAAATCATGACACTTGTAATGGAGAAACGACTTGCCCTTTTTAGAAATCGGGCAATCGGCCGTTCGAGCGTTTTTCCCGAAAAAAAAGGTCAAAACTATGAATTTTGTTCCGGAATTTTGATAACCCTGTATCGCTGATACGTCATCTGTATCGATACGCATCAATATATCGATATAGCTGGACTCCCAGTTGCGAATATTCGGACAGAAAATGCGAAATTTAATGTCAAAGTCGTTATATTGGTCAATCAGAGCCCTCGAATTCAAAATTTGACATATAAAATCGCATTTTCTGTCCGAATACTCGCATCTGGGAGTAAACTAAAAATGGCTCATCAATCCACCCTTCTAGTACCTAGCAAGGCTGAGTACAGCCTTAAGGCTGTATTCTCAACAAGCCAAAACAATTTTGAAAATTTCTGCCTTAAAAATGGAGATATAAACTAATTTTTTTTTGTACGGTATACTTAGTGTATTACAAAATTGAGTACTGAGCGGAACTTTTTTCAAATAACGGTTCTGTACTCAATTTTCTACGTCTCTCAAAATTAGATAACAGTTGATATTTTTTTTTGTGTATAAAAAAATGGCCCAGTAATCCTTCAGAAACTTTTCCAGTGTATCAGGGCTATTCGGTTTCTGAAAAAATGTAGGGTAATCCAAACGGAAACAAGGTGAACAAACATTAATGGAATCCTATAAAAATTTCTATATCTTTTCATCTTTATTTTTGAGAGAGAAATATTGAAACCCTGCGTATACAGCCTTGAATGCATTTGTTTCAGGTGGAGAAGCTGATGGTTCGAAGCCAAGAAAGCGAATTTTTATTACCCTTTCAATAATCAATCTCATCATTTCATCAATTGCTGGGACAGTCACCGGAGCTGCTGGTGGGCTAGGGGCTGCGGCCTCATTTAAGGCGGCGTGGGAAAGCCTGAGACTGGGACTGGAAGCAGTGCGAGGACTTATCAGGCATATAGCAGAGCCATGCGGGCCAGGCACCAAATGCTATAGAAAGTTTATCGAAAGCGTTGACTCAGTAATGCCCGATGCCTGCCACGACAAGGACAGTTGGGAACCGGTGGCCCCAGTGTGCACAAAACTAGAAGTCTTACGTGCAGAGATAAGAGCAATCAAAAACACTCTTAATTCTGGCAACTAATCAACTTTTGCACAGTTATTCATGTAGGAGGGACTTGAACTGAAATGTATTAGCATATGTATTAGGTTGGAACTTGAGGCCCGATTTACAGTCGAGGGGAGCGTAAACGGAAACGCAGGCGCAAGAAAATGAACCAGTCACTATCAGCCAAAAAGGAGGAGCCAAGGTGCGGATACTGACAGTGACTTTTGTTACGCTTACGTCTCCGTTTACGCTTCCGTCGACTATAACTCGGGGCTTATGTAACTTGACTAGAAAATACAACTTTTCTGTTCAACTCATCGGCGTACTTCTTCCACCAATAATATGCTTATCAGCTAGAATGTATCATGTCATTATGCCTATCCTATCATCCAGCCGTCGCCTAATAAGCAACTTGAAATAATGTCTTCACGTACTTCCATTGAAGAATTCAGTGGAGACGAATTTACACTTAAGTTCACTTATTCCTAAAGTTCACGTAGAAAAAAAAGTAGGTACCTATAATCAGCACAGTTGATACATTTTTCGACAATGATTATACGTCTTGACTGTTCCGTTTTTCAACGCTCACTGTGCAAAATAATTGACGTCAGTCGATCAAAGACGTTAAAAAATGTCAAGATACCAATTTTCAAATTGATAACAGTCACATCAAGAAGCAATTTGCAATTTTCGACTCGAAAATATTTTTCAGTATTTTCGAGATATTTCAAAAACGACCAAAGACCAAATGACGTCTGATGAATGTCCAATGGTCAAATTATAGACGTCCAGGGTCCCGTTACGTCAACTCTATCTCTTAAATTTTGTCGAACAAAATCACAAACTACCTACTTAATAGTGTCTAGAAGAAAGATCTGAAATAAAAATTTCGGACGATCCACAAAGTTTATTTTATTTCCCCCATACAAGTAACGGGACCACGGAGCGAATTGGGGTGCTGGTCGGGTGAGAAAGAGAAACTACAAGCATTGCTTCTACAACCAAACACGAGAAGTAGGTAGAGGTATTATTAGCGGTATTAGTGAAGGAATTTCCTTCCTTGGAGGAAGGAAGCAAGTAGGGTAAGGAAGCAGTAAATAGGGGAATTGAGCAACTAGGGAAAGGGAGCAACAAGGAAACAGAAATTTAGAAGCCCATGGAGAATTCATGTTAACAATGGAGGAATATACAAGGTGGCTCAACAAAAACAGAACAGAGGAGTTTTTGGGTATTTCACCTAATTTTTTTGAGAGAAGCTGGGACAGGTCGATATTTATATCAACGGGGACATTGGAAACATACAATGGCGAGTTTCTATCTTCAGCCCCTTCATCCCCTGAGAGGGTTAACTTTGAAATTTGAAACAACACTACCCACCTTGAGATACATCAAATTGAAGAGAATTGAATTCTCTTTATGGAAAAAATATTTCTTCAATTTTTCACCCACGCCTCTTTCCCCTAAAATTCTCTTAGTTTCCAATTGATCATTCTTGACCACTAAATTCTCTCCAGTACAGTTAACGTCATCCGGCACAGCATCGGAGGAGAAGATCTTCTGTGTAGAAAGTGCCACTCAAATTCACCCCTTCACTCTCCCGCCCCAACTTCAAAATCTAAAATGACACTACCAATTTTGTGATACATCAAATTGAAGGGAATTGAATTTTCTTCCTGGATAAAATGTTTCAAAAACCCTCTTTTCCCCTAAAATAGTCCAAATGTTCAATTTATTGAAGGAGAATTTAAATTAGAGGAAAAAGAATTTAATTCTCTTTGATTCGACATATTACAAAGTAGGTGGAGTGTTAGTAAATTTTGAAGTTGAGGTGGGGAAGAGCAAAGGGGTGAATTTGGGTAGCACTTTTTCCACCGAAAATTTTCTCCTTCGGTGCTATTTAGGATGACGCTGATCAATCTGGAGAAAATTGAGGGGTCGAGAATATAAAATGAGACAGTCAGAGAATTTTTGGAAGCAGGAGGTTAGGGTTAAGATTTTTAAAAACATGTTTTCAGAAAGGGAATTTAATTCTCTTTAATTTGATGTATCTATCGCGAGGTGGGTGGTGTGATTTGAAATTTCGAAGTTAGTTGGGGTGGGTGGGGGTGAGGGGGCTTGAGATAGAACTCCGGCAATGTATGTTTCAGATGTCCCCCTCCATATAAAATCGACCTGTCCGAGCTTTCTTCAAAGCAATGAGGTGAAATGCCCAAAAAAACCTCTGTTGTGTGTTCGTTGGGCCACCCTGTACTTATAAGTTTGAGGTTGGGAATTTCGACATTTGTCGTGGTGCTCCAGCTCTCCAGCGACTACTTCTGAAACAGATCGTCTATGAACAGATCCGAAAGGCGCGATAGTAGTGGAAACGAGCCGAAAACATGCCGAAACGAATGGAAATCATGCCTGCGTAAGAAAAACTAGTAAGTAGGTACCACATAAATTAATTTCTTGAAACTGATAGTCATGCGTCCTCACTCTCATGGTGGCCTTACAGAACTTCGTATGTCGCCGGCGACAGTGTCGCTGACCAATAGGATTCGATCTGCCTGTACTCCCCTACCTCCCTCCGTAATTCCCGCGACACGAGTTTCTGTCGTCGTGTCGTTCAAATTATTCAACTACAGTGGAGTGAGGGACTGTCTGTCGTCGGCGACATACGAAGGTCTGTAAAGCCGCCATGGCCGCCATTATGAAGGTCCGATGAACGTCTAACAAAGTCTAATGAAGTGAGGAAACAGAATTCTCGGATATAATAATAAGAAAACTCGACTTAAGGGCTAACTAATAAATATATCAATCAAAATCCAATAAGCAGGTATAGTGGCTAGAGTTTATGTTCTAGAATAATACAATGGCGAATTAAATACCTGCCTATGACCACAGGACATAAAAGTTTCAACAATGGTCATTCATGTGATGGTTTTTAATATAAAAATTCGATAAACTTTTTGTTCCCCATATTTGGCTTGGTCCAGGCTAAGGATCGCAAACATGAAGATCACCATAATTGTAACTTTGGTGTTCGCTGTAGCGGCCGTGGTAAGTTTACTGTTAAAGTTATTTTAGAAACGAAAATGTAGGTAGAAAATTGTCTAGTGACTGGTAGGTATAGCTATGTTTGTACCATTCGCATGTTTGATTTAAATCCCTCCTGAACCCATTTATTAGAAAGGACACAGGACACAGAGTAGGACTGGGATTAATTTCTCAGCCATGTCGCCAGCCAGGGTAAAATAGTTCTCGAAGAAGCATGAGGCTACGTCGACGGCTGGGTCAGCGTATCTGCTCAACAATATTTCTTTGAATCGGAATTTTGCTCAAATCACACAGGCAAGCTGTAAGCTGTAGTAAATCAATAGGACAGGCTGAGAAATGACTCTGTAATGTCGGTAGTACGAGAGAGTAGTACTCAAACATTTGCTTGTCACTGAATTTGTGCTCTTTTATTGCGACCTTTGTTCGACAAATTATTTTTCACCGTTGATTTTCAAAGCATTTCTCTCAGTACGCTACAGCTACTCACCCTGACAACGCGAGAAGCATTGGAGCAGCAGGTGTAGTCCAATCTGACGATGTGCAAAAAAGGGATGGTGAGAAAAATTTCATTTTTCTATTATGTAGCATCAAGTCCCATCCGGAACAATTTCAGTTTGAGCCAGTTATGGTCTTGCAATACCAAAACCATACCTACTCTGGTCCACCAACAGAAATAGTGATCGCTTATCTAGAAACCAGGTTTACACTGCAACCTGCATCAGCCAATCGTCTCCTAACTCTCCTCATAGCACCACATTTGGTAGAACCATTCGAAACGCTGCATCCCGAAACCACGAACACGCTTCTATCACTCTTTCCGTTAGTGGACCAGACCACGCAGAGACTAGAGATGCATTACGCTCTTGATCCTAGTCGCTGAAAAAGTTTTGGACTTTGCGTTTTATGACGTCAAGATGCCACTTGGTAGGGGTATTAACTTGACTATTGTCCTTCGATCCGTCAGACTTGTAGCTGTCGGCGTCAACCATGCCGGCGGTGTATACAGGGTGAAAAATGTTAAAAATTATTATTGAATGAAACAAAGCACGCGGGCACTTATCAATTGCCATAATAACAATAATAGCATCGCTCTACATCCCATGGAGGGACTTTACCTATAAAGCGGAAGGCTGGAGCTTTCACTTTTTCCGCAACTTGGTAGTCGTGTACCCGCGGAAAGATCGTCTTAGAATAAGAGGACATGTGGTAAGCATCTCGCATTAGACTAACTGCATTATCCCCCCTCTTTGTTGAAAGAAGGCTGGAACCCAATTATTTACGAGAGGCGACTGGGTGGGCCACCTTGCCGATTGCTTTCACGAACGGCAGCTTAAAATGTTATCAAATCAAAAGAAACCGTTCTTAAATATCTATCTTAAAAATCGTTTTACTGGGAGTAAAAGTGACATTTCTTGTAGCAAGTCTGTAGGGTTCTGGCAGTTGCCGAGTCCCAAATACCGATAGACGCGATTTGGGACAGAACGACAGTAATCAGTTCTAGGAGAGTCCATGGCAAGAGGAAAATTTATCCAAAGCTAGCACGCCACGGTCGAAGGGCCAAGGCCCTTTCGGACATTCAAAAGTTCAAGCTCATATTGATAGAACAACGTGTTTGATCAATCGATAAGATTTATTATCATCCATCAGAGGTCGAGAAGATTTCGTTTAAAACTTGTAGCACTGATGCCCGGTTGCACGAACATGGTATCTAATTTTGCGACGTAGCAAATTGAATCGGGTTGCAGGAACAGGGTATCAAACGAGGTAGCAAACAGGCTGTGGCTAAGGTTATCACGCATTTGAACTACTTGCATCTTTTTATGCGTATGCACGTACCTAAAAGGTCTGATTCGACACTTTATTTTGAATTTTCCAACGTCTCCGATTTTTATTCTTCTGAAGAAGAACAAGAAGTAGAAGTTGCAGTTCGTTGTGTCATTGCCGATCAAAAAAAACCGTCTCGTAGATAAGATGTACCTACCTCGCGTCGCGAGCTGTCAAAGTCAAAGAAGCGTCAGGAATTTCAGAGGTTAACAGCATTATTTATTTCTTCGAGTTTTGAAGAATAATATGCAAATCATTGCACCGAATTAAGGCATAAATCCATGCACAGGCTGTCGATCAGGTGAATATGACAAACTGCCTCCGTAAATGCTATTATGTCGATCAACAATTCCAGGTTCAGGCGATGGGAGTTACCGACTGAAATTGCGAACACTTGCTGGGTGCCTCCACGAGCCCTGTACCTGTACGGCGGAAACAAAGCTGTTGTTTACACCAAGAACGCGGAGCTCTTTATTGCAAAGTATTGCTCAGTCAAAGTATGAGTGCTTCGGTGACAACGATGAGTTACAGGAGTACTGGGACTGTGATCCCGTGACGAAACTTGAACAATTTTGGGCCGCTAGTGACACTGTATCAAGCATGTGTCAAGGTGATATCCAGTGCTGATTCAGTAGCTCCAGAACAGCTTTTGACGACAGGAAATACTGCAGGAGTCGTTGGCATGAGCAACAGCAAAGAAATTGAGAGAAAGGAATGAAACTGAATTCTGGATTTGTCAAGTTTTTCTTTGGTACAAAAATAGACCTCACAAACTGAAAATGGCTGCCTCTTTTCTCTTGTCTTATTGTCTCTTGCCCTAATCCTTAGATGTGCACATTTAGGTAGTTTAGGTCCCTTGCCCATCAGGTCCCAACACGACCCACGACTCAGCAACTGCAATAAAGAGTTAACCGGATCGAAACGTGTGGTGGACGGTTTGTTGTTGACCGGGCCGTCACAATATGTCACGCTGTATGCGTATCTAAAATGTCTGACTCGGCGCTTTCTGAATTTTCGGAAGTCTCCGAATTTTCCTCTTCTGAAGAAGAGCAAGACGTTGCAGGTGCAGTTCGTCGTGTAAATGCTGAGCGGAAAAACCTCTTCGAGTTTTACAACGACAAGGAATTTAAGGAGCGATATAGGTTCACGAAGGACAATGTGTTGCGGATCGTGGATCTCATCGGAGTTGAAGACCTAGAGCTATCTTCTTCGGTGTATTTCTTTCCGCGCACCATTTCCACTCTTCAAATTTGCTTGACTCTTGACAGCTAGACTTCAACTGTTTCAAATGTCCTCATATACAAACAAACCTGTATAACTGATTGCCTGCACCCATCAGCCAAAATTCTCTATTTATGAGCACAAAATGTAAACTCAAACGTATACTCGGTTTGAATTAGGCACACCAGTGCTTTTCTCACTCACAATATCAGCTCAGCTTTCCATTCCCATATTTTATTCAATTTTTTGTTTGACACATTATGTCAGTCGTCACCCTAGACACTCCTTTTTTTACGCCTACAAATAGCCTACCATTTGATACCGAGTTTGGTACCGAAGCTAATTTGCGACGGAGCAAATTTTAGTTTCTTGCAACCGGGGGTGAGAGCTTTGAAATATGCGTTTTATATCAAACTACACAAAGAAGGTGTGTATCCAAAGTTTCCGATGGATTAGCGAGGTATTATGAGTCTTTGATTGCCATGCAAGAGTGACATAAATTATAATACAGGGTGTTTCAGGGATGATAGCAAAAAATTCAACTGTGGGTAGATCTCGTCAAAATATGACGAAAACCTATATACCATTTTGCAAAGTTCGGCCTAATGACGAAGATACAGCCCTCTAAAGTTCACTTTTTTCGGATTTCAAAAATTTGTAACTCGGGAACGTTTCGACAAATTTAGCTTCAATTCAACATAAGCTGGTTTGTCATAATTATTCATCAACCTGCCAAATTTGGAAAGAATCCAACCAGTGGTGTAGGAGTTCTGAGGGTCAATAATTCAGAAGCATCCGAGAGAAAGTTGACTTAAGGTGACCCCTTATAACTTCTACGCCTTTGATTGGATTCTTTCCAAATTTGGCAGGTTGATAGATAACTATGACAAACCAGCTTATGCCGAATTGAAGCTGAATTTGTCGAAACATTCCCGAGTTCCAAATTTTTGAAATCCGAAAAAAGTGAACTTTGGAGGGCTGTATCTTCGTCATTAGGCCAAACTTTGCAAAATAATATATAGGCTTTCGTCATATTTTGACGAGATCTACCTACAGTTGAATTTTTTGCTATCATCCCTAAAACACCCTGTATAATGATCGATTAACAGGACTACTGCCAAATCACTAGCACGCGAAATCGAATGGATGTCGCGGTTTGACAAACGATGAAAAGGAGGATTTTTGAGTTTCGACCCCCCATCATATCATGAGAGAATCCTGGACCAAAAAAGGCGGCAAGTTTCGTAGTTTAGTTTTCCAATAGTGATCTCGTTCGAGATACCCGACTTCTAAAGAAAAATTGTCTCCTTGGGTTAACCTCTTGACGATTTTCTTCAACAGGGCCCAGCGTACCTTTATCCACCTTAAAAGGGTTCAAATGGCTGAAAGCTGACCCTTGGGTAATGAAAGAAGACGTAAGCAAAATGCAAAAAGATGAGTTTGTGCTTTAAGTTCTGTGTCCATCTGCTTTGGTTTCCTAATAAATATTGATTTTCAATTTTCATTTTCTCTTTCTCCATCTGTTACATCGTCGGCATAGTTGGCGTAGCTGACGGCCGCAAAGTCTCAGTCCAAAGACAAAAGACAATGATCTAATGATTATTATTCTTACTTACATTATTCATAGTATCAGCTCAAATCAACTTGTTTCAGATGCAATTACTGCTGTCGCAAATGGCAAGGCTGATGATGGTCAAAAGCCTAAAAAGCGTTTTGTTATTTTTGCATCAATTGCCGGAGGTATCAGTGGAACTATCGTTGGAGGACTGTTTTCGGTCGTATCAAAGGTGGTATGGGAAATCTTCAGACTGGTAACGGAAGCAGCACGAGCAGTTTGGAGAGTATGGAAAAGGCCGTGCTGGGCCAACACCAAATGTGACGAAGAAGTTCGCCAAGATATAGACATATTATTGCCTGATGTCTGTAAAGACAAGTGGAGTTATGGAGAGGTGCCAAAAGTATGCACAAATCTAGGGGCCAGTCTAGGAAATATAAGAGCTTTGAAAAATACTTTCTATAGTGGCGAAAAACACTAGTTCTCTAGTCCTTTTCATCTAACAAGGCCATGCAGCTATTTTTATGTCGCTAAAACTGACTACCTAACTAAACTGAAAATACATTTTCTAAGCCTTCTGATTGATCGGCGTACTTCTTTAACCAATGTGACCTACCAGCTAAATGTATTGACCCAATTTGCTGGCTCCCATTCCGTCGCCTTCCAAGTGAAAACTTCATAATATCATCCCGTAAGGTACCTATCTACTTCCATTAAAAAATCAAGAAAAATTAAGAAGAATGAAGAATTCCATAATCGGATTACTTCTTTCACCACCAAAAGATGCAACAGTCCAAAGAGTAAACGCGCCGTTGATAACAATGTCATGCAATTGCAAATCAACTGGGTTTTTCTAAGCATGCAACCTAATTTTATCTGATGTTTAATGAAAACAAGCTATCCTTCCCGCCAGAGATGATGGTCTTCGTATTGGCTCTGTTGCTAAGTTAGGTATCTCTCCCAGCCTTATCCTGGCTTGCTCTCACTCAGTAGCCAACACTATAACCGCTATCCTGCCACCTTTACTTAGCCTAAGTGACAATACTCAACTTACCGAACCAAAAAAAAGCTAGAACCAACAACCAAAATCTAGAGATCCCTACCGGCAAATTTCATTCCCAAAAAGTTTGGTCCAACAGTGATTAGTAAACAATCTAGAATCCACCGTCTAATGAACGTCCAGTGAATGTCTAATGAACGTCTAATGGATGTTTAGATGAATGTTAATTGATTGTCCAGTGAACGCGTGATGAACATCTAATGGACGTCTAATGAACGTCTAATCAACGTCTGACGGACGTCCAGTAAACTTCCGATAAATGTCGAATGAACATCCAGTGAACGTCCAACGATAGTCTGATCGATGTTTAATGAACGTTCACTAGATGTTTCTGGAGATCTCATGAATAATCATCTTGAATTCAGTAGTTCCCCATGGATATTCAATGGAATATCCAATGGAATTCAATAGTGCGGTTTTTCTGGGTGTCGCGACCGATGTACACATGGCGTGGACGTACCTGGTGGATAGGGTGTGCAAAAAACTCAATAAATGCTATTATGTGATACTGAATCTAAGAAGGACACTAGACATTGACACAATGTTGACTATATACTATGCATTCGCGTAGGTACTCGGCGATTTCCTACGGTATCATTGCTTGGGGGCGGGCTGAGTAAGACACGTATGCACAATGGTGGAGGTGCGATAATTCCAGAGCTTGCCGGAGTGTACGCCATCCTGATGGAAGTTACACAAGCCACGGTGAAGGTACTGGCGGCCAAAGCTGGAATGTAGATACCAGGAGACCCATGGAATGTTGCCGAATAAAGCACTCGAGTATACCTATAAGCGCAAATGGGCCGACCGACACCATTTTCATATAGACACAATTTTTAAATTCACAGCAACAGCGACTACATCAACGGTGAAGTTAAGCAAAGCGATATTCACTATTTAGGTGCGGTAATTTATTTGATGTGTATTTAGTAGTACCCAGTAATAAACATCGTGTAATTATATGTCCGTTTCTCTTCATAAAAGTACCCAACGTGAATCCGTAACAATATCTTGAAACTGTTGTATCTTTATAGACCTGAAATGACAGCTTATGATAACTTACATACCAGCAACTACTTCCGAAGCAGATCCGAAAGGCGCGATAGTAGTGGAAACGAGCCGAAAACATGCCGAAACGAATGGAAATCATGCTTGCGTAGGAAAAAGTAGTAGGTAGGTAAGTACCACATAAATTAATTTCTTGAAACTGATAGCCATTCCAACATGCGTTCTCACCCTTACGGACTTGAAAATGTCTGAAGAAGTGAATGTGATGTGTTTCGTTACCAATAAAAGTGTAGAAAAAATGGAGTCAACGTAAACTACGTCTAATGTACATCTAATGGACGTTAATAATTAGACGTCCAATCAACTTTGAATGGACGTTGAATAGACGTGTAATGAACGTCTAATGGACTTCTTATGGGCGTCTAATGAACGTGCAATGGTCGGTTGATAAACGTCTAATGGACATTCAATGGACGTCTAATGAACGTCTATCGAACATCTTTTTTACGAAGCTACGTTTTATGGACGTCTAATGGGCTTCTTTCTTCTTAATAGAGGTCGGATGAACATCTCATGGACGTCTTATAATGGCCTGATGAATGTCTAATGGACGTTTTATGGACGTCTTATGAACGTCTAACAAACGTCCAATGAAGTGAGGGAATAAAATTCTCGGATATAATAATCAAAAATTCGACTTAAGGGCTAACCAATAAATATATCTAACAAAATCTAATAAGCAGGTATAGTGGTTGCAGTTTATGTTCTAGAATAATACAATGGCGAATTAAGTACCTGCTTATGGACACAGGACACAGGACACAAAAGTTTCAACAATGGTCATTGTGATGGTTTAACTGTTGAAGTAGGTATATGTATAGGTACTTCAGAATTTAATATACAAATTCGATAAACTTTCTGTTCCCCACATTTTGCTTGGTCCAGGCTAAGGATCACAAACATGAAGTTTACCAGACTTGTAACTTTGGTGTTCGCTGTAACGGCCGTGGTAAGTTTACTGTTCAAGTTATTTTAGAAACGGGAATGTAGATAATTGCCTATCCTACCACCCGTTACTGTCTAACAGCTACCATCCGCATATTTGATTTAAATCCCTCATAAACCCATTTTTTAGCTAGGGCACAGAGTGGGATTGGGATTAATTTCTCAGCAACAATATTTCTTCGAATCTGAATTTCTCAAATTATACAGGTGTGCTGTAAGCTGTAGTAAATCAATAGGGCAGGCTGAGAAATGACTGTATGGTCGGTAGTACTCAAACATTTGCTTTTCACAAAACTTGTGTTCTTTTATTGTGACCATTGTTTCAAAAAAATACTTTTTACCTTTGATTATCGGAGCTTTTCTCTCAGTACGCAACAGCTACATACCCCGACAACGCGAGAAGCATTGGAACAGCAGGTGTAGTTCAATCTGACGACGTGCAACAAAGAGAAGGTGAGAAAAATATCATTTTTCTATTATGCAGCATCGAGTCCCACCAGGAACAATTCCAGTTTGAGTCAGTTATGGTCTTGCAATACCAAAACTATACCTACTCTGGTCCACCAACAGAAATAGTGATCGCCTATCTAGAAGCCAGGTTCACACTCCAACCTGCATCAGCCAATCGTCTCCTTACTCTCCTTATAGCACCACATTTGGTAGAACCATTCGAAACGCTGCATCCCGAAACCACGTATGCACTTCTATCACTCTTTCCGTTAGTGGACGAGGGTACCAGAGACTAGAGATGCATTATGGTGTATTTACACTATCTGTTTTATCATATGATTTATCATATGAGAAGTCATAACGAGTCATAGGGTCAATATTTTCGTGTTCACACCACATGATTTTACTTATGACTGGAGTCATAAGAAACTCATAGGAAAATAAAAGCGAAATCATAGGAGAATTCCCGGATCAGACTGTATCTAATTTGCCATGACTTTTCATAAGATTTCTGTTAGTTTTAAACTTTTCGCGCCATATTCACGGCTAGTTAAAATGTCAGTAATGTTGCAGGTGGAAACTAGAAAAAATTATGTTTTTTACACGACCGGGTGTAAAGTGAGCCTTTTTACCCTCATTTTCAGGCGTAAAGTGGCTCATTTAGCCCGAGGGCGTAAAATTTTTACTTTTACGCCCTCGGGCTTTGGTTTTTTAAGCGTCAAAAAACAAATGCCTGTAATTATTATTAAATGTCACAAACTAATAAATTTGTTGAAATGCACAGCTCAGAGGCATTTGGGACCCCCCAAAGACGGGGAAGGGTGTATGGTTTCACTTATTAAGCTTCTCGTTGAATTGTTTGCTTTGAAAATACACATATTCGAAACTCCAAAAGTGAGGTTATGTGCGTTGACGGCTCTGGCCGGATTAGGCGCGGGCAGCTAACTGTCAAAGATAGGCAACCAGTGTGTTTGGTGGACCAACAAATGGAATTTAGCATTGTGCAGCATAGCAAGCGAGTGCCTTTCTTGCGTTTTCTCACCAGAAGAGCGATGTCAGGACGAAAGGGCACTATTTTTGTATACTCTAGGATCTTACGCAGATAATTCCGGAAAAAGAAAACGGGCCGAAAGCATCCTTTTTACGTATTCCATTGAAAAAGACCACTGTGATGTCAACACTACCTCAAAATGTTACCCATGATTTTTGCAAAACCCAAGAAGGACCTGAGTGTTGAAATGTGAGCAACGTTAGCTCTTTTCTTGGAGTTTCACACGAGGTAGGTGAAAATTTTATAAAAAATTTTATGTGGGAGCTATGAGTGGCATCGAACATCGATGACATAATGCTCGGTTCATCATCTATCGAGTTTATTTTGTGAAACTATCTCAAGCTATTGTTTTTTCAGGCAAGTCAAGCAAACTACAAGCAAACTTGGAAGTTGTGGGCTTGAGTACCATACAGTTTTCAAAAGATCGAACGCCTGTATAGACACCCAACTTTACGGACTCACTTCGGACTCCGAGTCGGACTCCTTACTATAAAATCTCTGAACCACAATTGTGCTATTTCATCTTAACACCGCCCCACTGCAGCTCAAGTTAGCTCTTCTCTTGGAGTTTAACATAAAGTGGGTGGAAATAGATAAATAGAACTATCAAGTGTGAGAGATATGACTGCTATGAGTGGAACCGAACACTCACTCGGTTCATTATCTCAGTTCATTTTGTGTAATCCTCTCAGGATTAATTTTCGTGAGGCTTCACTTGTTTCCTAGTGTGAATAAAGCTTATGATAGATCTGTGGTTAATCTTGAAATTCTAGCACACACTTTTGATGTTCCTTAGGTTTTGCCGTAGGAGTCTGAGATAAGTCCGGAAATGTTGGGTGTCATTAATTTATTTCTTGGAAGACCACAATCTACAACCTCCAAGTTAGCTTGAAGTTTACCCTCTAACTTGATTTGCCCTGAAAAAATATGACTGAAATGATTTCACAAAATGACCTGTGATGATAAACCAAGCATAATTATGTATTCGATTCCATCCATAGCTTTTACACATATTTGTTGATAACGTGTTCACGCACCCCATGTTAAACTCCAAGAAAAAAGATAACCTGAGCTGCAGTGGAGCGGTAGGTATTAGAATGAAATAGCACAATTCTGGTTCAGAGGCTTTATTGTGGGAGTCCGACTCGGAGTCCGAAGTGAGTCCGTAAAGTTGGGTGTCTATACAGGCGTTCGATCCTTGGAAAACTGTATGGTACTCAAGCCCACAACTTCCAAGTTGGCTTGTAGTTTGCTTGACTTGCCTGAAAAAACAATAGCTTGAGATAGTTTCACAAAATAAACTCGATAGATGATGAACCGAGCATTATGTCATTGATGTTTGATGGCACTCATAGCTCCCACATAAATTTTTTTATAAAATTCTCACCTACCTCGTGTGAAACTCCAAGGAAAGAGCTAACGTTGCTTACATTTCAACACTCAGGTCCTTCTTGGGTTTTGCAAAAATCATGGGTAACATTTAGAGGTAGTGTAGACATCACAGTGGTCTTTTTCAATGGAATACGTAAAAAGGATGCTTTCGGCCCGTTTTCTTTTTCCGGAATTATCTGCGTAAGATCCTAGAGTATACAAAAATAGTGCCCTTTCGTCCTGACATCGCTCTTTTGGTGAGAAAACGCAAGAAAGGCACTCGCTTGCTATGCTGCACAATGCTAAATTTCATTTGTTGGTTCACCAAACACACTGGTTGCCTATCTTTGACAGTTAGCTGCCCGCGCCTAATTCCTATTTATCAGAGTTCCGTGCTCAGTTTTCTTGAGGGGGCAGGCGAATACTAAATTTGAATAGCCGTTTTCGATACAAGAGCGCGATTTCAGGCCCGAAGCCGTGGTTACCATCATAAAACGTGTAGCCGAATGAATATTTTGGTTTGTGTAGGTATCCGTCTGCCTGTCTCTTTACGTAGGCTGTAACTTTGCGGTAAAATCCGTGTCGTCCTTAACTGAAAGGGTTGTCTTCAGCATGGAAAACACGGACCACAAAGTAGAAGGGGCTTCACCACCTTGGATTTTTCAGCTAAGTATAGGTATACCTACGTTCTCATGTATTTTTTTTTTGGACTTCTCTGGCAGAGAAGATCAAGTGTGGCTCGAGAAGCCATCGCCATCGGCGGGAGGAGTGCAGCGCCTCAAAAACGAAAACTCATGCTGGGTGCTTTTCAATAAAAAAGACACTGACACTAGTGGTAATTATTAAATGACAAGTGAAAACAAAATCATAGGTGCCCATAATGTCATTGCTAACTAGATCGATCTATAATCGCTTTTTAGTTTTTCGGCTTTTATGGTTCAAAATCAAATTCAAAAAAAGAATGGGTCGTGTAAAAAACGTTGTATGCAGCTCAAGCGTAAAGCCTGTTTTAGGCCCTCTGTCTGAATGTGCCCTCGCTATGCTCGGGCACAACTTACATACGTCGGGCCTAAAACAGTCGCTTTACGCTCTTACTACATAAATAACTATTTCTTTACCCGTGTGTTGTACAGGCTGTCCCATTTTCGATGATTTTAGCTATTTCACCTATTTCCCGAGGAGGTAGAAAAAAACTGACCTATACAGGGTGTTCACAAACTTGGGTTAGAAAATTGAACAGCAATCAGAGAAATGCTTCAAAAGTATCAGGAATAAGTTGAGGGTATTATCTTTGAAAATATGGAGGGTCAAAAGATTCTCCTTCGACCCCCTCTATTTTCATTATTTTGAAAGATTTTAGGAAACTCTTCTAGACATACCAAAAAGCAATATTTTTTAACCTTTGAATGTATTTCGTGATTTTATTAACTATAGGTACAGGGTGAATCGTGAATCCTGAGAATCCAGTTTTCTTTAAAAATGCATGCAGAAAATTTCATGTGGGAACTAATTGTGTTATTTGTTGCTCTACATCAGTTTTGTAACCTCTAAAACTTTTCACGAGCATTTTCGAGGAAAAATAGATTTCCAGGATTTACGGTTTACCCCACTGTACACTAAACAAAATTACAAAACACATTCAAAGGTTCAAAAAATTTGCTTTTCGGTCTGATGAAAATAGAAACATTATTCTGGCACTTTTGGAGCATTTCTAAACAGAAATATTATTGCTAAGCTATGGAGCATTTTATGTCAAAAAAAGTCTAAGGTAGTCAGGTTTGGAGACCAGGCCGGCCACATTACTGGTTCTGGTAGCGCAGTTCATTGCTCAGGAATTTTTCATGCAAACATTTTAATATTAAGGAATACCATCCACCTGAAAGATCATTCTTTGGATGGAAAAGACTAATAACTTCATCTTAATCTACGTGAAAAAGTACTTTGAAAAAGTTTTTGCAGAATGAAAGAATATCACTATTTAAAAAAGTTGACAATTTGTGAATTGTCTCAATTTCACTATATCATAGAAACGGTTTGAGATATCAAAATGCGGTTTTCACCAATAAAATTTTCTCCAAAATCGAGCTCATGATATATGGGTCAGTTTTTTGTACCTCCTCGAGAAATAGATAAAATCGCCAAAATCATCGAAAATGGGACAACAGTACAGGGTCTAGCGTGTACTCGTGACGTAAAATTGTTTTCTGCGTTCTTCACCCAACACCAACACCTGAAGATAACAGCTCATAGCTCAGCTTACAAGCCTTTAAATTAAAACTAGGTTGGGAACATGACAACGATCAAAGAACTTATAAACCTCAACGGTGACAGATGGGTCATAGGCGGGTCATGAGAGAAATCACAAGGTGTGAACATGAAAGTGATAAAATGCTATGAGTTCTGCCATGTTCGGCTACCTTGTGATAGACTAAAACTATTTTAAAAAAAAATCATACGCAAGAAGCATTTCATAGGTATAACATTTTGGTAACAAGGCATTCTGGGGTATTTGGGCCTCGCTGAATACTAAAATGTCTGTTGCTAACTCGAAATTTTGACAGGAAAGCTGCAATGGGGGAGGGGGGGTAAAATCAACAATAAAAATGTCGGAATTCCAGCCTGTCACTAATGTGAGCTGAAACACACCCCATATCGATCCACCAGGTTCATGTCGTACCAAACTGACAAGCGAAGTGTCACTAAGCCAAAAGGGAGGGGCTAGCCGGAGGCCTTTTGGCCTGTGTTAGTGATTTTCTAATTTTGTTGATTTTGGATCAAAACTGCCAAGTTGGTGTCGTTTCCAACTATTTCCCACATTTAAAACTCAACTTATGGCTCCACATCTCGATTAGAGACAATTTTAAGAAGTTTTATACAAAAAATTGCGTTTTTCAACGTTTTTTTCTTTTGAACTTTAGTCAAGTTATGTATCTTTGTCATGGGTAATGCTGTTGAAATTCTTACGTAAATCATTAGCTACAAGTAAGTAACATCTGAAAATGATGGGCTGTATGGGTCTTTCATTTCTATAAGATCTGAAAGTAGATTTGTTTGCAAGGCCGTTTGACTTCAATTTTCGACCAATAACTCAGACACACTTGCTCCATATTTGGCATTATAACCTTAATGTAGCTCAATTTCAGCTTTTTACCGTTGTGAATTGTAGGGAGAACATTTCTGCTACCTATAAATGCGAAAACATGGCTTTTTGTTCAGTGGTTTTACCAGAATTTTGGTCTTACTGCGGAAACTGGAAAATTGTCGGGTGGAAAATTGTCGGGTGAAATATTCACCTTACGCAGCCTTCGCATAAGAAGGAATTCCTGATAGATTTGAAACAAAATGCTCATCTATATATGATTTTCAAGTGTAAGGTACTCAAGCCTGATGAGTCATGTAAGAATTTTGACCACACATTCCTTGTGCAAAGATATAACCATCGGATCCCAAAAAAGTAAAAAAAGAGTAAAAACCGAGGTAAAAACTGAAATTTTCAAGCATAGCTTGGCCCTCTGGAATACTGCGAAGTCCAGGATTCAACCTAGATACGAATTTATTCAGAAACTGTACTTCTCTCGTCACTCTATCCAAACATCATCAGCACTTGCCACCCATTGATGGTTTCAGCCTTCAGTTTTTGCCTATTCGTAGATCTAGAATAGGGAGAATATACAGTTTAAAATAGATTCTCAACCATTTTAGAGACTAATAAAAACTAGTTCCATTGAAAAAACCTAGTTGACAGACTTACCGTGGGTTCCACCAAAATAGTTAACCAGCTGATAGCTAACTCGAGATTTATTTTGATGGATTCCGGCCAAATGATCAATGTAAATTCAGGTTTCACGCTGAGTAATTAACTAAAGGGTGGTATACTTGCGATTTAACGTATTTTCCAAAATGAATCTACCAACATTGACCAGAAAAAAATCCGTTTAATCTCGGTTTAGCTTAAACCGCTCTTGAATTTTTTGGTGGAACCCGTGGTTACTACTTAAAAGACCTGCTCGGAGCCTCGCTAAGAATCTTTTCAACACCCAACGCTGACCTAGTATCAACACAAGAGCACTTTTCAGATACAGGAAAATCAAGTAGTATTCAACAGAACTAGTATGCAGTCAAAAGAAAAATTAACAGTTGATGAAGCAATTATTTGACCCATTCATCTATTTTGTGGTTGTTGAGGCAGAATGCTTTGCATTTGCAGAGTTTCAGGCATCTCATGCCAGACTTTCTGCAAGAGCGAATTCGAGTCCCACAGTTTGTTTTGCAGCCGAAGCTCCGGTTTGGGGACACATAAAATTAGTGATCAGTACTATGGTTATCTCCGGAGTGGGCCGTGCCTGATAATGGCTTTTCGTTATGTGAAACTGCATGGCATTGCTGGGTGGGAGGAAGCGACTCCGGTTTCTCAACAGCCGCAAACAAAAATTTTCGAGCCTTTTGACCCACAGGTGTCTATGGCAGTTTTGAGCTGTAAGAAATAGGACTCATTGAGAGATAATGAATGAGTCAATAATAGGGTCCTCTTGCGTGAAATAGTATTTTTTGATACAAGAGCACGTTTTTAGGTTCGAAGCCGTGTTTGCCATCATGAGGCGTAGTCATTATACAACGAGTGAAAAGAAATTATCCTCATTTCTTCACAAGCATGATGTTTGAATACGAGATGAAGTTGAGGGATGCAAATCATGCAAGTGAAGAAATGGACATTCCATGAGAGTAATATTGACCGGTGGCAACCGATCATGGAAGTGGATGAATGCCTTTTAGTTAATGCAACTGTTACAAAATTTACAATTTTTTTCTTATTTCACAATAATTTTTATTCCACATCTACTCATAGTGTTCCATTTCACAGGTTGGCCAGTATATCTCAAATTTCGCTAGAAAATCTAAGCATCAAAATTGAATCCAGAATTCAAAGTTATGGTCATTTTAGAAAACTTACAGCAGCTTGAAAATTGGAACAAGAAGAAAAGTCGACCAACCAGTATCTACGCCACTGGATACTTTTGTTGAAGTTCTTCTTCATCAAATCATGGACACGTATCTAAGAACAATCTGTATAAAATTTGCGTTTAATCGGTAAAGCGGTTAAAAAGATATACGGCAGAAAACAATCTGTTTCGCCTCATTGGACGCCATCTTCAACTATCGTGGGTATCTTACTTCCGGTCAATATTTTGCCTAGGTATAACAGGCATTTTCAGATTCAGAAGGGTCTATTTAGTCTAGAAACACTTCTTACCAAAATGTTATATGAAATGCCTCTAGGATGTAATTTAAGGCGTTTTTTTAAATTTTTGCACCAGTCTATGATTTGTCATATGATTTATCATAGGCATAGGTATGAAAAAACAGATAGTGTAAACACACCATTACGCTCTAGCTCCTAGTCGCTGGAAAAGTTATGGACCTTGCGTTTCATGATGTCAAGATGCCACCTGGTAGAGGTATTAGTTTTAATATTGTCTTTCGATCCGCCAGACCTGTAGCCATCGGCGTCAGCCATGCCGACGGTGAATACAGGGTGAAAAAGGTTGAAAATTATTATTGAATGGAACAAAGCACGCAGGCACTTATTAATTGCTATAATAACAATAATAGCATCGCTCTACATCCCATGGAGAGACTTTATCTACAAAACGGAAGGTTAGAGCTTTTACTTTTTTCGCAACCTGGTAGTCGCGTACCCGCGGAAAGATCGTCTCAGAATAAAAGGTCATGTGGTGAGCATCTCGCATTAGACTAACGGCATTATCACCCCCTTTGTTGAAGGAAGGCTGGTGCCCAATTATTTACGAGACGACTGGGTGGGCCACCTTGCCGATTGCTTCCATGAACGGCAGCATAACATGTTAGCTGCCATATGAATAATCCTGATTTGTGGTCATGAACGCAAAAGAAACCGTTTTTGAGTATCTATCTTGAAAATTGTTTCACTAGGAGTTGAAGTGGCACTTCTTGTAGTGAGTCTGCAGAGTTCCGACAGTTGTTAAGTCCCAAATACCCATAGACGCGATTTGGAAGGACAGTGAACAGTTCTAGGGAAGTCCATGGCAAGAGAAAAACTGAGCCAAAGCCATCATGCCACGATCAAAGGACCAAGGCCTTTTCGGACATACAAAAGTTCAAGCTCACATTGATAGAACAACGAGTTTGATCAACCGATAAGATTTAAGATCATCCGTCAGAGTTTGAGGAGATTTGCTTGAAACTTGTAGCACTGCGAGCATTGAAAAATGCGTTTTATATCAAACTACGCAAGGAAGGTGATTCAAAGTTTCCGTTGGATTAGCGAGGGCAAGAGAGTGACATGATGAGTTGATACTGATCGATCAACAGGACTACTGCCAACCCAAATCACAAGCGCGTGAAATCAAATGGATGTCGTGGCTTGGCAAACGAATACCCTACTTCTTAATGAAAAATTGTCTCCTTGGGTTAATCTCTTGGCGATTTTCTCTAACAGGGCCCAGCGTACCTCTATCTACCTTAAAAGGGTTCAAATGGCTGAAAGCTGACCCTTGGGTAATGAAAGAAGACGTAAGCAAAATGTAAAAAAAAGAGTTTGTGCTTCAAGTCTGTGTGCATCTGCTTTATTGGTTTCATAATAATTATTGATTCTCAGTTTTCATTTTCTCGTTCTCACTCTGTATACACCGTCGGCATAGTTGGCGTAACTTTGCTGGCCGCAAAGTTTCAATCCAAAGACAAAAGTCAATGGTCTAATGATTATTATTTTGACTTATATTATTCATAGTATCAGCTCAAATCAATTTGTTTCAGATGCAATTACTGCTGTCGCATATAGCCAGGCTGATGATGGTCAAAAGCCTGAAAAGCGTCTTATTATTACCTCGATTATTACGCTACTTGGTCTCATGAACACTGCCGCTGCATCAGCTTTTGGAGGTGTCAGTGGAACTATCGTTGGAGGACTGTTTTCGATCGTAACAAAGGTGGCATGGGAAATCTTCAGACTGGTAACGGAAGGAACACGAGTAGTTTGGGGAGCATGGAAAAGACCGTGTTGGGCCAACACCAAATGTGACGAAGAACTTCGCCAAGATATAGAAACATTATTGCCTGATGTCTGTAAAGACAAGTGGAGTTATGGAGAGGTGCCAAAAGTATGCACAAGTCTAGGAGCCATTCTAGGAGAAATAAGAGCTTTAAAAAATACTTTATATACTGGCGAAAAAGACTAGTTCTCTAGTTCTTCTCATCTAACAAGGCCATGGAGCTATTTTTATTTCGCTAAAACTGACTACTCAACTAAACTAAAAATACATTTTCCAAGCCTTCTGATTAATTGGCGTACTTCTTTAACCAATGTGACCTACCAGCTGAATGTACTGACTCAATTTGCTGGCTCCCGTTCGGTCGCCTTCCAAGTGAAAATTTCATATATCATCCCGTAAGGTACCTATCTACATTCTTTAAAAAATCAAGAACAATTAAGGAGAATGAAGAATTCCATGATCGGACTACTGCTTTCACCACCAAAAGATGCAACAGTCCAATCCAAAGAGTAAACGCGCCGTTGATAACAATGTCATGCAATTGCAAATCAACTGGGTTTTTCTAAGCATGCAACCTATTTCATCTAATGTCTAATGGAAACAAGCCATCCATCTCTTCAGAGATGGTGGTCTTCGCATTGGCTCTGTTGCTAAGTCAGGTATCTCTACCAGCCTTATCCTGGCTTGCTCTCACTCAGTAGTCATCAGTGTAACCGCTATCTTGCCACCTTTACTTAGCCTAAGTGACAATACTCAACTTTCCAAACCAAAAAAAGCTTAAACCAACAACCAAAATCTAGAGATCCCTACCGACTTTCATTCCGAAAAAGTTTGGTCCACAGTGATTAGTAGTAAACCATCTAGAATCCACCGTCTAATGAACGTCCAGTGAATGTCTAATGAACGTCTAATGAATGTTTAGATGGATGTTCCCAGTGAACGCCTGATGAACGTCTAATGGATGTCTGATGAACGTCTGGCGGACGTCTGCACGAATGTCCAGTAAACGTCCGATGAATGTCGAATGAACATCTAATGAACGTCCAATAAACGTCTGATCAATGCCTGATGAACGTTCACTAGATGTTCTCTTGAGATCTCATGGATCATCACCTTGAATTCAGTAATTCATTAACTATAGAGTACCTACATAATCCAGCGTACTTCAAAATGTTTTGCGGATGGTTCAAGTTATCGTTACGAGTTGCGGAGTTCTTTTCGAGGCGGTGCAGTTCCAGAAGGTTCGAGAAAGCTGAAGATGAGAGCGCGTGAGTAAGACACATAAGCACAATTGGCGGAGGTGCGGTCCTTCCAGAGTTTGCCGGAGTGTACGCCATCCTAATGGACGTTACACGAGCCGCGGTGAAGGTACTGGCGGCCAAAGCTGGAATGTAGATACCAGGAGACCCGTGGAATGTTCCTAAAGATAACACTCGAGTAGACAGGGTGATTTTGTGGAAAGGACCCACTCCAGATTTCTCACTGCCAAATTTTTTCTAGGAAAATGCCGAAACAAGTCAATTTTTATATTGCGGGGGACATCTAGGACACAGATTGTCTAATTTTCATCTTCAACCCCTTCGCCCCCACCTTACCTTACTTTAGAATTTCAAATAGCACTACCTAAGTTGTGATACATCAAATTAAAGGTAATAAAATTATCTTTCTGTCAAACATATTTTGAAATCTTTTAAACCACCCCAAACCCTTCTCAAAATGTTTTCATTATAAAATAAAGGGAAGTTTTCCCCCTGTTAACTGCCGATCCTTAAGAAATAGATTTTCTAGCAAAAACAGGTGAACTTTTATTTTGAAGGGGACATCTATGACACCTATTGCTAAATTTTCATCTTCAACCCCTTCGCCTTTTTGAATTTTCGAATTTTTCAAAAGCGTTAGAGGGAGGTTTAGGAAACTTGAAATTATTTTTTTACAGAAAGATAATTTCATTGGCCCGTATTCATATCCCACTTTTAAGCCACATTTAGCATGCCTCTAACAAAAAGCGCTCGACTACCTGATAAAAGCGGTCGTATTCATATGCCACCTTTTACGTCCTGTTAGGGCCCATCTAACTAAAGGGGGTGTTGATTTGGCAACGTTGTGAAATCTACTCAAAACTACCTACCCGAAGGTGGACGCAGGTAGGCAAGAACCCCAAGCCGCTTTCGTTTTGTGCCGGGAGCCGCTCCGGGTAGATCACTAGATCGAGAAAGTAGATACATACACCAATCACGGCCCAGCTGGATCTGTTTTCTTTGTCTAGTGATTTACCCCGAGCAGCTCCGCCTGGCAAAACGGAAGTGCTGGCAACTCTTGCTACATTGATGTACTGCGGATTGCATAAAACCTCGCAAAAAACTTTCAGGGAGTTTCTTCCACATTTTCAAGAATAGCGGCCTGGATCTGTTAACTTAACAAGTGAACACCTGTTTCGACTGTTTTGTGCAAGTCGTCCCCGCCTTGAGTACAGTAAATAGTAAAGGAGTATGACCGAAAGGGACATCCAGAACATTGCGCACTTCCTGCATTTCGGTGGCATGCTTCATTATTTCAATTAAATCAATATTTTAGAAAGAAAATGTGATTTTCGTCACACCTCCCAAGAACACACGGCACAGCTTGTAGGTTAAATGGACTCAAAACACGCCTGTTGGCACATTTGGATCCCATCTAACTTGACGCATGCGTGAGACCATCCAAAATCGCTTAAAGACACGTAAAAGAGACATATGAATAGACGCGTCTCTAAACATCCCCTTTTAAGACGACTTTAGAGACGCCTGTTTAAAGTGATGATAGAGGCGCGCTAAAACCACGTATGAATACGGAAATGTTAGAGGCGCATCTTTAAAACCGCTTCTAACGCTAAAAGGGGGATATGAATACGGGCCATTACCTTTAGTCTGAGGTTGCACAACGTAGATGTTGCTATTTGGAATTTTAAAGTAGGGTAGGTGGGGGCGAAGGGATTTTTTTTATTCGTTTATTTAACGTCGGCCTATTTCCGCAACGAGGCCTAACACCGACGCCGGTGACTGCTTTCCTCCACTATACCGGAAATTTTGCCGAACCCCTGTGTGTTCCAACACAGGGTAGGGATTTTTAACGACCACCAACATCGCATGGGGTCAACACCATCGTTCGTATTTTACGTGCTATGCGACACACGGCGCGTCTTGCATTTAGCAAGCATTCCAACTAAACCAAGGAGCTTGTTTTCGAGGCCGAAAATCCGTCCCCGGCGGAGATCGAACCCGCGACCTCTGGAGTGGCAGTCGAACGCGCTAACTAACCACACCACAAGCTCCTCGGGCGAAGGGATTGAAGATACAAATTTGGCGATATGTGTCTTAGATGCCTCCTTCGAAACGAGAATCGACCTGCTTTCGCTGGAAAATCTATTTTTCAAGAATCGAGACTGAAGGACGGAGTAATATTGGTGAAATAAGGCGTTGCGGAATCAATCCGTCTGGGTTTATTCCTTGACGGATTTCCACCATGTTGGTCTCTTTCGAAAGCTACAAAGATGTACTTTGTTTGAGCTCATTGGCATTTCCAAAATCCAAAAATTATTTTTTCAAATGTCAAAATTTATATTTTTTTTTGGATTTCGGAAATGCCAATGGGCTCAAACCAAAGTACATCCTTGTAGCTTTCGCAAGAGACCAAAATGGTAAGAATCCGTCAAGAAATAAACCCACAGGGATTGATTTCGCAACGCTTATTTCACCAATATGACTCCGTCCTTAATAGGGGAAAAGCTTTCCTTTAATTGACAATGAGAGAATTTTGAGAAGGGTTGAAAGATGACTTGAAAAAAATCAAAATATGTTTGACAGAAAGAGAATTTTATCACCTTCAATTTGATGTATCACAAAATAGGTAATGCTATTTGAAATTCTAATCTAGGGTAGGGTGGGAGCGAAGGGGTTGGATATGAAAATTTGACAACGTGTGTCCTAGATATCTCTCTCAGAATAAAAATCTTCCTGTTTCGTCGTTTTCCTGGACATTTTTTTTGCGGCGAGAAATCTGGGGTGGGTTTTTTCAAAAAATCACCCTGACAAAGTTAAGCAAAGCAATATTTACTATCTAGGTGTGGGAATTTATTTGATGTGTATTTAGTAGTACCCAGTAATACACATCAGTGTGTGTTTAATTTGATTCTCATTTATAAAAGTGCCCAACGTGAATCCGTGAAAATATCTTGAAGCTGTTGTCTCTTCAGAAACCTGAAATGATAATTATTGCTTATGATAACTTACATGATCTTGTAGCGGCTCTCATATGGGCATGTGGCGGAGAAGCTGTTGTCTCCCCCGATAGCTTAGTGGTCAGAGTATCCATCCGGTAAATGGAAGACGCAGGTTCGAATCCCGCTCAGGGCAGACACTTTTTCTCCGTCACATCGCGCCAAAATCTCATAATAATAATAAATGTTTTTCTCCTTCTGAACCTTATCGCGGTTATAGGAATTTCTTTGCCATTTATTGTATATCTCACATTACAGAAAAATCCATTTTTTACAAACACAACACCCAGACCTATGCTGTGAGGAAGCGAACCCCAAAGTCTTGCGTCAAAGGCAGATACACTACCGCCTTTGCCACGGACTCGTCGATAACTTACATAATCTCATCACTTCCGGTTATTTGGATATAAATTGTTGAGAATGTCTTATAAACATCTAATGAGCATCTTATGAACGTCTTATAAGCATCTAATGTACCTCCAGTGAACGTCTGAGAGACGTCTAATAGACATCTAATGAACGTCTAACGGACGTCTTATGAACGTCTAACGAACGTCTAACGGACGTCCTATGAACGTCTAACGAACGTCTGTCTATTAAACGTCTATTAAACGTCTGAGAACCGTCCAATGAATGTCAAACGAACGTTCACTAAATGTTTGCTCAAGTTCCCATAACTAATATTATTATCATTAGTGACATAACGTACATTTATTGAGAAACATTACCACTCGCTTTTACCAAAAAAAAAAAAATCCAGTCGAAGGGCTCAAGATATCTTGAAAATGTTGTATCTTTGCTAACCTGGGATAGAAATTGTTTATGGTAACTTACATAATATTCCATCACATCCGGTTTTTCGGATACAAGTTTTTAATTTACACCCGAAAAAAAAAGATCATTATTACTTTTTGATAGCCTATCTTGACAGTGTGTCCCATATATCCATCCCTCTTCCTGAGCTGTCAAGAGTTCCCATTTATGAGACCGCCAGTGTGTCTATAAAAAATAAAGACTTTGACAGTAGCGTCCAAAAACCAAAAAGTGACACTCTACGGACGTCATCATCCATGCACTAAGGTCCATAGGTTGATTTTTAATGTATTAAAAAACTATTCAAGTATCTAGTTATTCATTGTTCTTGATGCATTTAATACAAGACTTGACTATGTACATAATAGTTAGGTACCTACTGAATAAACTATAAAGCTACTTAATTATAGGAGATTACAAGATAATTATTCAGATTCAGTGGTTTCGATCTCTCTGGTATTAATTGAGAAATATAACAATAAAGGGAATTAGAGAGGCAGACAAGGCCTCTCTATCACCTCACATGCAACAATTTCTTTCCCTCAAAGTCAATATCGAGGTCGCCCTGGCACGTTCCTTTTAAAGGACTCGTCATGCAAATGTAGATTTCTTTCAGAACCGGGCTTTCGAACTGCTATCCTGTACCGGCTGTAGTATAGCCCATTGGTGCTGTTTTTCTTTTGTTTTTTATCGATCTTTCTTTTGTGAAATGTTGGAAATTCAAGCACTTTCACTGGCGTTCGTCGTGATACTTTTCGGATTTTTCGTGGTGACCTTGTACATGCAGAGCAAGTTCAGGCGGCTGAGGAAACTGTCGGCCGGTATACCGGGACCACCAACCCTGCCACTGGTCGGCAATGCGCTGGAATTTGTTGGATCTGCCCCGGGTATGTACCGAACTTACTTTTTTCGTCCCCCAATTTGTACCCCTTTTTTTTGTCATAATACTAGCCCTAACAGCTATATGTTTGGTCCTTTCGCAATAACTGATTCTTGTAGAACGTTATTCTGCTCGAAAACAAAATTTTTTGATTACAATTTTTTCTGCTTAACATTCTTCGATGTTTTAGCTATCTGTGATGTTGAAATAAAGAACGAAATCAGAAAATTGGTTCATGAATAATCCCTAGTTAGTTGATGATTAAAAATTGAACTATTTTATTATTATTGGGGGTTAGGTTGCCCCTGCACTAGTGCACTGAAACTAAGTTCATTGTGTCTCACCAACCGGACTCACCGAGCCGCAAAGTGGTGCTTGGGTGCTAAAAACTAAACTAAGAACAATTTATTTTATTTTGGGTGCTAAAAACTGAACTAAGAACAGTTTATTCTATTTATTTAAATGGTGATTCAAGGTCTCATCTTGCTTCGATGGTAACTAGAATAAATTTATTATTATTATCAATTATTTGTGGTATTATGAGACTTCTGGAGTACCTACCTGAAATTTCACTGCCTGTCTGTGGAATTGGTTTTGAAACAGTCGGCTTTGCAAAGGAGATACAGCATACAGCTCCTCAAAGTCTGACTTTTTTGTGGTTGTGGTCATGAAACATTGACAAATGTGTATTTGACTGTAGTTTACCAAATACCATTTGTCCACAATGATCACCTAAGTCAAATAAGCAGAAGTCTTCAAAAGTCGAAATTCGGAGAGTAAACTTCGTAACATCATAACGGTATGCCAACATGAGATATAGAGACTTTTTTCTTTCGCTTTTTTCTGGAAAACGTTTCTTATAGCTGTTAGGGATCGTACTAGCAATTATTATTCTAAATGTAGTTACTTATCAGAACAATTTTCCAGAAATTGTGAAGAAAATTTTTCAAATCATGGATGCTTATCCCGAACTGACGAAAATCTGGTTGGGCCCCAAACTTATCTACTGCATCCAGAAACCGGAATACACAGAAATAGTTCTGAACCATCCAGGCGCCGTTGAAAAAAGTGCCCTGTACAAATTTTTTTGGAACATGTTGGGAAAAGGATTAATATCTGCTCCTGGTGAGTATTTTTTTTTTAAATATTCTTATAATACCTAGGTATAAGTACAGAGTGTTGCAAAAGTGCAAAACTAGCAGAAATAACTCCAGATTTGATAGAGGGACTTGATAGAGCCAAGGATAGAGGGATAGAGCATATAGTTTGTATATTTCTTTTAAAATTTTATTTACTCACAATAACTCTCTTCCAATCAACTTCAAGCTAAAAAATCCAATTACTGCCAATTTGGACTATTTTATTGCATAATCTGGATGACGACTTAGTGAAAGGTGGAAGCCGTGCCGTCACCGTGTTTGAAAATTCGTTAAGGGCTCATAAATGGGGCGGGCCCCGTGCTGGACAGTATTCAAACTTTCATGGAATAGGTACAAAGTTTTATAGTGTCAATATTTCCAGCATCCATGTGGAAGAAAAACCGCAAAGCACTGATGCCCAGCCTGAACCAGAAAGTCCTCGACGGTTTCATGGACACCATAAACGAAAACAGCGAAGTTTTAGTCGAAATTTTGAAAGAAACACCCCGTACCAATGGGGAAATCGATATTTTGCACTATGTTCTGAATTGTGCCATTGACATAATTTGTGGTAAGTTGAGCAGGATCGTATCTGCCTACATTGCAGTCATTTTTGAAATGTTTGAGAAACTTTGTTCGTTTCAGGAACGATGATGGGAACTAAAACGCATGTCCAACGCAAAAAAATGCATTTTCACCATCTTTTTGACAGGTTCGTTCTCTTTTTAACAATTGACCTGGGGCTCAATTTCAAGTTGGAGTTGCGTCCGGAGATTTACTTTACCGGCTGTTTTAGCCCATCAGGCTGCTGAATGGACTCTTGAGTCTCGAGTCTGTTATCGTTGAAAAGCTTATGCGCCTGGATGAATAGACAACCCAACATACTTGAATTGATATCAACTATTTGAATTAAATCACTTTTGCCCCTTTTGGGACTGTTTGGCCGGTGATCATCTAAGTATCAGGACGCCATCCTATTGTGCTTCCTTCTTGTGGTTCGAGGATAGAGCTCTTGAGAGTGTTGAGATCGACTTAACCACTAGTTTGAACACAGTAAGACACAGAAATTAGTTGCAATATGAAATCATTGTATTGACTTCTATATGCATGTTAAAGTAATCAAAAAAGGCTCGTTCCTATACCTAACCCTACCTCAACGTTGTTAACTGGAAAGCTAAGTAATATTTCTCTGAAATATGAGTTTCCCCTTATAATTATTCCAAAGCCGCCACACATCAATACTCCGACGAACATCTGGTTCTACACCTTGACCAACATTTACACCTTGTTGGGTAGATGGTTCGAAATTGTGTGGCTTCATCAGATTCAACATTTATGTTAGTCTTAGAGGTTATGGTTAGGGTTAGGCCCAGTTTCTAGACACTGTAAAAGAAGTGAGTGAATTTGGCGAGCTAGTTGGAACTTTTTCTCTTTTCTCCTTTTCCCCCTGTTCCCTACAGCCTAAGGTCGTGAGCCGGTGCGTGCGGCGCTCCTCCAAATATGAATTTCTTTTCAAAGGCTGCGTCTCTTATATCTTGACTATGCTTTTTGCTTCGGTATTTTCAGGCTATGGCCTCTTTTGCCCGTTTTGGAAAAAACTGGATATGGCTTTGCCTTTGTGGAGAACTGAACCTATTTTTTACTTTGAATTGCCCTTGAAGCTTAGAAGGATATGGCGAACGCTAGTGTCTATAGCCGGAAATATTAAATCCAATTTCACCCTATCAAAAATTTTGGAACCAATGGTGTACGCGAACAATTTCTCGAGTCAAGGTACAAGACTTTCATATGAAGGCACTTTTTAATTGTGCCCCGTACAAAAGCTCCGTCCAAGTTCCAACCCCAACCCACTAGGCGACAGGCGTCGACGGAGAGTAACATTCTCCGAGGCTAACGACGCCGACGCCCTTGATCCCAAGCAGCCATCTCCGAAACTTAGTCTCTACAGCAGGAGATCAGGACTCTTCACACATAAAGGAGGGTCAAGCCGCATCCCAGTGCAGGTCAGGCCTCTCCCGTGAAGGAGGAGAAGAGATGCGTAAAAACGCATCCTAGTGGAGGTCTCCCGTGAAACCTGCGTTATTCACCTTCTGCAATTTATATTCCTGGAATTTTCTGTCTATGGTCTGCTTCTTTGCTTCAGTTTCTCTTCCGTGAACACAGTTTGGTAGTCTATGCCTATGCACTTCTCATTCAGGAAACCCTGTTTCATTGTCTGCGTTGTTGTTCTTCTGCAAACCATACAATGCTATCAACCAAAGGGGACATTCCCCAGACACAAAAAATCCATCGAAAAAATTCGCAGAGTTTCATTTTTTCACGGATATAATGGTTTCGAAATATTTGACATTTTTCAGTTCTATGAACGTCGTGTTCGAGAGGGTCGTCAAACTTTGGTATCAACTGGATTGGATCTACCGATGGACCAGCCTTCATAAAACTGAGCAAAAAGTGAACAAAGAATTGAAAAGTTTCATAAAACAGGTAAAACTGGACTAGCTACTAGCTATGTGTGATAAAAAGTCGAATTATCAATTTCCAGCGTGTTAATTTCAGATTATCGATAAAAGACGAATAGACCACACAAGCAGTCAAGGTTCCGAGGTATCTTTTGAAAAAGGTAATGAGTACTACAGCACTTTTGTGTTTAGATATTTACCATTTACATATTATGTACTTGTTTTTTTTTTTGTTTTAGTCAGTCAAAAAAGACCTCTGTTGGAGTATTTGTTTGAACTGTCATCTAAAAAAATTGCGTACACGGAACCTAATGAGATATTTGACGAAAGTGCAACCTTTATCATGGCAGTAAGTTTTAGAAAACATACGTGATAAAATGGCTAGTATAGGTGTCTGCACAATTTTTTTCAGGGCTCTGATACAAACGCTACGTCAGCATGTTTCACTTTGTTACTTCTAGGGATGCACAAAGATATGCAGGTTGGTACCACTGCTTCTACCTGGATTGGTGATTATAATCAGTTCCTTATCTATTTGGACAATCAAACATACGACTTCAATTTTTACTGACATGATCTCTATTCCACTTTTTGGTTGTGCTTCATCTTGGCAAGATTTCAAAAATAATTGTTGCCCTGATGAATGGCAAATGACAGCTATAGCGATATCAAAAACAAACGACCTCATGTCATGCAACTGTTCAAGTGTTCACTTTTGTGGAATAGTCTCTAACTAACTCAGACTAACGCATGCCAACGCGAGGACGTCCATTTTTGATCTTACGTTATTGGACTGCAATCTCGATTGAACTGCCAACTAAGATAAAAAAGTTTTTATCGTACAAATGGATTGTGAACAGAATTTTACTGATGATCAAATTGATCGAGGCGTAGATGTCCCTAATTTCGAATCAAATTGTTACAGCAAAAACTGTATGACGAAGTCATGGACGTAGTCGGCCCGGATCGTCAGCTGACCGTGGATGATCTGCCCAATTTAAAATTCACAGAAAGAGTCATCAAGGAATCGCTGAGGTTATTTCCAGGAGCGGCATGGGTCGGCAGGTCCGTAACGGAAGACATTCCTTTGAGTAAGTAATTGGCTTGTGTTGTGTCTGAAAAGTAAATTCATCAGAATGACACATGGAATCTAAATGGCAGATATTAATGTCCAGTTGCTATACTTTGACGAATTCAGTTTTTGATCGCACGTTACATACAGAATTGAAACGGAAAAGATATTGGTATGAAAAAAATTGCAGACGAAGACATCGTCATCCCAGCAGGCGTCGAACTGCTGATTTCCATTCTACAAATGCAAAGGAATCCCAGGTACTGGCCGGATCCGCTCAGGTTCGACCCCGATAGGTTCTCGCCAGAAAATATGGTCGGGCGTAACCCTTACACTTGGATTCCGTTTGCCGGTGGCCTCAGAAACTGTGTCGGTGAGAATTTCTTCTCCATCAAAATGACTTCACTATTGTTTTGAATGTAACTTGTTACAGGTTTCAAGTTCGCTATGATAGCGATGAAATCTATGGTTGTGAATGTAGTAAAGAATTTCGAGATTTCCACGGAATACAAGAGGATCGAGGATGTGATATTGACCTCCAACGTTGTGATAAGACCTAAGGATGGCTTCAAAATACAGCTCAAGACTAGATGATTCAAGTGCAGTTGTACAAAACGTAGCTAGATTGCGAGTACAAGTTTTCGGGCATTCAATTTCTATCACTCCAAAAGAAGCGATTCAGCTTTGAAGGGGTCCTCACTTATGCCCTTATTCATAGTCGTTGTCAAGTGCACCTTGTCTAAGTATCACTTTGAATCATGCTGTAACTCAAGTACGAATTCTGTTTCATAGACAAAACTTTGGCTTTCCTTGAGAATACTATTTCACAGTAATAGCCAGAAATATGTCTATGAAACAGAAATCGTACTTGAGTTACAGCTTGATTAAAAGTGATACTTGAACAAGGTGCACTTGACAAGAATTATGAATACTAGTATACTATTCATAGTGATGCCAGCAATCATGCTAATGATTCTATCAAGTTATAATTATAATAAAGCAATATAATAATACCGTATGCTCGTTAAAATCATGAATTAGGGCAGGCTGTGAACTTCAAAACGTATGTCCAAGATGTATTTCATGACGACGACTCATCATGTTGACACCAACTTTGAGTGATTATTGATTAATTCACGACATACGTTTTCACTTCCATAGCCTGCCCTAATTCAAGATTTTAACGAAGATACGGTACATGATATATTATTTATTATCAACAAGTTGATATCCGAAATGTTTTGCTCGCAATTGTACGTAGGTACCTACTTATGCAAATCGCCATGTGAGAAAATTATGTTAGTATTTGCACCTGTACTTGTACCCATAATAGGTACTCAACGAAGCTTGGATCGTGTCCATGGATCTTAATCATACATTTTGTTGATGAGTTTTATTTATTTATTTTAATCATTGTCCTTTATACGACTTTTTTGTTGTAGGACAATAAAGCTTATTATTATGAGTTGAAAACTTCTTCAGTCGTTTATTCCAAGTCAAAAAACTTGCGTTTGTATACATTGTGCTGTGCTGGGGCTCGTGCTGGGGAACAGCAAAATATCCTGAATAAGTGGATCAGCAGAAATCCATTCTGGTTCCTTCATTTAGAAAATAGAATTATTGGACTTTAATCTTGATATTTCGATTCAAGACTGGAAATTTCTACTTTAATCTCGAAATTTTGACTTTTAAAAGAAATGTCCGTGGAATGGCTCCTAAGGCACTCCATTCGTAACTCAGATACTTGGATCAATTAACCATTATTTGCATCTCTTCCTACATTTTTATCGCTTTACTATCGAGCCGCCAGTTCCCTCGCATGTAACCATTGTGTCCTTTCATTGAAACTGACGTCACTGACTGCAGAGAGGAGGGCCACCCCTTTGACATTTCTCTCGTCCGTTGAATGACGACCCGGTATTGAAAAAATCAAAAATTCGGAACGAGAAGTATGAATGGAACTGGCGATAGCCATAAGCCAATTCAGTAATTTCCAAAAAATTTGAAATTTTTTATACCGTGCTGTTATTTAATGGACAAGGGAAATGCCATAAAGAAATGGCCCTTCTCCGCTGAGATAAGACAAAGTCAATGAAAGAGCACAATAGTTACGTTAAGTTCAAGACTAGAGTCGAAATTTTGAGTCTGAAAGTCGAAGACGATTTTGAGATTTAAGTTAAAATTTCGAGCTTAAAATCGAAATTTCGAGATTGAAGTCAAAATTTAGATTTCAAGTACCGAAATTTATGGTGCTATTCTGTAAAAAATAGCATTCCATAAACTCTCTGTTATGTGAAAATTCGTGTCGGCCATCGACTGTTGCCTAGGTAATAATAACGTAACAGAGCCTTAATTTATGGAATGTAATTTTTTAGAGAATCGCATCATTAGAGATTGAGATTGAGTCAAAATTCCGAGTTTGAAAAGTCGGAATTATAAAAAAGTAGTATGTCCGCTCTGCGCCTTATTCGCATGAATCCGATCATAATACCAGTTTTTTTTTCTAACCAAGTCCATATAAAAACTGAAAAGCAATGTAAATGTCATTATACGGATCTACCAGGGTTTTAGGCCAGGTCTTTACCTTCAATATCCTGATACAAATCTTGAATCCTATCGGACAAGTGAAACCTACCGAACATGAGGCGCTTAGAAAACGAGAATTGAGGGCAAAGTCAAAAGACGATTAAGAGAGGGCGCTTGTGATTCTATTTGACGGGAAGTCTGGTCTGGTCGCGCCAGGCTCAAGTTACGAACATCCGATCCCCGTCCTCCTCCCCGATTAGGACTGGCTGAATGTGGAATGAAAACGAGAATGAAAACGTTTCTAAGCGCATTGAACAACCGTATACCTACAGGTCCTCCTGATTCAAACTGGTTGTTGAATATATTCCACTAAACTTATTGAACCTGACTGAATTTGTTGACCGTTTTTCTATCTGTTCCCTGGTATAGCTATAAAAATCATGGGATCTACCCTCGGATTTACCTTGGACTTTCTCGATAGAAATCACAAATATCTCGCTCAGTGTCAACTTCACATCAAAACATGCAGGAAGCTAAATAATATAGTGATGTGAATAACAGTTACTTTTGGATACTTGTTACTACTCGTTACTACTCGTTACTCCCGTTAACAGTGTTAGTTCTTTTGTATTCGTTATCGTTACTCTCGTTTACAATTTGCGAAAATTATTGAGATCAATTAAATTGACCACATTCTATGGTTTTTATTAGAAAAAAATGAGTATTGGGTATCCCCTACATAAAAAACAATAAAAAATCAGAGTTCAAGAAATTCGCCCGCTTTGTTTTGGTTTTCGTTTACTTCTCTGGGCCTCGACTGGCGCCGATGCCACGCCGATTCCCGCTTGCACCTTTGAGGTGCGGAAAAATATCGAATCACTCACCACGAATAGTTCTTCCTCTCTGCTCTAACCACAGAATAGACCTTCTCATATGGGCGGTTCCCTTTGCTCACAGCTCGTGCGCAGGTCTTCAAGTAGACAAGCTCACTGGCTCAATTGGCTGTTTAACCGGGAGCGGTTATCGAACTGGCTGGTTGCTTGAACTCGACCAATGACGGCCAATATAGGTGGACCTGTGCCCCGAGGACCCCAGGTAACAGCGGCGGCGCCAGCATTTCTTGAACGGGTGGGCACAAAAAGGCACACTATTCAGGGAGGTGGGCACTCATCCAATCATATCTCGAATCATATGTTCAACCTCCCATCCTCCAAATAACTTTTTTTATATATAAAAAGTCAAGCGCAAACAAGTTTTATTTAAAAAAAGGGATACATTCTTATTTTAAGTTGTTTTCATTAGTATCCACTTGGTTATGCAATTTAGGTATCGTGTTTTTTTCATTTTAGCATTTTCCGAGACATTTTTTGAAAAATAGGGTGGGCACGCGGGTGGGCACCTATGATTTTAGGGGAGGCACGTGCCCACCCTGGCCACCCCCTGGCGCCGTCGCTGCCAGGTAAATGAGAATGGCTATAGCTCTAACTCCGCATAACTCGTCCAGTAACGAAACCGAAAAAGAACGAATACTTTTCAAAGTTAGGATTCGTTCCAACGAGTACACGACAAGTAACGATTACTTAGGAACGAATCCTTCCTTTTTTCACATCACTAAAATAAAAGCTAATAAATTCTCTATACAATGAGCTATGAATTTTTTGTTTATGACCTAAGTACCTATATAGGTTACTGCAAGTCATACAGCGAAAGTTTAAAGCTAATTTTGTATAGAGAATTATTTACAGTCTCTATTTCGCCCCCTGCATATTTTGCACGAAAATTGATTTGAAGCGAAATAGGTAACTACCTCATGTACAGTTTTTTCAAATAAGTTTTTTTTTACTCTTTTTTAAACGTGTAAACCAGTCCTATGTGATGTGTGGCTGGAGCTGGAGATCCAACCAAACAATTTCAATTTTTTCTCTTTCTTCCCTCTAATTAACTGTCGACTGGGGGATTATCTACATAATAATTAGAGTGGGAAGGAACTAGCTGAATTCTGGATTCAGTGTGAGTGCACGTAGACGTAGGCCTCACTTTTGGGCTCATTCCATCTCCCCAAGAAGGAACTATAGGCTGTCTGATTTCAACATGATTCTAGTGGGCTGTGTTTCTGGTCGCCATCGGCCGATCGCGGCCTGAATCGCAGCCCACTAGAATCATGTAGAAATCAGACAGCCTATAGCTAAGTAAGATGCAATCTCAGCTATTCAAGTCAGTTCAGATGTCTACTAAATATGGAAAAAAAATTGAACTGAAAATACTTTACGATTTTGTGGGTAGTATATAGGTATTCACCTAGGAGGTATTCACAAAGAAAGAAAGGCTGACCTTAATGCACTGATGAATTGCTGGTTGCAGCCCTACAGCGTAATATGAAGACTGATCTAGAGATTTAGGTATATGCCGATCAGCTTTTAAATTCAGCACTAGAACGGTAATTTTCTTACGCCAAGTTGGCAATTCTGCGATAATTGGGGATGCTCAAATTTGTAATGTTGGTTCACTTTTTCCCTAGATGACCTTGAATTTTTATTGTCAATCGAGTACAGCGCTGTTGCAAGATCGTATAAACGTTCAAGGCGTCTTGATTTTGGTAGATTTTCGCCAGTTTAAATGGGCGACTGGTGGAATGTTTTTTCCAAGGTTTTTTCAAATAAAATAATAAATTACGTTGAGGAAACTGTTCTAATTTTTGGTCAAAAATAAAGGTCAATAGCTGATATCTAAAATTAATCTGTGCCTTTTAAATTTAACACTAGGTGATAGATTTTACAAGCTCTCGAAGGTAATAATCGAAAATTTCACAATTTTTCTGAATTAATTGCTATGCCTGTACTAAGGATACAATATTAGTGACAACGTAAATCAACTTATATAGTGCAATAGTACCTAGTATCACTATATGTAGGTACTTAAGATACATTGATACTATAACTAAATATATACAACAATTCTTGAAAACCTGTGAGATGAATTAACTTCAGCGACAGCATTCGCTCGAAGATCTATAGGCAAACCACAGAAAAACTGCTCGACGTAGCTTTAATGCAAAAAAAAAGGAAAAGATGTCAGCGAGGCTGATATCAGTGGCCATCTTAGGGAACAGAGGGTAGAGTAGATGCAGCAAGTGGGCGAGTGCGAAGTTGACGATGGAGATGTTGAGGAACTACAGGTCTAGCTCAGATGCAGTTTTTGATAGCCATTGTCCGCGGACACCTACTCCGCGACGATGTGGTTCATGGTCTGGTTCTCAGTTCCACACTCAGAACTCGGATCTTCTACATATCCTCACTGATAGAACTGAAATCTGCATTTTCCCTGCCCTGTTCTTATCCTATTGAATCCATACTTTCCTTGGAAGGGAGAAGCTCTTCGGATCCTCTACAATCGCTCTGTTCTTGACGGCGGCTTCAGTATCCCATATTTCCTTCCAGTGTCTTTTCATCTCGAAATCTGCAGCATGGATTTTTGGCTGCGATGTTCAAAATTGGCAGCCAGAAAGTCTGGGTAGATTTGACAACTCCAGCAATGATTCTCAATGCTTGGTTAAGAATGACGTCAATGATGTTGTGTGTGTGTGTGCTATTCATCCAAACAGGAGCGTAGTATTCCGCTGTCGACTAGACCAAGACAATGGGGGATATCCAAAGAGTAGTGGCGTCGACACTCCATGTAGTTCTCGCAAATCTCTGAACCAGGTTCATTCGTGTCTTCGTCTTGGCAGTGAGTCTCTCCAAGTTGATCTTGAAGGATAATGTTTGGTCGAAGGTCCCACCGAGGTACTTGGAGTGGGACTGTGCTGCAGATGAAGTCCGGCCATCAAAGCTGACATTGAGGTGACGAACTGCTTCTGTCGTTCAGATGAATGGCTCTAGTCTCTATCTCCAGAGAGTTCGGATTCAATCCTCATTTCTGAAAGATGACAAAATTCTGTTGGAAAATCGTAATACATATTTATTATGTGCAGAAATATCATAGTGAAAAATCACAGAATCGGCGGGTTTTTATTTTGCACATCTGTGTTATTTGTCCAAAAAGTTTGTTTTCAGTTTTGACAAAAAAATACAAGATAAAACTTTGGATCAAGTTTTCATTTTTGGCTGGTCATAATCTACTCACTGTTCGACTGGATTGGTTCAAATTCATTTCATGGCTTGTCTCTGTTGACAGAAGGGCTGGCCTAAAAAGCTAAAATTACAGAAGACAACTTTTTTCAATCGAGTCACATCGCAGGTCAACCATTAAATTTGCCTCAATATGGCTCGAACCCGATAACAGTATTCCCAAAAATGTAAATTTGACCAAATAACACAGGGATACATTTTTCCGAATCTGCGGCCCTAGACTTTGATTTACCCAGTAATTCTTGACAAGTTTTAACAGAGGAATATTGCTGGTAAATCTGAACAAAATTGAAATCCCCTATCTGCCATTGGTCTATGTAACGTTAATGAATAACCTTATAGCGTGGAGACCTCAGGTGATAATAAGCGCCGCAAAGCAAGAGCGCCTTTCTCTGGTGGTGATTCATGCGTGGCCCCAAGCCGTTGGTAATTTGTGGAAATTCCCTGGAATCCCGTGGCTATCCATTTAATTTGAAGAAATCGTATCCGGTGGAAATCCCGTGGTAATCCCGTGGCAATCCATCACAATCCGTTGAACGTTCTGATGTCCCAGTAATTCACCCGAGGATTCACCCCATGATCATTTGCATCTGAAGTCAACTTTGAATGAAAGAAAAAATTTACATGAACTTAAGTACTCAGACAAGAGTGTTACTCGTACTTACCTTATAAATATACAGGCAGAACCATGAATATAGCAATAGCAGAACCGAGGGCAGAACACTTAATGAAATTTTTCTAGGAATGTAAACAACTATGACACTCACCTGACATCATGACAAACAACGGCCAAGGCAACAGGGCAGCGGATATGATGCAAGGAGACGCCAGAACTGGCATTTCTTGTCAAAATTTTCTAACCTCTTCGAGCTCAGCCCGTTTTCGCGCAACTTGGTCTATGAGCGTCCGTTACACTCTAGGCAACAAGGCCAACCGCGTTTCATTTTCTGCTGAATTTAAAACGTGATCGGCATATAGGTATGTACGATTGTACGTGGTAGGTACCTACTGAGATTAAGCCATCTAATGAAAAAAGCGTTTTTCTTGCATATTGATCTATAAAAAAAATACGACGTCAGTGTCAGCAGAAAACAGTTGGGCAAATTTTATTCACAGAAGCGGATTAGTGGGGTCGAAAATAAATAAAAATTCAACAAAATCTGTCGGAAAATTGTTGGGGCATTTACTTTGGAAAGGGGAGAGAGTCTCGAAATTGATGGATTTTGGATTGCGTTTGGCTTGAAACGTTTACAAGTGTGTATTACTGTGTATGTACCGAAATTCACGTTTCGAATTCAAGTTCAAAGTTACTTACTTTCTCGGTTACTTTCATCGCTTTTTTATCTCTAAACCTAATAATAGCACCAAAGTTACCAAAGGTCATTGTCACCAACATAAATTCACACCACAAGCTCCTCTTACAAATATCTAAAAATCGGACAAAGCGGATTTTTTACACCCTGTATCTTTCTTATTAGGAAGCGATTGAGAGGCACGTATATATATTTTTCTGAATCAGCAGGACGAGAAGAATTTTATTTCAAAGTTTGATTGGTTGAAACTGAAACACCTGTACCTATAGGTAAAGTACGTCCAACTGAACTGTGATTCGAGTGACCTGAGAAAATTTTCAAAACTAGCAAAAGTCAGTGAATAAAGAATGAGTGGTGTCTTCGAAAAGAAGTTGATTTTCTATCAAATTCTTCTTACCAGACTCGCCGAAGCGATCTTTGCTTTGCCAGCATTTCTTCAGGGCTCAGCGCCTCTTTTTGGGTGAAGCAGGGCAAAAGGTTCCATTGCAACTTGCAGCAACATGGCGCAATTTTGGACTGAAGCGTCGAAAATGTGGACTCGCTCTAAGTAAGAACAATTTTTGTCAACTGTCAAATGTCACAGCCTACTTGGATTTTTCTCTTGATTGATGGAAATTGAAAACATTAAAATCACGCCATTCTACAATAAATAGAAAGGATGGGCGGACAGCACGTCCCAAAAATATTTTCAGTCCATCTGTAGCAGGGATGTCTGAAAAAAAAATGCGTTTCAAAAGTGGCTCGGAGACATCGTATGTCATCGTGAATTATCGTACCCAATATCACCATTGCAACCATCTGTGAAGATCCCCGCCAAAACTCCTATTTTGCTCCTTGGTCCCGTTGGTATCTATTAGTAGCGTATTGCCACAGAAACAATGTATTTTAGTGATTTTCTTATGATTTCTTGCGGTATTTCGCCCTGTTTTTTGCTTTATGACGCGTTATTTTTAGCTTCTTCCCGCCCAACACCCCTATTCAGCCCCCCCGTCCCGTTGGTGTGTTTCATCTTTCGTTTAGTATCATTTACATTTCGTTCGGCTCTAAAAATACACTGCGTAGTTTCCTAACTTTCATAATTTTCTTCCTTTGAAAAACCTTCTTGGCTAGTGTTTGTCATCTATTCCTATTTTTGGACTACTTTATAGGGAACCTAATTATCACGCGACCGGCTGGCCGGCGTAAGGGTACCGCATTCTGGCCGAGCGTTTGTTTACCGATCGGCCTCACGGAGTTAAGCACTGACGTCTGTCGGCCTCACGGAAGGCCATAGGCGCCCGTCCCAACGGGCTCTAGCTGTCAAGAGCGTGTTTATTTTGGATTTAGGTGTACAAATTCGTGTGAGGGGTGGATATGACTTGCCCGATGAGTTTCAAAACACGTCTTTTATGCCGCTATATGAATGAAATTTTCATGTATGTTCGGTTGCGGACATCAAGCAACAGCACCGGACCCCGCAAATTTCCTTTTTTCTCCGCTCATGATAAATTTTGACACATAGCTGAATTTTAGCCCCTCTCATCGGCCCTTAGCAACGGATGATTGCGTAACCCTTGTACAGCCAAAGCTGTCGATAATCTAGCAACCCTACTACTTTATGGAGTCTAGCGCCATCTACACAACACGTCCTCCACCTCTCCTTCTCTGAGTTCTGACTTCTGCTCTGCTTCTGGTTCTGACTCACCTCACCTTCTCAATTCTCTTCGGCCCGTATTCATATCCCCCTTTTAGCGTTAGAAGCGGTTTTAAAGATGCGCCTCTAACATTTCCGTATTCATACGTGGTTTTAGCGCGCCTCTATCATCACTTTAAACAGGCGTCTCTAAAGTCGTCTTAGAAGGGGATGTTTAGAGACGCGTCTATTCATATGTCTCTTTTACGTGTCTTTAAGCGATTTTGGATGGTCTCACGCATGCGTCAAGTTAGATGGGATCCAAATGTGCCAACAGGCGTGTTTTGAGTCCATTTAACCTACAAGCTGTGCTGTGTGCTCTTGGGAAGTGTGACGAAAATCACATTTTCTTTCTAAAATATTGATTTAATTGAATTAATGAAGCATGCCGCCGAAATGCAGGTAGTGCGCAATGCTCTGGATGTCCCTTTCGGTCATACTCCTTTACTATTTACTGTACTCAAGGAGGAGACGACTTGCACAAAACAGTCGAAAGAGGTGTTCACTTGTTAAGTTAACAGATCCAGGCCGCTATTCTTGAAACTGTGGAAGAAACTCCCTGAAAGTTTTTGCGAGGTTTTATGCAATCCGCAGTACATCAATGTAGCAAGAGTTGCCAGCATTTTCGTTTTGCCAGGCGGAGCTGCTCGGGGTAAATCACTAGACAAAGAAAACAGATCCAGCTGGGCCGTGATTGGTGTATGTATCTACTTTCTCTATCTAGTGATCTACCCGGAGCGGCTCCCGGCGCAAAACGGAAGCGGCTTGGGGTTCTTGCCTACCTGCGTCCACCTTCGGGTAGGTAGTTTTGAGTACATTTCACAACGTTGCCAAATCAACACCCCCTTTAGTTAGATGGGCCCTAACAGGACGTAAAAGGTGGCCTATGAATACGACCGATTTTATCAGGTAGCCGAGCGCTTTTTGTTAGAGGCATGCTAAATGTGGCTTAAAAGTGGGATATGAATACGGGCCTTCTTGTTTGGCGGTACGGGAATACGGGATGGCGGTTGACCGTTTCTGTACGCGTATTGTTTTGTCTGTGACCAAGGTTAGTTAAATTCGTGAAAAACTGAAAAAAGTGCAGAAGTTGTATCATTTATCCGAATGGGAAGTGCAAAAATACGTATCAATTATTGCGATGGTAAGATGGTTCCTTCCGTTCGATGATTTTTCGACAGGTTTTTAATTGCTCAACCCAGTTTAAGGTTAGTACAGAATTTTCTCCATAAATTTAATTTAGGTAGGTAGGTACTTACCGCATTCTGGCGAATTTGGTTCTTTGATGAAATCCGAAAGATCAACACGAACACCATTCCGAGCACCATTCACCAAACACACCTGATAAATCTCAATTATTGCAACTTTGCCTGAACCTACAGTAGGGGAGAGTGAGGGTAGCCCGAGGGGTAGCCACTACTTGGTAGACGGGTAGGGGCAAAGGATCCACTTATTGATTCTTGATTTGATCATGCTTGAGAGCAGGGTTACCAAATTTCGGAAAATATCTCGGAAAATATTTATTATAAAAAGAAATATTGAAATTTCAGAAAATAGTTTAATTATAATATTAATTTTGGAGATTGCAGGCAAATTTTTATTGAAATGATTATAGGTATTGATAGATAATAATGTGTTTTTTCTCAAACAATATAGGTATTGTATTAGTGCCCCACATATATGCCTAGCTAGTCTTTGTCAGATTGGGTCTCTGTGGGTCTAGTCTCGCTACATCTACACTTTCTTTCTCTATTAATTAATTATCAATTTGAACTGAGTTTTAAAGTTGGAAGTTGAATTTTGAATTTTAATTTGGTGAATAATTGGAAAATATATTAAAAAAGCCAAAATATTAGTGTGCGGGACAATTTCGGATGTATGCGGGACGCAGGACAAAAGAATAAGTTGCGGGACAATCTCGTAGAAAACGGGACGTCTGGCATCCCTGCTTGAGAGTGCTGTTAGGATGTTATTAAGTACAAAACAAAGTGACCCTTTAATTTTGTAGTTTTGGATCAGGTTGTAAAAGTTTGGACTTTTCTGTCGATAATAAACTGCTCAACATTTGAAATGTCGGTATCGAAAATTTTGCCCTTTTTCAAAATGGTGTAACTTTGGATTGTCTCAACCGATTTCGATTTTGTCTTCACGGTTGCTTAGATACATCTTTCTGCAATCTACTCAATTGGCGAGAATTTTCAATTTATTACTATTACATTCGTTACAGGGTTGAATGTGAAGCATTGCAAAATTGTGCTTAGTTCAAGAGATCCCCGTTTCTGTGAACAATTTTTTTTTCAAATTCTAACGATATCATCATGAAACCTGATGTCTTGTCTTGAAACGGTTGTTGAATTTTCCAGATCAGAAGTTCAACAATGATGATATGATTTTTGTTTGTAAAAGTTGCATTTTGGACGTCTCTAAAAAATGATAAATTGAGGTTTAATTTCTGAAACATATTCAAATTAAAATTTTAGAATGTGTTTCTAAACCAACAAAATATCTACATATCCAATTTTAGGTCAGTACATCAAAAATTCCGATATTGATACGATGAAATAAGTGCGCCCTGTAATGGCGGATTCCAACTAAAATCACATAAGTTCAATAGACGCCTATACTATGGCTGCATACCAAATTTCAGCTCAATTGGATATACCGCTTGGGAGTTATCATGGAGGATTACACAGCGTTAGACACACAGACAGGCAGACAGACCGACTTTGATCTAGAAATGGTCTGAATAAATCGATAAGATGGACCTTGACAAAAGTTATTTTTCGAAATCCGGAAACAATTTTTTTGCGCGTTCACAATATTTTCCTTTTCATTCGAGAACGCGAACCGGGAAAGTGAAACAGAGGCGAGAACAGAGGTTTCTGAGGGCGCAGCGGTTTCCCAACAGTTCAAGCAACAAGCATGCAAAATTACAGGTTCTTATCATCCAAAATGCGATTTTATTGCCAACCGAAATGACTGAGATGCAACTTTGAAAAAAAAAATCATGTCATGATTGTTGGACTTCTCGTTCGTTTCGAGATAGGACATCAGGCTTCATGATTATACCGTTAGAATTTGGAAAAAAAATTGTTCTCAAAAATGGGGATCTATTGAACTATGCACAATTTTGCAATGCTTTACATTTTACCCTGTAACGAATGTGATTGAAATAAGTCGAAAAACCTCGCCAACCAAGTAGATTGCTGGGAGATGTATCTAAACAACCGTGAAAATAAAATCGAAATCGGTTGAGACAATCCAAGTTATACCGTTTTGAAATTGGACAAAATTTTCGATACCGACATTTCAAATGTTGAGCAGTTTATAATACGCTCCAATCTAAAATCACTGCAAAAATGGTGTTGTTTTTTTGGGCCTTCAATCTGGCAATCCTCAAAATGATGGAATGTCAAGTTTACATGGGAAAAATTGTTAAAAATGTACTGCAATACCACGAAAACCACCATGTCACAAACGGCACCCTGCTCAAAGTAAATCTGTGATTTCTTAAGGTGCGTTCAGTCAGCTTATTTAGCCGTAATTTTAATTTTAGCCGTAAGCGCTGCATCGCTTATTGGCTGTTCCGAGGAGGCTGGTTCATAAGAGCCAATGGGCGTCACTGCGCTTGCGACTAAAATTAAAACTTGCGGCTAAATAAGCTGACTGAACGCACCTTTCGTTTCTTACAAAATATGCAGAGTGAGGGCATGGCATATGGATATGGATAACAATTATTATCAAAAAACAAAGATTTCCTGTGCACTTCGAAGAAGTTGAACTCCTCCTCGGGGAATAAAGCTACAACCCTAGAACTTTTTTCAATGGATGGCTTAGGTTCTCAATGGTGAACAAATGAGCAGATTGGATTTCATTGTTGCGCCGCCATCTTGGTCACCATATTGGAATCTCTTATTAGTGGAACGATTTCTATGAAACTTGGAACCTAATCTTTGTCTCGTATGATCATTATTTTCAAGCTGAATTCATGATTCCGCCGCCATCTTGGCCGCCATATTGAAATCTCTTATTAGTAGAACGATTTTCATGGAACTCGTTTATATTTTTCCTGGCATATTTGAAGCATTTCTCTAAATTTCTTTCTACTCTGGTGTGCGAGCTCTGGGACACCTGAATTTGGTTATTATACTACTACATTTATTACTGTAATTACTACTTTTTACGTGATGTATTTATTTAAACGATTACTGAAGATATCCTTTGGCTCAGGATTTGGGACTTCAAGCTCTAGGGATGTCCAAATATTGTCAGTGAATCGATTAGTGTCAATCGAATTGAATCGCAATCAATAGTTTAATTATTAAAAAATCGCATGAAATGAATCGATGCATCGAAAAGAACCGATTATAGGTCAATAATCAACTAAATCAATGTGAAAGCTCTAAAAAAACTTTGAAGCAACTAAACAAACGATGGATTCCATCTAGACTTCACTAGGTTTTGGTAGAGGCCTCTGTCAAGGCACAATTTGTGTCAGGTTTGTGTTCTGGGTGAATGGTTGAGTTTGAATGTCTCAACTTGAGTTCTCTGAAATTTTGAAAAATCGCCAATTCATCAACAAGTGCCACTGATGAGTGACGTCGGCGTCGCGTGTTCGTAATAATCGAAACGAAAATCGTATTGCTTTGAATCTATTCACTAAATATTCGTATACAGTTGGATCAATTCAACTTTTCAGATGAATCGTTTTCATTGAATCGGTTCAAGTATGAATCGAATCGGACTTGGACATCCCTAGGGTGAGAACGCTCGAGAGAGCGAGACACCTCAGTAGCAACCAACAAATTTGGATATGGTATAATTAATTCAAAGGCAGGCCCAGTTCGAAGGGGGGTGTGGGGGTGTAACGGTGTAACACCCCCCCCCCCTCAGTCGCAAGTCGGCAAAATCAAACTCAGTCGGCAAAATCGAGATAAATTGAAACATTGTTTGTAAAAGATTGGAAAAAATAGGTTCCTAAATATCACGCAACAGGAGCTTTGTTGGTACCAAAATTTATGTGTATTGTGTTGTATTAATAATTGTGGTTGTACTACTAACATATGAAGCCAGAATTGAACTTGAGAGTCTGCTTTGCGGAAGCATAGTCATTGTGCCAAGCTAAGCAGGTTTTCAAGATGCTCGTTTCCCTAAATCTTTGTCGCCACGGTACACTGGCTGTGGATAAAATAATTTTTGGAGCACTCCAACCTCGACTCCAACACTGTCAGCAAATTGTCATCAGTGTTGGAAGTTCGAAGTTTTTTTTTCAAGCTTTGCATCAACACCAAAACACCATATGAGATAAGTTGTCGAATTTCTTTGCAGGGTATATCTAGTGATTTTACAGTATTCATTATCCACAAAATTTTTGAAGACCTGGCCAAGGCCATCCAGGACTCCAACGCGGCCTAATATTATCATTTGTTTAATTGATTGTATGGCACCTACTTGATACATTTTTTTTTCTATTTTTCGAATATTTTTGCTCTTTTGAGTTTTAAGTGAACCTTTCGTCCTTGCGCTATTGAGACTCACCCTGGTAAGGGTATAACCTACTACTTGTGTAATTTTTTTCTTGTCTCGCAAACAAGCTTCTTGATTGGTGTGTCGCATAGCGCATAAAATGGCGCATGCGATGTTGATGGTTGTTAAAAAATTCTACTCTGTGTTGGAAGGGTTCGGCCAAATATCTGACGTCGGCGTTAGGTCTTGTTGCGAAAATAGACTGACGTTGAATAAATGTAAAAAAACAGCAAAATGAATCGAGGAGGATTCCTTTTTATGCTTATTTTCATGCGCTCTTTAGTACCTTGGCGTGTACCACCGTGCAGTCACGTCAAGGGAAAAATTGTGAAACGAGAAGGACACCGAAAAAAGGGTGCTAATAACCTCGATGTTGATGCGTCCATAAAATGGTGCGTGGTGTGGGAATCACCCGGCGTCGCTAAGACGGCGCTAAGGAGGTACTGCCAGTGACTACACGGATCCCTGCCCACCGCCAAAAAAAAAGATCTCCCACCCCCCCCAGCAAATCGGTTCGGTCCGGACCTGTTTAAAGGTCAATTTTTTAGACTGACATCAGTGGAAGATGCTTGTGCTACAGAATCTTAACTGGATGCCTGTCTGAGTTTGTACTTTGAATTGATGATGCGGGTTACAGTTGGTGAAATCTGAATTGTAGTAACTTCCGCCTAGCGGAAATGGCGGTTTCTTAGTGCCATCGTCAACGGGAAGTGCAATAAGTTTGTTTTTGTTCTTGTATAGAATATTGAAAACGTGTATTTACCTACCTGTGAATGTTGAAAATGGAGGATCTCAATTAACCAGTCCTCTCCGTCGGAGAACATCCTTATGACAGCGCAACTATTGCTATCTCACTTTATTGAAGGCTTCTATTGTGGCTGCACTCCGATCATTCACATAATGGGTTGACTTGAATAGCTCTGGCTAGATTCCGCCCAATATTGAATTATTTAACCAAAGTTGTGTTAATTTTTTTCTCAATTCATAAAAAAGACTATTTTGTGGTTGTCAACTCTATAAAAATTAGGTCACTATATTAAAAAATTGAATAAAACACAAACATATTTAAATATAAATTCTTTTATTCGCATCCGTAAACGAAGCTGGCTTTATACATAAAATATAAATATTACAATAGTATAGGCACAATAACTTACAAACGGAAAGAGAGGGACATCAATGTGATATATCGCACAATATTCTCGATTGGTTTTTTAATATAAAAATACTCTTCTTATCATAATAACGATAGTTTTTTCTTGGCTAATAACCAATCAGTCTCTATTTATAATGCTGCCAATAAAACTGAAAGGTTAACAGGAAAAGGGCGCACGAACGCCAAATAATATGGCAAGTTTCAACGGCGTTCTATATATCACCCCTTCAAAGACTAGACAAATGGAATCATATAAAAGTCTTTTTTTCTTCTTCTCATTATTATTTACTTAAAATTATTATGAACAGTCTTCACTCGAAATCTGAGTGCTGGCGCTGGAAAAAGAACCTCGCGCTTCGCCGCTTATGCAGCTGTCTGGCACTGTGATGAAGTTGCACTTTTTGTAACTGGTCCATGTCGTGCCGACTCGCTTCAAGATGCTCTTGCGCTCTTGCGTTTCGACTTTGCACGTCACTATGACTTCGGGCACTTTAAAGTTCGTCAGGAAGCCTTCGCGGATGTCTTCGAAACTCCGATTTCTCGACGACGCCACCGACGGTCGTCTATTGTTCTTTTCCAACGCCAGCGACGGACGTTGCGGTATCAACCCGAACAGTTTCGCTATTTCGCGTTTCACTCGCTTGTTGCGATAGGCGAAAAGAAACGGCGAGATGATGTTGGAGAACACCAAGAGAATCAAAGACAGGTTGTTGAACACGTCCCAGGTTTTGATGCGCACGAGTTCAGAGTTCAGCACCAGCGCGATGCCGTACGGCACGTAGCAGAAAAGCACCAGAAAAATCACCAGGATGCTGATTTTGGCGGCCCTGGTTTCTTCGCGGTAGCGAAACACCGAAGCGTTCGAGATCTTGTGCTTGAGCGTGCTGATGAAGTTGTTGCGATCGCTGCAGGTCCTGGCGACTTTCTGCCTGGTCGGCGTGTTGGTACCGCTGGGCGACGGCGTGTTGGCACCACTGCCCGGAGGCGTGACTTCGTAGTGCCTGAAGTTGGGCGCGCTGTGCACTTTCGGCAGCACTCTCTCGGGCGGCGGCGTTTCCGCCTGTTCCACTTGAATGTAATTGTCCAAGTTGGCGCTGGTGCTCTGACGCATGCGCTCGCTGTTTTGGTGCGCAGCCGCGTAAATGCACACGTAAATGACGCAAATGGCCACGAACGGCGCCAAAATTATGAAAATGAAATACGAAAACGCGTAGATCGTGTTGAAGATCTTCACCAGATCGGAATGCTTCGGCATCTTCTTGCAGAACCGCCAGAGGGAGCTGTCGCTGTGCGTCAGGCAGCTGAGCACGCTGAACAGCAGCGCCACCAGCCACGTCGTGACGATGAACGCCATCGACCGGCACTTGTTGATGTAGAAGTGATACCGCAACGAGTGTATCACGCCGAAGTACATGTTTATCCCGATCAAAAGGATGCTCAGTATGCTCAGAGTGCACACGAAACTGGTCGTGCCTTGCGCAAAGTAACAAAGCAGCAGTTTCCTGGTCAGCTGTTGCGCCGTCAGTTCGTCATTTTCGGTGACGAACGTGATTTTTTCGCTCGTTTCGATGATGGTGGTCGTATTGGAGGCGTCTTCTTCTATGAAGATTTTTTTGATTTCTATGCTGGAATTGGCGTCGTTCCTGGCGACCAGAGTGACGTTCTTGGGTGACGTCACGGTTTCTTGGTCGACTATCAGGAGCGGGATCAGCAGCAGGCTCGACAGCAGGTTGGTGACGAGGAGGTTTATCACGAATCTGGAATTGAAAGCGTGCATTTAGTGATTTGCTGCAAACAAGCTGACGTCATTCCGTTCTCGGTTTGATAAGAGCGTTGCCTCGCAATTATACCCAGCGCTATCGGAATTTAAACAGTTCGTGTGGCATTTTGATGATTTCCTATTAGTTCCTGGTAATAAGTACTTGATGATAACGGAGGGGACTTTTTTAATGTCACTTTCTTCGGAATTGTGGAGAAAACTTTGATAGCTGTTCAAGTTGGCCTTGAATGTAGAATATAAATAGAAATGTCAGTTTTGACAGATTATCAAAAAACATTCTAAAAAACTGATTGAACTTTCAGAAACGCCTAATGGCCTTCAGCCCAGTTTTTTGGAAACCCATTGAGAAGTCATTCTCAAGAGTACTATAAGCTAGCAGTCCAGCTTGATGAAGAAATTTTCAACATAAAGCCTCGCAGAAAGCCGTGATGAGTTTAGCAAATTTGCACTCAAGTTATCAGATTTACTCACTTAGCTCTCGAGTTTTCTCAAGTCTCGTGATAGTTTCTGAAGTGAATATACAGTGAGGGGCAAAAGTATGGAACAAATTCACTAGAAAATTCGCCTTCCTTTTCTCGAGAAATTCTTTGAACAGGTCGATTTTGTTTCTGAATTCTGTACATTTTGATGTAAAATTTTCATATTTGCGGCTATTTTTGTGAAAGCTTTGACGTCATCGGTCATTTTTTTCAATCTAACTTCTCTTCTTTTTGCAGATTCGATTAGATTATGAAATCTGATTTCACAATATGCACATGTACACCTTTTGAGCTGATAGTTTCCGATATAATAACAATGAAAGGTGGTAAATATCTAGTTTTGTATTGATGATGTTTTGACAAAATAAAAAAGTTTTTATCGCAGAAATGTCGATAAAATCTCTCAAAATATTCCACTCCAAAGTCAAACTTTTCTAGTCGCCCTTTAGGCCCTTTAGTCTCCCCTTTAGGTCACTCACTATGCGCGACCTGTCTCTACTCTTTTGGACACCTGTTTTCTTGAAAGGTGGATTGGCGAACGAGGACCGAAATAGTGGCCCGCGAGATCTGCGGATCTCACCCCTCTCGATTATTTCTTACGGGAATACTCAAATCAAAAGTCTACATCAACAGACTACAAAATTTGGAAGACTTGAAAGATCAAATTCGCGAGGAATGTCCCTTGATCAGTGTAGAAGCTTTCCAAAATATTATCCGAGAATTTTCGGACAGGCTTGCGTAGTGTCAAGAGACTTATGGGTGGCAGTTTGAGCATTTGATCCAATAAAATGAATCCTAAATCAATTTGTATGAAAATAAAGAATCAATTTATTATAAATTTAAATATGAAAATTTTACATCAGAATGTGCCGAATTGGGAAACAAAATCGACCTATTCGAGGATTTTTCTAAGAGAAATGTGAATTTTTTATTGAATTTGTTCCAAACTTTTGCCCTTCACTGTATGTAGTTAAGATTTAAAAGTCCGAGGGTAACCATAGGTTACCGAATCTTATCAAGAATGGACCAGGACCAGGGTGCAATCGTAAAAATGACCACTGGATGGAAAACAGTTCATGAAATCTGCACAATTTCGCGCAAAGTACATCGATCGGAACTCGAGTATTAATCATCGCCCGAAATCTGGGAGGGACCTTGTCACTTAGCTGAGGTCGGACTTCTTGTTTGGAATAAGTGGACCACAGCCTACTGCAACAAGCATCGTTCAGGTGTGTGTGTGAGTGTGTGTGAGTAGGCTGGGAGAGACCCAGAGCAGCAATAACATTTGCAATCAGTACCAAGGCCGCGCCAGATTCGGGGCAAAAAACCAGAATTTTCATACAATTGGCAACACTGATTGCGCACAAGCGGTACGTAGGTATGAAGAAAAATCAGACACCCACCTGTTGGGCACCGTCCTCAGCCCCCTGCGTCGGCAGAAAATCAACAGCAGGAACGAATTGGCCGTGACTGCTATGATGGATGACGTCACCAGAGCGGCGCTCATCAGCCAATGGTTGTCGTCCGTGCTAGCCGGCGCCATCTGCAAAAACAAACGTCATCGTTTAACCTCAAAGTTTCGTGTGTTGATGATAATTATTTTCAAAACTTGTACGTTATCAAACAATCGCGTGTTATGATAATTTTGATAAGGACGAATTCCGATACCTGTGCACTTAGTATACATAAGATTCAATGTTAACCGCATTCCGTGTGTGAGCTTAGTTTACGGTCAGTGGTTCAGTTGTCTGCTCGTGTGTGTACTTTAAAGCATACCTATTATATCGTTCCATCTATTTGACAGTTTGAAGTGTCCGTACTTCAGAAATTAGTTTGTCGCCGTTCGTTCTTATTTCAAATCGTATCAGTCTTGTTTACTACGCGGAAATCTAAAAATATAATAAATACGGAATTTAAGATGTGGAGCACTGATGAAAAAAATTTATATTGTAATTTTCCCATGTTCGCGACCAGTGTATTTGCGGTTTTTTAATCGATGTTTGGACAACCAGCTCGCGATTCCTTATTATATTTTATAAACAAACAACTTTTTATTGATTTTTCGCACATCAAGGAAATGTGCACGATTGCGGCTGATTTTATTGGGAATAACAGATAGGGTACAATTTTGGCGCGCCAAAATGCGGCATGTAACCTCAAAATAGGTTACTTTTTTATGGACCAGGAAATGGAATTGCTATTGAATCATCATCTTGCTTAGATGGACAGCAAACCTGAGAGAACACCAGGCGATCCATAAAATGCAAATATGCTAATTTCAGTTTCTCATTGGGAAATAACAACAATAATTCATTAATTAGCGTCCGTGTGGAAAAAATTCTTTGTGTATACGAATGCCTGTTTTTGACCTTATGAAATTCACATAGAGTACAACACTCTGATAGAATCGGATTAGGAATATCTAACCGAGTAAGTAGGTAAATGAAAAAAAGCTGGGCTAAATCAAAATAAATAATTGCCGCAATAAAACCGATTTTCAAAATACTTGGATAAATCACAGCTCAAGTGAAAGTTTCAGGTTGAATGAGGAGAGGGCTCTGGAACGCGTCCAACACGACCGATTATAAAAGCATTATAAATAAATCAAAGAGCGCTATGCGGTCTCGTGCCTGCTGGATGAAAATACTAAAAGATCTAGAAACAAAGGCGACGCACACTGAAAAAACACTAAAAAATGTTTCCTTTCATTTTCACGTAGGTGAAAAATGGACGGCAGTAAACTGAATTTTATAGAAAATTTTACAGAAAAAAAAAAGAATGGTATAACTAAACCTGGCTTACGCAAGTAGGTATGCCTTACGGAAGTTCTAAATATAAATACAAACAATGGAATTGGTACGTGGGACGTCTGTACCGCGCGACAATACAGTAGTCTGTGTGCGAATGAGCTTTTTTTCGCGCGCGCTTAGATCAGATCTAGAGTGCTTAACAGTATATTTCGATTCGATCAAGGTTGGCCGATCGCTCCAAATGGACGTATCCTATACCACTGAGTTGATCAACGTGGATAGCCAGGACCGTCTCCTTATTTCACTTCAGTTTAATTGTTCAAAGTTTTGGCTTTTGCCATTTGTATTGTAAAGATTGGAAATTTAACGATCTGTATAATGGCAATCAAGTTTGATTGCGTTGGTTCTGACACGCTTAATATTTTTTTCATGTACCTACGTTAGTATAGTTAACGTCACCATTTGAGATAAGATCGGAAATCGTAAAAGTTTCAGTCAAGAAATTTTGGCTTTCGCGTCAAAAAGTTAGTTGAAACTAACTTGATGCAAAGTATCGCTAGCGGTATATTTTCCACTGAAAACGAAGTTATGCATGAATGTCTTGTCAAGGTACCAATTAATCTGCAGTGACAATTTCATTCATCTTGAAATTTTTTACAAAGAATGGAATTAGATAATTGCGAAAAAAAGAGCCAAACACTCCCGTTCCGCCCGATTATCTTATTTTAATTAGTAATTTTATATAAATCCAGCTGTAGTTTTTCAAGCAAGTCTTTTGAAGGCACTGGTTGATTTCCGCTCAAAATTTTTCTGTATTCCATCTTGAAATCGGCAGCAAATCAGCAAATTTCATAACAAATCAGCTAATCGTGCAAAATATTCTTTCAGGCTCGGTTTTTCGTAGACATGACTAATACATCCAAGTAGGACCTGAAGAATAAATGTCAAATTAACCTTAAATTGGTGACATGATCTGTCACTTTTTCGAGGTAAGGTACGACTTTCAAAAGCCATCTTGATCGCTATCCCGGCCCTGCATACTTTGGCTATCGATTATTCAAACAATAATTTGTATTTAAAACGGACTCTTTACAGCGTCATCATCAATTGTTTCCACATTTCTTTTCGATTATCATAAAACGAGTGGGCCGCGGTATGATATGTGCAAAGCTCGCGCCGATGCCCCTTCTTGCTTTACATTATGCCTGCTCTTATAAATAATTGATGATTTCAGCCGAAGAGGATTTCAGCATGTTGCAGATTAGATTGACGATGATGGATAAGTGGTATGAACACCTGGTCGGAATTATATTTTTTCCCTGTGGTTGCAGAGTTTATTACAATATTTATGAGCTCGTCCTTTTTTGGCCTGACGCGCTCCGTTTCCGAAAAAAGAACCTGATCAAATTGATCGATTCACATCAAACGTGATTGTGGAAACTTGACAGGTGTCGCTTGACAAAAACAGTTCCACGTTTATACAATGTAAGCTCGATTTAAAATGTGATATATTCTGCAGGTATGATCATGTAGTTTAATTTAACCTCGAGTTTAACCTAAAATCGAAATCTTTTCTCAAAATATATATGACATCTTCTTCAATATAAATCAAGTGATACCCTTTCAACGGACACAATTCACAACCCATGATTATTTTGAGCGAAGTGTAAGATGCTGACTTTTGACACCTGTCAAAGTTTGACAAGACTATTTCGAGGGCTACCTATTATACCCGCTCGATTTTTATCGCATACCACAAGTCAAGTATAGTACGTTCAACTGTAGTGTGATCTGAGTTACCTGGGAGTCTCGCCACGAGTCGCACTTAAGGAGAAATTCCGGAAATCATAGCTCACTCAAATCACACTTGAGTTGAACGTATTAAAGTATATTTTCCAACACTCCTGTCAAATGACAGGCTCAATTGTACCGTCATGATGAATTGTCGCTTTGTTCTCAATTAAGTGAAAATCATCAAAGATTTTTACAAAAACTGCGAGTCATTCGACTGAAAATTGCATCATAAAAGCACGCATACACGTAAGCCTATCTTGAGTCGCACAAAATAATAACAATAAATAATGAAATGGTTTATATTTAGAAAAAAGAACTGACTCCGAAGAGATAAAAATTTTCCAAGCATTCAGCGCAAAATAAGATATCTATTATTCCACAACAAAATGGCGCCAGTATGAAATCTCGTGAGAGGAAAAAGTTATCAATTTTAGTAGAGCGCGAAAGACTTTGGGTAGGATGACCGATAACTTTTCCTTTTGTTTATTTTTATAAAGGTCGAACAAGCTTATACTGATTAGGTACAGTCGCAGTAAGGATATACGTTGACATATTAAGAAAGACTGTTACGAAGATCAGGAAAGGGTTAAATAAAAAGTTTGTCGCTGAAGGGTTAAATTAAGGGTGCGGAGCATCAGACTAGTCGTCATATTGGCAAATGAGAGAACTGTCGAAAATACACAATGTGAATGTGATGAATTTATAAAACGCGGTAGAGTTTCGAAATAAAGTTTTCCAAAATAGCCAAAACGTCAATGGGTGGCGTTGGATGACGTCAGCTTAGGTGATTGATCTTTTGGTCTTTGCTGTTCCATTTGGCATACGAAATTGGATTTGAGCTTATAAGCAGGTGGTGGCGAAACAATGTTGTTCTAATGAAATTTACGATGATTGGAACAGTGCTGAAGTCTCATGGAAATTTGAAAATGCCCCGTGAAAGCTTGCTTGAAAGTTTCCTACATCCTTTTCCGATAAGAATTGATACTACTGTAAACAACTCGAATGAACTTTTATTAATACTTAAATTTATACCCAATTAGGTATATTGATAAAAGTGGTGACATTTGACACTAGTGAGGGTTGCGTCAAAATCATGGCATGCTCAAAAGGTGGATGAACGGCATTATGTGTAAGTATAACTAAAGTTCTTGGAAATATGTCTGGCTTGTGGATGCAGATCGTTTTTCACAACAATTATTATAAATAAAAGCGCGAAACAACTTTTACGGAGGTGTCAGGTGACTAGATCAAGGCGCGTTTTTATCTAGTTGCACCTTGCATTTTTACACTTTTTACATGGATACGTGTATACCTAGGTGCTCAAATTTTCCGCACGCGTTTCTGCTTTTCATAGCAAATCTGAACGGCACGTTTTTATCAAAGTTGCCTGAACTTTGTTGCTACGACGCGATGGCCATGCGAATTTTCCTGTAGGTACTAATTCCCTAATAATATCAATACAAAAGAAAAGTGTCACCCGCACGCACACAGCCACCCACCAAAATTCTAGCAACGCCAGAATCTTGTTTTCCGAGCCGTCTCTGAGCTTTGGTGTGAAAAAAATCTCCTTGACTCGCCTTATCACATCTAAATTTGAAAAAATCGTAAACAGAAATAGGGACGTAAAATGGAAACTCTTGGTGTTTTTGTCTGTTGTTCGCACATATTTTTTGTCAAATTCTTATTTATAGAAAACATAACATAGTAGGTATAAGTTTTTTAGTGTACAGAATACGTATCAGAAAAATCGAAACTTTGACCTCTGGATTTCCCAAAACAAACCGACCGCAAAATCTAGTTCTGTTGTTGAACTTTTGAAGTGAAAAAAAAACTGTTAATGACCGTGCTTAGTCCATAAATTACAACACCCAGGTAATTTCCTTAATACGTGGTATAATCGCGCAATCGCGGATATAATTATCGATTTTTTATAATTATTGTAAAACGCTTTGGTTTTATCATAGGAAATGTTTATTATCTGCAGGCAATTAAACGACGAATTATTTTTATGTATGTAAATTTTCGTGAGATCTCCAGAGTCATCCACACACATCCTTTAGGTTTTTCCCTTGAGTTGCTAGAATTTTCTTCACATTTTGTCGAGTATTGTTTCAACTTTGAACGACACTGAACTTTGATTCGCAACTCACGGAATATAATTCAGTTATTGGACTTCCATAAATCTCTCCAGCTGGGATTGAGATTGGAAAGAAAAATGAGTAAGCGCTTGCCAAATAAGTAAAGTGATGAATAATTTCGTTTGTATTTTTTTGGCTGATCCAAAATTTGATTTCTTGCATCCCATACTCCCACTCGGCCCGAAAAAATTTGTTTGTCTTCAAGTGTCTTGGCGTTTCTTCGAAAAAGCTTTTGTTGTTTTTGACGGTCAAAATGTTTGGCTGGTCTTTATTCAAGATTTTCTCTATAAATCTGTTTTGATATTGGCAACCCCTCAGAGAATTGGTTATTTAAGCAATAAACTTGTATTGCTCCAATACAATAAATTTGAGCAATGAGCAATTTCATGATCCATATTTGAATGTGAATAAGCAAAAAATACTACCCAGTTAATTTCCACTCAAGATTCTTTTGTTTTCCTTCTTATAATTGGCAACGAAATTTTAAACAATTAGCTAATCGATGAAAAAGTGTCAGGCACTCCCTTTCCGCCTGGTTGATGGTTATTGAATTTATTTCGATATAATTGAGTCTAATGAAATGCAAATAATCAAAGCACAGTGTCTAGTTAGTTTACACACAAAATTTTCTTTCATTCCATCTTGGAATCGTCAATTAAATTTTTCGATAATTAGCTAATTGATCGAAAAAGTGCCAGATACTCTCTTTCCGTCACAATTTTTTTTTCGACATAACAGAGCCTTCGATAGAGTCTAATGAATTTAAATAATGTAAAAATTTTACGTCCGTTGGAATAAATATGAACCACTAACGTTGAGCATTGTAAAATTTACCTTATTCCAAGTTGTCAAGTATCTATTGAAGAATTCGCTTTGTAAATTATTTCTTTTGTGCCTGGTTATTGGCGAAAAATACTCTGTTTAGTGCCTTTGAGTGTTTACAACAACGGTTAGCATCAATCCACAAAATGTATCTTATGACAACAAAATGATCAGCAATTTGTAACACTATCTTGAGGAAATACTATAAGCTTTCTTCATACTATTTGTAGTACCTACCTAAGTACTTTTCGGGATTTTACAGTATTTCATGACGAGCTGTGAGGGTGTGTCAAATCTTTCGAAAAGTAGCTTCGCTGGCTGTTTGATGCGATTATCAAATCGATGACAAATTGATTCTTAAAAAAGTGCTGAATTCATGGAAAAATTACTTTCTAACGAAATAGTTGTCGGGGCTTTGCAGGTCAATCCATTTTTTCGGACGTGTATCTATTTTTAATTTTTGTTTGCTATTGTTTGCATTAATAATTAGTTTATGACATCAGGCCGTAATTTTCCCTTCAAATTTGAAACCGAAACCGTTGAATTAAATCACAAAACAAAAACTTTTTTAGTACAGCAATTAAAGCAGTAATTTTGAGATTGAAGTAGATTATTCAAAATGAGGTAGTTCAAATATGTAATTATCGTTTTTTAGCAAGAATGTTAATGAGGCTCTGTGACGTCCAGGTCTGTATATTGGGTCGGGAATGTCGGGATGGAATATTCCTGCAGAAGATACCAAAATATTTTGAATGAACGGAAATGTCTTGTCGCAGGTATATATGTCAGGCACAACAATTATAATTCCTTTGTTTTGATTCCCGTTGAAAAAGAGAATTAGTTCAATTAAATCCAATTTTTTGTTCTTTGTTAATGTTAAATCACGCTTTTTCAAATTAGATTTTTTCATCGTAATTATAAAATTAATACAAAAAAATATGACTAGGAAATATAAAAAACGTATATTATTCTTATTCTTATTCTTCAATTCCTTTAATAAAAAAAAATCAAAACATACTTAATTTTGTCGAAAATTTGAATCAATGCAATTACCTTAAATAAAAGCAATCCAATTGATCCTTTTTTTCCAGGAAAATATGGACAAGAAAAGAATAATCCTTTTTTCTTTCGTTGTTGGATTTCAAACAGCACTTTTCACATAACAATTCAAAACTCGCGCAAAAATCGCACCGACTTGATGAACACTCATGTCCTGCACTGTAAGAACATTTGACCTACCACCCGTCATGCCGACTGGTAGCTTCAAACTGAACGCACAGCCAACTTTCCGGCGATATACCCAAACGCACGGCCGACTATCTTTTGCACGATTCTTTCCCACTCTCGCCAACCAGGATGACGGAAAATAGATGTGTGCCAACTATTTTTTTTTGCTTTCTGTATAGGTGCCTAACTGCCTGTATGATTTTTGTTTCTCCCTTTGCCATTCGACTCTGCCCGTTTGATCTCGCACTGCTGACTTTTATGCATCAATAATCCAGATCCCCACTATTTCCGAAATCGGTAATAATCATTGCTTTGATGCAATACGTTGTTTTTTTTTCAATCAAAGTGGGTGGTTATTTTCGAAAGTATCGATTTAAAAAAGCAAAATTTCGAAATTGTTTCCTTATAAATTTTGCTGTTTTGACTGTTTTTTCGTTCGAGTTTCGGTGCAGTGACGCTCCAATGACGCCACTTCCACGTCTCTTGAGGGAAACGGCAGGTTTGTTTTGGTATGCATTATTGATAACATTACAAAACACTGGGAAAATTATTTTTCTTTATAGCAAGTTTTCCGGGATCACTGTTGCAAAATATACTTTTTTTATCGTTGAGTATTAAGCAGACTTTGGAATTTTTAACCTTTGGACTTGGAGTGGTTTTTGTAATTATTTACCATCAATAATTGGAGCGTTATTAGGTAGGTACCTAGTACTTGTTAGTATATAGGCTACAGTATTTTATGAATTGAAAAACTACCACCTGTTGCTTTCCAGTTGATGATAAAACGTATTGCTTATATTGTGCTATTTTTGTTTATGTTATCGCTAGTCTTGACTAAATCTCCCCCAAAGTACTGAACTTTTCAACTAAACAGCATTGCCGTTGCCACATTTCTACGTTGGGTTTTTTCAATAACGAAATCAACTGCATGCAGAGATTTGTTCTGGTAATTTCGGCTTTATCACCACCAGAAAGTCCTAACTTTTGATGATGATTACAGGTTTGCAGTCGGATGGAAACTTTCCTTTTCCCACATTCTTCTTTATTGGTACTAATTGCATTCTTTTATACTCTATTACTTAATGTATTACTTGCATATAATATTCTAATGCCACCTGATACTCATCTGACCTACATTAGGTAATATGTTCAGACTTATTGCACAATAATCCTTTAGGAAATGACAGTTGAAGTGTTTTTTTTTAGAAAACAATAATTAAGAAAAAGAAAACTACTCCATGTAGGTGAGTAGGTATGCTAGCTGCGGGCTACAATGCAGCATGTTATATTATTTTCTCTAACAATAATAAAAGGATAAAGTTGCGATTTCGAATCAAAATTCTATAGGTGATTGACCTTATTGGGGAATAATGGCCCATTCGTGTAGAAATATTTAGGGAATTAATTATTTGAAGAGGTTCAAGTTGCCGGCTGTCACGTCAGTTGAAGACACGTCAAAACTGTCACTTTAATGTCTTGTTATTGCACTACCGCAAATTTTTCTTCCTGTGGACCCTTGGGACCCCGCCCGCAGGCTCTTTATTGGGCGTTACATCGAGTCGCATTATTGTATTATCTTGTATTATTGTTGACGATTGAAAAACCTTGTTGGTTGAGAAAATAAATGAATTTGAATTTGAATTTGAGTCCTCAGCAAATACCAACTGTTGTCTGTTGTTTGTAATGGGGTACTTGCCAATGAAACAGATTTGACTGAAACTACTTTTAATCATCAACTAGTATAGAGTAATACAGAGTATTTCCTGAAAATTTCCGGAAAATATATCCATTGGTTGAAAAGTTTTTTTTTTTCGATTTTTTTTTTCAAAAGGTTGGTAACAGTAGGGAGACTTCAGTGGAGTCTTCATATATGTATTTTTCAAATATTGTGATACCACTCTAACAGTTTTTCGAATTTTCAATCCAACAGTGCTGTTTGTTTAGTTTTTAGTATATTTGTGACGTCACAAATATTTTTAAAACAGGCATCACGGCCGCAATTTTTGGAACTTGATGATAAGAGAAAATACGACAATGGTTGGAAATACATTATTTCCAACCATTCTATCGATTAGGTCAATAAAAAAAAATTGGGCAAGTACCCCATTGGGACGCAAATGTTTGTTGTGTCCTCAATGTCAAGATTTAGGTTTAGGCTCGCTTTGTGACCCATTGGGGGATCAATCAGCAGGCACTAAATGACAGGAATGACAGGGGCGAGAGCTACTGACAAAGCAGCATACCATGCTTGCATCTGCCTGCGGAGGGTGTAGTATAACAGTCACCAGTCGCAATTTTTTCACTGCAACTGCAATGTAATGCATTGCTGGTAGCGCAGTCTTCCAGGCCTTCACCTCTGGAACTAGATCTACTAGTAGCCTGCTAAATACGCTAGATTCACAAGATCAAATGGAAGGCACAAAAGCAGACCCCCTTTTACATTATTCCTACTTGTCAAATTTCATGTCATCGATGTGGGTATTGCAGGTATCTACTAGTGCCTACCTAGGCTAATAGAAATTCCTTCACGTTCAAGTACCGAGCTCTACACCAGGTGGTGTTTTTTGAATGTAAATCGCCCATAGTCATATTGTTTTGCTTTTGGTCGCCAAATGTCGTCACTCGAATGAATGCACGTAGCGGATGGGTGAAGCACGTCCAGCGGAACCGTGATTCGAGTGACCTGGGAAAATATTCTAACTTAGCTTTGTGGGCTCGCCGCCTTCTCAGCTCTTCTCGCGCGAGCCCCAAAACGGGAGAAAATGGCAAATTGAAGATAATCACATTTATTTTGGTCCAATACTCAACTTTGAACGGTTGGGTTCTTTGAAATTAGGACTAATAATTTTTTACACGTAAATCCTGTGGCAATGGCAAAGACAACAGTGACAGTAGTCGATGCTTCCATTGGGACACTTTCTCTAGAGCGACGATCGCATTTTTTCAATTGAAGCATTGAAAAATCGAACTACAAAAGGATAGATATTTTGTCAACTGTCAAATGTCACAGGCTACACTGATTTCTTTGTTCGAAGTCAGAAAATTACGAAATTCTCTATTGAAATGAGGAACAGGGTCAGATATACGTTTCGCAAAATTTTGTCGTCCATCTGTAGCCGAAATATGCAAAATCCATGCGTTTCAAAAGTGACCCGGAGAACATCGTGTTCGTCGTGACTTATCGTGCCGAATATCGCCAGTGCTACCAACCACGTGAATTTGGGATTCTGTATTGTTCACTTTGGAAACTTGGTAATGAAATCTCCCAGGGCACTCAAATCACGGTTCCGTTGAACGTACTATACCTGCAAACTTTTATGTCCTTTTTTTTAAAATGAGTTTTGTAGTTAGTGGTGGATATTGAGTGACACTTCTACTTATAGAAACGCAGACTAGGCCGTTCCTTCACTTTCTTTTGACAAACATTGTCAAGTGACATAACAATTGATGATCTCAATCTCAACATCTCCTCAGCGGCTCAACCGATTTACTTTATTTTAGTCCTGAATTGTCAGGAAATGTGTCTTTTTTAAAAACTTGTACTTATTAATTTTTCTCATTGTGACTACTTTGGTTGAGAAAGAACGAGTGTGAAAGTACCCTTATTTTATCATGTCCGCCATTTTGAATTTCAAAATCCCGCCATCTTGGAGTACTGACATGGTAGCCTTTTCAATTGGCTATCCATTGATATAAAGCTTGGTCGAATCGGTTTACAAATAAAAAGCTAACACCAGGAAAACTTACATTTTTAGTCATTTTTTCGAGATAAAAAGGATCAAGTAGGCGTCAGTTCAAATCTTAATATCTTCTCAACGGCTCAACCGATTTACTCCATTTTAGTCTTGAATTGTCAAGCAATGTCTGTTCTTTCAAAATCTATTAATTGTTTTGTATCATCTTGATGATTTTTGTGGAAAAAGAACGAAAGCGAAGATACCCTCATTTTTATTCGTGTTCGCCATTTTAAATTTCAAAAATTTTGTCATACTGGAATATTGACATGGTAGCCTATTCAACTGGCTATCCAAATCTAGAGAGAAAAATCTGGCGTTTGGTTTTTCATGTCCCACCCGGTACAATATGAGGCTATTATAACGTTGAAAAAATTAATTCTATATCAAACTTCAGTGTTCAGGTAATGAATTAAATCACGTATAATGTCGACATCACGTCGAATTGTCGCCAAAAGCAGTGATGATAATAAATTCCAATTTGCCGATTTTCAGCAAGGCGCTGGAATTTTTTTGACACCAAGGAACTGATAGGACACCTTCTATCTACGTGTTAACGTAAGTTGGCTTTTGCTGTGGTGGTGAGTTAGTGTCGCGCGACCTCTCTTGGCGTTCCGTAGTAACGGAGGATCCCACTCAACTTTGTTATGTTCCTATTTTTAATGTCGGAATGCTGCAATTATTGTACAGAGTGTTCACGTATAAACTAAACCCCTGCCCTGGAGACTTCCCCTTGAACATAATTTGAAATATGAAAAACGATTCTCACATATGATTTTTTCCGTATGTTCAGAAAGGGGAGGTATAAATTATAAGATAGGTAAACTTGAATAGACATTGAAGCCTATTCTGTATCTAAGTAACGACTCGTTAACGCATATAGACAGAGGGGGAGGTTTAGGGGGATTCATAGATACAGACAGAGATAGCATGCACTTACGAGCTCGTAACAAGATACAGAAGAGGTATATGGTTATAGGGCAGCGTTGAAATATGAAAAATTTACCAGCATTATTTTTTCGAAAGCCGCATTCATACAACATTATATTGTTGAATTGATATGTTGAATAATCATTGAAAAGAAATGTTACACTCTACAGAATGATTCTTTTATGCTATCAATTTTAAGGCAGAGTTCCTAGACTCACTCTAAGACGAAAATCTTTGTAAAATATAATTTTTCTGGCGTTTTTCGAGGCTATGTTTTCTTTATGATACTGGCAAGAACATGTTTATGCCACTAAATAGTTACGTAGGTATGAGGTATAGATATACAGTGAATAGTATATATAATCGTAACCTCTTTTACCCATCTGGGTGTCGAGGTGTCGGACGCACCGAGGCGCACTATGGATTTATGCTACTACCTACAATCATGTCGTTCCTGTGCGTGTACAGTGAATAGTGAATACAGTGAATACACTACAGTGAATAGTGATCGAATAAATTTCTCCTTACGGCTGTATTCTCAGCAGGCCACAGCTATTTTGAGGATTTCTATCTCAAAAATGGAGATACATACTTCATACGGTGTACTTAGTGTATTACAAAATTGAGTACAGAGCGGTTTTTTAATTATGTAGAAAAAAAATTCTTTTATTTTTTTTATTTTTAAGGGAGACATTTTGATACCCTTGGTATACAGCCTTAAAGTTAGTAGGCCTCGGTCTCCTAGGTAGCCACGTTTTCCCGCCAGATTTTCAGAAATTATAGGCGACTTGAGTAGAAATTTATTCAATCACTCGTTATTAAGTAGCCAAAGTTTCAAATTTGTAATTACTCGTATGTTATTTGATTAGTAGCTAACTTCAAGTAGCTATTTTGCAGCTAAACCCTTCAGAACAAGCTGGCTTAGACGCTGTCATAGAAAAGATTAAGGAATCATCTCATAGAATATTCAATGACAAGTGAGGTATCATTCTAGCCTTCACCAACATCTTCTGTGCATATTTGCAATGATTATTATTGCCTTGATGTGATAATTGGAATTACCGACAGAATTGATAAAAATTACCGATCGTAAAAGTCGATAGATCCATCGTAGCCGGTACATCTGGCTGGTACCTACCTAATAAAACTGACAGCAAAACTTAAATCGATATAGAAGGACTTTCAGTGATGAAATCAAGTGTGTTATATGGTGTGAGCAACGACAGCTGTCACCGTGACAGTCACATTTTTCAACACGTGATTGGAAATGTCAAAACCAGCATCACCGCCGTCTGTATAATTTGCGTTTCAAATTTTTATATACCGTTCGTGAGCATTCGATACAAAATCAACTCGCAGAGGTGTGTATACTTATCGAAATCTCACCTACGACCCCTGCACCCCACCATCTTAATAGCCTTGTTTGTTGTATAACGTCTCTGATATAATAATTTTGATTCAGATTAAAACCGGTCGTTAAAATTTCATGAATGAGACAATAACTGAGCTGGCGTTTATCGAAATGTCTTAGGTTAGGATGTGATAATGATTTTGCGGTGACCTTGCCAAACGGCGACCTTGAAAAATACGCAACTCTCAACGGCAGAGCTGTCAGTTTATATTTGACGTTTTGATCAAGTATCGCTGACGTTTATGTCAAACGGATCTTGAACTCGACCAGTGACTGGATAATAAGGACGATTCGAGACATCTGCTGTGACATATTATTAATAGAAATATCATAAATGCCGGACACGGCACGTGTGTTTGTTGAAATTACTGAAAAAGTTTCAGCAGTCGGCGTAGGTACCCGTTGCGTTAATCAAGAAGCTATTTTTGTCTCACGCGACGACAAATGACTTCATAGCTGACTTGATTAGGGCTCTATTGTTCGTTTTCCCATCATCAGGAGAAGCAAAATCCCATACTTTAGGGGAAGCAGACCTAATAATGACCGTGTTTACCCATCAGCGCCGCCAGCTCTCCGATGGGTGTGCGAATCTGATGAGAAAACGCCAAGGAGCAACCGATGCCGGGACTGATTAGTCCGCGATAATGATACGAATCTCGTCGGCGCCCAATTTGAATAAATTGACAATTATTGCGTAGGATATTACGCTGAAAATGTCATGTAATTGTGGAATAGATACCTCGTATTTGAAATTAATGAGGTTCACGGCGAAAATCGCCCGGCAATGGGCCCCGTGATGATGGGGAAAAACAAAAACACCACGATTGTAGGTTACAGTGTCATCGAGCGAGCGTTGCCAATTTTTTTCTTGCTCGTTACAGTGATATAAATCAGGAGGGAAACGTTGATTAAGGTTGGCATTAGTTGTACTTAATTGGAAAAATTAAACGCGTGCGTTCGTAGATGGTAAGATTTGAAAGCAAAATTGATTCGCGATATTTAAAGCCACGTGTGCACTGTAAAAATTAATCGATGAGTGATTATCCGATTGGCGATCGAGACGCTGCTGGATTGGAGATCTGATAAAATCGATTTGCGTATTTTGTTACATTTTAATTAGGGAGGTTGTACGAGTGAAGAAGCACCATGGCATGAGTTTATAGTCGATTTCCATATTGATATTTTTATTTTCCATTAGCATAGGTTCTTATTGTTTTTTTTTTGTAATCAAACTATAAAGTTTCGACAGGTTCGATTATTTTGAACGACCGACACTTCACTCTATGTCTATTTTGCTAAAAAGCGTTTATTTTGCCAGGTGTAAGTATTGTTTGTTGAAGTATTGTTTTGCACAGGTCAACTCCACGAAGATGATATTTTGTGCTATTATTTTATGATTTTATAAATACATGTTAGCACTTGTACTCAAGCCAACTCGTGGTTTAGGTAGGTAACGTAAAAGTAGAGAGAGAAGAGGGCGACTGAATCAAGTTTCATTACATGTAATTACAGAGGAGGTAATTACGACGTCGGTAATTAGACCGGTCCTACCGCTCTACAGTACACTCTTTAGGGTACGACGCCGGGTGCTATAGAGACGTGATATGGGTCAGGATCCTGAAACCGAGCTCATTAATTATTGAGGTAATTACTAGAGAGGTAATAACACCCTGAGAGTATGTGCACACCAGTTTTACCGTTGCGAGCTTGAACCCGCGGTTTACCTGGACCGTCGCTTTAGTCCTCCTCCTCCTCTTCATGCCTACCGCTGCAGGTGCAAAGCAGAACAGTGGCAGGTGCATGTGCCATCGTGTCTTCTCAGTCGAACCTCCTCCGACACCGTTTGCGCTATATTGGTAAGAGCGAGATGAAGCGCTGCCATCCTCTTAACACAGCTCGACCAAGCGCACAGCGGTAGGTCTTCTACTCTCGCGCTCGGTATTACCTGCTCCGCATGACCCAAAACCGCCGGATCGTGTTTTATGGCTGCTTCCAATCGAACATGCGAAGGAGTCGGAAAGGTAGGTCCTTCGCAAGGTCCTGATGGTCGGAGGTCCTTGCACATATTGGGGGCATGAGCGCTGCATCTGAGAGAGAGAGAGAGAGAGAGAGAGAGAGAGAGAGAGAGAGAGAGAGAGAGCTATTTCGCTCCCCATCTCTGTCTATCATCCTATGCGCTGGCGGTCCAGCCAAACGCAGGTGTTTATGCATCGGTGAAATCGGTGTACGGTTTCATTTATCGACGCTCACAACATGGGAACGAAGGGATGCACGGCGCTTTAAAAAAATCAATGAGAGGAGGTACCTAATTTTTCCATATGACCGCTACGTCGCAATGTTTTAATCATAGCAAGGAGGGAGAATATGAAATAGATATGGAAGCAGAGGTGAGGCGCACAGCGTTTTAAAAAAATTAGATGAGGTACCTAATTTTTCTGAGATGAGATATCTAATTTTTCTATATGCTCGCTACGTCGGAATGTATTAACCAAAACAAGTCGACATGCTCTGGACAGATGAACCGATACATAGCTAACTGTTGTACTAATCATCATGATGTTTTTGATGGTAGGGGGTAATAGATACCTCGGTACATCATCTAGCTGTGTTTTAACGGCCATTTTTACCTTCGTCACAATTCAAAAATTCAAATATTCAAATCCGGTATTGGTATGATATCCCCTGCCAGAGGGTGGAGGGTAGGGAGCGGCGGGTGGCAACCGGGATTGTTCGATAAGGTGAACGAAACTGCTGGTTAGATAGATATAGCTCGTTTATGGTTTTGTAAATTGCCGAATTAAGGGCTTTTTCTCGCGAGAAGACCTAAGCGCCGCATGTGACAAAGCGCGCTATATCGGCTCCATCCCTCTCTATCATCCCACATCGAGATGGATATATTTGAGGCCTGTTAGATGCATAAGGTGAGGTTTCCGACCGAGGGTCTGCAGGTATAAAGTGCTATTATCATACAAAACCGATAGGTACCTGTTCTTTAAAAAATTCATGCTCCCAAAGCTCGGGGGTATATTATAGAATTATGTGCCATCATAGTTTCGAGGAAAATGGTGATATGATGATGGTGTATGGAGATAATTCTACGAGCACTTTGGAAAAACCATATAGCAACACAACGAGACGGCTTCTATACCACTTTCTAAAGCATGGGGGAAGCAGTGCCACTTGAATGAAAACTACGAGTGCACTCGCTTTTTTTTTTTATAAACCCAGCTGTGAATGAGCATAATGAGCACCGTTTACCTGGAATCGCATGGTTTAGCTGTAAAGATGTTGTGGGGTATGAGACAGTTCGGCATGCGTTAATTAGCAGTAGCCGTTGAAAAAAACCAGGCAATCATTTTTTCAAGAGTTTTATTCAAAAATTAATACATGTCTTCAGTCGTTCATAATCCGATAATACATCGTCGTAGTGTAGTTCGAGGAACTCTAGCATGCATGAAACTTTTTCATTAGATTTGAAACCAGCCAAAATCTGTTTGAGAACTTTATACATAGAAACGTTCGAGTTCGATACATCGCTCGTTATTTTAAAGGAGCTTGATAATAAATCAGTATAAAATTTTTTAAAATTCATTGATTCTAGAGCCTCTAATCTATAGCTAATGATATCTCTCATTCGTGCAATTTGTTGTAGAAAATTTTCATGCAGATAGACGGTCTGGGCCCTGCTATGTAGATGTCCGATGCCTGCAGATGAACCCAATTTTAGAGTATAGTTCTCGAAAATTTTCATATCACCATTCGGAACGTTCGAAGTTGATGCAGTCGAAGAGGGCAAGAGCTCTATTAATTCACTCCATTCCCGCATGGTGAAAGATATTCGGCTCGAATTTGCATGCGATATGATGATGATTGCTGGTGAGAGTCCTCTGGCGATGCTAAGCCCAACTCGTATCCTTGCAGCTGATCCGTTCAGAGTTGTTTGATATAGTAATTCGGTCTCTTGAACGATGGCTTCGTCATAATACCGTAACATTTTTTCGATAGACTGCCAGGGGCTGAACAAGGTGGGCATCTCTCTTTGTCCCCGGGTCGAACAAAACAGCGCAATTTCGAGCGATGACATCATAATGAGGACCGTAGAAGAATCTCGGAGCTCGCGAAGAAATCCCAGCCATGCCACCTGTTTTGATGCAGGTACCTACATAGTCCTGGCCATATGCAGGTATTATAGGAGAAGCTTCGGGCGCACGCTCTTTCAGACCTATTAATGGAGTTAATTATATAGTAAATATTTATGTAGAAACTTAATTGAAAGCTACTTCTTTCTTTTGCATGCCATAGTGCCATGAGTTGGAAAATATCAGCACTGAATAATTTTTTTCAACCCAGGATGCTTGCGTGAAAATAGTAGAGTATAGAGTGATAAGTATTTGCCTAAATACCCAAGTTCGCTTCAAAATAACCACATACGGAAAGAAAAGAAAATGATATACGTATGAAAGCATTGATTTAAGAGAAAATCATGTATAATAAGCTGGATTATTCTCGCTACGATAATTTTAAATAATACGATGGTCGGAACACTACGCTCCAGATAGCTTACTTCGCAGGCTCTCTGATGATAAGCGTGATCGATGAGGTTGACGGTTCAAACAACATCTGCTCTCGTAATCCATCCTCGACCGCAAAGTTCGACTCGAAAAAACCCCCCATCTGAGATGGGAATGTTGGAAAAAATCCAACCAAATGACCGGAGAACCGGCATCTTCCATATCCCCCAAGTGTTAAACACGATGGATTTTATCGTACTAGCAAGAGCATAGAAATTTTCATTCACATGTTTGAAGGTATTTGCAGGCATTTCCGAGAATAATTTACCGGTTTGACGATGAGCTAAAGGGTGAAACATGTTTATCTGTTTTATTTGATTTTCTGAATAAAATTGGATAGGATGATATTATCTAGTTTACTCGAAAGCTCAGAGTTTTCCGCAAACCATGTAAAAATTTATATTTCTAATATCTCCCTGACTTGATATACAGCTCGAATTAGGTGCTGCTTCGCCTCTTTTGTGCAGGGAGTTACCAGGGAAATTGCCCCCTAGCAACTCATTGCACCACCAAAATCGGCAAAATGCATGATGCTAGAGTAGCTAGTAGCCGCAGTGATTGCAAAAATATAAATTTTTGATATCTCTTGCCGAATACGCTAGGAGTTCCTTCGAAGTGGGTAAGGCTATCATCCGAATTGATGTGGCTCAGGAGAAGTAAAAGGGAGCCAAAAAGGATGTCTCACCTTGCATACCATGTTCTAGCATCAAGGAATGCACCATTTTTATATATTGAATGAGAGATTATAGACTTCTAACAGAGCCGGAATTGGACTCTGCCCGGACTGATTCGGGTGGGATAAAAAGTACAAGAGCTTTGGAGGGTTTCTACAGTCGAGACTATTCTTTCGCGCGAGCTCACTCTATTTATTTGACATCTCTGAATTCTTTTTTCTTTTCTTTTCTTTTTTTTTTTTTTGATAAATATGAATGTGTCCATGAGGCAGGCATTCCGCAAACCCTCACCTTATGATTCGCTATTGAGACAAGTATGGGCATCACAACCAGGCATATAGGATTGGTGATTATGACAGTGAAAGAAATATGCTCTATTCAAAAGTGTTCAATATCTTTATTTCCACGGAAATATTCACTACATCTTTAAATGGCTAGGTAGGTAGGTAGGTATTAGGTATTAGTTGATACAAATTTCCGATCAATGTCCCATTCGATCGTGAATAAAATATGGACATTTTTACGCTATTGAGGGTATCCAAAAAAAAAAATGTTAGTATATTACTTCAGCATCTCGGAGAATTTTTTCCAGCGATACTATTTCTCGGACGACTCCGACGTCCCCGGTGTTCCGCTGTGCACTCAATGTTACTAATCGATCTATAACGCCATTTATGTCAGTGAAATATTCACCTACTAGGGACCTCTTCGCAAATCGCCGTCGTCCCATATCATTCATAAAGGAGCCATTCCCCGCACGATCATCAATGTTCTCGAAGTCGCTCCCCGAACACCTCTTATCTTCATCCTTAGATGAAAAACAGTGCTTGTACGCATTCTGATATCCGCCACTCGGTGTAAGTCGCGCCCTTGAAGAAACTTCTTTTGTATTACTGAAGCTCTTACACCAGATGTTTTGATCCTCGTCCTCAGATGAAAAACGGCGCTCATATGCATTTTTATACCCCGTACGCGGATTGATAAGCGAACTCGAAGAAAGTTCTTTGGCAGCGTTGAAATCACCAGAGCTATCGTATAACACATCGTCACTATCAGCTTTCAAGACAGAGTCCTCCGAGGATTTAGCAGTGTTCGCATATTTAGAAGCGAGACGTGATTTGACTTGATCTCCCGATGAAAAACGTGGTCTGAACACGCTAACATAATTATAGGCTTTGGACGTCCCAACCTGAGAGCTGTGAAAATCTTCTTTATTACCGGAGAACTTGGTAGTGGAGTCCTCATTTGCTCTTTCATAACCATCTGCATCCTCGTCATCATACACATCTGATGGTTCCGATATCATGCTGGCTGATGATGACAGCACTGGCGAAGGTCCCGGTTGAGGCCCTGATGATGCTAGGAGCTGTAGCGACGTATTCGAGGAAGCTTTGGTTGGATACTTCATAACCATAGTCGAATTATTCGAGCTGACGTCAAAAGTCTCGAGATTTTTACAAGAGACGGTCTCAGCCGCTTTGTCAGGATCTACCACTTGCTGCAAATTGCGTTCCCTGCAGCCTCTAAGTGAAATGTCTGGATGCCGTTTCATGAATCCTCTGCACCAATCAAAAGATGCTGCTTGTTGTTTATCCCAGCGTTGTGGATAGCTCTTGTTTAGCAGCCTAGCCTGCTCTAGAGCGAATTTACACACGTGCTTGCGTGTCACGCCATGTGGCATTTTCGATGCTGCTTTGATATAATCAGCGAGCATCAACTCCTCATCTTTTGAGAAGATTCTCCTATTCCCGATATTTGGATTATAGACATACACGCCGTTCACTTTCTTAACCCGTCGCAACAGCCGCCCCAGTGTAGATGCGGGAATACATAATGACCTAGCGATCGCTCTGCGCGAGCCACCACGTCGGACTTCGGCTACAGCCTTTTGAATTGTTTCAGAACTAATTTGATTTCTCATGTTTCTTTCAGGATCAGCAGCTTCATTCACTGAACAAAGATCGCTCGCGACTGGCTATTAATCGGAGGTGTTCGAGGTTTTATAGCTATAACCGCTATGGTGCAATGTTTCAACCATAACAAGTCGGCATGCTCTGCTAGATAATTTGACATGTGCCAGCAGCACTAGTCGACATGTTTTATCCGTAGAGACGGCATGGTCTGAGAGTCAAAGCGCTGTGCATTAACCATCAGTCGTCATGCCATATCACCTAGATCATCACGTTTTAAGCGTCGGGTCGGCATGGGCTGCTAGCAATGACGTCATGCCTTACCCAACAGCTCGTCATGCCATAATCAGCTCGTGATGTTTTAACCGACGACCATGCGGAATTAGGCAAGGTTCAGCTGGATGATCTATTGAGGTATATTATAGATGGATAGATTAATAGAATCATTTAAGCATCGGGTCGGCATGAGCTGTCAACAGTGACGTCATGCTTTAACCACCACCGCGTCATGCCATAAGTCGGCATGAGCTGTCAACAGTGACGTCATGCTTTAACCACCACCGCGTCATGCCATAAGTCGGCATGAGCTGTCAACAGTGACGTCATGCTTTAACCACCACCGCGTCATGCCATAAGTCGGCATGAGCTGTCAACAGTGACGTCATGCTTTAACCACCACCGCGTCATGCCATAAGTCGGCATGAGCTGTCAACAGTGACGTCATGCTTTAACCACCACCGCGTCATGCCATAAGTCGGCATGAGCTGTCAACAGTGACGTCATGCTTTAACCACCACCGCGTCATGCCATAAGTCGGCATGAGCTGTCAACAGTGACGTCATGCTTTAACCACCACCGCGTCATGCCATAAGTCGGCATGAGCTGTCAACAGTGACGTCATGCTTTAACCACCACCGCGTCATGCCATAAGTCGGCATGAGCTGTCAACAGTGACGTCATGCTTTAACCACCAGCGCGTCATGCCATAAGTCGGCATGAGCTGTCAACAGTGACGTCATGATTTAACTGGCAGCTCGTCATGCCATAATCAGCTCGTGATGTTTTAACCGACGACCATGTGGAATTAGGCATGGTTCAGCCGGCTGATCTAATGAGGCATATTATAGATGGATAGATTAATAGAATCATTTAAGCGCCGAGTCGGCATGGGCTGCTAGCGCGTCTGGGTAAATACAAAGTACTTTTTGAAAAAGGTTATACCCCCAACTGGACGACGGAGCTGTTTCGCATCAGACAAGTGAAACCGAACAGCAATCCACCTACATATCTTATTGAAGATCTAAAGGGTTCGCCGATCATGGGATGTTTTTACGAACGAGAACTACAGAAAACTAAACATCCCGAGATCTATCTGGTGGAAAAAGTTTTGAAAAAACCGGTTCGAGGCTTTACGTTAAATATTTGGGCATGCCCGATCGAGGGTGGATTGCGAGAGCAGACGTTGTTTGAACCAGCAACCTCGTCGATCACACTTAACGTCAGAGAGCCGGTGAAATAAGGTGTCTGGAGCAAAAACGTCCCGATCACAGCCGTCATAAACTCCATCGGCGCTATCGCCATAAGCAACGTAGCCATCATCACCAACAACGTGATATCATCACCAGCAACTCCATATCAACATAAAGCATCATCACTGCTATCGTCATATCATCGCAAGCATCATCATCTCTATCGTCATATCAACGTAAGGATCATCACCGCTATCGCCATATCATCACAAGCATCATCACCGCTAACGTCATTTCATCATAAAACAACGTCATTTCATCATAAAACAACGTCATATTATCATATTCATCACCCTCGCTATCGTCATATCATCGCAAGCATCATCACCTCTATCGTCATATCAACGTAAGGATCATCACCGGCATATCGAGATAAGCAGCTAGCATTATAAGCATCGTAAACATCTTCATAGCATCGCCAGCACCAACGTCAAACAAAGAGAGATGCCCACCTTGTTCAGCCCCTGGCAGTCTATCGAAAAAATGTTACGGTATTATGACGAAGCCATCGTTCAAGAGACCGAATTACTATATCAAACAACTCTGAACGGATCAGCTGCAAGGATACGAGTTGGGCTTAGCATCGCCAGAGGACTCTCACCAGCAATCATCATCATATCGCATGCAAATTCGAGCCGAATATCTTTCACCATGCGGGAATGGAGTGAATTAATAGAGCTCTTGCCCTCTTCGACTGCATCAACTTCGAACGTTCCGAATGGTGATATGAAAATTTTCGAGAACTATACTCTAAAATTGGGTTCATCTGCAGGCATCGGACATCTACATAGCAGGGCCCAGACCGTCTATCTGCATGAAAATTTTCTACAACAAATTGCACGAATGAGAGATATCATTAGCTATAGATTAGAGGCTCTAGAATCAATGAATTTTAAAAAATTTTATACTGATTTATTATCAAGCTCCTTTAAAATAACGAGCGATGTATCGAACTCGAACGTTTCTATGTATAAAGTTCTCAAACAGATTTTGGCTGGTTTCAAATCTAATGAAAAAGTTTCATGCATGCTAGAGTTCCTCGAACTACACTACGACGATGTATTATCGGATTATGAACGACTGAAGACATGTATTAATTTTTGAATAAAACTCTTGAAAAAATGATTGCCTGGTTTTTTTCAACGGCTACTGCTAATTAACGCATGCCGAACTGTCTCATACCCCACAACATCTTTACAGCTAAACCATGCGATTCCAGGTAAACGGTGCTCATTATGCTCATTCACAGCTGGGTTTATAAAAAAAAAAAGCGAGTGCACTCGTAGTTTTCATTCAAGTGGCACTGCTTCCCCCATGCTTTAGAAAGTGGTATAGAAGCCGTCTCGTTGTGTTGCTATATGGTTTTTCCAAAGTGCTCGTAGAATTATCTCCATACACCATCATCATATCACCATTTTCCTCGAAACTATGATGGCACATAATTCTATAATATACCCCGAGCTTTGGGAGCATGAATTTTTTAAAGAACAGGTACCTATCGGTTTTGTATGATAATAGCACTTTATACCTGCAGACCCTCGGTCGGAAACCTCACCTTATGCATCTAACAGGCCTCAAATATATCCATCTCGATGTGGGATGATAGAGAGGGATGGAGCCGATATAGCGCGCTTTGTCACATGCGGCGCTTAGGTCTTCTCGCGAGAAAAAGCCCTTAATTCGGCAATTTACAAAACCATAAACGAGCTATATCTATCTAACCAGCAGTTTCGTTCACCTTATCGAACAATCCCGGTTGCCACCCGCCGCTCCCTACCCTCCACCCTCTGGCAGGGGATATCATACCAATACCGGATTTGAATATTTGAATTTTTGAATTGTGACGAAGGTAAAAATGGCCGTTAAAACACAGCTAGATGATGTACCGAGGTATCTATTACCCCCTACCATCAAAAACATCATGATGATTAGTACAACAGTTAGCTATGTATCGGTTCATCTGTCCAGAGCATGTCGACTTGTTTTGGTTAATACATTCCGACGTAGCGAGCATATAGAAAAATTAGATATCTCATCTCAGAAAAATTAGGTACCTCATCTAATTTTTTTAAAACGCTGTGCGCCTCACCTCTGCTTCCATATCTATTTCATATTCTCCCTCCTTGCTATGATTAAAACATTGCGACGTAGCGGTCATATGGAAAAATTAGGTACCTCCTCTCATTGATTTTTTTAAAGCGCCGTGCATCCCTTCGTTCCCATGTTGTGAGCGTCGATAAATGAAACCGTACACCGATTTCACCGATGCATAAACACCTGCGTTTGGCTGGACCGCCAGCGCATAGGATGATAGACAGAGATGGGGAGCGAAATAGCTCTCTCTCTCTCTCTCTCTCTCTCTCTCTCTCTCTCTCTCTCTCTCTCTCAGATGCAGCGCTCATGCCCCCAATATGTGCAAGGACCTCCGACCATCAGGACCTTGCGAAGGACCTACCTTTCCGACTCCTTCGCATGTTCGATTGGAAGCAGCCATAAAACACGATCCGGCGGTTTTGGGTCATGCGGAGCAGGTAATACCGAGCGCGAGAGTAGAAGACCTACCGCTGTGCGCTTGGTCGAGCTGTGTTAAGAGGATGGCAGCGCTTCATCTCGCTCTTACCAATATAGCGCAAACGGTGTCGGAGGAGGTTCGACTGAGAAGACACGATGGCACATGCACCTGCCACTGTTCTGCTTTGCACCTGCAGCGGTAGGCATGAAGAGGAGGAGGAGGACTAAAGCGACGGTCCAGGTAAACCGCGGGTTCAAGCTCGCAACGGTAAAACTGGTGTGCACATACTCTCAGGGTGTTATTACCTCTCTAGTAATTACCTCAATAATTAATGAGCTCGGTTTCAGGATCCTGACCCATATCACGTCTCTATAGCACCCGGCGTCGTACCCTAAAGAGTGTACTGTAGAGCGGTAGGACCGGTCTAATTACCGACGTCGTAATTACCTCCTCTGTAATTACATGTAATGAAACTTGATTCAGTCGCCCTCTTCTCTCTCTACTCGTAAAGCATAGCTTCACTACTCCGTTGTGCCCAGGGGCGCAACAAAGTTGGAGAAGTTGACGGACTGATGGTAGACGGGTGGCCTTGATAATACAAACAAGTTTACAAGTGTTGTCTTTCGTGTGTAGGGAAAGTTTGTTTACAAATTAGGGGTTTTATTGGTGACGATGCGCATGTAAATGAGTGAGGTCTGGTCAGTATACTGATGGAAAACAAGTACCTAACAAGTAGCAGGCGAAAAAGTGACAGAAGCGTACAAAAATACGCAGATCTGGTACACATAAGTATGACACTTCATTGCTGTCAAAGAGCATAGATATTACTGAAAGCACTGTACTTATGAACAGTTTACGTGATTTTTTCAGGTTTTGAAATGTCAAGCTCTTAAGCTAATAAACACTATACGAAAATCACTCTCGAATATTTTTTTATAACGAACATGGAACACGGTATCTTCAAGAGTATGTATGCTATTTGATCCATCCAGACCAGAGACGCGCAAACAAAAATATTGACTTTTTAAATCTTCCGCGGATCCTCAGCTCGAAAGATCATCCGTATAACAACTTGCATCATGACCAAATCATCGTAAAAAAATTATTCTCAAATAAGCAATTTTGTTTTTCGCTCTCTTCATCACAAGTCAAATTGACCGATTAAAAGTTACGCAACCAAACAGAAACGTTGCTTGAAAAAATAAATTTCGCTTACACTTGCAATAGCCCAATCTATTTATGGGCTAAGCAATTACTATCGCCACCATATAGCTACCATTATCGTTGCTATTATTATTGGGTATTTTGCTAGTATATTATAACGATAGTGTCTTAACAAAACAATTTCACCCGCCTTGTACAAACATTGTTGCTGGTGTGTTACCACACATCAAGCAGTGACAAATTTTTATCGCATAGAATAACGTCATTTTGGAAGCTATCGCCGCGAGTTATCACTCGTACAGCAATAAATCGCAACAATAAGGTTGATAATATTGTGACAGCGAAATTTTATGGGTGTGTTTCTTACGTATACCGCAAGACGTCACATAAATACACCCTTATTTGTCATTTTTGAGAGAAAAAGTTGATGGAACGTTGCAGCGCGACTAAAAGTCGTAACCAATATCGTAACGAACAAATCAAGGAGTTCGCAGTGTCAGTGAAGGTCGCCGGTCGCCATGGCAATAATGTCAAGGGATTTGGTACATATGCAGGACGAAAATAAATATATTTAGCATAAAGCCGAGTATCGCCTTGAACTTGAAATTTTGATGAATTATCCCGAGTAATCTATACTCGGTGTAAAGGTGAAAAGTCAGCTTTTGTCAGTGCAAAATTAACGTAAAAACAGTGCGATTCGCGTCCGACATTAATCAGATTCGTCGTGTTTATGAGCTTCAGTTTGAAAAAATGGCACACGTATCTTAATGTTGTGGTGAAATTTTTGTTTGCGTGCGATCGTATGATCTTTGGATCGTACAAATGTGAAATTTCTGGCAAGTTTGAATTTTCTAATCGGACACCAACGGAAGTTGGTCAATTGAGATTTACGTTTCATATCGCAGTAGAAGATGATTGATGAAATATTTATCTCCGTGAAATAATTGTACTATACTTATCCGGGGTGTAACTTTTTTCCAACTTTAATTGACATAAGAAAAACCCAAGGAAAACAACTTCTGAAAAAATATTTGGTTATTCAGGGCAGGTTAATTCATGAAACCTTCAATAAACCTTTGAAGACATAAGTAATCTAGCTTAATTATCAAGGGCTTCTGATTTAATGATAGAACAACGACTTTTTTGAACTTCGTCCAAGCTTTGATGACCTTCAAGATTTACAACTCACCTGTACTTATGTTATCTGTATAATGAAACTAATTTCGTGAAAAGCAATTATCTATAATATGTACTTAAAATTCCAGTATAGCGGCCGAAATGGCGGAAGAGTTGATGACGACGGGATTCAAATTGGCCATATAGCCTGTGATGCATTGATTTTTCTCTAGGCCTACTCTTTCCGATTTTGTTGCGATTTTCGCTGGAAACTCCAACGCGGGGATAAGCCACAAACCCGTAAAATTGGCGGAGGAGCAGTGGGAGTCACTCACTGCTGTTTTTTTTATAGAACACTCCCAATTATACGAGACTTAAAGATATATAGGGTGATTCACCGAGATTACCCCCCCCCCAACCCCCCTGTTAAAATTTTCCCAGTTGGAATTAATTGACAAGAAAAAAAAAAATCTGTAACAATTTTTCCTGTAGAATTTAACTTTGAACACAATTTTTTTTGATATCTTGCAGTATATAGTGTTTCAAAAAAACTCACGTTTTTTGATGCCCTGTATTCAAATATTGGAAATAATGCGGTTTCTCCTTTCAAGTCCGAATAATATGATTTGTCAATTGATTATGATCATATTATACGGGTGTTCATTTTCAAATTTTCCCCCTCAGATTTTTGGCACCAAGTTTTTTCCAGGAAAACGCCGAAACAGGTCGATTTTCATTTCAACTGGGGAATCTAGGACCTGTTTTGCCAAATTTTCATTTTCAAACCCTCTCTCCTCCCACCCTACCCTACTTTAAAATTTCAAATAGCATTACCTCTCTTGTGAAACATCAAATTGAAAGTATTAAAATTCTCATTCTGACAAGCATATTTCACATTTTTTTTATATCACTCTATAGAATCCTCAAAATTCTCTCATTCTTAATTAAGAGAAAGTTCTTCCCCTAGTAACTCCCGATCCTTGAGAATCAATTTGCTAGCAAAAATAGGTCAATATTTATTTTGAAAAAGACATCTGAAAGACATATTGCCACATTTTTATCCTCAACCCCTTTGCCCCCATCCTACCCTACTTGAAAAGAATCAAGGAATGGGTTTGAAATTTTTCAGAATATATCTGGCAGAAAGAAAATTATATCAACTTCAAATTGATGTTTCACAAAATATGATGCTGTTTGAAATTTTGGAGTAAGGTAGAGTCGAGGGTAGGGTGGGGGTGAAGGGGTTAAAGATGGAAATTTTTCAATACGTGTCCAAGTCTCCCTTCAAATAAAAATTGATTTCCTTCGGCGTTTTTCGGGAAAAAAATTTGGTGGCAAAAAATCTGAAGTAGAAAGTTTGAAAATGAACACCTGTATAAGATCATAATCACATATCAAATAATATTATTTGGACTCAAAAAGAAGAGCCGCATTATTTCCAATACATATATAAATACAGGGTGTCAAAAAAACGTGAAAGTTTCTTTGAAACACTTCGCATACCGCTATCGCAACGCAAGATATAGAAAATTTTGGTGTCCAAATTTGAATTTTGAACGATTCTTTTCCTACACGGAAAATTTTTTAACAGGGGTATAACTCAGGTACTATTTTTGTCTTCTGAAGCTGTTTATAGCTGGCCGATTGTCCTCATCCTCATGGTGCATACATCCAACTAAACTGCTCAATGAAAAACATATTTTCTTCATGTTAATTCTATAATTGACCATTTTATTAACTGCAATTTGGCAGAAATGTATAATTTTAGTTGTTGAAGCATAACGAAAAAAAAAGTTTTCGCTGCTCCTTAGGGTCGGGTCGAAGTAGGTCATGTTTTGTAGGTATACATCATACATTTCATCAATACGGGGTGGCTTCATATAAACCATATGCCACGTCACAAGTGCCACACTAATCATATCAGCCTTCTTTACGTCATTTTTGAGTAGTACTTAGTCAAAGAATTGAAAAATGCTAACTCGTAAACCAACAATACATTGGATATAACGGCGAACATTTGAACGAAGTATAGGCAAATTTTCCAAAGCAGCGTTTAATGAAATGTGAAGGGTGATATTTGAAGTTTTTGTTCAGTATACAGCTACCAAATTAGGGTGGCGCTATAGTAACCATGCATTGCTGCATCGCAAGTGCCATAGTAATCTTTTTCAGGAGCCATTGTTTTGTATTCAATTGATAACTTGAGCACTAATAGGTTCAAAGTCGAACATAATGAAGCTCACCGCACTTGGTGTGCGGCAAAAATGTGATCCTCTCGTAATCTATCACCGATGAGTCCTGTCCTCCTCCAGAATGAAGTTTTGCCCCAGAGATTGGATACCTTACATCGATAAGTGTCGTTAGCCTCGGAGTGTGTCTCCTATCTATCGAGGCCTGTGACCTAGGAAAACGGGATTCTAGACCTGGGCGGACTGAGCTAGAGCTCAGACGGAGCTCTTGCATGTTCTTTCTGAATTTGCCTACGTGTGCTGATGTCTGTTCTACCACTGAGTCACAGTTCCCGCCTCATCCTTTGTTGGGTATCTTTCACGGAAACGCTATTCGTGTTCTTGTGCTCTTTAGGTGATTGCGTTGTGATCCCGGTGAACGGAGAGCCAGACCTGGTCATATCTATAGAAAGTTACGAATTGCTGAATTCTGAGAACCGCGAAAAATCATATAGTGATTGAAATTGAACTAAAAATTGCGCTTGTTTATATCAGGGTTCGACCCTTTCTGCAGAGTCGCAATTGTGTATAATGATAAAAAAATTTGTGGGACGATTTCTCAAGTTGAAATTTTATGCTTTTGTCATGTTTTAATCAAGAATATGGCCCATCATCATAGAACATCAGAAACGCGATGAAAAACAAAAAAAACTTGTCGTTTTTTCAAAAAAGCGGCTACAAAAAATTAAATAAAAAATCGATTTCAGATATTGATGTGGAGTTTTCAAAAATGACATAGAAAAAATCTGCAATTTTTTCAATAAAAGTTGGGTGTGATTCGCCCATTATGTAAACGAAGAGTGATATATGACATCTTGTAGCCCAAATCTATGTCTTATCAGACGATGTTGATCCGAGTGTTGATCGTTTTGAAATCGACCGTTTCTTTCCCGAGATACCCTCAGATATTCTTTGAAGAAAATTTTAGAATATCCCTATTTTTTTGTTAATCAGTTAATCCAAACATTGCACCAATTATTCTGTCTCAAGATTTTACAAAAATCTATCCGAATGGGAAATAAAGCGGGTGAGAGTGTCCGTGTCAAAAATAAAAACCATGGAATTTTTTGACGTATTTTCAACACACCCTTAGCTTCGTTCCTTCAATATAACTTGAAAGAAAATTTTTCTTTGTTCAGCTCAATCATAGAATATTTTTACTATATTTCTTCTCTATTTTTACTATATTTTTTCTGACTGCTCAACGACACTCCGTAACATAAAGTAGGTACTGAAGAGCTTGGTGCGTCATTTTTGAATGACCCTGCATGAGAAGAATGAAACTTCAACATGGTATAAGCAAAAACAAAACTAAAAAGTTGCAAAACCATCGAGCATAAAACAAAGATTGAAACTCGTGCGGGCTGTAAAAAAAATAAGTGGAAACCACTAACAAAAACACTGCAATTTACGAAATAATAATGTTCACTCATAGAAAACGCGGTGTATCAAGCAATTATCACTTTAAATACACATTTTATGAATCAATGAAGCAAACGTGAACACGTGTCCAATCTTTTTTTTCAAAGCAACGTGGATTGCTGAAATTGTTTTTTTTTTTGGCAGTCCCAAACATTTTTATATCAAAACCTCCACAGCAATAATCGTAAAAACTACGAGAGGACGTCTTCTATAAATCGGAAGTAAATATTTTCAACTCGGGCGGACTTTTCCTCAGTTTATATTTTTCCACTCTCATTTCCGAGAACTTGATCCAAATCCAAATTCCTCAAGTTTTTCCCTCCGTTTTAATGCTCGTTCTAAATCGAGTTCTAAATCTTCTACTAAATTTTTCCTTGCCCTAGTTCCGAACGGAAACTGCTCTCTAAACTTGACCGGAAATGCCGAGGGAAATTTGCGGTTTGACTTTTAAAGCTTCACGAAAAAAAGCGTTGCACCACCTGTTGAGCTGTCTGCATGCGCTCTTCCCATGGACGGATGCCGAAAATAGCGTGGTGCGACAGCCACGTGCAATTGTCGAGCCACACGCGTGATGCATCTTGATTGTTTCGATTACTTTAATCCGATTGGTTGCGATTAGAGCCCAAACAAAAGCTTCATCTCAGGCAATCGCGGGCATGCATCACACCTGATGATAAGTGAATGGAGCGCGATCTGTAAACTGCGGAAGTTGAGTCATTCCGTTTATAAATAGTACAATAAAACTATAAATAGCTTGTTTTGTTTTGAATAAAAAGCTCCCCATACATAACCTTACACTTTGTGTGTGAGCATGTCTTGCCAGTTAATAACAGAGGAAATGCGAGACTGATGTACTTCCACTGGTCATAAATTCTCTCTCCGCTGATCGCGGTCGGTTAATTAGAATGACATTAGATTATTATGACGCTGAAGAAAATTGCAGTTCAACGCGAATAATGACGTGCATAGAAAGGCTTTTTTCGCTGGTGAGTGACAGGTAACAGTTGGCAGCAGTGGACGATGGTCGTTTTCCGCTTTTATCCTGGTGAGGAACAAAGAACAAAGCAACAAACAGCAAATAGGTAGTTTCCGGGATTTCTTCATACCCATACAGTTTCAGTTCCTATCGGCAGTCTAGCGATACTCCTAGGAATCGTTTATTATAGAAATACTTTTTCGAACCTTGAAGGTGCTCTAAAAATGTTACTTTTCTTGGCAAAGAAATTCGAAAGAGTCTATGAGTATATTTAGCCACTTGCTTGCCGCTACCGGCTGGATTGTCGGCCTTGGAATCTTAGATGTAGGTGATTATTTTAATTTCCAATTAACTCTGCATAACCGTTGATAGTGGTGTACGTGTATCAACAATAGCGATTGTTTGAGATTTTATGAATAATTGTTCGATATTGTCAATATTTAGGAAGCTCTTTCTGCGAAAATGGTCACATGGAATTCCTTAAGATTCCAGAACTTTGCACTTGGTTTGGATGAATCAATATTTGATGCCTTCTTCTCAGCCGCGGTTTGCAGATACGGACAGTTTTGAACTTGCGATTGACAAAGCGACGAAATGTTCGCACGATTCGGGCATTGATTATCATTGTGTCCTTGATATTTGCACTCGAAACAGCAATAATGAAATTGCGCTGTTTACTTGATGAAGCGTAGGCTTGGACTCACGGAATCCTTGCCCGCATCCTTATTCTTCATATTGATGTAGGTTAGGTAATATCATTGTAATATTGATTATTGACGCTTAATCGACTAAGGACGCTTGTTGAATTTGTTTATACAACTACTTATTAAAGATAATTGACGCTTCATGTTGATAAAATTATAAAGAACTCTATAGGGTGTTTCTTTTTGTACCGTTGGTTAACTCATTGCATCCTTTGGTGGATTGGTCATAACTATAAGTTCTTGAAACTTTTTTTCCTATTCGCTTAATCCAATAAGACTCGCTCTTTCTTTTCTTTTCAATATGTAGAATGTCTCTTCAAAAATAAAATTGAAACGTCGGTGGAATGTTGAGACAATAAATATAATGTCACAATGTCATTTTTTAGAGCCACCAGAACCTGTTAGATTGAATTTAAACTTTATCACTAGAAGTTTGTCAAAATGGGTCAATAGAATGTACCTATCAGATAAAACCACACTCAAGTCTGTTAAAAGTCAGAATAATATTTCAAATTGGTATTACCTCTCAAAATATCACTTTTTCGGTACTAAAATCAGTTGAAACTTCAACTACGACTAGAAAAAATGGATCTGTCAAAATATCACTACACAAGATACTGTAAGCTGTCAGAGTATCAACCTGTCACAAAATGCAATAGTCGGAATATCAATTTTTGCCAAATTAGCATTTGGAGCCACTTAAGTTTGGAAAATGTCTCTCAAGATCACTTATTTCTGATGAAATGTTAGGAAGGCGTCAGAAATGTCGCGTAACAGAAACTTTACTGAAACTTTGTCAAATTTGACAAAAAGCCATCAAAATCTATTAAAATGTGAATAAAAAAACTTAAATTATCAAATAAAACTACTGAATAACTAGTCTGTCGGAATAGCATTTCAAACCATTGCGATATGTTTGAATATCACACTCAAAATAACGCAAATCAGTTGAATTGTCACTACAGGGTGTTTCTGCAAACTTGAGGTAGAACATTTAACCGCAGTTGAAGAAATACTCAAAAGTGACAGGAAAATGTTGGAAAGAATTGATTTTTATTTTTGGGAATATGGGGGGTCAAAAGGTGGTCCTTCGACCCATTGAATTCTGGTTATTTTATAAGATTTTAGGAGGAGCTTGTGGTGTAGTAGTTAGCGCGTTCGACTACCACTCCAGAGGTCGCGGGTTCGATCTCCGCCGGGGACGGATTCTCGCCTCGAAAATAAGCTTCTTGGTTTAGTTGGAATGCTTGCTAAATGCAAAACGCGCCGTGTGTCGCAAAGCACGTAAAATACGAACGATGGTGCCGACCCCATGCGATGTTGCTGGTCGCAACACCCTACCCTGTGTTGCAACACACAGGGGCTCGGCAAAATTTCCGGTATAGTGGAGGAAAGCATTCACCGGCGTCGGTGTTAGGCCTCGTTGCGGAAATGGGCCGACGTTAAATGAACAAATTGAAAAACAAGTGAATATGCCCTCACGTGCGTGAGTCTCAATAGCGCATTTTCTCAGTGCCAGGTCTGTCATTGATAGGGATGAAGTCCAGCTTGAAAATTAAATGTTCATACGAGACAAGAGTAAGTTTCACGTTTCATGACAATCGTTCCACTAATGGGAAATTTCAATATGGTGACCAAGATGGCGGCCAAATCATGAAATTCAGCTTGAAAATAAGAATGTTCATACAAGACAAGAGTAATTTCCAAGTTCCATGAAGTAATTTCCAAGTTCCATGACAATCCCTCCATTAATTACAGATTTATCGGAATCATGAAATTCTCCTTGAAAATAAGAATGTTTATACAAGGCAAGAGTGAGTTCCAAGTTTCATGACAATCCCTCCACTGATAACAGATTTCAATATGGCGGCCAAGATGGCAAAATCATGAAATTCAGCTTAAAAATAAGAATGATCATACAAGACAAGGGTAACTTCCAAGTTTCATGAAAATCGTTCCACTAATAAGATATTCCAATATGACAGCCAAGATGGCAGCGGAATCATGAAATTTAGCTTGAAAATAAGAATGATCATACGTGACAAGGGGTGAGTTTCAAGTTCCATGACAATCGTTCCACTAGCAAGAAATTTCAATATGGCGGCCAAGATGGCGGCGAAATCATGAAATTTAGCTTAAAAATAAGAATGATCGTACAAGACAAGGGTAACTTCCAAGTTTCATGGAAATCGTTCTACTAATAAGGAATTTCAATATGGCGGCCAAAATGGCGGCGCAACCATGAAATCCAATCTGCCCACTCGCCACCCACGAGGATCTGAGGTATCCTTTAGAGAAAGTTCCAGGGCTCTAGATTCATTCCCCGAGGTCCCGAGGAGGAGTTCAACTTCTTACTTCTTACTTCTAAACTTTGTTTTTCGATAATAATAGTGATAACTATGTATGTTTAAAAAAAGAATGCCCATTGGCCACCCTTGGGGACATCAGCTGTCCATCGGACGAAGTTCCAAGGCTCTAGCTTTATTCCCCGAGGAGGAGTTCAACTTCTTAGAAGTGAACAGTAAATCTCCATTTTTTGATAATAATAATAATGATAACTATGCATGGATAAATAAAATAATACCCATTGGCCAGTTGGCCACCCTTGGGGACATCAGCTATCCATCAAAAAAAATTCCACGGCTCTAACTTCATTCCCCGAGGAGGAGTACAACTTCTCAATTTCTACACGGACAGACAGACAGACGGACAGACAGACAAACCGGCCATATAAGCGTCATTTTCTCACGAAAATGCGCTAAAAAGATTTTAGCCAACTCTGTTCCTCAAAACAATTGCTGCTGTAGAGCAACAATCAACTGATAACACAAATAGTTCCCATATCAAACTTTCTGCATGCATTTTTGAAGAAAACTGGATTATCAGGATTTACGACTCGCCCTGTATAGTAAATAGAATTACAAAACACATTCAAAGGTTCGAAAACATTGCTTCCTGGTCTTTCCAAAAAGAGTTTACTAAAATCTTTCAAAATAACGAAATTGGAGGGGGTCGACAGATTATACATATTTTCACCCTCCAGATTTCCAGAAATGGAAACCCCAAATTTTTTCCAACATTTTTCTGATACTTTTGAAGCATTTCTCTAGCTGCGGTTCAATTTTCTACCCCAACTTTGCGAACACCCTCTGTAGTCGTAGTGTTTGTTAAACCGATGCAGTATGCAGTGACTCATCTCTGATGCGGATACACACGAGTGCGGTACGCGGCCTAAACTGACGTCCCCGTATTATTTCTCGCTGACTTTTCTGGTGGCGATCCGCAACCACTTGGGAGTTGGAAAAAAACGACCGGAGAATAAATTATACGACGTCTCTTGCAGAATTAAAGCCGAAAAGGTGACACTGACGACGTAATTTGTCAAAAATCGTGTAAAAATTGATCCGGATATAATATCTAATTTTTGACAAGTTGTTCAAGTTATTGACCTTGAAATTCCAATAACTTGAACCAGATATGAGTGTGTTCCAAGTTTCAATAAAATCGGACCACTTTCTTTTTTCTTGGAAGTTCAACATGGCGGCTCAAAATGATCAATATCTTTGGCAATTCACCTTCGATTTTCAAAATTCAAAAACGTTACTGAAGGTGAAACACCGATCTTTATAATTGTGCTATTGGAATGAATGAAATATTTTTTTTGGGAAATCGCGCTCGTACTGAACTTTCGGCAATTTTACACTGTTCCGTTGATCACCCTGTAGCAACCTTATGAAACACTGTTCGTATTTGACGTGATCAAGGCATGAAAACGAAAGGTTTGGCAAACGAACACTGAAAACCGATATGAAATCGCTTGCGAAAATCAAAAGTTATGGATGATTTTAGAAATCGTCTGAATTTGCTTATCCCCTAGATTCTTTTGATGTGTGTACAAAACACTATAACATATGACAAAATATACCGAGTAAAGCCACCCTAATCTGTCAAAATATGATTTAAAACCACTAAAATCGGGTGAAGTGTCATGTTGAATAACTAAAATTTGTAAAAATAGCACTAGAAAAAATTGAAATCTCAAAGTATCACTGGAAGACACTAAAATGTGCCAAGATGTTGTAAATCACAAAAGCCTTCCACAGTATTACTGAAAAAACTCTTGCTTTACAGATTTGCAACACTTCAACCTTCAACCCTCAGCCCAAGAAAACAAAGTGAAAATTTGACAGATGGCTTATGAGTATGACAGATGACAGATGCCAGTGTCAAATATATATCTGCAAATCACAAGGTGATTTAGTAATTGTACCGGTTTCTTCTGTCACCTTTCATTACTACAATTTCCGAGATAAAAAGTCAGCTATTGCTTCATTCTTTTTTGGGTCTCATCAGTGCAGGAATATGTTCGGTAAATCATTTATGGCCTTATCATCAATCGAACGCTGATATTCCCAATTACCCACAGCTACAACATTTGCAAGATAACAAAATCATGCAGACTTTACGATCGACCTTTCTTGGACATGCGGTTCTTTCTTTTTTTGCAGCTCATCAGTGCACTGACACAATGTCTATGCTAAGTGAAAATGTCACGTATTACTCATTGTTATATTTCATCAAACACGACAGTTCGAAAAGACAAAAAATCATAGACATCATTTTCACGGACGATTCTTTTGTTGGTTTTTGGGACTCATCAGTGCAGCAAAAAAGCAAACTATTTTTGGTATCTAATCTTAAGAGTAAAGTAACCAGTCGACTCCTGTTGATTTATTTTATCTTTTGTTAATAAAATTTTGTATCAAGCTACAATACTGTGGCGCCCCTAGACCATCAAACGAACCCCGGCCTTCTCCACTGACTCGACGGGCCGTATCACTGAAAGAGACAAACCGTATAGGTAAGTCGCACAGAAAAGGCACGAGGCCTTTTTGACACGTAACACAGTTTGTGATAATAATGGCACGGATGTTATAATTTTTCCAACAAGAGATTCGAAGTAAGAAGTCACATAAATTAACAAGCTGGTCTGGACAATCGATTGTTTCCTTCGTTTTTGTTTTTGCGACTAATCACTGCATTATTGTTGAGCTAACATTATTTCGTATTACCTAATAATGATTAGTTTTCATCGAACACGGCAATTATGAGGTAATGAAACACATCGTTAGACTATTGGGATAATTAGGGCTTGAAAGCAGATGAACTGTGGGCATTCTGAGGCACAAAAAATGCCCCTGGAATCCCCTATGTCGTCATGACTATTTAATGACACTGATAAGAAGTATCCATGGTATCGGATAAGTTCTATTCAAGTGACTCATCAGGGAATTTGCAGCGGCATCCATGTTTGTCCAGAATGCCCATGGTTCAACTACTCTTGAACGGATGATTGTTTCGTTCGTTTTCGCGACCTTATCAGTGTATTAACAAAGTAGGTTCACCTATACCGTGATTCTAGTCGGCTGTGAGATTTTGTTTTCAAGTTTCCAAATCTAAAATATAAAAAATCCCCAAAACTTTGCGGTTGGCTGCTCTGGCTTCATTTAGCGTTCGTCGTTCGGACCACTTTTGGAACTTATTTTTTACGCATATCCTCTGCAGATAGACGGAATATTTTTGCGGGACGTGATGTCTGACGCTTTTTTCCATTATATTGGAAAATGTAGTAATTTTTCTACCTGTTTTTAATTTTCGACAATGAACAAATATATCAAAGCAGCTTTGACATTTGACAGGTGTCAAAAATATTTCTAACCTCTTGAAGCCGGTTCAACTTTAGGTTGATTCAAACTAAAAAAGTACTAGGGGTCCCATGGAATCATCAATCCTTTCACCTCTTGCAGTCGAAAAGACACGACGAATCATGAAGCACTATTGGCAAGACAAGAAACATCCCAGCAGGCCTGCAGTTGCAGCAGGATTCACGTATAAAAGTTAATTAAACCAAATTTCAAAAAACCCAGCCGCTCAAAGTTGCGTATTGGACCGAAATTCATGTGAGTACATGGTAAATGGTACATGGTTTCACACCAGGTAAAAAGGCGGCAAGCCTACAATGCTGAAGAAGAAAATTTGTCTAGCCAACTAGAGTCACAGTACAAGTGAACCTACTATACCTAATCACCTACCATGTTGGGTAACCACTTTTCATATCAATCATTGCAATTTTTCAATAAGTCAATAAGTAGGTTTCACTTTCGCCACTTTCTTCGACAAAAAAGCACATCGCTAGAAATAAATAGAAATAGAACTTTGAAAATAGCTAGAGCTTGGACGAGTGATTGTTTCGTTTCTTTTTGAGACTCGTCAGTGCATAACATCTTTGTTGGATGAACACTTCCATCGAAGTAATTTGATTTACATCTTCGATGAAGATGTTAATGATTCTTCTCGTCCTTTCTTCTTTTTCCATTCTTCCCTGCGATTTCCTTTTTCTTCGCATCCTTTTCTTCGCTTCCGAATTAGCTTGTTTTGCTCAAAGATCTCCGTTTACTGATCCACAGTTACTGGTAAGAAGCTAGTGATCTTTTTTTCTTGATCTTCTTCAATAAGCTCTATCAATAATTTTCTATCGTTCTCTTCCGTCCTGTTTGGAATCTACTCCATTCTTCCACTATTCTATTCTAATCCCGTTCTAGTATTTTTGCTGACCCTGAAATTTTCTTTCATATAATAACCATTCTTGCATTTCAATCTCCTTTTTATAAGTAACTTGATGCCTCTACATCGCCTATCTTTTCGCTGGTTTTCGTGGCATCTTCTAAAGCTCTTTCAAGAGGTCTATTTATTTAGTCATTCAAAGTTTTTTTCATGCACATAACTCTGGGCATAGAGATAGGTACTTGACGTACAACTACGTTACAAGATGTATTTGAACGTTGGACTCTTCCGCAGAGGCTTTATTGTCAATCAGTTATGACTCAGCCAAATCAAATATACAGGGTGTTGCATGAGGAAACCGACATAGCTTAGGGGTAGGTCCAGTTTTTCTAGGGGAACTAGGATCTCGCTTTGAAATTTTTCTATCGCTTTTCGTTTTGATGTTACAGGGTGAATCATGTATTTTGTCGAAGTTTTTGATGAGCTATATCTTCCGAATGGCTTATTGGATTGGACTGAAATTTAATAGGTATGATCTTCTAATGATAGCTAATACATTGCATCATAAAGTTGTCCAGAAGTTTCAGGGCCGAACTGATTTTTTTTATTTTTAAAGTTTTTCTTAGAAAAAACATATTTTTCAATGTTTTTTTGCAAAACCAGTATCAGATTCAGAAACACCAGAAAAAATGCTACAAGGAACATCCTTCAATTTTTTCGGCACACCCAAAGTCTTCCCAGAAAAAAATATCTTTTGAGATTAGGGTCGGCTGCGATCTAGTGAAAATCAGTCTAGCACGCATTCTTTCACGGATCTTTGAGATGTTCATCCTCTAGTTTAATGCTGTCACGGTTTTTTTCACTTTCCCACATTAGTATCACTTGGTACGGCAAAAAAGACAAAAGTCCAGGACCGGAATCAAGTCTAGTGAACATTATTTCTAAAAATCCGATTTTTCAGTATTTAGTTGGAAAATTACAGCACAAAGTTATGGTGAAGTGACTGAAAAATGCTCTTTTCTCTGCATTTGGAACTTTAGGTCACTTTAGAAACCAGCTAAACAAATTTCTCTTTTTGTTGATTTCAAGAATACAAAAAATTATTTCCGAAACTTTTCGCGAACAAAATAAAAAGAAGCAAGAATGATAATTATTCAGAAACGTAATTTTAATTTGTAGAAAACGAGCAATATCAATGTTTGTATGTTATGTTTATGTTAATGTTCATCAAATTTCGGAAATAATTTCTCTCTTGTCTGCATTTGGAACTTTAGTTCACTTTAGAAACCAGCTAAACAAATTTCTCCTTTTGTTGATTTCAAGAATACAAAAAATTATTTCCGAAATTTGATAAACACTCACATAAACATAACATACAAACATTGATATTGTTCGTTTTCTACACATTAAAATTACGTTTCTGAATAATTATCATTCTTGCTTCTTTTTATTTTGTTCGCGAAAAGTTTCGGAAATAATTTTTTGTATTCTTGAAATCAACAAAAGGAAAAATTTGTTTAGCTGGTTTCTAAAGTGACTTAAAGTTCCAAATGCAGACTAAAGAGCATTTTTCAGCCACTTCACCATAACTTTGTGCTGTAATTTTCCAACTAAATACTGAAAAATCGGATTTTTAGAAATAATGTTCACTAGACTTGATTCCGGTCCTGGACTTTTGTCTTTTTTGCCGTACCAAGTGATATTAATGTAAGAAAGTGTAAAAAACCGTGACAGCATTAAATTAGAGGATGAACATCTCACAGATCCGTGAAAGAATGCGTGCTAGACTGATTTTCACTAGATCGCAGCCGACCCTAATCTCAAAAGATATTTTTTTCTGGAAAGACTTTGGGTGTGCCGAAGAAATTGAAGGATGTTCTTTGTAGCATTTTTTCTGGTGTTTCTGAGTCTGATACTGGTTTTGCAAAAAAACATTGAAAAATATGACTTTTCTAACAAAAACTTTGAAAATAAAAAAAATCAGTCCGGCCCTGGAACTTCTAAACAACTTTATGATGCAATGTATCAGCTATCATTAGAAGATCATACCTATAAAATTTCAGTCCAATCCAATAAGTCATTCGGAAGATATAGCTCATCAAAAACTTCGACAAAATACATGATTCACCCTGTAACATCAAAACGAAAAGCGATAGAAAAATTTCAAAGCGAGATCCTAGTTCCCCTAGAAAAACTGGACCTACCCTTAAGCTATGTCGGTTTCCTCATGCAACACCCTGTATAGACGATTTAAATCCCCAGTTCTCTTGTCAGGTGGCTTTCTAGCCAGCCAAACGATGAAGACATAAATTTAGATTGGGTGTATAATAAAATTCAAACAAAACTTGAAGTGTGCGCGGTTCCATCAGCTCGCGACACTGTCCATAACTGTTCTTTTGGTGCTCTCATCATCGTGATCACAATTTGGTATTTTGAAATTTGAAATGTTTATTAATAACGATAATAGGTACCTAATATCCGGTCATCGGTGGAAAACCAGTTGTTTGAGAAACAGTTGCCGTATACCGCCGCCCACCGGCCCTCTTCAATCACTTTGGTGTCGTCCAACCGCCCATCATGACTCTCTGATGCCGCTCGCGGGAAAACTCCCGAGAGTTGTTGTACGGTGACCCCCGCTTGCTGGGTCATCGCTGGGATTAGTCATCCATCGCAGACGGCTTCGCCGTGGAAGAAGTCTTGGACAATTGCTTCAATTAAAAAAACATCAATCGAGATGGCGCGCGCGTGTTGGTGGACAGGTGAAGCCCGTAAGGCGGATTTTCTCGGAAATCTCAAGGCCGCCCATGGTGGTGGACCGAAAAATAACCGTTTTGTTGTTTCAGCCTGAAACGATGATGTGAGCGACGTCCAGGTTCTTTGACACTGGAAGCAAAGTTCATTCGGGCTGGGATGGGAATGGGAATCGAAAAAAAATCATACAACAAAAATATTACTTCAGAATAGCACGGTTAATTTTAGAAGACGCACAAAAGTCACGTCAAGTTCAAGCCGGTTTTGTGTTTCCGATTTTAGGTTTTGAAATAATTGGTCAAGTGGGTTGTGAAAATAGAATGATGAAAATTTTATCGTTGTTTCAGAACGATAAAGCTTGGAATTTAAGGCCCTAATTTTAGAACGGTAGGTATAGTTTCCCAATGAATGTCTGGTAATTATGAAATATCTTCACCGCCTCGTTTCAGGGGAATAGGGGAGGTATATGTACAAAAAAGTCTTCATAGGTCTCACGAATATCCAGGTATTAAAAATTTTTCTCTCCAGAGATGTTGAGCTCTTTGCTCTGATCTATTCTTCTCAGTCTCAGCAATGCAGCTTTGGGGTCCACATTGATACAAGGTGTTAGGTACTGGTTTTCACAAACTTTGTAGTATGGGGGCATAGGGTCGCAAAAGGTCTTGCCGTGTGCAGCTTCGTGAGGCTATATAGGGATATGTGCCAATCGATTTTTGGACCATCAAGGAATGTGAAAAATTATGGTGGAACATTGGGATCTGTTGCAGGCACATATGGTGGAGGCGCCAAAATGAATCCCGCTCGTTTACAATAAAATGGATGTAACTTTTCCATTTCACAACGGATCTTGACATTTGTTACGTCAATCTGTAAAGGAAAAAATCTTCTTGGTATCCCATACAATTTTTTGGAAAAAATATCCTCCGAAGCTGTCATAGTAATCAAGTTCTTTAATGCAAAAATGTGACATATGTGAGTGGAGCAAAGTAGGCGTGTTGGAATGCCGAAATTTAATGCTTCCAGAAGCTATATCTCGAGCACCGCAAGTCGCATAGAGATGGTTGAGATGTCAAATGACAGATAATTGAAGAAGCTTTCATATCTCTGTAATAATTTCAATCTCACATTGACTAAATTCGAGATATTGTCAAAAGTGTGTTTTTTGGCCGCCATTTTTTCAATATGGCGGTGCGACAGATGTGAATTGAAAGTTGAAAGATGAAAAATCGAGAAGGCCAAACCAGAATCTATCAAAATGCCAAATATCAAAAAGATCCAAAAACTTTGAAAAAATCCCGTATTTTTGCATAAAAGAACTCGATCACTATGACAGCTTCAGAGGATATTTTTTCCAAAAAATGGTATGGGATACCAAAAAGATTCTCCCCTCTACAGATTGACGTAACAAATATCAAGATCCATTGTGAATTGGAAAAGCTACATGCATTTTTTTGTTGACAAGCGGGACTCATTTTGGCGCCTCCACCATATGTGCCTGCAGCAGATCCCAATGGTCCACCATAATTTCTCACATTCCTTGATGGTCCAAAAATCCATTGGCACATATCCCTATATAGCCTCACGAAGCTGCACACGGCACGACCTATGCCCCCATCCTATTGAGGGATGATTCCCATTCAAAGTGTTATCAACATTTTTATTAAATTTAAACCAAAGTGTACTGGAATAAGTTTCCATCAAACAGAAATAACGCGTTTCATCAAAGGTAGATAATAGGGAGTACGGGGTGCCCTTTTTTCCCTGTTCTTTTCACCCCCGTGGCTGTTTTTGTATATTGTTCATATTTTCGAATTCGACTTTGAATTCAGAAAGAAAACTTATTCTTGCACAATTTTGATAAAAGGCTTCGTTATCAAAATATTTGGATTGGAATATTTGAAAAACATACCGAAAACACCAATTTCAAGGGATTTCACCAGATTGAATTTTTTTTTGGATCTGGAATTAGCCTTAGCCGGATATGTCCCCAGTTTTGCTTATTATGGATAAAAAACTGAAATCATTGAGAATCATTGCCTGAAATAGTGATTTTCGTCAATTGAACTACGGTTTACCTCATTTGATCCAAATTTCAGCAGTGTGGGCTTTCTCTAGATCAGATGCTGTCCATCACTTTTTCTGCAACCTGTCACCCATGTGTCATATGACAAGGTGATATTAGCTCTACTGAAATGTCACCCATGGAAACTACCCACGAGAGCTCCTGCTGCCACCAGTGTCAAAGGCGGCTGATTCATTTATACACGGCTACCTAACTATCTATTACAGAACCGAATCACAACCAAAATAACATTAGCATAGTGCAAGCGGTACATACCTAAAAACACATCGATACTGCATTTTGGAGTGCAGTAACGAGATTTGGTATGGGCATACTTTATACCAAGACAAGAGATTTGACCCGCAGCACTCGATATTTTGTCCCTTAGGGGGCCAATGGGGGCCCTCCAAATTTTCAAGATGCAAGAACTTCCACATAACGATCATTGAGTATCGTCATGTATGTCATAAGTGAAGCTTACGGGTCTATTGAAACTATTTCCATCAATTGTCGTTGTGTCCGATTCATTCTTCACACTTGAAAAAAAATTTCTTTGGCAGAGGTCAAAAAAACTGTTTTAATTTTTTCTGCTGTGCAAGGAAACGATAAATTCATATGTTCCGTTGCGTTCCCAACTAAATCGCATTCCCTAACACTAATTATGAAGAAATTTTTCTTGTAATGGTATTTTTCAAAGAAGTGGTGACCTCTTCAGTACCTCTTTTTCAAGAGCATTTTTTTTTATGTCCTCACTGAATATCACTCGTAATTTTTGCAGGAATGGAGACCTGGAACTCTTTTCCTGGTAGTTGCGAAGCAACCTGACTCTAAAACGCCCAAGGGAGCCAAAAAAATTTTTTACTGCTGGGCCGTCCAACTTACGATATTTTGATTTTATAGTAGGAGAGACGCGGACCAGTATTCAATCCAGGCGCAGGCGCAGGCGATTTGGTTTCAACAGAAAATATTCTTCCATGCCGTGTTTTATTGCAGTACAACAAAACGCAGAGTCGTTTGGTGTAAGTAGGTATATTTTCCGGTAGATTTTATTCGCCTAGACTAGATCTTATTTATTTGCGCGTCTCCCCTACTACAAAATCAACATGCCAAAAATTTGACGGCCCAGCAGAAAAAAAAAGTTTTAGGGCTCTCTTGTGTGTTTTGAAGCCATGTAGCATGGAAATTACTAAGAAAAGAGTTCAAGCTTCTCATATCTGCAAAAATTGACAGTCTTATCCACTAGGAACATTGAAAAAAATGCTGTTGAAAAAAGTGTACTGAAGAGGTCACCTCTTCTTGGGAAAATGATATTGCGAAAAAATTGTCTTCATATTTGGGCTTACGGAACGCGATTTAGTTGGGAACGCAACAAAACATATGAATTTATCGTTTCCTTGCACAGCAGAAAAAATAAAAACCGTTTTTTTGACCTCTGCGAAAGAATTTTTTTTCAAATGTGAAGGATGAATCGGACACGACGACATTTGATGAAAACATTTTCAATAGACCCGTAAGCTTCACTTATGACATACATGACGATACTCAATGATCATTTTGTGAAAGTTCTTGTATCTTGAAAATTTGGAGGGCCCCCATTGGCCCTTTAAGGGACGAAATATCGAGTGCTGTGGGTCAAATCGCTTGTCTTGGTATAAAGTACGCCCATGCAAAATCTCGTTACTGCACTCCAAAATGCGGTATGCTTTTGCGTACCGCTCCCACTAGCAGCAATATAAATGAAATTGACCAAAGGAGCCAGCTGTTTTAATTAAATATTTCACGCAATAACCAATAAAAACATAGCCGACTTTGACACTTGCCCTTGGTAGTTCAAATGCACCATTTTGGTGCAGTAGGCATTTATGTAATGATGAGCAAAATATAACTCGTGCTTTGTGTTCAATTCGATGTTTCAAATTCCTCAAAGAACTATCAATCACTCGGGAAGTAAACCCAATATTATTAATCGAGGGATTTTGGTCAGATAATATTGGGACTACTTTTTACCCGCGAATCACAGTTGTTCTCGGGTCAAAACAATTTAGCTGAAAAAATACTAAGCACTTGTTATATTACTGTTGATAAACCACCAATTTTGCTAGGAAACAACAATTTCTCAGAAAACAAAAATTTTAAGCTCTCGTGTTTGTTTTGTTTCAAAGTGATGTTTTCGATATGTTATTCAAAGTTTCAAACCCAGATGTCTCGAAAACGAACCCTCGAACCAAAATTTGGTAGAAGTAGATTTTCTCTTTAAAGTGAACTGAAATTCGAAAAAATTAACGATTTTCAAAAAAAGCTTTGGGTGTGATGGTGTGAAAAACAGGGGTAAAAAGGGGAGGACACGACACCCCCATTGTCTTGGTCCGTGATGATTTGTGATGGAACGCGTTATTATTGTTTGACAAAGACTTATTTTAAAACACTTTGTTTCAATTTTGAACAAAGTCGATTGAACGTCGATTCAATAGTTACGGCGAAAAAGAACGATTTCAAAAAGTCAATTTCAACACCCTGTATCTTTTCAAGAAAGCATTTCTGGACCATAAGTATTTTAATTTTTGGACTTCATTTTTAATAGGGAATCATCCCTTAATATTTGTAACAACCAGTACCTAAGTGAAGGCTGTCTGATTTATACAACATGATTCTAGTGGGCTGCGATTCAGGCCGTGATCGGCCGATGGCGACCAAAAACACAGCCCACTAGAATCATGTTGAAATTAGACAGCCTATACCTACCTAACACCCTGTATAGGTAGGTAGAAAATGCATTGAAAAATTACCAAAGTAGAAATGAATTACGACGGTGTTGGAATTAGAAATTGAAATCAAAAGAAAAATTTACGGATTATCCAGTATTTTTTAAGGAAAGTATCTGAGCTACGGGTCAATGAAGTGGATTGGGGTGCTGGCTAAGTAAGAATGTAGATATTTGAATGTTGAATGATAAGCAAAGAAGGCGAGAAAGGTGCAAATGAATATTCCTCCCCATACTGGAGGTTTCCCCTGTAAAATAATTTGGAATAAAAAAACTTTTCTTGAACAGTTTTTTTCATAGATTTCAAAATTGGAAGAGAGAGAGAAACAACTTTATTGAAAAATAGAGTGGTGCTGCTTGCTTTTAAGCAAGTTGCTCTAGAACACAGCATACTAATCTGTCTATAAAAGATAATACTGAATATAAAAATTGAATGTAATATTTCACAACATATAATAATAGGGTGTCGCAAAAAACTTTTCGTTGATGCGACACCCTGTATATAGGTCTCATAGATTCAGGCTTCAGAAACTTCTTGGGAAACTCAAAACAAGGCAGTGCATACGTGAATAGAAGCTGTAGAAATCTCAAAGTACAGCTTCCAGCTTTACTTCTTTCGGGCCACGTAATATCAAAAAATATTCAGAACATAACAAACATGACTCGCATGATGAATAACAAGATGAGAAGGGCAGGAGGGTTTTCGGATCGGGGATCAGGACTAGATCGATTTTCCATGACGCGGCCAAAAATATACCATGATGTCAAGGTTTTGACCCAACAAAAACATTTGCCAGGGCGCCATGTCTGCTGACATTTTCATCCCGACTGAAGAAAGTAAAAGCGGGTCCAAGTACTACACGTTTCGTCGATAGAGCATTAGGTATAGGACATAAATACAAAAAAAAATCGACAAAGATCAGATGAGCCAAAAATTGTCACCACACGAGTTATACCTCTCGCGACCAACCAAGACTGAATTATCTTTTAAACTGTAGACGGCGGGCGATCTTCTATTATAATTATAATACCCGTACAGGGAAAAGTACGCATATTAATAAGTCCAACCAACCCAAAATATTCTACTGTTTGTTTTGTATCAGATATACAGAGGTGGACAGCCTCATTTTTCCGTTATACGATTCCGAAAATTCCGACACAAACATCTCTAATCGGCGCAACACCAAAACATTATACAGGGTGTCCCGAAATTAGCCTGCCATACTTCAGCAGCAGATTCTACGGTCAAAAATAAGGAAAAAAGTTCCTATAAACTTGGGTCCAAAAATGCCCCATAAGGGAGCTACAGCCCCCTAAAGGTGGGTCCCTGAAGATGACTTTTAATTAATATCTCCGAAATTATTTGGAACAAAATGATACAGTTTGGCACATGCCCAGAAGTTTTTATGCTTAACAAGATGGGGCAAAAGTCATTTGAAAAATTTGCCCGAGAGTGGGGTAATTTGGTAGGAGGTGGGGTAAAAATTACCCCAACTTTTTTGTGAATATTTTTTTTCAAGATTTTATGCAAAATTATTGAATTTCAGGGTAATTTACAGAAAAAAGGTGCTCTTGTTGAACTTCGATAGCTTGCCCCGTTTCCGACTAAAATCGTTCTGAAATTTTTTTGCAGACTGAAGAATCGAATTTGTTGACGATCGACTTTTTTCTAGTTCCAGAATCAGCTCTGAGTATTTCATAAGCGTATTCTACGGTCAAAAATAAGAAAAAAAGTTCCTGTAAACTTGGGTCAAAAAATGCCTCATGAGCAAGCTACAGCCCCCTAAAGGCGGGTCCCTGAAGATCATTTTTAAATAATATCTCCGAAACTAGTTGGAGCAAAGTGATAAAATTTGGCACATGGCCAGAAGTTTTCTATGCTACACAAGATGGGGCAAAAGTCATTTGAAAAATTTACCCGGGAGTGGGGTAACTTGGTAGGAGTTGGGGTAAAAAGTACCCCAACTTTTGTGTGGTTGTTTTTTTTTCAAGATTTTATGCAAAATTCTGAAATTTCAGGGTAATTTACGGAAAAAAGTGCTCCTGTTGAACTTCGATAGCTTGCTCCGTTTTCGAGCAAAATGGTTTTGAAATTTTTTTTGCAAACTGAAGAATCGAATTTGTGGACGATCGACTTTTCTTGGTTCCAAAATCGGCTTCGAGTATTCATGAGCGTATTCTACGACCAAAAATAAGAGAAAAATTTCTCAAGCAACAAGAGCCCCTTTTTTCCGTAAAACACACTGAAATTTGAAGTTTCATAATTTTGCCTGAAATCTTGAAAAAGGGGACACAAAAAAACTGGGGTAATTTTTACCCCACCTCCTACCAAGTTACCCCACTCGCGGGCAAATTTTTTTAATGACTTTCACCCCATCTTGTCAAGCATGGAAACGTCTGAGTATCTGCAAAATTTTATTATGCTGATCCAACTAGTTTCGGAGATAATAAATGAAAACTATCTTCAGGGGCACACATTCAGGGGGCTGTAGTCCCCTTATGAAGCATTTTCCGGCTCATGTTCATGGAAATTTTTCTCTTATTTTTGGTGGTCGTAGAATACGCGCATGAAATACTCAAAGCCGATTTTGGAACCAAAAAAAGTCGATCGTCCACAAATTCGATTCTTCAGTTTGCAAAAAAATTTCAAAACGATTTTAATCAAAAATGGAGCAAGCTATCGAAGTTCAACAAGAGCACCTTTTTTCCGTAAATCACCCTTAAATTTTATAATTTTGCATAAAATCTAAAATAAAACAAACACACAAAAGTTGGGGTAGTTTTTACCCCAACTCCTACCAAGTTACCCCACTCCCGGGCAAATTTTTTGAATGACTTTTATCCCATCTTGTTAAGCATAAAAACTTCTGGGCATGTGCCAAATTTTATTATTTTGCCCCAACTAGTTTCGGAGATATTGATCAAAAATCATCTTCAGGGACCCGCCTTTAGGGGGCTGTAGATCGCTTATGGGGCATTTTTTGACCCAAAATTATAGGAACTTTTTTTCCTTATTTTTGACCGCAGAATACGCTCATGAAATACTCAGGGCTGATTGTGGAACTAGAAAAAAGTCGATCGTCAACAAATTCGATTCTTCAGTCTGCAAAAAAATTTCAGAACGATTTTAGTCGGAAACGGGGCAAGATATCAAAGTTCAACAAGAGCAACTTTTTTACGCAAATCACCCTGAAATTTCATATTTTTGCATAAAATCTTGAAAAAAAATATTCACAAAAAAGTTGGGGTAAGTTTTACCCCACCTCCTACCAAGTTACCCCACCCTGGGCAAATTTTTCAAATGACTTTTGCCCCATCTTGTTAAGCATAAAAACTTCTGGGCATGTGCCAAATTGTATCATTTTGCTCCAAACAGTTTCGCAGATATTAATTAAACATCATCTTCAGGGACCCACCTTTAGGGGGCTGTAGCTCCCTTATGGGGCATTTTTTGACCCAAGTTTATAGGAACTTTTTTTCTTATTTCTGCTCGTAGAATCTGCTACTGAAGTATGGCAGGCTAATTTCGGGACACCCTGTATTTACCCAACAATAAATTTCGTTTTGGTGTATTATTATATACGTAAGTATATCATCGTTCCCATTTGAAAGCCCCAGGTTCATTGCCAAAGCACACAGCTTATCGCTGAAATAGTTCTGAAGTCCATACTGCACACACTATAACACCTATACCATCCAGTCCAGTGATTTGTAGGTCACGGTGCTAACTTGTCTAAATATCCCAAATTTTTATTGCCCAGTCGTGGATCTTGTTAATGAAAATTCGACAAAAGTGTTGAGAAGTGGTTTTTTTTCTCCTACACTATTATGACATAGTATAATGTATTTTTAAAAGTTGGCGCGGAGAGACGGGCGTTGCGTAAAAAATTTCGTGGTTCAGGGTTAGATCACCGTCAGGCCAGTTTTCCATATTCACATTTAAATTTAGTTTTCCATTCTACCGAATCGTGATCGACAGTGATGTCAAAAGTTTAAGACAAGATAAAATCTGTGGAAGACGCAAATTTGTAGAAAAAAAATCTATGAAAAGTGTTGATCATCGTAGGTGGCTATTATAGAACATTTAAGTACTGAACCTGACGCAACGCTCTAAGTTCACTCAATAAATTCAAACGACAGCTCTCTGTTGTCCGCGTGTCTTGTACTGCAAATATGCACAGCTATGAAAATTTATACAACTTCCAAAAACATCTATTTGCATATTTAGGCAAACGAAATCGGAATAAAAAAATGCTAGGCTATTTTTGGAATCCTCCTACGGGTCGTTTCGAATTTATTTTGCGGATTTGGAGTTAATCACTCGACATTTTCGGGACGAAATTAATGAGTACAAATCATTGCTCGGAACGATAATCTGTGGGAATTTTGTGTAAAAGTTGAAGGTCTTTCACCATCAGTCCTACAATAAATACGGAAGTCCATCGGTGACGTTTGCGTGCACTTATTTTGTGCCAGAATAATAATAATAAGCGGAAATTTAAAGAAGGTAACTATTTAATACTCTGAAGTACTCAACAAAATAAGTCTCACCCTGTGAAATTTTACACAGAACCTAGATAACTTTGAAATGCTACAAGCGATTCAATCAATTTTCAGACCATTCGCTAGCCCATTCCTTAAGCTATTAGTCCGTATTTTTGGAATAGTAATGTCTGGATAATCCGAACAGAAAGTTTGCAGACCCCGTTCGGATTACCAAAACGTTCGGATTATAGAATTCACACTAAATTATATCCATAATCCGAACGTGTTCAGTTTATAGATACCTTGTTCAACCATCAAAATGCTGCGAATATGCATTAAAAAATATGCAAATTATCCATGAAAGGTTTATTTTAGATTATTTCATATTATTTAATTGAAGCGTACTGCCAGGGTAGCGTATGAACATCCAGACTCCAATTGACGCAAAATATCAGCTTTTTGTTGAAGATCAAGGTGACATGCTTCCGTGTTGAAGACATGGTTCAAATACAGCTTACAATGAAAGCTGAGACTTACAAGCTCGCATAAAATGTTCGGTATTCTTTCGATAGGCAGCACAAAGAAAAATAAGTAACAGTTCGGATTACAGGATACAGGGGTTCGGATTATAGATATCATTTCACAGAATTGGGGTGTTCGGATTATAGAGTAGTTCGGATTATAGAGGGTTCGGATTATCCATACATTACTGTACATGAAGTATTCGACATGATATTTCTACAGGGTGTTTAATGGACTGGTGCAAAATTTCTGGAAGTTTAAAATGCTCCTTTTGAACAAAAAATTTTTTTACTGTATTTCAACACCACAGGCAGGAATGAAGGAAGGAAGGCAGGAAAGTAAACCTCATACCTCGAGACGGTTTTTGAATTTTCGGCGTATCTCTTTTATTCACCAGGGTGACCTCAAAACGTTAACTTTTTTGAAGTGCACCAATAACTATTTTCCTCGTTACCCGATTTTCAAAATTTTCGGTTCATTTAAAATCTAAAGCTTAAAATAGGAATACAAAGGATCAAAATCATCTCAAGACAGACATTCAAGATACAGGTTGCATGAAAAGTGACGCAAACCTAGACTTCTCTCGGAATCTAGGTAGAAAGGAGAACCGAATGAAAATCAACTTATATCTACTGAAGTACCATTCATTCTGAACGCTTCAAGGTGCTTTTTTCTTCTATTGGACTAGAATTGCTGGTTAACAGGCCACATTTGAACTGTTTTCTTTTGAACGAGAAATATCGCTTTTGTGCACCTGAACATGTTCGTAACCAAAGTCACAAAAGCCTAATAATCACTGACAAACAGTGATCGACTGTGATTGTTCCAATTTTTGTAACGTTGGTTACGAGCAGCTTCATGTGAGCAAAGCTCCGATTTTCCTCCGAGAACATGCGGTTGTAATTTGGTTCCTTTCACTAACATTTCAGGTCTCATGCAAGAAAAGGATACCTTGAAATGTTCAGAATGGATGATTCTTTCGAAGGTAAGTTGATTTTCATCCGATTCTTTTCCCAATTCATATTCCAAGAGCAGTTCAGATTTTGGTCGCATTTTATGCAACCCTGTATTTTTAATGTTTGCTTTGAGTTATTGATTTTGATCCTACGATCCTGCCTAAAGCTTTAGCTTCAAAATAAGCCTGAAATCTTGAATATCGGTCAGCGACTGAGAAAGTAACAACACCAAAAGTTGACTTTTTGAGGTCAGTCTGTAAATTAAAGAGATAAACCGGAAATTCAAGAACCATCCCGAGCAATGAGTTCTACCTTCTTGCCGGTGATGTTGAAATCCGAGAAAAAAATTTCGCTCAAGAGGGAGTATGTCAAACTTTCAGTGATTTTGCACCAGTCTGTTGAACACCCTGTAGAAATATTATGCGGAATATTTCATGTATTTAAAATACGGACTAAAAGCTGAAGAACTGGGCTAGCGAACGGTCTGAAAATTGATTGAGTCGCTTGTAGCATTCCAAAGTTGTCTAGGTTCAAAGTTAGGTCAAATTTGGCAGGGTGACACTTATTTTGTTGAGTACTTTATGATCGCTGAGTGAGCGCTATGACCCATCCACCATGAACATGAATGACAAGCTCTGTCAAAACAAAGTAAAAGCTAGTAAGAATGTCAATATTTGACAACTTTTTGGTACTTCCGTAAGTTTGTTTTCTTGAAATGAATGTCTCATGGTCTAGCGACTCTCTTAGTTCCGATCGTCCAGGGTCTTTCCACAGTTATGTTAGTAAAGGGCTTACGCCTACCTATTATCCATCCCAACCTTAGAAAAACCACAGCCGCCCATGATATTTTTTCTTTCAATTTGGACAATCTGTCAGGTTGTAGATTGAGAAAGTCAAGATGATTTATTCAAATTTGTTGAAATGCTGTTTGCTATGCTGGATTGTCGTTTTAATTCCATTGTTGAGCTCAAATTTTGACACAACAGATTATTTTAATTTTTTTTGCCTTGAAAACGCCGTTGATCACGTAACTTTCAGTAGTGTGCAGTGTTGGAAAGTGCAACAGTAGCAGAAATATTAGCACAAGATGTGACAGAAAATATACAGTTTTGAAAATGACAGGGGAGGACCTATTTCTAGCGCCGGAGTGTGATTTCGTCGCAAGTAATCTCGTGGCCTGAGCTTATGACCCCTTATTATCAACCTAGAAGCGCGGCCAGGTGAGCTCGTGAGTGTATCGGTGTATGATTATTAGGGTATCGACCTAAAATTACAGATTTTTATGCAAGAAAGATCATCATTTACGCCGGAAAAGCTAGAAGAGCAAGGGGCTTCGGTGGCGCCTCATAAAAACTAGTTAATCAACTAGTTCAGGTGAAAATTTTATGTCATAGGCTTGTAGTAGATCTATAGCTCCAGAGGTGCGCAGCTGAAAGACTACGCCCCCAGCAATGCACTACATTGCGATTTTGGTAAAGAAAAACAACTTTTGCGTGATCTCCATGTTATGGTTTCAAAAATCGAGTTGGCGATACAGAATAATGAAACCGGGGAACCAAAAAAAAACAAAAGAGAGTTGGTTGTTATTTCCCGAGGCTCCGGCTGATTCTGCAAAGAAAGATCCAATAACCATCGGCCGAGTAGCGATTCAGTGTTCCTCTGCTGTTCCTATTGATGGCAAGCAGTATACCACCAGTCATGTGATGTGCCTCAAGAACCAAAATTGAGGGAAGCGGCGCTGAACGCCACTCCTAAAACGCCGCACCGCCTTTGGTTGACAGCGACTGTCAGTAATCGCCAACTTCGTTGAAGTGACGATTCCGGTCGTATTTCTCTCGTCTGTCCAGATGCCAGAGCGTATGGTGAGCTTCTGGAATGTTCAAAGGTACCAAATCAGTTCACTACCTTACCGTCATATCGGCGTCTTCACCAACGTTGTCAGTTGGTCCAGATTATCAAGATCCTGCTAATCGTTGCGGTTGTCCCGAAGCTCATGCGTTCAAGACTCGTTGATGAGCAAACCAAGTGATGCCTTTTATCTTTTATTTTACTGTTTTTGAATAAGTTACCTATTTGACATTTAGCGTGTTGTTGTTATATGTATTATTATTGTCTCTGCGTGAAGTAAGAGACGTTATTAGGGGGTAGCTATACCGGTTTACTACACCAATTTCCCTTGGGGTAGGACGGCAGTATTTTGTTTTTTGTGTAGGTACTCTGTTTCAGTGTCGTCGCTGGAGCTTCGTTGGGCCCTTCGAGTTCTCGCAGCGTCATCGACAAGGGAGGTACCTACGTTATAGTTTGTGGGCCAAATCTCGCGGTATTGCTCACCCTTTCTATTGGCGTCCTCTGCGCAACGCCCCTTCATTTTTTGTTAACACGCCATGTCAAGTTGAACTGTAAATATTCTTGAACTTTTTCTTCCCGATCATAAACCTGATTTTTTGTAGTTTATTCTGTATTTTTAATTCTCCCAATCCCAACTATCTCCACATCGGATTCAATCACTTTCAATTACGATTTCAACCCGTAATATTCAGCTGAAATCCAAGCAGAAACTCTTTAGAAAAAAGCGAAGACAAAAAGTAGGTGGTGGTTGACTTTGCATGGCCAGCCCGAGGTGACTTTTTCTTGGCTGACAGGCTGGCTTGTTGTGTGTTTCCCTCCGTGCGGATGTGACAGTCTGTTGCTCTTCCTCGGGCGGAAGCTATGGATGATTTAGAGAAAGGTCTGCGACGACGCTGGTCATCAACATGGGGCCCAATAAAGAGCCTACGGGGCCCCAAGAGTTCACAGGAAGAAAACTTTGCTTGTAGTGAACTGCACAAGACAGCCAAGTGACAGTTTTGACGTGCCACCAATTGACGTAACAGCCGGCAACTTGGATCTCCACAAATAACTAATTCCCTAAAACTTTTTCCCCAATAAGGCCAATCGCCTTCAATCCCATTGATTTTAAAGATTGAAAAACTATCAATAATTGAGCTGACTCGACCATAAAAACATGTCCCGTAAGCGCTTAATAACGGAGATAAGCTCTTGAAAGTTGGAGTATTTATTGCTTTTTTATGAATAATACATGGAAGGGTTAAGGTTGGCTGCAACTTTCCAAAGATTTGTTTTGAATTATCTACTCATGAGTAAAATTTCACTAGAACCCAACCAGTGCAGTGGTTCTATAGTTGGGAGAGGCTAAGGGGTCATGAAAATGTCGAATTTCAAAAAAATATGGTCAAGTCAGCTTAATTTTTGATGGTCTCTCCACAGTCCACCCTTAAAATTAATGGGTTTGAAGTCTTGTATAGTCTTTGGCTTGTATAGCTCAACTCGACGAAGGACACAGGATTCCAGAGATCATGGCAAAGTCTGATTTCTTCAAGGTCGTGATCGCTCCGACTTAACGGGAACCTTGAACAAGCGTAGGTAGGTTTCGAAACACTCGAATTTTTGCGCTATATAATAACTAACAATAATGTCTCCAATCGACCAGAAAATCACCTTCTCGGCTATTTATAATAATCCTACATCACCTATTTTATTAATTTGCATGGAAATGTCATTGCCAACCATATTTGCTCTCAGCATACCTAATGAAATAATACGGATCTCTTGAAAAACTTTTTTGGAGCGATGTGAAAATTTAGTAGCTAGCGGTTTCTTCATCGCTTCATCGACATCATCATTGACCATTCCCGATTTCCATCATCGCGGCGCGTTATACAAAAACACAGCCGGCTTATTCGGTGTTGAGTCATCGCAAAGTTGTATAACAATAAATTTCGTACATACTGCGATCTGAATTACAAATTATTCTAAACCTACTTTTGTTTTCTCGAACAAAGTAGCAACTATTTATTTATTTGAATACTTTATATTTGAAACAGCTGTGAAAATGACAAAAATGTAAAGGTATCATAATTTATAATAATAATAATACAAATGAAATTCAAACACCAGTTGCTTAAGTGGCTAATTACAATAATTCCGCGTTGTTATTACGAAATCAATGTTTATTATAATAATTTATAGGTGCTTCAATTTTTAATGGATTCGTTGAGGTGATACGATGAAATTGCATTCGAAGGGAAAATGGGAAATACTCGTTTTGAAAGCGATTATGGCAGTTTACTTTTAATCGGATTTTTATGTCGGTGGCTATGCCTACTTAGATAGGTACATGTTATATGGCTGGGAAAAAAATGCGGTAAGTAATAGGGCTTATTTACAGAATTAGCTAGCTATAAGTAATTAAATTGTCATCAATAAACATCGTTTTCATGTACCGATTTGTCATTATTTCTTTCGTTCAATCATTCAATTTCGGATTCAATTTGTATACTTTCAAGGATTTCCAAATTTTCTGCAGTGAGCAGGCCTAATGCATATTGCACTTAAATTTTTCGAACCGAATCGAAAATCAATTTTTTCAACGCCTATGTAGTTGTCAATATTGCCGTAGGAATCGGTCGTGAAAATAAAGAAAAAACGATAAAGATAAAAATCAGGATAAAATCTTCATAAATCACAAAAGCATTGAAATATTATAAGGTTGCGTTTCGAATCAGTCATGTGTGAAGAAAGGTTGTAATTAAACTTTTAATCAGGTAGTTATTGAGTTGAGCACAGTAGTAGTCGTTCCGTGTAAATTCAAATTAAAACAATCGACGGCTGTGTTAATTGTTCGCCTCTGTCGATGGATAATGAGAAATTTATTTCGAGAAAAAGCTGACTTTTTATTTTTATTATGGTCTTGCAGCGTAACCGTGGTTCGAGTGACCTGGGCGAAATTTATAGTTTAGCATTGTACGCTTTCCACCTTCACCTTCTATGTAGTCTGAAATGGCTTGTCGAACGGACATCAAAAAGTTGAGATTTTGGAAAATTGACCTTGTCATACGTGGAGTTGCAACTCGGGGAAGAAGAGACGTCTCAGTCATTTAGACACCGGAATACGGACTCCCTTTGATTTCACACTGCCTTTGAAGCTGTCTTTAAAATCCTGCTGCCCATGGCAGACCGCCGGGGCCTTCCTTGTTTTGCCAATATTCCTCAGAGCTTTTTTGGCTAGAACAGGCCAAAGGGTCTGTTTTTCCATTGCGACACTTTTTGAAGCGACGCTCCGCATTTTCTAGTTTGGAGCGTAGGAAAATAAAATTTGCTTCAAAAGGATATGAATCATTTCAGCAAAATTAGAAGAGATTCACAGAGTTAATTTGAAAAAAATCATTTTTCGATATTTTTTAAATTTTATCAATTTTTTCACAAGTGCTTAGTTGACTAACCTATCAAGGGTAGTATAATCTCATAATCAAGATGAAAAGCGGAATCGATTCCCATACTAAAATACAGGGTGTTCAATTTGACAAAAATTGCCGATGTTGCACCCTGTAAGCAATACACCACAAAAAAACGAGCAGATTCGAAGCCCATGAAAAAAACCATATAAGAATGGTTTTTCATTCTTGAAATCATCCTCAAGGGGAATAAGTCTCCAGGGGGGAGGGACATGATTCATACGTGATCACCCAGTACGATTTTTATTTTGCACCTCTCACCATCTGGAAACTGGAGCTGTAAGTAAATAATACGACATTTCGTTATTTCAGCTACCGGTGTGGCACTGAAAAACAGGAATAAAAGGGCGGATTGTAAGTGAATTGTTGCTAGGGTCTTTGTTATGTTATAGGGATTGCTAGGTGATTGTCAGTGGCCTTGTTTACGCGAGGTTTAAAACTGGTGTTAAGGTCCGTAACATCAATGTTATCGTCCGCATAAACACCTCTAAACGCAAGTTTCGCAACAGCTGTTAAGCTTAGCCAAATGTGATTTTAAATTGCATTTAGTAAGCAAACAAGTGTTGGCAATCGCACGTAAACGCCCATGCCCATCCGCAGTACACTGATGTAGCGAATGTTGCCTAAAATCGTGGTTTTTAGGCAACTTTCACAACAGAAGTGTACTGCGGAATGTATTTTACTGCCAGGGACTTTTCTCACACGATTCAAGAATAGCGGCCTAGGTTAAGGGGCTGTCGGCTGTCATTTTGGTCGGCGCGCGTAAACACTCCTAACTAACCACTGTTAAAATCTTTGCTACGCCTCGCGTGAACAAGCTCAGTCTTTAGACATCAGATTCATGTTGTTGCTTAGATACAGTCTAGCTTCATCATTTAGCCACCAGATGGCGACCAAACTTTTGAAATTGCGAATAGCACTATGTGATAGCACTATAAGGAATTAACGTCCATTCCAAACGTCAGAATGACTAGTTTGACAGTTGCCGATTTAAAATGTCAACAATTTAGACATGAAAAGGACATGAAAGATGATCAAGCGAACGCAAACCTTCAATTTCAACAGTTTTTTTTTGAACGCCTAACCCTGCCTTACTTATTCGCTATATCACGGCGACTGGATTAGAAAAAACTTGACGCTATAATTATTTTTATTCATGATATTCTCAAGAAAAACCTATACACATTTTTACGGCCATCTTCATGGCTGCATGGGGCAAATTGAGGTTACGTAAACCATAAACGATAGTTTGTCTATTCGGTTTTTTCAACGCAGCCGTAAAACCTCCAATTTACATTTGACAAATTTTCAACACGTTTTTCTCCGCTCTTTTTCACCATACGTAATATATCTCCTCAAACTTTTATTATATCCATCAGATACTGTTTTCACACTTTATTATCCAATTAACATCGAAAATAAACTCCTGTCGTCCAGAGACGCTTTAGCGCAGATGTTTGGGAAATGCAAGCAGCCGAACGCGAGCAAGTGTGCAACGTGTAAACGTACATAATGCGAAGACGGCGCTGATATAATTATTTAAATGTTGGCACTTGTTTTATAAATAAAACGGCGGGTCAGGCGGAGGATTTGCGATGACTGTATCTAGCCGGCGGTGCCCGCGCGTTTTTCGGAGCACGCGATGCACTTCCTCTCACTTTCACACGCACAACAATCGTAAACAATTGGAATTTGAATTAGGTAAATAATTTAATGAAGTAAAAATTACGCAAGTAGGTACACTTCCTTCCGTTAGTAGGTGATTAAGTTAGCTGCGCTTGACACACGTCAAAATTTTCGTTGATATGTGACAGTGTTGACAGTATGCGTCGTGCTAATTATGTCATAACTTGAATGATGAACGCATCGGAGAAAGCCATGCATTCTGAAGGCTACCGATATGCCCACTAGAAATGTGATGGTGTTGGTATCGTGAGAGTAGGCATGGTTGGTAATGACGGGAAATAACTAGGTGTTCAATTTGAGTATTAGAAAAACTGTTCTAGAACGGGCTGTGCGTAAGTTAGATCACATGAGAGTTTGAAGTAAAAGGTTCTAATTGGTAAATAAATTAGCGGCTTTTAACGCCTCATGGAAATAGGTGAACTTTACCAAGATTATTTAGGTGAAGAGTACCTTTTGTGTACCTCAGCTACGTATATCAGGATTGCCGTGGATCCTGTGACAGTAGTCGAGAATTCGGAAATAGAGTACCCGAGAGAGCACCTATACTTAAGTATAAAACTGAAAACTAGTCATATTGGGTTCTGTCAGAACGGTGCCGTAAAGCCCCAACTTTGATATTCATTTCAATAGGCTATTTCGTTTGGGCAGGTGCGCATGTGTGAAGGCGCCAAATTTTGTGAACTTTCGTACCACCTGTCAGTTTAAATGGCAACGCTGTATGCTCTGTCTAGCCCCCTGACCAGCTACCGGTTCCTGGCGATCACTTTTACCACACACCGTGGAAGCATCTCTTCGTAGCTCCTTTCAACTTCCTTCTCGGTAAAACCATTTTCAACATAACTTTCTAACCATTCAACATTTAATTTTGTTCAGAATGAAATGTTACGTGCCAAAAAGACGCATAAAAGATTGAAGTGATACGAAACACAACGAGCTGCAAGGCGATCACCGAAACAAAAGCGTTATTAGGTTAGGTCTGTCGAAACGTCGAATCGACGTCAAGCGCTGTCAGCTGCCATTTGCGTGACATTACACACGCACACCGTATTACAGTGTTGTCAACTTGTTGTCGTGATATGAGATATGGCAACGTCCTACTTTCACAGGGATGCGCAGAAGCCTTTCGGGAAACGTGGATGAACTGTTCCTTGTTAATAGATGAATCCCCTATTGTGGTTATTGAGACTTAATGCCTACTCAACGTATTCTGCTTTCATTTAAACTTCTAATGATTGACATTTCAATCTCAACGCAACTCTGAATTTGTTGGTTATTCTTCCATCAGTTTCTAGTTTGATAACTTTTAAGGGCGTCGGTAGATTGATTTGTGATTTATTTTTATTTTAGCATCACGAGATGGCTGCCAAAGTCAGATTGTAGTGACAGCTGACAATTACATTAATATTGAATTACGGTCACTGCCGTTAATCGGTCTAGCACATTTGCCGCTTGGTGGCGCCATCGTCGCTCAAAACTTCAATTCGGGACTTGAGAAGTTGCATGAGCAGCTTATTGAAAGCTTATAGGCAAAGCGGTCAAAAGCCAGCAATGAGGATCATGATATGGTTTGCAAGCCTACGTCACGCTGACCAAAATTGTGCTTGTGACTTGTGGAAGCTGTGGAAACGCGGTGAAAGCTCTGAATTACGAAAGTTATATGTGCAGTGCTATAGGTGAGTACCAGGATGTCGAAAAGAAATTACATTTTAATACGGGCTAAAATATTATGGCGAAATAATAATGAGCGAAATCTAATGGATTTTTCTGCATTTTTTAATGTTTCGCTTGAATTTTTCTCAGACTTTCAATACCTAGGTAGCTGATTTGTATATACCCACATCATGTAAGTACAAGCTCAAATACAAAAGAAGTAGGTGATATATTTAGCTGCTTAGCTATTAAATAACAAAGAAAAGAAAAAGCACAAGAGTACTATCTACTAGTAAGTAAGTAATCTAATTTACGTTCTTGCCGAAAAATGTAGGTTTACCTTCTTTTATAGTACTACATACAAAATAAGTTTGAAGTTTTGACAACTCAAAATCAGTGCTGGTATTAATCAGAATGACAGTTCGAGGATTGGTAAAAGCGCATACTGCATTGCCGTCACTGTCATTGTTCGGAATATTGTGGATTTTCATTGTATTTCTAGAAAATATTTTATCTTTATTATTATGCCGCGAACTTCCAAATAGACATTTTGAATTAAAAAGTATTGCACAAAAAAATAAAGGAGTTGAAGAAACCTGTATTACCAACATGTCACTTCATCAGACATCCTAATTTACAGTGAAAAATACCTATACTAGACAGGCTTATAATATAGTCGAGGAATAACCTGATATTGAAGAACTGATTCGATAAGCTGGTAACAGTCGAAAGCACGGTGCTAGGACAATTATTCTTCGCGCAGACAATTCTTCGCCAGACAATTCTCCGCATGCATTGCGCCCGCGCATGACACAGCTTTTGGGGCTCTAAAGGACACTTCAAGACACAATGGGGCTCAGCAAGACTTGGAATCCTACAATGTAGACACAAGAAGGCTAGGGCTCTGATTCTGATCTACAAGAAGACCTGGCAGGGCTCACTAGGGCCCTCAACGATACTTCAAGGCACAAGGGGGACAGTGGGGCTCAAATCGCCACAATGTACACACAAGGCTAGATAGGGCTTCGAATAACACAAAAAGGCATAAGGGGCTCCAAACGACATTAGAAGGCACAAGGGTGCTCAGCAGGGCCTAAACCACTACAATGTAGACCAAGAGAGGATAGGGCTGTAAATATCGCAAGAAGGACTGATGGGGCTCACTAGGGCTCCAAATGACACTTAAAAGCACAAGGGGGCCTATGGGGCTCCGATCAACACATGAAGACACACAGAAGCTGACTAGAGCTCCGAAACAAAGACAGGTTGAAAATGAGCTCAACAGGGCTACAAATGACACAGGAGCTAACTAGAGCTTTGAAAACTAAAAAGCAATAAAAACGGAGTCCAGCAGGGAAATAAATATGAAACATAAAGACACCGGGGGGCCACATAGGACTCTGAGAAATCTAAGAATGCACAATAAATTTTTTTGAATTCCTGGTGGTTCAAGAAGTCAGGAGGAGGTCACCAGGGCTGCAAACGATAATTGACGACACAAGAGGGCTCATTAGGGCTCCAAACGGTACTTGGAGACACAAGGGGGCTCTCTGGATAACGACCAAGACACAAAGACTCACAGGAGCTAACTATAGAGCTTTGGAAATTGAAGCAATGAAAAAGGGGTTCAGCAAGGCTACAAATGAAACACGAGATCGCAGAGGGGGTACATAGGGCTCCGAGAAACCTAAGAAGGCACAAGGAAGCGTTCGAAAATTCAAGAAACTTTAGAGAAATCAGAGGGGAGTCACCAAGGATGCCAATAACGATAATAATTGTTTAGGACTTTAGGACTACAAACGATATTTGAAGACACAAAGGGGGCTTAACAGGGCTTGAAATGCTTCAATGTAGACACAAAGCAGGATAGAACTTTGAAAATTGCAAGAAGGCCTGCCGGGCTCACTAGGGCTCCAAACGACACTTGGAGACACAAGGATGCAGTAGGATTTCGACCAACACAAGAAGACACACAGAAGCTAACTACAGCTTTAAAAATTTATGCAAGATACAAAGGAGCTCCGCAGGGCTACAAATGCGACATTAAGACAAGGAGGCTAGGCCTCTGAGAAACCGTCCAAGGCTTAAGGGCGAAGTAAATCTCCAGAAAATTTGAAGATACTCAAAGGGGCTCATCAAGATCCCAATTGACACTTGTAGAGACAAGGGGGCTCAGCAAGGTTTGAAACGCTACGAAAAATCTCAGTGGGGGATAGGGCTCCGAATATCACACTCACACTGGGCCTCATTAGAGCTCCAAAGTTTCCGGCGAAGAATTTTCTGCCGAAGAATTGTCCGCGCGAAGAATTGTCCGGTCAAGAAGAGCACGGAATTTCGTACGTCACTTCTTTCTCATTCAAAAAATAGGGACAAAGTCGTGCTTTATTGCAATTATGAGTAGATAGAATAAAAAGCCTGATTCCTGGCACCATGGTGAATATGGTACGTGTACAGGGTGTTCACTTGTAAATCATACCCTCCTTTAGACTTCTCCTTAAAACATAATTTTGAAAAGAAAACAAACATTGTACATGATTTTTTACGTAGGTTCCAAATCTGCCCAGTGAAATTTTCTGTGGTATATCGCTCACAGGGTGAAACATCGAATACTTTTTTCAAATTAGACGCACTCTGTATTTTAATATGGGAATCGATTCCGCTTTTTATCCTGAATTTGCTAAAATTTGAAAAATACTCAGTATATTATTGTTTATTACACACAACGCCCTTGATTAATAGACCTACAAGGATATTATTCACTTATCAAAATACCACGGTCAATAGCAACGGAATAAAATTGATGTAAACAACAAAATCTGACAGCTGTCACTTCGGAATTTTTCTTGTAATAATCACCAAAATATCACTCGTGCTCGAGATTTTCCCAGATAATTTTGGCCAGCCGTTTCCCTCGGACTGGTTGTCTCTAGATAAATGCCCTTCTCCTACGGAGTCGGGCATTTATCGCTACAACCAGCACTCGCGATCGCCTGGCCAAAATTATCGTGAAAATCTGAGCACTTGTGATATTACTGTTGATAATTACATGCAACGCCCTTGATTATTAGACCTACAAGGATAATATTGACTTATCTAAATCCCATTGTCAATGGCAACGGAATAAAATTAATGTAAACAACAAAATCTGACAGCTGTTCTGTCACTTTGGACTTCTTTTTTGCAATACCTAATCATCAAAATATCACTCGTGCTCGAGATTTTCCCAGATAATTTTGGCCAAGCGTTTCCCTCGGACTGGTTGTATCTAGATAAATGCCCTCCTCCTACGGATCCTACGGAGTCGGGCATTTATCGCTACAACCAGCACTTGCGATCGCCTGGCCAAAATTATCGTGAAAATCTAAGCACTTGTGATATTACTATTGATTATTATACGAGTTTCATAGGATATAGTATTGTCACACGACTGGTTTTGGGGCATGACGATCTTGCGAGGATAGCCCTTTCTGACTTCCGCTGTTAAGGTTCGGCAATGGCGGCATTACGGTTTCCAATTCGGTTGACATAGGTTAAAAATGTCACAAGTGACAGCCAGTGTGAGAGTCATGTGAAAAGTGTTGTGCAACGTCTTCAAGAGCTGTGTACTTGTGCTGTATCTAGTTCTGCCGAATCCTCAGCCCCTAGTCGCCCCAAATGGGGGTGCAGGTCCCCATAGCCCATTAGCGAAAAAAAACATTTGAATTCATGATTATTATCGAAATTTGTGACCGTTTATATTGGATTTGGAATTTCTGGCTTGAAAATAGAGTCTTCGGACAAGAGTAGATTCCAAGTTTCATGCAAATCGCTCAACTAATAAAAATATATCTGTATGGAGGCCATCAGGATGAAATCCAGCTTGAAAAAAAAGATCGATCATCATAGCCGGATGCATTGATTTTTTTCTAACTTTACTTTTTCCGAGGTTGTTACGAATTTCGCTGAAGATTCCGAATATTTGCCGGATAAGCCACAGCCCGGAGACTCCGATTCAGGAATAAGTCACAAGCCCGTACAATTGGCGGAGGAGCCGCTCGAGAGCTTGAGGGATCCGTAGCGAGGCTGATCAGTTGTCATCGTATTTTGATCTGTTACTTGGAGCCCCATTTTTTCAAATGGCCCCTTTCCTGCCTTTGCTTTCCGTAAGATAAACTTTTAATTAAATTAAGTTACGCTATTCCTGTCGCTTCTTAAACATTCCTTCAATATAAGCACCATGTTTTGTAAAATCCTAGAAGTATCCTACATACTCTTCACCACCTGCACATTCAAAACAATTGCGTTCTATCCTGCACAATAGAAAACTTGTGTTTTTGAAAAGTGGAACACCTTATGGAAATCAATATCCTTAATAACCCGCATGCTAATAACCATCATGCGAAATTTTTATCGCCATTGGAAAATTTTGCACCAGCAACTATCGAGTTTCGTATGTAAACCACGCATACCTTACCATCAAGGTGACCATTATCATCCTCAAACAAAACCTTTACTAATCACGTGAAATTCTTTGTTGCACTACTGTTATTGTTATTCAATCAAAACAAGATTGCAGACATCAGGTAGATATCGCATTCTTTCGTCGATTCTTTCTTTCTTTTTTGAAGATCCGAACCTTGATTTCTTATCTTACTTAAGTAAACTACATCCGAGGCATGCAGAAAAATCACAGCAGGGTACGTTACCATCGTATTTATACAATTCCAGATTTCTCCATACTGCACTTTCACATGCCTCTGCTGTACGCACGCCACTGGCCGGTTGCTGTTGCGAATTTAAAATCCACAAAAGTCACTCCCATTCCCATCTCACAGCTGTTGTGTGCAGAGATTTTCGACGGCTCCGGTTGTTTCTTGCATAACTTCTCTCAGTCAATTTCCGATAAAACACGACTAGAGAATTTGCAGCATTTCACAATAAGAGTGCGTAGATTTTCAATGTGCTTACAGGTAACGAGAAAAGAAATTGAAATTTCTCTACTCGATTGGGTAAAACAGTAAAGTTGCCGTAGTCTGATTGAAATGCTGTTATGTTTGCACTTCAACACTACTAGTTCACAACTGACCAAATGCAACCTCGCCTTTCAAGTATATAAAACGGTTTTGCCATCGAGGATGGAGAGAACCATTATGTCTGCTTGCTACTGGCTTTGGATGTCGGTGGTAGTAGGATGGATGGGAGAAGTGGTGGTACGCAAGAGTTAATGGTCGAAAGGAATCAGTTGAATGGTGTTCATAAAGGGGTTCGTGTCTGCATGGGTTTGGGTAAATCCCGATGACGTGTCCACTTGATGTGATACAGCAGGGGATTTAATGAAGGGGTTTAATTTTTACACGCTATACGCATACCAGTTTACTTCTAGATATGAGATGTTATAAGGAATGTATGGTATAAAAGCATCAGACTGGAAAATTGATCCCATAATTTCTTCTTTGTGTCATAGAATTATCTCGTTTCCTTTGCAGTTTAGGATTTGATCTTTCAATTTACCATCATATAATCAATTTATCAATCAATTTTGTAGATAGAAGTCCCTGGCTTACTTCTTGGAAATCTTGAACAAAAATTTACAACATTATTTCGCTGAAAAAGTGCAGTTTTTCACCATTTCCCTAGTGCCTTACACTTTTAACATTCTCACCTTCTTGTCCCGGATTTCTTCTCGACCCCGTTTTGTGTAGTTGTAAAAATTTCACAGTTGTGTTCTTGAAATTGGTAAAATCTGCGCTGTCAGCTGTCAGTCACTGGAAACAACAAGCATTTTAAATTATTTGAATCATAGTTTTTGACTTCCTACTCACCCAACGTCTACTAAATTGAAGGATACGAATTGCATTGTCCATTATTATACTTGGTTGTTAATTCTTAATACATCCTTGTGAAAAAACAAACTAATAACCTATTACAGGAAGTATTTGTAGTCTTTAGCAATCCGCCATTTGTGGTGAGTTCCTCGCTTGATCGCCTGTTGGAGTCTTTGTTTTTCCCGTGAGCACACTGGTACACATTTCCCTCTATATTAGATACTTATACTTAAATTAGTATTATAATTGAGTGTCACTTCACTTAGTTTTCCTCGAAGCGCATCCACCTTTTTTGCCAAGGAAGCATTGATTGATTCAAGAACTTCAAGAGGATCACTTCGTATATTTTCAAGGAAGCAAAAAAATTCAGTACGTGATAGTTGAAGAAGCTATCGGGAAAATGGGATAAGAAAATTGAAACTGAACCTGATGACAAACCACATAGTTGTGATACTTCACCGGTATACATAGTCGGCAAATTTTTGTGGTTTTTGTAGGGGAACATTATGCTACTGTTATGTAGATAAAAAATAATGAAGATATTTGAAATCTGTCAAGGCCATTCCACATCCAATTCAACGAAGTATGCTTGATGCAGAATGTATAAATAACTTTGCTCTAATTATGTTGATTATGTTTATATACTCATCATATAGGTAAACAGGGTGTTGCATATTTTTTCTTAAATTATCCGGCATCCTGTATTTGAAGTTTTAAGTCGTCAGTATAGTCGAGTTTCAAGTTTTCTTTTCTGCAACAAAGAATGCATCCCACCAAACAATGAATGCGGTTAGATCAGTATTGCTTTGAAACTTAAGCCTTGAAACTAACTTGAAACAGCGAAATTGATCGGCCGATCTGGAAGTTATTATGACAAAGTCGATTTTCACATTTCAACTTTCGAACGCCTGTTGTAATCCTGTAAACTCGTGTAAACTACATGCTATTGATGTAAATAAAATAGTTCAAAACCATGACGGTAAGCTGCATTACAGGCTCTGGCCTTACCTTACCTTGCTCTTGGTATTTTTTTTGGCTACCCTTTTCTGAGTTCAGTCATATTTTCAGAATATATGCTTTGCTGAGTAGTTATTAGTAGAATTTACGTTTTGTTATCTTACTTGGTTAAGTGTTAGAATAGCTTTGAGCTGAACTTCGCAAAATGAAGTCGCTTCATCATTTATTATTATTATCATTACTTTACTTTCTGAAAATGAGACTGTTCCAATCAAATTCCAAGCAAAATTCCAAAAATGAGAGAAAGTTATTGATAAATCACTTGATTGATGAGTATGATATTACTTTTCCACTTTCTGGATCACCCTGTATTTCGAACGACCTAATTTCCTGGAAGAACTTGATAAGAAAAGAATGAATTGATATTTCCTTTGAGATTGAAACTTTCCGAACAAACCGCAATTTACATGCACGATGAATCACCCTGTTTGTACTTGGGTCTTGGTCTTAGTCCCACTTTTTCCAGCTTGAATTCAAGTGTAATTTCATTGTTTCAAAATTATTATTTACACCATATCAAATCATGCCCACTCACTTTCCCTGTTATTTCTCGCTCTTGTCTTTATCACATCTCTCATCCAGCACAACCCTCCTCCATCTTTGCCCCTTACGCTCTCTTCGTTTTCTCGCATTTATGTCCATTCCTTCAGCATATCATGGTACATTGTTTTTATTTCCATTTCCATTCCGCACATTATGCATGATATTTCAATCTTTCATGGTTGTCCAGTCAGATGGGTTTACTTTGACAACTTATAACTTTTCAATGAGTTAGCCAATCTGAAAATTGCTTCAAGTGTTGAGAAGATTGTTTTTCTGTCAGTTGATGTGCCCAATGGCGTTAATTTGTTGTCATTGTAATTGATTATACAGGGTTATTTGTAATTGCATGTTTTTACCATAAAGTGTGTTGAGCTACACGGGTAGAATAGATCACTTCTTGGTGTATTTCATTTCTATGTCGGCGTGTAGTCTCATGCCTCAGCAATGCACATTATTATCCATCCTATCTTATTGTTACGAGCGGCGAGACTCTCGTGAATTCTAAAAGAACACCTGATCTTTCTGGACTGTTCGCATCTGATCGAAGTGTTACAAATGCGAAAAGCTCTAGACATTCGAAAACATACGCGATGGTTTGGCGATTTGAATAACATGTGAGACTCCAATAGCCGAGTAAGTCACATCTTGCCAATTGGCGGAGGTGCCGCCGGTCCAGAGCACACGGAATGCACGCGAAAAGTGTGGGATTGATCCAGTGTCGACTCGAAGCCATAGGTATGCATCGACCAATATGGAATTGCCGGAAAACCGGTGAAAGATGCCAGAAAAACAGTCGCATGCAGCTATATAAACAACGATGCTTCCACCAACGAACCAGATTGCCACAAATAATCGAAAATTTCATAAGGCCTCATTTTTGCTTTCAAGTCAATAAGAATCACACAAAATCAACATTTCAATAATAGTGTTACGAGCGCCGATTCTCGCGTGCATTCTGGAGGACACGCGGTCTTTCTAGACTGTTCGCCTCAGTGTTACGGATGCGAAGCTCGGCAAATATTCGAGAATATACGCGTAGGCTCTGGCCTGTAGAACAAGCCTGGAGAGTTCAACATGAGAGTGAGACACATATGTCCATTTGGTGAAGGTGCCGCTCCAGAGCACGCCAGAATTACACGCTTTGAGAGCGGTCGCGATCTACATGCAACGACCAATGTGGAATTTGCCAGAGAACCCGTGGAAGATTCCAGAACAATAGTCGCGGGTATATAAACACCACGGATCGGCCTACGGAGCAGCATTCAATCGAGAGCGATAACAGCAAGTAGTATCAGCGATATTTCCAAGCGTAAACAATTGTTGGCGCTATTTATTGTAGTACGCACTAATAAATAATGTGTGTTTTGATACGATCGTCTCAATTATAAACGAACCTAAACGCGGAATCCGTAACAATTTGTAGTATGACATCAATAATGATGTCAACTGGAATAGTTATCCACTCCTCATGCAAAGCTTCTTATTACTTTTCAACCCCATGTGGTTGAACTGAGCGATCCAACATTTTCCTCGGCATGAAAACAGAACACCCTAAACGTGCTTAACGGGAGTGAGATCTGGAGAGTTGACCGGTCAGTTCATTCGTAGATTGTTTTCTGTGTCGAAAATTCGTTGACGATACTCGCCCGATGCACAAGTTCTCTACATGGAAGTCTAGCGGATACCATGCCGCACTTTTCAAGAAGCCAGTTTTAAAACACCTGTCAAAACTTCATTTGATCCCAAAGAAACCTTCAATTTTCCTTCTAGGAATGGCGTGATGCTAAAAAATTGATATAATATAAAAAAAATGACGTAGAACCAAAATTCGAAACACTTTATGCATTGCTGAGACATGAAACTACAAGCTGACGTGAAAATAAAATTTAGCGAGTGACCCATTCATCCTCCGTAAGTCAACAAACTTACAGTAGAAACATGTGATTACAAAGCACCCTGTATAATCAGTGATGACAAATTAACGCAATTGTGCAAATCAATTGGTAAAATAACGACGTTTTCAACACCGCAAGAAATTTTCAGATTGACATAACATAGAACGAAAAACTTAGAAAGGAAAGGAGAAGGAACGGAAAGAGGGAAAACAAAAAATACAGAGAAAAGTATACAAAATACTGCAAGATCGCTAGGGACAAAAACGGAGAGAGACTATGAGTAGCAAAACCTTGAGCAAAACAGAAAAATAAAGAAATATTGTTAAAGGAATGGATACGTCAGCGCGGAAAACTAGAGAAGTCAGAGCTAGAGAAAGTAGAATATTGCTATTAGAAGAACTGAGAATATTAGAGAAAAGGCCATATGCATAAAATCGGAGTACTCCTCGGTTTTCAAGGAGTTGTTAAGGAAAATTTGCTTAGCAACTCCTGCAAAATCGGAGCTTGAGCAGATACCCCGTTTACATGAATAATACCAAAGACGGAGGATGGAGGAAATGAGAGAGCGGGATGAGAGAAATTTGACTGAAATCCTCTAATAAGCAGTTTTCAAGATTTTAAATGTTGAACTTCTGACTTTTGCAACTTTTCACTCGATTGTCATTTTTGACAGGCTGTGCAACATGTGACATTCAAGGCGACTATATTTTGATAGCTGTTTCCCAAGAGCTTGATAACGAACAGGGATATAACGAAGTATTCTCAAAAAAAAACATCCGCCAATCTCTGGAAGTGTGCTTCTAAAAAATGACAAATCACGTTGCCAGTGTCATTCAGTTTCAAGAATGATTCTTGAAACATTTTTCCTTAGCTTTCCGAATCCGATGGCAGTTTTTTAGAAAAGCGGTCAGAAAATGTACTTTTTGATCAAATAAAAAAGGGGCACATTTTTTCAATCCCGGCCCTGGATTTTGACTTACCCAGTATGGCTTCAGGGTAAGTTCCAATAGATAAATGTTACTGGTAAATTTTAGGGAAATATCTCTAGCCGTTTCAAAAATATCGCTTATCAAAGTTTCATACGAAACACAGAAAACACCCTGTATCTTCGTAACCAATGGAGAAAACAAAATTTCCTCAGTGGATCCTGACTCGCCTCGAAGTCCTTTATCTCCCATTAGCCTATGTAAGGTCACTCATCAATCACCCTGTATACAGTATATGGAATCTTTTATGAAGCCCAGAAAAAATATTCAAAAATTTTTTGGACTTCTATTTTTGAAGTAAAAATGGTAGCAAATTTGATAAACTGATGGTGTCAGGTGATTGCATTTATGTTCTTTATACAGGGTGAGTCAGAAACCTCCAAAATTATTTTTCTTCAAAAATGCCTTTGAACCATTTAGTTGGTTCCTCAACCGATGTGGAACAGGAGATAACACTGTTTTGTGCCAAAGAATTTTTTTGAGAAGACTTTTTTGGAAAAATTGGACCTTTCAGTTCAAAAACATACCCACACAGTAGCTGAAATTTTTTATTCATAACTTGCAGCCGCAGTTGACAAAAATCTTTTGAAATAACAAAAATAGAAGGGTTCGAAGGACCACTTTTTGACCCATCATAACTTCAAAAATAAAGTCGAAGAATTGTTTTCATTTTTTTGTGAGCTTTATAAAAGATTCTAATTAATGTGTATTGTTTTGTTGCGACACTTTTGAATCATCCTGCTGCGTATATCGAGAAAAAATCAATGACTACACCCGATTATGACTACAAAAGAACACATCTTTCGAAGCCCTAAAAGTATTCAAATTTGAGAAAAAAATTAAACATTCAAAATTTGTGCAATGGTTAAAATTACTAATAAATTATTATAAATTGTTGCTATTTCGAGATTTTCTCGTAATAAGTGGGAATGTATTAAAAATTGCAAATGTTCATTTTTCAAAATTTCAAACACTTAGATTTAGAAGTTGGATTTTAACTAGGAAGAATAATTCAGATTTGGCTGAAAATTCACATGTTTTCGGATGAAACCAAGCTAATGCAACAATGCAAACGTAAGTGAACGGTGCTTCACATGATTACGAAAGGTTTTATTTACGATTGAATGCTTGAAGAATACCGTAAGACATAAGAAAACGTGTCGGTGGATGATAATAATTCAGCGGAAAAACTGGAAAATGTTAATTTCGCAGGTAATAAATTTCATAGATGTCTAAATAATCAAGTAGCGTACAAGTTTCAAAAATATATCGCACTTTTGTGATATCTGGTACCTTGGAAGAGTCAAGAACATATAGAAAACGTCACTTTATAGGTGGTCGTAGGTAAAATGTGTTAACACCTTCACCAGCATTTTTGCGATCTCAGTAACTGGTGCTTTTGCCGACAAAACGTCTCTACTCTCGCGGACTTGTGATGATATTGAATAACGTTGGACCACGTTGCACGTTGACCAATATATTCCAATGTGCCCTAATAAGCTAGGAGCAGTTAAGGACTTCCTTTCAGGAACAGTGAAAAACTATAAACTGCTAAAAAAACCAAGGATCATACATTATACGCCAATAAAATTATACACATTGTGAAACACCGCTGACCTACAGCATAACGAAAATTCCGCTTGCAAAGCAGTCTTTAATTCATTCATTACGATTCATCGAGCCCAAACTTATTCCTTTCCATTTCATCCAATATGGAATTGTGCAATTAACGACCCAGCGGGACGTCCCGGTAAACCCGATGAAAAGACAAAAAGCAAACAGAGCAATAAATTCACAGAGAAGGAGTCGAAAAAATCCTGCGATGATATAGAAGATTGAGGTGCAGTACTCGTGTTCTTATAGGTTTTTTCTCCCATTGATAGGTAATAATTCCAAATTCGACGCACAAAGAGAAAATGGATCACCACCCAAATCGAATAATGACTTGTACACACAAGACTGAATATTGCTAAAAGACAAAAGCCGTAAATTTGAAACCTACCCACCAAAGGCATGTTCACTGTCGATTGGCAAAGACAAAGAAGGATGTGCCGTGACAGATGCAACCGGCGGATAAAGAAGGACGAAAGGTCAACGATACCCACTGGATGTGCGCTGTATATATGCGAAATATTCCGGGATGCTTCCGGCAAGTCAAACCCGGAAAGGAAGTAATTATGCCATACCGCATAATGATAATTAAAACAAGAATGGGATGATAACAGAACTATGAATATTAATTAGAGATTTATTGCAGCTCGCGTGTTTTATTGTGGAATTGTCTTGGAAAGTTGTAAAAATTGCGTGACAGTTAGCGGGTTTAGTGGATACTGAGGAAGTGAATCCCCGTTTCCAACGAATTCACTTCGAGCACGCCACTGGATGCAGCACTCGCTTGACCCCTTCAAAAGGTTAAATGTTTGATATTTTTTCACCTCCGCACGTAAACTCCTATCTGAACAATGCGAAAATCAAACACCTGTATCGATATTTCTGTTATTATCTGTGCGATTATGTTTCAACAACGTACGTCCTTGCCTAGCTCCACTTCGTCATTGACACCACCATCCTGCTGATAGACATACTAACGGAATAGAATTCGAAAACTTTCTCTTTTTCTGTACCTATACCTAAAAATAGCCATTAGGATACCTTCAGGATTGTAAACCTTGTTTATTTTTGAATTTTTATATGATTGCAGTATTATTCTCAATGATTCATAATTTGTTCGGTGTTAACGATGCGTATCATTCTCTAATTACTTTGCTTTCAGGAACTGAAATATTCTTCGTGTCATTGCTCATTCTAAGGTATATGTACTTATACTTATGGTATTGTATTGTACATAAAGCTCACGATTACCTCACGGTACTATACTTAATCTTTGACCTCTGTACTGGCCATACGCACGTTTTATGGACACAGATTTTTTTCTGCTTCAGGTATTTGATTTGCATTACACAATTCCGTTGGTATAGGTATGTACCTGGACAAATTGGGCTCGGGGAAATGAGGTTCACCTACAACTCCTACAAGGATACCCAAGCCAAAGTTCAAGTTTTGTTTTCGGAATCTCCATTGTGCTGTATCACGAAAAAATTGCATTCAAAACATTAGATTATTGTTTATTCAAGCGTCAAGCGTATTCGTCTTGTCAAAATAAACTGCGGGCAAAGATAGGGAACATTTTGATTTTCGGCGACAGACCCACCTGAAATCTTTCCGCGCCCTAGAAAAGAAGTATTGTTACGTATTCCGCGTACGGGTTCGAATATAATTGAGACGATCGTTTCAAAACACACACTGTTTATCACTACGTACTACAATAAATACACGCCAACAATTATTTACGCTTGGAAATATCGCAGGTACTTCGCTTATATCCGCTCGCTACCACTTCGCATTCCAATTCAATACTGCTCGTGAGGCGACGATTGATGCCTTATATAGGTCAGACTAATTCATCTCGAATGTTCCATGAATTCTCCAGCAGTTTCCATAGTGACCCGGCATATGGTTTCTGGACGGTTCCCGAATGATCACACACCTTTCGCGTGCTTCCCGTGTGTTCTGGTATGTGGCACCGCCGCCAAAATGGACAGCTGTAGTTTGACCCACTGCTGAAGTCTCCATACAGTTGTACGAGAAAAAGCCTACACGCGCGCTCTGGAACACACCAAAACGCTCCGCACTTGTACACTGCGATCTAACGGGAAGAGTCTAGAAAGATCGCGTGTTATCCAGAATCGCCGCTCGTAACACTATTATAGATTTGACTTCTCTTAGGCTCTTTGATGTGATAAAAGGCCTTATTGATAAAGCTTGGTTTTGACTAACTGATACGGAGAATGATTGTTGAGCAAAACCGGAAAAGATCTTGAAGATCGGTCTTGACCGACCGAGAAGTAAGTGGCTATTTGGCGAAAGAAATTCTATTGCGATCAGCACGCGAAGAACTATGAATGCTCTACTGGTTCAAAAGTGATCACCAAGTGAACAGACAACTGGTTATACAGTTTCCCAGTTTTATACAGTTTTTTTTTTACAATAATGTCAAATTTTATCAATATTGAGAAGCCGAAATTCAATATGACGACTCAAGATGGCATCTAATCCTTCCAGTATGGATCTCTTTTCAAAGGCTGCGTCTATTATATCTGGACTATTCTTTTTGCTTGCTCTTTTTCGGCTATGGTCTCTTTTGCCCGTTTTGGAAGAAATTGAATGTGGTTTTGCCTTTGTGGAGAACTGTGGACCTCTTCGAAACCAATGGTGTACGCGAAACAATTGCTTAAAACAAGGTAGGTACAAACCTTCATGCGAATATCTTTTTGATTGCGCATACCCTACTGTTTTGTGTTCAGTGAACCCATCATGGATAGAAACCTACAAATGTGCTTTCCAACGAACTAACGCAAAAAAGCTTCAAAACAATTACTGTTCTCGATAAATGAATCTCAGACTTCTGAACTAACTGATTGAGCCCTAACAGTTCATTATAGATACAAATTTCTTGAATCGTCGCGTCATACATTTTTCCATTCCACGAGCAGGCTACAACCGTGGCTAGCTGTATTAACTTCAGGCGAACGCTGTAACAGAATTATTAGCTTCGCGAGAATAAACCGGATGTCCTTTTAGGTCAAACTCCCTTGCATGCGGCATCGGTTATAATACCCTCTTGTACTTAATAATTCAACCAACTTGGAAATTGAAATAGATGCAATTGTACGCTGAAACAGAGTTATTGGGGAGTTTGAATGCACACGTACGTACGACGTAACGTAACTTTCAACGTGGAAATTGACGAGTTTGTCATTTGCAATTTTTTCGTTGCAGGGGAGTTTTCACGTTCTACGTTGCGTTACGTCGTACGTTCAGTGAAATCGCAAACTCCCTATTTGTTATTAGGAATGAGGTTGTTCTAAATGATTATTTTTTACAATTGTGACTCTGCAGAAGGGTCCGAACCCTAATATAAACAAACGCAATTTGATTTAATTTCAATTATCATAAAAAATTCCTCGGTTCTCTAAATTTAGCAAAGCCCAAGTTTCTAGAACTGGCCCACCAGGTCTGATTCTCTCCTTATCGCCGACACAACGCAAATCGCCCTAAGAGCCCAAGGGTTCGAATACTTTTTCTGTGAAAGATACCCAACAAAGGGTGAGGCGGAACTGGGACTCAGTGGCAGAACAGACGATGATACGATCCAAATAATATGCATTCAAAAACACTAGCACATGTAGGCAAATTGAGAATGAACGCGCAAGAGCTCCGTTCAAGTTCTAACCCCAACCCACCAGGTCCAGGAATCCCGCGGACTCACCCGTGAAGAAGGCCAAAACGCATCCTAGTGAAGGTCAGTACTCACCCGTGAGGGGGGCCAAGACGCGCATCCGATTGGAGGGTTGGACAACTTATCGGTGATGGATTATGAGTGGATCAACGCTGACACATCTTCGCTACTTGAGCCGCTACTTTTTATTATCTTTATGAATGACATCATGGGGGGGGGGAGGATTCCGGCAGGATAGTCGTGTATGCCGATGACATATGGTCATGTTGTTCACTGAGCCTGAGGCTGGAGACCTCCGGTCTAGGAGAACCGACCTGACTAATTCCATTATGGACTGGGTTGCTGCAAATGGTGATGCCTCACGTAACGTTAACACAACACGCACTCACGCAGGTATTAATAAGGTGAATTTAAGGCCATGCAGAACCAGTTTTTGAATCACAATGGAAGTGAACACATCACTAATGTTAAGCAAAGCGATATCAGAGTAACAATAATTCATTCGACATGTATTCAGTAGTACTTAGTAACAAATAGGTGTTCAAATGTTTGTCTAACGCAAGCTCGTAACAATAGGTGCTTTCCTTTTACAACCTAAACTAAGTATTCTGACCTAAGTTGTTAGTATAGTATCTTACTTTCGCGCATGTGATTTTTCGCTTTTTCTCTCTCTAACTTAGATCAGATCAGTGAGTTTTGTAGTAAAAGGAAAGCACCTAATATTTATATGATAAAAACTCGATATTCGCGATTTCAAAAATCTAGACGACCTCTGGCGGCTGAAATGGCGAACTTAGTTTGTAAGTTTTTACGTCATTTCTGTTCTGTCGCTTCTGTCAGATAGCTATTGACAATCGCGCGCATTGCCAAAATACTCGTATAGGTGATCGAGTTATTCAAGAAAATGAACTTTTGTTAAATAGCGATCAATAATTGATTAACCCAAATACCACAAATACAACCGTTATACAACGCACGATGACAGGTGACAGAAAAACTCACAATCCTCCATCTTGCTTACAGCGCCCCCATCGTTAGTTGAAATCGCGAATATCCCCAGGTTGTCAGTAAAAAAAGTCAAAAGGGCTGTCTCCTTGAAAGGTCTCGAAAATAGCAACATTTGAGAAGTTCCTGCCATTTATCCGACCGACTTCTGTCCCTGGCGAATTCTGAAATCAAGCTACTCCCTTGAAAGTAAAAGATCAGCCCTTGGATTAGTTCTTTTCGCTGAAGAGTAAACTCATGGTGTGGAGACTGGATGTTATGTCATGTCAACATCAGAAAGCGATTCCTCAGGAGACGAGTACATTCAGCTACTTCTTCAGTATTACCACCACCTAGTAGAGAATTCCTGTGAAAATTATCGTCCTGGCATATTAGTAGTCAAGACCAAAAGGACGCGGGATCGCCAAACGAACGCAAAGAAACATCATCTATAAATTCTTGTGGAAATAATGCACATTGTTATATTTATAATAAAACTTTCAAAAATGAGGTGGGAATAAGAATTCACAATAGCAGAGTCCACAAAAATCAAGATCAGAGTCAAAATCAAGAAGATAGAATTCCAAAAGTTGACGTGGATACTAATTTTGGTTTGATGTTATCTAACCTAAGGTCAAGTATTTCTACATTACGAAGATGCTCAAAGGGAGCCCGTATGGTAGTTGCTAGTTTTTTCAACAAAAAACTGCAGGATATCATCTCTTGCAACTCCGAAGACGCCTGGCGACGTTTACTCACAATGTGTTGAACCTCACTACGCGGGTAAAGTAGAATATTTCCAACACAAATAACGAATCTTGGGAAAATTTTTGGAAGCTTGCGAAGCATTTTGGATTTTTAACATTGCCTAGTATCTTGGTCCTTGATTTGTGTCTGTATGTTTTTGAGAACAGAGGCTCCATGTCTGTCGGTGGCGATCTCCACGGTTACGGCTCTAGATTCGGTGGGCAGTTACGGGCTCCATACCGGAGGCTTGGGCTCGGAATGATGGCACCCAACACTCTGGGTGTCAGACTTTTCAATAAGTTGCCTAAGAGCATAACTAAGCTCACTTCAAAAAAACAGTTCAAAAGAAAAATTAAAGACCTTCTACTTAAAGAATCTCTATATAGCCTGGAGGACTACTTCTCGCAAACGTTTTAATGTGTATAATGTTTTCAAGGATATCTTATTTCCTTATTTATTTATTTATGTATATATTTTGGTTTGACATTTCTGATGTATACATATTTTTACACGGAATAAAAGATACTTACTTACTTACTTACTTACTTACTATTTCGTTCAAACAGTGATGAACCCTTCAAAGTTGCAATCAGTCAATCTTGGAAAGAAAATTGAAGCTAAGTTAGCTGACGCTGATACCCGTGGGGCTTTGAGACTTTCAACATCAGAAGACAGTATTGCGCCTAATGATCAACCAACTCTCATTTCTCTCCGAGAGAAACACCCGCCTCATTCGAAGCCAACCTTTCACCCCGTTGCACCACAACTGTCCCCTGTAATCATCACAGAAGAACAACTTCAAAGATGTATTTCAACTTTTCCACCTGGTTCGACTGGAGGGTTGGATGCTCTTAGGCCACAAATGTTGAAAGATCTCATTACTGAGTCAACAGGCAATCCAGGAAGTATTCTCTCAAAACAATAACTAAATTTGTTCAACTCGTTGCTGAAGGAAGAGTTCCTGAAGTCATACGTCCAATTTTCTACGGAGGATCCTCAACAGCTTTGAAGAAGAAAACAGGTGGAATAAGGCCGATTGCTGTTGGAAATGTGTGGCCCAGAATTGTGGCTAAAATACTAGCTGCCCAAATTATTCCATCTTTGGCAGTAGAACTCGCCCCTCATCAATTGGGAGTTGGAGTCAGAGATGGAGCCGAGGCTGGAGCATACGCTGCTCGAATTTATTTCAACGCCCGCCACACAACAGTCAAAGCATTTTTAAAATTGGATTTCTCTAATGCCTTCAACGAATCGAGACGAGATTCACTCATTACTGCAGTCAAAGAATTATACCCAGAGATGTTCCCGTTCATCAGTCAAGCTTATGAGTTTCCTCCAGTTCTATTTTTTCACACCTTATCTCTTCTCGACGTGGTATTCAACAGGGTGATCCTCTTGGGCCAGCCCTCTTTGCTTTGAAAATCAACCTAATTATCAAGGCAGTAAAGACTGAGTTAAATATCTGCTATTTGGATGATGTTACAATTGCTGATGAGCCCGACGTCGTCCTGCAGACCTTACAAAATGTGTCAGAGGCTGCTCGCAAACTTAGACTGAAGCTTAATCCTCAAAGTGCGAATTGGTCATTTTAGGTGAAGAACACGAAGACGATGATATTTTTGGAAATATTCGGGATACTCTTCCTGATCTGGAGCTGATCGACAAAAGATCAGCAAATTTATTAGGAGCTCGTCTTACTGATGAAGCCATGTCAACAGCTTTTGAAACTAAGTCGAATCAACTCAAAATCTTTGCATCCAGATTGGAATGGATCTCATCTCATTCTGCATATTATCACCTGCTAAAAGAGTCACTTTCAACACCACGTCTGGTGTATTTCCTACGAGTTTCGCCATATTGGAGGAAACATGATTGTCTTCAGCACTATGAGTTTCTTCTCAAGTCTACCTCAGAAAATATCTTCAATTGTTCACTTATCCTAGACACATGGGAACAGTCTTCTCTCCCGATTAGTATGGGCGGGATTGCTATAAGACACGTAGAAGACACTGCGCTCCCAGCTTTCTTATCTTCGTTCCATTCCAGTCAAGATCTGATAACCCTACTACTACCACCAGGAGTAACTGATGTCGACTTAATCATCGACGAAGCTTTGGAACTATGGAATCAGTGTGGGTTGGCAATTCCACAAGTTGAAGATTTCAAATCACAGTCAAAATGGGAAAAAATCTGGTTTCATTCATTACATGAATCCTTTCTTCATGGTGCCTCATCACAAGAAGTTTCAGCGAGGCTTCTCGCAAATGCTCAGGTCCACGCGGGTGATTGGTTGAATGCCTTACCGCATCGACTTAGTTAGGGACCCATCTTCCAGACCAGTCCTTTCGAGTATCCGTCTCTCTCCGTCTTGGGTGCGCTATCTGTTTTCCCCATCGCTGTCCTTGCGGCCAAGACGTATCTTCGAAAGGATTACATGGACTCTCATGTGAGTTAAGCGCTGGTCGACGTTCGAGACATTCAGAAGCTAACGACATTATCCTTCGAACATTAAGATCGGCTAATATTCCTTCAGTTTGTGAACCTTCTGGATGCTCACATCATGACGGCAAAGCACCTGACGGCCTTACACTAGTCCCATGGAAAAAAGGAAAATGTTTAGTTTGGGATTATACATGTCGGAATACTTATGCTCCATCATACATATATTAATTATACATCGCGGAACCCTGGACATGCAACTTCTATTGCTGAGACAAATAAAAGATAACACTATAAGGAACTTTTTGATCCCTACCTTCTTATACCTGTGGCACATGAAACTTCTGGTATCTGGGGTCAAGAACCTCTACATTTCCTGCGGGCCATCAGGCAAAAAATTGCAACGAGAACAGACGAGCACCGAGCAACGAGTTTTCTTTTTCAACGCATAAGGATAGCTCTACAGCGAGGCAATGTTGCCTGTATTTTGGGAACTTTGTCACAAGGGAAGGGGTTCTCCGAAATATTTTACATTTTATGATTTTGCCATATTATTTATATGATTATATTATTGTGAATAAAAAGAAAACAAAATTCTTTGATATGTATCAAACACGATATTTATGTATGTTGGCGTACTCCGTGTGGAGTTGCCTGTCTTCCATCGGACGCGTCCTTGGACATCGACGCGATTTTCACAACATTAGTTACTGCGAGTGCAAAGATCCTGTGAATATTGCAATAATCTGTCGAATGTGAAATTTCAACAAAGAATAATATGACAATTTTCTCTTGTTTGAACCAATCAGGTTTCAAAAAGATGTTATTGCTCTAGTGCAATTATCCATCAATTTTGAAAAAGTGCAGCCGCAATACTTGTGAACCATAAATTTGAAATCCGGTTGTCAGTTTTCAATGTGCCATGGTCCCACCATGATGCCACTCACTCTTTCATTTGGGAAAATTGGAGACTGAAAATAGAGTCACAAAATAGACGAACAACATGTTAATTGAAGAATACTTTTTTTCTGTAAACATCAACTTCTGACAAGTATGACATGACAGGTGGCCTTCTTTGTAATAGCGGTCCGAGCGTGGCGCCATCTTCCAGTCATCCTTACAAGTCTTCATCCGTGGTATTGTCTAAATTTTCACTCAACGGTTTTACCGTCGTTTTACGAAACAACAAAGTTTGTCGCATGAATATTTTTACACTTACCCTGAAAAGGTATCGGAAGAGCAGAATTGCGTATTTTAGAGAGGGCGGTAAAATGCTATGTATGAATTGTATATAAAGTAAAGTAAGCTGTAGGTAAAGTGTGGAGTGCCAAAAATTTCATGAATCAAATTGATCGTGCACTCTACGAGCATGTGAGCGCACCTACACATGATAATACTGAGCAAAATGAAACTGTGCAGAGTGCACATTTGCTACTAATAAAACGAGGTTTAACGCTGCATTGATTCGGTGATTTGTGGCTTCGTTTCAGTATTATGCTCGCAATTTCGCAGCTGGTTTTGATTATCGGATACCTACGCTCGGAAACATACCTACAGACGCGACTTTATGCTGAAGTTTAATAGTGCATTAATCGTGGATTAAAAATTAACACACACGCCGACCTCAACTGCGTCTTAAAATATCTGTCAATATTTTGATTCGTGATACCAAGCGTACCCAACTACCCACCCAGCCGATGACAAAATTTCTAGGATTAGTCTAGAAACTCTTGCTGAAATGCATTGTTGAGTCCGAACGTCATTGGCACAAAATCGTACATTTTTCAATTCGTTTATCTAACGTCGGCCCATTTCCGCAACAAGGCCTAACACCGACGCCGGTGAATACTTTCCTCCACTATACCGGACATTTTGCCGAACCCCTGTGGGTTCCAACACAGGGATTTTGAACGACCACTAACATCGCATGAGGTTGGCACCATCGTTCGTATTTTACGTGCTATGCGACACACGGCGCGTCTTGCACTTAGCAAGCATTCCAACTAAATCAAAGAGCTTGTTTTGGGGATGAAAATCCGAGCGCTCACAGTGGGATTTAAACCCACGACTCCTGGAGTGGTAATCAAACGCGCTGACCACCACACCACAAGCTCCTCAAAAAATAACGTTTTTACTATCGATATATCATCGATACGGCAATACGATATGTACCGTATGATCAAAAACTTTCTTACTCAAGGGAGGCTAGGGCCTGGCCAAAATCAGCCTTGTCTGCCTGCCAATGGCCAGGACCACAGCCTGCCTTGAGTAAGAAAGATTTTGATCATACGGTATTTAGGTACACGCCGATATGTGCCGATACGTATCGCTGAAACTCCGATATGTATAGTAGGTTCACTTGTACTGTGACTGTAGTTGGCTGGACAAATTTTCTACTTCGGCATTGTAGGCTTGCCGCTTTTTTACCTGGTGTGAAACTGACTTCTCTAGAAGTGAAGTTATATTTCTTATTAAATTGATATCAAAATCTTGGAAAACTGTCATACGTGGAAATGCAACTAGAGGAGCGCAGAGCTGTATTACCGTCATTTAGACACCAGAACCCTACGGGGCCGCCTTCAATTTGAGTCATCTTGACGACGGCCATTTAAGGCCGACGAAAACTTGTTCCGTCAAGGTTCAAAACGAAAGCAAATTGTAAACCGAAGGTACTCACATGAATTTCGGTCCAATACGCAACTTTGGGCGGCTGGGTTTTTTGAAATTCGGTTTATCAATTTTTTACACGTAAATCCTGCTGTAACAGCAGGCCTGCTGAGATGTTCCTTTTCTTGCCAATAGTTCTTCATGATTCGGCGTGTCTTTTCGACTGGAAGAGGTGAGAGGGTTGATGATTCCATGGGACCCCTTTTTTTAGGTTTAGGTAGAAACAGGTCGAAAAATTACTACATTTTCCAATAAAATGGAAAAAAGCGTACATCACGTCCCGCAAAAATGTTCCGTCTATCTGTTTTTACCTAGGAGGATAGAATATTAGGGAGGGAAGGTTAGCCAGCTTGTGGACGGACAAAGCTGTCGCCGGGAGACGAAAGGGGATTGCATGAAGTACGCCCAGTAACCGTATCAAGTCACCAGTGCAACTTGACATTTGTGATTGCGATTTGATGAAATTGACATTTGTAAATAAACATAATTTGAGGTTATGAGATGTGGCTGCTGTGCAGGGCTGTGCTTGTTCAGATTTTTGGCTGTTATCCTACCTAAAAGACCGACAGGATCAGTTTTAGAAGACGTGTTGAAAGACATGCTGCGGCATACAACGTGTAAAAGTGATGATCCCCGCATTGGAGGCATTGAAATGGACGTCATTTTGCAAGGTATGTTGATGGCTCCATGGTTGATGGGTGTCATGAGATCGTAATTTTTGAGCTTGTGCAACATTTTTCATTCCCTATAGACATAGACCATGTCATATCCTAGGGGGTGCAGGGAGTAAGGATCGCAGGGAGTTCCTATGCGCCAACTCAATAAACACGCATCGATGCAGATATTGGCCAACACACTTCAAAAGAATGACGTCCATTTCAATGCTTCCAATGCGGGGATCATCACTTTTACACGTCGTATGCCGCAGCATGTCTTTCAACACGTCTTCGAAAACTGATCCTGTCGGTCTTTTAGGTAGAATAACAGCCAAAAATCCGAAGAAGCACAGCTCTGTACAGCAGTCACATTTCATAACCTCAAATTATGTTTATTTACAAATGTCATTTCCATCAAATCGCAGTCACTAATGTCAAGTTGCACTGGTGACTCGATACGTTTACTGGGCGTAGTTGATTACCCCGCATGGCTACACTTTCATTGGCGTATGTTCCCTCCTTACTATTCTATCCTCCTAGGTTTTTACGCATCTGCAGAGCAAATGCGTAAAAACTGTGTCCCAAAAGTGGTCCGAACGACGAACGCCAAATGAAGCCAGAGCAGCCAACCGCAAAGTTTTGAGGATTTTCTACCGGATGGGCCATAAAAAACCGTACTGTTTTATTTTTCTCGCCGATTTTTTGTTTCTTGACCGATTTTGACAAGTTTGACATCATTGTGTAGCTAATTGAAGAGGCTACCAGAACCATATACAAATGATTCCTAAGTGTCAAAATTCAGAATTGCGGAAACAACTGAAAATAGGCCTTCTTTTGCAGTCGTTTTTTTAAACTGAAATTTGACAGAATAACCCAACTAAAGACGTTTTCTGAAAGAATGGACTATTTTCTACATTTCAAGACCACAACTAGCTCAATTGGTTCATTCGTTGGGGAGATGTGGCAAATTGAATACAAGCTTATTTGCTATTGTTTCAATCCAAAATGAATGATGAAAAATATTGTTTTGCCTGTCAAATTTTTATTTTTGGAACGATTTTGACAGGTTTAATATCATTATGTAACCAATTAAATAGGCTCCAAGTTTCATATACGAATATGATTGAAATGTCAAAATTCAAAATGGCGGACACAATTAAAACGAAGCTTTCTTCCGCAGTCGTTTTTTTAAATTGAAATTTGACAAAATGACAGAACTAGACACGTTTTTTGAAGAACTAACTGTTTTTTAGATTTTGACACCACAACTAACTCAATTGGTTCATTCGTTGAGGAGATGTGGCAAAACTAAAAAAAAGCTTGTTTGCCATTGTTTCAATCCAAAACGAATAGTAGTAAAAAATATTATTTTGTCTGTAAAATTTATTCAAGGGGTGGCTGCCTGAGATATAATCACCGTTTTTTCAAAATATAATTCGAAATTATTTTACAGGGTGAGTTTCACTTGGTAGGTTCCTATCTATGGACGCGGACTCTCTGGATGCAAACATTTGAGGACTATCCTAGTTTTTGTAATTGTGTTGGTCAAAGTTGTTGTTGATTACTTGAATCCATTGTTAACCTCAAAATAGACATGTAAGATAGGTTTTAATTTCACTGATGGTAGAAACATATTCTGATAGTCTTTCCCACAACATTTGCACATAGTTTTTTTCAAAAAGCCCCTTTAATTCTGTCAAATTTCAATGAAAAAAAAGACTGCTAAAGAAGGATTGTTTTCAGTTGTGTCCGCTATTTGGAATTTGGACATTTCGATCATATTCGTATATGACACTTGTAGCCTAGTTAATCGGCTACATAAAAACATCAAATCTATCATAATCGCTTCAGAAGCAAAAATTTTACAGACAAAATAATATTTTTTATTATTCGTTTTGGATTGAAACAATGGCAAATAAGCTTTTTCTCAATTTGCCACATCTCCTCAACGAATGAATCAATTGAGCTAGTTGTGGTGTCAAAATGTGAAAAATAGTTCATTATTTGAAAAACGCTTCTAGTTCTGTCATTTTGTCGAATTTCAATTTAAAAAAACGACCGCGAAAGATGGCTCATTTTTAGTTGTGTCGGCCATTTTGAATTCTGACATTTCAATCATATTGGTATATGACACTTCAAGCCTATTTAATTGGTTACATAATGATACTAAACCTGTCAAAATCGCTCCAGAAACAAAAATTTGGCAGGCAAAACAATATCTTTTATTATTCATTTTGGATTAAAACAATGGAAAATAAGCTTCTTCCGAATTTGCCACATCTTCCCAACGAATGAACCAATTGAGCTGATTGTGGTCTCAAAATGTAGAAAATAGTTCATTCTTTCAGAAAACGTCTTTAGTTCGATTATTTTGTGAAATTTTAATTTAAAAAAACGACTGCAAAAGAAGGCCTACTTTCAGTTGTTTCCGCCATTTTGAATTTTGACACTTAGGAATCATTTGTATATGGTTCTGGTAGCCTCTTCAATTAGCTACACAATGATACCAAGCTTGTCAAAATCGGTCAAGAAACAAAAAATCGGCGAGGAAAATAAAACAGTAGGTACGGTTTTTTATGGCCCACCCGGTATATTTAAGATTTGGAAACTTGAAAACAAAATCTCACAGCCGACTAGAATCACGGTACAAGTGAACACACTATATCAACACGTTTCGTCAGTAGTCCGATGCGAATCGATACGTATCGCGGATACTCCTATATGTATCGATACGTTAGCCCGATACTTCGATGCGTATCGATACTTATCAATGCGTATCGCCGATACGTCGCTATGTATTGATGGGTATCGCCGATATGTCGATATTTATCTTCTCTATTGAGAGTAATTTCCTATAGAGGGGTGAAGTGAGCTTAGGCTTCAGCCCAGAAAACCTTGAGGCTGGGGGTACCTACTTAAAAATGTTTATACATACTTTGTATGTCAACTTAACGACAAAAAGTGACTAGTTTTAGTTGCCCAAACAGATGAAAAATTGCTTATAAGTAAGTACCAGGGAAAATTTGATATTCTTATCTCTTCCACTGCCAGATCTATACGCCACTTGATGATGATGTATAGTATGTAAGGTAGTTTGCCCTCGCGTGCTACCCCCCACATCGATAATCCAGGACTATATCTACTAGATCTGTCTGAATAAAGTAAACAAACAAGAGCTTGAAATGAACTCTGAAAATAAGACAATGAACAGAGACTAGACTAATCAATTTTTGCACGTGCTACAATTTGGAACGCAAATTTCAAGCTCGTTAACAACACTGGAAAAGTTTAATTTCCATTTTAATAAACAAGAGCAGAGCTGAAAGTCCATAACGTCACTGTAGGTCACCACACGTTATTTACCTTTCGATAGGAATCGAACGATAGAACTGATCGGAGAAAAAGTGCACCCTTCTCTTCGATACAGTTTATGTATACAGGGTGAGCTCCAACTTTGCCATTCATTTTGTGGAATAGTTTCTTAAATTAATAAAAATCATTGAATTATTGGAAATTTGACTTATTTTTCAAGGTCATTTTTTGTAGCAATAATAGAAAATACCCCTGCTTAAATACTTTTGTATAGGTATTAGGTAATCAGCTCTGTTATCCGAGTTCTAAATTGGTATATTAATTTGTTTTCTTTTTATTGGGCAGAAACAGATTTCCACTGAAAACTCCATACAATTTATCTTGAATAATTCCTTTAGAACAAATTTGCTAAGGCATTTATAGAGAAAAGCAAGGAATCATCTCCTAAATTTATTGATAGCTACAGGTTGAAATTCACCCTGTATGCAGATATATCTCTTTTATCACTTATTTGATTGACATGTTTTCTCAGACCATTCGCCATGATTTTAATAGTTTCAATGCAAATACTTGTAGCACACTTTCCTGAGAATATTTACAACTTGTTATACGGCGTGATGCTTTTACATGGAAATGATTATTTACCGAACAGTCCAAGAAAGAAAACTGTCACTTCGTAAAAAATGATGTTTTCTTTGTATCAGCTACTTTTAAGTAGAAAATGTGGCAGTTATTTATTATTCCTACACGGTTTACATACTCGTATGTGGTAGTAATTTAATGATAATGTTCGATGATTATCGCGAAAAAAAAACAGCAATTATTATGCATATGTTTCGAGTGGATGTTTACAGAACTCTTGTGGATTACGGTATTCAGATTTATAGGATTCCAGGGCAAACTATTCTGGGTGACTTTTCCAGATATAATCATGGAGGCTCCGCTGAAATCGCCGAAAATGTGCCAGTGGAATTTTTTTTATCTCAGCACAGAAACGGTTCTCTGGGGAGCTTTTATTGAAGTTTATTTATTTATTTCATTTTTTATAATATAAACCGATGAATCATGCACGTTTATGCGGAATAACGTGTTGAATCTCGGGTTTAATCGCAAACCGAAAGAGAATGACTAGCAATCATATTCGGGATGTACAAATCAAACTCGTTGCTAATAAACACAAATATTTTTCTATATTCAATTAACGTGATATAAAATAAAAACAAGCAGTTCAAAAACAACCAAAAAAAAAAAAAATCAAAAGTGGTGCGCATCTAAATCACAAGCCAAATCCTGTTGAGCTGTTCCGTTTCTCGAACGTTAGACTTTCTATTTTAGCAATATTTGCTGAAATGATTTCAAACATTTATGCAGAATTATTTATACCACAATGACATACCCACCGCAGGTATGTCAATACCAATCAATCTTTCACCGTTGGTGCACACGCACAATTTATCTTACCTGCCCGTTGGATGTCAAAAAAAAGTTGACAACTCACGAGGCGTAGGTCGTTCAAGAATGGCCCCAAGAGCTTGCCTGAAATTCGCTTTGAATTATGTGTGCAATAATAACACAACAATAATTATAATTTATGAACCACCATGCTGGGAGAATACCGTTGATTTTTTTTTGTCTTATTCATACTTCATACAAGCACAAAATTATGTATAAGTAGAAGTAGCAGAGCAGAAAATTTACCGATAGACATTATTAATATTTTATTAGTCGTTTGGCGTTTGTAACAGTGGTTCAGCGAGCGTTTTCTCGACGCGGGGGTGGCTGTGATTGTCCTGTCATTTATAATTTCGAACGGCTTCATTGTCTCGACGTATGAGTACTTCCAAAGCTACCTTTTCGAGCAAAATTTATGCCGAGAACGAAGAACCAGGAAAGAATCGAGCTGTTTGGAAATTTCTAGGTGATTGAGCATAAAAATTGTGCTGTGGATAGTAGGCGGTGAATTTATTATTTATTTACACTTTAATCGCCACTTGTCGCTATACTCCCGGAACTCGAGTAATAAAAACGATAGGTATACAGACGCAGTTATTGTAAAAAAATTGAATAAATTAATCAGCCATAACGTACAATTCCTGGATTTTCCAGCACAGTTTACTTTGGGAAGAAAAAAGTCTGCTTGCTTACAGTAAAGTTTTCGGGTGACGTTTGTTGTTAAATTTGACAATTAGCTGTCACTTCGTAGTAGTACTATTACTTAATTATTTTCACCTTTTTTTTAATAGTTATTCTAGACAGATATTTCAAGTCAAACAAGAGGTCAAGTCGAGTCAAATACCAAAAAAATGATCAAGTGAATGCGAGAAAAGAGTTTTCATCAGAATTCTGTAGTTTTGACGGGTTCCTGACCTTGCTCCAGCTCCCACACGCCGATTTCTGGGCGCCCACTCTGTATTAATGTGTATCTGTAATTTTCCAAAGGTTCTTGACCTTCGAATCTAGATTGATACTGAATATTATGATAATTTGTTTGGATAGCTGTCAGAATTTGATTTGAATTATTATGTAGGATTAATATAGCCACTATTTGACTTTTCTATAGAAAACATATGGATCGTTGGATATTTTATGCTGTTTTATCATAATTAGCAGAGCTTTAAGTCTAATGTATAATTAGTATTATTATTATTATACAATATCCCTGTGCCTTTTTTTGCACATCAGGGTGATAAGATTTAGCTAACATTAGCATTATAGTCTAGGATCTTTTCGGATAAAAAGCAATGCTAGAGACAAGTCATGTTGAAGTTTGGCAACATACGTTTTAAGGGTATTTGGACCCCGTTGAATACGATAACCATTGTTGCCAAGCCGAATTTTTGGGGGGGGGGTAAAGGGGAGGGAAAACCAAAAATCACTATTTTTCACCATTTTTGATGTCGGGACTGCGACCTGTCATTAATCTGAAGTGAATCACATCATATCCTGATTCACTGAGGTCTTATACTACCATATTGACATATTTACTGTCAAAATTTCTAGAGGGGGAAGACTGGTGGGGGGGAATGTTGACTGTGTAGATGATTCTTCTTTTCTCTCGATTTTGAGTAAATATAAACATGTTTGGTATCGTTTCCGACTAAATTCCATATTCCCTATTCAACTATGTCTCCAAATTGCAATGGAAGCGAGTTTGAACAAGTTTTACATGATAGAACATGTTTTTTGTCAATATTTTTTTACGTCTTTTAACTGTGTTATTTTACTGCAAATCGGCATTTTTCCTCAAAATTCTTGCGTAGTTCGTTAGTCTAATATATTTACCATAATATAGACATTCAATTGATTTGCCTCTACTTTTTTATACATGAAAAATTTTTTTTTGTGGAAACTGTTTGGCCCTACTTTTCAGCTTTGTTTTTTGCTGTATGTATGATCAAAACTCAAGTTTTTCATATTTTAAAAAGTGAAAAAATTCACACTTAGTACGTGAATGTTATGTGTGAATACGAATTCTTACGAATTGCGCAAGAATTGTTTAAAAAAAAAACTCCGATTTGCATTGAGATATCATGATTTATAGAATTAAAAAAAATACGCTAATGAAACTGAAGAGAACTTGGTGCAACCGAAGGCAGATACATACATTACCCTGAACGTTAAGTTGAATAATACAATTATAGGTTTTATCATTCACACCTATTACATTCGATTTCAAAATCTCTTTATTTACTTCTTCCCTGAGTATTATTAGAGGAATGCGGCTTTTTCGAATATAGGTACATCTCATGAACGTAAATTTTTAGGATTTGTTCTTTTTTAGAGGTTGATGGTAGAGAACACCTGCCCAAGCCGTTCGAAAAGGGTAACTTTTCTTTGAGGTTTGATAGATGATCTCACGGAAATCCAAAAAAGGTAACCTTTTTTAGAGCATAATCAAACATACCAAAGAAAATTGAAAAATTATTATTTTTTTTTTGGAGCTGAAATAGAACTTCTTAGAGAAGTTGGAGAAAGGTAACTTCAAGGGTAACCTTTGGAGATTTATAATTTTATAAAACATTTTGAATAAGTTTCTAAAAAGGTAACCTTCTTTGGAGCTTGAGAGAACATCATAGAGAAGTTGGAAGAAGGTAACCTCTTTGTAGCTTAATAGAACATCTCAAAGAAGTGCAAAAGTGATAACATTTTTGGAGCTCAAGAGAACATCACAAGAAAGTTGGAAGAAGGTAACCTCTCTGTATCTTGATAGGGTATATCAAAGCCGTTTGGAAGCGGCAACCGTTTCTCGAGCTTAATAGAACACCTCAGGCCTCTCTGAGAGGACTTTTGCCCACTGCGCATAAGGTTCTGACATAAAAAACTCTTCTTTTGAAAAGAAGTACATTCTAGAATTTCTCAGCTAAGGTTTTCTTTACAATTATGAGGTGGAGAACCACAGTTCTTTATCATACAATGAAATAATAGCAAAATATAGAGTTGAAAAGTAGCTCCAAACAGTTTTCACAAAAAAATATTTTTTTCATATTTTAAAAGGTAAAGGCACATCAGTTACATGACTGTATTGTGTGAAATACACCAGACTAACGAACTACGCAAGAATTTTGAGAAAAAATGCCGATTTGCAATAAATAACACAGTTCAAATTGGTAAAAAAATATTGACAAAAAACATGTTTTATCATTTAAAACTTGTTCAAACTTGCTCCTATTGCAATTTTGACACCATAATTGAACTGAGAATATGAAACTTGATAGGAAAAGATACGGGGGACACCAAACATGTATATATTCATGCAAAATCAAGATAAAAGAAGAATCATCTTCACAGTCAACATTCCCCTCACCAGTCGCCCCCCTCTGGAAATTTTGACAGTAATAATAACAAAATGATAGTATAAGACCTCAGTTTATCAAGATACGATGTAATTTACCCCACATTGATGACAGGTCTCAGTCCCGGTATCAAAAATGGTGGAAAATGGTGATTTTTGGTCTTTTCCCCCTTTACCCCCCCATTGTGGGCTTCCGGTGCAAAGTTCGGCTTGGCAACAATGGTTTTCGTATTAAGCGAGGTCCAAATACCCTTAAAACTTATGTTGCCAAACTTTAACATGACTTGCCTCTAGAACCACGTTCCAGGCCACTTTTTCAAAAATGATCCTAGTCTATTAGAAGCAAGTCTACAAAGCTGATATAGAGAGAAATAGTGTTTTTTCTCGAGTACAAATTCAAAATTTACAGAGTGTATGTACAGGGTGTTCACGTTAAGATTGACCCCCTCCCACTACCCGGCTTATTCCTGAACCAGTTTGAAAAACAAAAACTGATTCTTGAAGGATATATTTATTTGCTGAATTTTTCAAATTTGCCCATGAAATTTTTCTATAGATCCATAATATACGAGTGATGCAAAAAAAATACCTTATTTTATTAAATTCACATTCATTTAAATAATGCAATGGATGCAGACTTTTGTCCTCAGTATAAATATATAAAACACCTACGGGTTCATTTTTCAAAAAAATTATAGGTTGAAAAAAAATTCTTAAAATCGGTTCGATTGTGATTTTTCTATATTTTAAACTGTTATATTCATAATATTTTGACAGTTTGTTTGTCAAATAAACTCGTGCTATATTTTGTTGTAATCAGGATAAAAGATTGCATCAACTATACATGTTGATGAGAAATTTTTTTGCGGTACCCCGCAAAAATAATGATTTAGGAATTTTTTTATATTCAAGTTGTAAAAATTGAACAAAACTCCTTTAACAATCAGTTTTCCTTTTTGAAATTGTCTCACAGATAAGGCAGCCAGTGGGAGGGTCAATCTTAACGTGAACGCACCCTGTACAGATATCTCGCAGAATCACTCCAAGAGATGTCCTACAGTACCCATTTGATGTGAAGACATTTTGCGAAATTCGGCTTCTCCCCACGACACTCTGGAGTCCCGGAAAAAAATAACGTAAGTCTGAAAATTGGTAGAACGCTTCCACTTTAACCCCTCAACCACATACTGAAAGTCCTAAAAAATCCTATGTCCGCTTCATTGGTTTTTGGCGGCAAAAAGGTGTAAGTGACAATAATTCAGGAACTATCTATTAGAATACGCGATGAAGCTTCGATACAGCTGAAAATTGCTGAAAATGGTCTCCTTGGCCAGTTGAACAACATATTGGAAGTCCTAAAAAATCCTATCCGCTTCATTGTTTCTTAGCGGCAAAAAGGCATAAGTGACATTGCTTTGCAAACTAATAATAAAATCACGTGTTGAAGTTCCAATACAGCTGAAAATTGCTGAAAATGGTCTCATTGGTCAGTTGAACAACATGTTGGAAGTCCTTGAGAAATCCTATGTCCGCTTCATACTTTTTTTTCCAGCGCCAAAAAGGTATAAGTGGCATTGTTTTAGAAACTATTCAAATAAACACGCGGTCAAGTTTAAATACAGCTGAAAATTGCCGGAAATGGTCTTCTTGGTCAGCTTAACAACATATTGGAAGTCCTGAAAAATACTATGTCCACTTCACTGGATTTTGGCAGCAAAAATGTTCAAGTTACATTATTTTGAAAACTATTTATTAAAACATGAGTTGAAGTTTCAGTACAGATGGAAGTTGCTGAAAAATAGTATCCTTTGTTAGTTGAATAACATACTAAAAGTCCTGAGAAATTCCATGCCCGCTTCATGTTTTTTGGCGGCAAAAATGTTCAAGTGACATTTTATTGTAAACTATTTTTTGAAATACGGGTTAAAGTTTCAGTACAGCTGAAAATTGCTAAAAATGGTCTCCTTTGCTAGTTGACTGAACTAGTCCGAGTAGACCATTTTCAGCAATTCTCAACTGTATTGCTTCAGCACATATTTTGATCAATAGTTCCAAGAAATTATCTTATACCTTTTTGTCGCCAAAAGACGATGAAGCGGACATAGGGTTTCTTGGGACTTTCAGTATGTTGTTCACATGATCGAGGAAACCAGTTCCAGCAATTTTTAGATGAATTGGAACTTCAGCGCCTATTTCAATAGATAATAGTTTCCAAAACAATGTCACTTATACATTTTTTCCGGCAAAAAACAATGAAGTGAACAGGGATTTTCCTAGTATTTCTAATGCGTTGTTCAACTGACCAAGGAGACCATTTTCAGTAATTTTCAGCTGTATCGAAGCTTCAACCTGTATTTCAATAAACAGTAAAAAAAAGGAAAATTTTACTTATACCTTTCTGCTGCCAGAAACTAATGAAGCGGAAAAAAGATTTTTCAGAACTTTCAATATGTTGCTCAATTAACGAAGGAGACCATTTTCAGCAATTTTTAGCTGTATCGAAACTTGACCGCCTGTTTGATTGAATAGTTTCCAAAACAATGTCACTCATACCTTTTTGCCGCCAAAAAACAAGGAAGCGGACATAGGATTTCTTAGGATTTTCAGTATGCTGCTCAACTGACCTTGAGACTAAATATCTTCACCTGTATCAAAACTTCAACCCGTATTTCAATAAATAGTAACCAAAAAAAAAGTCACTTATGCCCTTTCTGCCGCCAAAAAACAATGAAACGGACATAGGATTTTTGAGAACTTCTAGTATGTTGTTTAACTGACTGATGTTGTTCAGGAGACTAGTTTTAGCAATTTTCAGCTGTACTGAAACTCCAAATCGTATTTCAATAAATATTTCCCCAAATAATGTCATTTGAACCTTTTTGCCGCCAACAACCAAATGAAGCGGATAGAGGATTCTTCAGGACTTTATATATGTTGTTCAACTGACCAATAAGATCATTTTCGGGAGTTTTCAGCTGTATTGGAACTTCAACGCGTATTTTAATAAATAGTTTCTAAAATAATGTCACTTACACTTTTTTGCCGCCAAAAACCGATGAAGCGGACATAGGATTTTTTAGGACTTTCAGTATGTTGTTGAGGGGTTAAAGTGGAAGCGTTCCACCAATTTTCAGACTTACGTTATTTTTTTCCAGGTCAAAACCTAAAATGCCTGGGCTACAACTGGAGACCATTCGAATTTTATTTCAATTTGACTAATCGGCAAGTATCAAGTCAGGTTGTATCTCTTAGAAGCCTAAGTACCTGTGCTCGTTTGAAAGTTGTTGATGGAAAACACAGAAGAAAGTCGAAATTTGAAGGGCTGTTGTATCTCCATTGGAGTGGCCGCGTCGTGTCTCCTCTCCGCTAGTAGGTACTTGTAGTTGTAGTCCTTTGATGATTGACTGTTGATGTAGATCCACTTCCTGGATGATGGATCTCGACTTGATGGACCAGCAACCTTTTCCGCAAAACCAATTTCATACGCTGCCATATTATGCATTAAGGAATCCAGGATCACTTTCACGGTAATTATTATTATATTAAACCTACCCTGCTTCAACCTTCAGCTACTCGGAAAAACCATGATGACAAACGCCGTGATACCAAGAGACGTCCTTAGAACGTCCATTAGACGTCCGAACTAATCCAAGTTCAGCCGTGACTCATATTTGAACTCAATAAAAAAAGACAAAAAATTTGCATGTTCGATGAAGAGTGCTTGAATTATTGAACAATTATTTGATTGTAAGAAGAGGCATAGTCTCAGTATAAGCAAAACAATAAGTAGTTAACGAGATAACATGTACATATTTATGAATCACCCTTTGTATGCCTTTGATGGGAACTAATCAAATCAAATTCGCATACCGAAAGAATAAGTGAAAAAAATCAGGAAAAAAAAAGATTAGCCTTCACATGGTACCTGCAAGAAAATTCGAGGAACTGCCATTTTTGCAATTCCGGTTATAACATAAAAACGAACAATAAGACATAAATTAATGCAAAAAAAATAAACAACCGAACAATACAGTTCAAAATATCAATAACTATTAGTAAAAGTCAACTTGATTTCGGGCGATTCTTCATTTCAGACATCAAGGTCATATTTAACGACCATTTATTGCGGCAGGTTATGGTCAGTAAATTGTTCAAATATAGTCGAGTGTTTACTTTTTGGAATAAAACTATGATTTTTTCCAGAAAAAACCTTTTAATTCCAATACGTAGGTAAATCGGTCAAGTTTGTTGTACAAATTCATTATTTGTATAGAAACACGCAATTATGATTATTATTAGTCCTCTAGAACACTGCTTTACTACCTATATCTACTTATATGTGCAATGCTTATTAAAAATCGCCTTGAAGAACTGGATACTTGGCTAAGCTTGCATCACTTAAATTCTTTGGTGTTTCTCCAAATATTTTGTAATAAATCTGTGTGATAAACTGATAAAAAGAGAAAGGTCAGTGAAAAACTGTTTTAAAAATTTCGAATTTGGAATGATAAAAATCATGTGCGAGTCATTTTAAACTAGAAGACTCTCAGAAAATTGGGAGAAAAAAGTTGGAAGATGTTGAAGAACCAGGCAGCTCTCGTTTGAAAAAAAAGGTTAAAATCTGTTCGCGAGATGAAAAATGAGAATTTTGCAGTTTTTCCAGGGAGAAAAACTCGGAAACCCTTGGGTTCGTTTTAAAAACTTCCCTCTCAAAAATCAGTTTACTATTTTCTCCAACTATGACTTGAAGTAAGTCTGCACTTGAAATGAATATTTCGTGGGGCTTACCGCAGGTTGAAATTCACACTGCAGTTTTTTGGAAGAATTCACGTAATACTTATGCAAGTTTTATTTTGAAAAATCACCGCCGGAGAACTGAAGCCCTGTTGCATATAAAAATGAGCCTATGACGCCCGGTGGAAGTTTATTCCGATATCAGTTGAATTTAAAAAAAAAAATCGATCCTCGAACAGGAAAGGACGTTTGAGTTGAGCCCTGCACCAAACGCGGACCGTCCTGGTGAAAACCCGGGTGAGCGACCGTCTATGGTGGTAACGACCAGGAGAAAATTCGTAACGTCCAACTGCGAAATGGTGGAATGCTCAATTTGAAGACTTAATTCGATTTTTTTGTTGTGTTACTTCCTGCCGAATTCTGTTTCAATTCATAGGCCATATTCAGAATAATAAAATGTCAAAGTTCAAGAACTTTGACGTTTCCTAATTATTGACAGGTGATCACAGTTGGTGAAATACTTCCAATTATTCTCGATAGAGTTTTCCAAGTGCTTCAACATTGAGCTATCAAAATCAAAACCTTTGTGTCAAAATCTTCTGTCGCTCTTTGACAGTGACATATTCTCCAGAGAGACCACGCTGGAAAGCTTATTTTCACCTTTCAACCATATACCCTACGTCAATTTATTTTCGTCTCTCTATCTATTTCTAATCCGTTACACCGATTTCGACCAAATTTGATAGGTATGCACATACGGTCTATGGTAGGAAAATGACTGAAAATAATAGGTTTGTTTTGGCAGCGATACACAACCGTTTCCAACCGTTTGGATTCTGCGCGCTTCCGTTAAGCCGTTCGGGCAGTGTAAACTTCGAGTTGCTAACTGTTGGTAAGCTGTTTGGGCAGGTGCCTCCAACGGTTCGAAAACAGTTTGTGGACGGTCAGAGGAGTTTGAGAATTGAAAAGAAACTGGTGATCAGACGCATGCGTACGCCTTTCTTCGCAATCGGGCGATCTTTGATTGATGGCGTGGCGCGTAATGTGACAGTGTGACAGTAAAGGTAAATAAAGACGCATTTTCGAGGTTAATTTAAAGTAGTTTTACCTGCTGAAAGTTACATATTTACATTAATTTACATTGATTACATTAATTCGGTAAATTTATTAAGGGGTTTCTGATGCGACTAACAAAGTTGTTGACGGGAATCGGTTTTATTTTTTTTTTCGTCAAGTAGAAACTCCTCCAAAAAGAAAATGTACGGATATTGCTATCAAATTTTGAAAATATTTTTGATTTTGATTCTTGAAAATTCAAAACTAGATAGCATCGACAATGTATCTTTCCTCAAGAAAGTCGCATGCCAAATATGAACTTTTTATTTTCAAAAAAAGACACCAAAAATGATTTCTCGTAGACATGAAAAAGTGAATTAGTAGAAGTCATTTTTGGTACCTTTTTTTTGAAAATAGAAAGTTCAAATTGCATGCGACTTTCTTGAGGAAAAATACATTGTCAATGCTATCTAGTTCTTGAATTTTCAAAAATCAAATTCAAATATTTCCAAAATATTTTGGAAATTTTCAAAATTTGATAGCAATGTCTGTACATTTTCTTTTTGGATGAGTTTGTACTTGACGAAAAAAATAGAATAAAACCGATTTCCGTCGACAACTTTTTTAGTCGCATCAGAAACCCCTCAAATAAGACCTCGGCTTGGCGGGGAAAACTTGATAAGTTGTTGTGTCCCTAGTTTCAACTGGAACCGCTCGCTACGCGTTCTTGCAGCAAAAACTTTCCAACCACTTGAAAACTGGTTGGAGTCGAGTATGCGCGCTGAATCACAGTTAGCAAACCGTCCCCAACTCGCTGCCAAAACAAACCTAATATGCCCAAAATAGCTTAGTTCTTTTTGTTCTTTAGGTTTTTGTAAATCTCTCTTCCCACTTTTCACTTTTATTGCCAAACTCAGTTTTTGGTCGCACGTTACTTTCTGCTGGCTGCAATAGAGCTTCTTTTTACTCAGCCATGTCACATTACTAATTGCGGCAATAAAATAATTCAATCATTTGTTTTAATTACGGACATGAATACTGGTTTAGTGGCTTTACTTATTAACTACTTATTATTATACAGATCGCACACACATACACAATAATTCTCATGCATATTGTATGATTTGGCTATGGTACAATTCTGAGCACATTTTATTGAAATATATAAGGAAGTTAAGGCCGGTCTCATATACAACACAATACAATCATGGCAGAGACCGATAAAAGTAATTGCGAAATAAATTTCAGCGTCTATGTAAATCATACCGACCTGATGCGCGCATTCCACCTACCTACACTTTCGGAGTTATGTCCAACCTGCGTAAGCAAAATGCAATTTTTCGTATACTAGTTAAATGATTATTTTCAGTGCAGCTTTTTTTTTTAAATAACGAATTCTTTGAAGTGATAAAGTGCCTTGGATGATGAAGATAACGCAGAAATATTGTGCAATTCTAGGTAAGCTACGTACCTGCTTACTACAACAAAAGCGATGACAATCACATAAATATATAGAAAATACGAAAACGAGCCTTGAAGTAAGTACCTATTGGTGAAGGGGAAATCCCTCTTTGGTGCTTTACTGTCGTCCTTTTTTGATTATAATAAGTTTGACGAGCACACAATTAAAGCAAGTTTGTTAGTAAACAGTTGCTTATGTGATTTTTCTTGTATTCTTTAGTTTGTATGTGTGTGTAATTTCAGGACATAGGGGAGAGTGGGGCACAGGAGTCCGGCGGGGCACAGAGGTCTTCGTGGATAATTATGGTACATGTGCTGCGATCTGTACGATAAATATCGCATTTGCAGCTCAAAAGGCATCTGCATCGGTCGGTAATGACATTTCGCCATTGTGGTCAAAACTGTAGGGGAGCCGGCAAAAAATGTGATTTTCGAGGTCAGTCCTGTGAAATTTATTTATCTAAATTCCATCTGAATAAGTTGAACGAGTTGGGTCTAAGTCAATCCTTCGCAGTAGTTTGATAGTGCTAGATATGAAGCTTAGAAACCCTCTGATGGCATTATGAAACGTTTTGGTTTCCTAATCAATTTTTTGGTTAAAAAATGTGCACTTGGGGCAGAGAGGACCGGTGCGTGGTGCGTGCAAGGACCTCAGAGGATGATAACAATTTCCTGTGCATCAAATGTTAGGCTGACAGAGATGATGCTGAAAATTTATATTACAAATGAGATTCCTGTTTTTTGAATGTTTTTTTTCATACATTACAAAGTTAACAAAATGTTCTTCACATATTTCTTAAATATGTTTCGATTTTTCTTGTTTCAGTATGTGTTCTTTGTGTTTCTATATTACATAATTGAAGTTTCGTACCTGTTCGTAGAATAGGGCGATTGCATGTTGGGGGCGCTTGCGGCGCCGTTTGCCACCTGGGGACTTTAGGTTTATCATATGGTATTGCAAATCGCCAAATCGTGTGTCATAACTGTCAATCGCGTGAATTTGGCACTTGAATAAAAATAACATTCATCTCGCCACACCAATTGCCCGCTGTCATTAGTTCTCTTCTCATCTTTCTATATTGTTGACGTTGAAAAATGCCCTATAAATGTTGTGTGTCACACCGCGCTCAAAATTCAACAAAACAGAAATGGCATAAAATTCCACAAGTTCCCCACCAATGAAGCCCTGAAGAAGCGATGGGCCGTTGTTCGACTTTTATTTGCAATTTGCAAAACATAAACAAACGAAACTAATCGATAATCTGGATCTGGCGCAAGCGCGCTGTGCCATCAAACCAAAGCCACCAAGTGGCGACAAGCTGAACCAACATCATGCAATTGCTCTATTACCTTAAATAAAATACCTAGCTTATTCAGCTTTTAACAACATGTTTACATTTTCTCCATATGTTGAGCACGGTGGTCCGATGTGCCCCGAGGGGTGGGGCAGACAGGTCCGAGTGCAATGGTCTAAACTTTTTGTGATAGAACTTACAACAAGTGAGTATGCCTTCACGTGCGTGAGTCTCAGTAGCGCATTTTCTCAAAGAGGCATATTATGAACGTGAAGAAATTTGGTTGAAGGAGAAACACCATTCCTTGTCCACTTTCTTCATTCGGAACTCATTGTGATATTTTGTTATCAGAATGGGGTACCTGCCAATATAAAATAGATTTGAATAAAAATCCTTTCACTCATCAATATTTTTTTGTTTGAGGGCGGGAGCTGGGAGCGGCGACTAATCAACAGTAGTCTATGCTTTCCCATTTTTAGTCGGCTATCCATATAGCGAAAGAATTAGATCGCTATGTCTTCGGGTTTATGTTTTCCATTTATCTCTTACTTTGAGGGCAGCGTGTGGGGGCGGCAGCATTCGGCAAAGTAACTGTTGCGCAGTTTCAGTTGGGAGTTTCTAAATGTAAGGGAAATATGACAATCAGTGAAAATTGTTAAAGTTGCATTTTTTTTGTTTGGAGGCGGCAGCTGGAGGCGGCGGCTAATTAAAAGTGGCTTATCTTTTTCCAATTTCAGTCAGCTATCAAAATAGTGAGAGAATTAGATTGCTATGTCTTCAGGTTCATGTTTTACATTTATCTCTCACTTTGGGGGCGGCGTGTGGGAGCGGCAGAGTTTGGCACAGAAATTCTTGCACAGTTTGAGTCAAGAGTTTTTAAATGTTCGAGGTAACATTATCAGCTAAATCAGTGAAAATTGTTGAAAGTTGCACTTTTTTTCTTTTGGGGGCGGAAGCTGGAGGCGGCGTCATATCAAAAGTAGCCTATCCTTTTCCATTTTTAGTCAGCTATTCATATAGCGAAAAACTTAGATCGCTATGTCTTTGGGTTCATGCTTTTCATTTATCTGTTATTTTGGGGGCGGCGTGTGGGAGCGACAGCGTTTGGCTGAGCAAATGTTGCACAATTTGAGTTGGCAGTTCCTAAATGTTTAAGAACATCTCAATCAGTAACATTTATGAAAGTTGCACTTTTTATCGTTTGGGGGCGGAATCTGGGGGCGGCGACTAACGAAAAGTAGCCTATCCTTTCCCATTTTCAGTCAGCTATTTATATACCGAAAGAATCAGATCGCTATGTCTTCGGGTTTATGTTTTTCATTTTAAAGTGATTGGGGGCGGTTTTTAGCAGTTTTTTCATGTCGGCGGCGCATATTGAAGACGGAATGTTTCTTGGCTTACGTTTATAAGTGGCAACTATGTATTATTCAAAAAATGAGAACACCAGAGCATCAGGTCTGGTAGAAAGTGCAATATTATGTTATTTCAAGTTTATCGGGGGCGGTTTTCTCTATGTTGGCGGCGCAATATGGACATCCAATATAGCCTAGCCCTCCTTTGGGAGTGGCAGCTATGTAACAGTGAAAAAATTAGAAAGCTAGGTCGTCTAGTTTGGGAGGAGTTCGAGGAACGGACGGACGGACGGACGGACGGACGGACAAAGCGGTTGCAATAGCGATTTTCATCGAGATGGAAAATGCGCTAAAAAAAACAGACTATACTAAAACTGACAAGATCAGTCGAAAGCCAGGTAAGTATTGCTCATCATTTCATGAAAGCAATTCATTACCAATCAACCTTGAAAAGATACGATTTCTTTTTGCTTAGATGGTCCCCTGTGCCCAACTCTCCCCTACTTGGGTGCTCAACTATACCTAGCGAAGAATCAGCAAAAGAAAAAATGGAGACGTATCAAATTCGGCGCATCCATCATTCGTGAAGGTTTTTGTTCTGAGCAGGCATTGGGATTTTCATCCTAGAGATTTTTTTTTATCCAATTCTGTTGTCACTTGAACTTTTTCTACCTTCCGATAACCACAAAAATTGATAATAAAGTGGAAAATACAGCTCTTAATATAATAAAATATTTTTACAATATCCGCCCTTTTGAACTCCCTCATGGCGCGTGAATCTAGTTTCAGTTCCATCCGGTACATGGCGTTAGTAACATAGCTCCACCTCCTAATATAGTCGTTACGCTTTTATTTTATATTGTGTTATAGTTTATGGAGTGAAATTTAACATTAAGAATTCAAGATTAGGGATTTAGGGGACTGAAATTATGGGACTTAAATTAAATGCCGTAGTTTGATTTATGCAGCTTGATTCAAGATTTTGAAATATTCCTTAAATGGGACTGGCAAATTGTGCAAAATCAGTGGTGTGTCTCTGAAATAGAATCAGAAATCCTCAGATTGTGATGTTTTGGTAATGTTGACGCTTGTCAAATTTCACTTTGGAATAGAAAATGTCATACAGTGCGCAAGCGCCATTTAATTTCCTAAATCCCAAGTTGGAAGCACATACTTAAATAGCTATACCGCGCAAGAGAGACGTCCGACACCTGTAATTATGGGCGCCGCCATCTTGATGGTTATTTAGGGACTTTGGGTGGTTTGGACTGGCACCACTTCGCTAGTTGGCCACTTGACTAAGCACGACATTATTTTATTTCTCCCTCAAAGTACGTGGAATCAACACTAATAACATCAAGTGAGAATCAACAGGTGAAGAAAAGGTGTGCGATCATTCCAGCATCCAAAAGTTCGGTTAACTACGTGATGTTTATTTACACTGTCAAAAAGCTCTCACTTGACGTTTCGTTTACTCAGAGTACAGTGACTCCCAACCATCCAACTCGATGTGAGTATTTCGTAATTTCAAGAAAACTAAATACACTTACGTGATGGTACTTGAGAAAACTGGATCGCTATTGTAAAATTGCAGAAGGTTTGATCAGTTTCACGGGCCTTAGGATATTTTGTGGTAGCTATATAGCTCGGTATTTTGAGATACACTGGAAATTAACCATCAAGATGGCGTCATTCTCTAACTCCTTTTATTACGCGGCGCAGCAGAATGCGCAATAGGTTCATGAGCGGTATAGCTATTTAAGTATGTGGTTGGAAGTGAACCAACTTGTAAAATATTAAATTAAATGTTAAATTTCAAGTTTCATTGTATAAACTGCTCGTCAAAAGTTAAGCATAGAGCAAAATTTGCTCCTATTTCAAGCATGGATATCTTAGGGAAGAAATACCCGATTTGAAAGAAGTTTATGGTGGCTGGTAGAGCTTTTCTTCAGCTGTAAGACGCTTTGTCAACTTACGGCACCATTGATTTTGTCCATGATATACAGAATGTCAAAGGAAGGAGTGTCAAGAGTGTTAATTTTTTAAGTCGTGGAACTTTTTTTAAAAAAATTCCGGGTTGTTTCTTGAGTTTTAGAAAGCGGATATCAATATCTCGAAACGGTTTTCAACTTTTGATCGTATTTTGTTTTTTCAAATAGTTTTTGATTTTTTTGTGAAATTTAAATTTTTTGATGCAGAATTTGCTAGAGCAGTGACTTTTCCTTTGAAATTTACAGTAACGTACACAATTGCTTGATGAGTTATACCATGAGAAAGTTTTACCTCATGGGCCCCCAGAAGAGGTTATCCTCTGGGCCTCTTCAGGGGAGATGCCCAATGAAGCATGCTGCGACATCACATTGACACTTATTGAACCCAGCATGAATAAAAATGCAAGACTTGTAGCCATACGTTGCATCAAAATTACCATGGTAACCAATTAGTCCCATCATGGGTGATTTTGTTACTGCCCAAGTCAATGGAAACTTCCAGGAGTGATATCTCCCAGACAAGTAGAGATAGAGCCATAATTCTTTTTTTGATTCCAATCGGACACATTATTGACTATTCGAGCATGATGTGCAATTTTTTCACGTCAATATTTTCCAGTGGAGGAAGGTAACTGTGACGTTTGTCATGTCAGAACTTTTTTTTTTGTACTTGTCATCATTGAAATGTCAGCATGAATGTAATCCACCACTTAACATCAGTAGTGAAAACAAAAGACTAACAAAGGTTTTCTCAGGAAATCTGGACTTTGAGGAAAAAAAACACCGAACGCAAACTTGAAATTGATCAGCTGGAAATGGTAGTATTCATGTTCATGTCGACATTTCAATGATGACAAGTATAAGAAAAAAGTTTCGACATGACAAACGTCAAAATTACCCCCCACCACTGGAAAAGTATGAACGTGAAAAATTTGCACATCATGCTTGAATGACCAATAATGTGTCCGATTGAAATCAAAAAAAGAATTATGGTTCTATCTCTACTCGTCTAGGAAATATCACTTCTGGAAATTTCCAGTGACTTGGGCGGTAACAAAATCACCCATGGTGGGACTAATTAGTAACCATGGTAATTTTGATGCAACGTATGGTTACAAGTCTTGCATTTTCATTCATGCTGGGTTCAATAAGTGTCAAAGTGATGTCGCAGCATGCTTCATTGGGCATCTCCCCTGAAGAGGTCCAGAGGATAACCTCTTCTGGAAGCCCATGAGGTCAAATTTTCTCATGGTATAATCCATCCAGCAATTGTGTACGTTTCTGTGGATTTTTAAGAAAAAGCAACAGCCCTAGCAAATTCTGCATTAAAAAATCCAAGTTTCGCAAAAAAATCAAAAAAACTCTTTGAAGAAACAAAGTACGATCAAAAGTCAAAAACCGTTTCGAGATATTGATATCCGCTTTCTAAAACTCAAGAGAAAAAAATCTTAAATTTTTTCTGAAAAAGTTCCACGACTTCAAAAATTAACACTTCTGACACTCTTCCCTTTGGCATCCTGTATATCGTGGACAAAATCAATGGTGACGTAAGTCGACATAGCGTCTTGTAGCTGAAGAAAAGCTCTACCAGGCACCATAAATTTTTTTTAAATCGGATATCTTTTCCCTAAGAAATCCTTGCTTGAGATTGGAGCAAATTTTGGTCTATGCCTAACTTTTGACGAGCAGTTTAAATACCGGGTGATCATTTGAAAACTATCCACCTGCAATAACTCCAGATTCCTAGTGAATATTTTCCCGAGCAAAAACAGGTCGAATTTTATATCGAGGGGGACATCCAAAACATACATTGGCAAATTTCTATATTCACCCCCCTCGCCCCCACTCACCCCAACTTTGAAATTTCAAATGACACTACCTACCTTGCGATACATCAAATTGAAGCAAATTGAATTTTCTTACTGAAAAAAATATTTTCAAAATTTTCAACCCCACCCCCTTTTTCCTAAAAATTCTATGACTGTTCCATTTTATATTCTGGACCCCTCATTTTTTTCTCAATTTAGTCGGCGCATCCTAGATAGCATCAAAGAAAGAAATTTTCGGTGAGAAAAGTGCCACCCAAATTCACCCCTTTGCTCTCCCCCACCTCAACTCCCAAGTTGAACAAAACACCACCTACTTTGTGATACATCAAATTGAAGGAAATTGAATTCTCTTTCCGAAAAGAATTTTTTTGAAATTTTCTACCCCTCCCTCAATAAATTGGCCATTTGGAGTATTCTAGGGGGGAAATGGGGGTCTTTAAAAATTGTGAAAAAATCGTTTTCAGGGAGAGAATTCAATTTCCGTCAATTTGATGTATTACAAAGTGGGTATTGACATTTTAAATTTTTGAGGTCAGGTGGGGGAGCGAAGGGGTAAATTTGGGTGGCTCTTTTTTTATCGAAAATTTTCTCTTTCGATGCTGTGCAGGATGACGTTTACTGTATTGAAGGGAAATGGAGGTCAAGAATATTAACTTGGACACCCAGAGAATTTTAGGAAGAACAGGGGGTGGGGTTGAAAAATTTCAAAATATTTTTTTTTAGAAAGAGAATTTAATTCTCTTCAATTTGATGTATCGCAAGGTAGGTGGTGTCATTTGAAATTTCAAAGTTGGGGTGAGTGGGGGCGAGAGGGCTTAAGATATAAATTCCCCAATGTATGTTTTAGATGTCCCCCTTGATATAGAAATCGACCTGTTTTTGCGCAAAGACATTTGCACTAGGAATCGAGAGATATTGCAGGTGGATAGTTTTCAAATGATCACCCGGTATATGCATGGTCACATAGGGAACCAATGAAAAAAACTTGAACCAAACCAAACCAAACTTGAATCTCTGATCTCAAATTGAATCCTAAATTTCAAATTTCAAATTTCCGTGTATAAATTCACCATTATTGTGCCTAATGCTGTATGGCCTAGTGCCTGGTCCTCTGCTGCGTTCAATCGTATGTGACCCAACATCCCAGGATCCAGCAAGGAAGAGTACATATTGTTACGATATCTCGCGTACGGGTTCGAATATAATTGAGTCGATCGATTTAAAACACACACTGTTTATTTCTGCGTACTACTACAATAAATAACGCCAACAATTATCTACTTGGAATATCGCTGTGATTATCGCTCGCTTTTCCGCTCGCTGTTCCAATTCAATACTGCCGCGAGCTGCCGGCTGATGCCTTATATAAGGCCTCTGAATAATGTCCCCAAACTTTCTGTCCACTTCCAGCAAATTCCATAGAGGCCCGGCATATGCGGTTTCTAGACCATTCCTGAATAATCATACACATTACCCGTATAATTCGGCCGGGTTGAGGAACGGCGCCTCCGCCAAAATGGACAGATGTGCCTTGATCAGGCATTCGAGTCTCCATTCAGTTTCACATACACGAACGCTCTGGAATGCACCAGATCGCTCCGGACTTCTACACTGCGATCTAATGGATGTAAGAATCCAGGAAGATCTAGTGTTTACCAATATGTATGGGATCGCCGCTCGTAACAATATTGTTCATTGTGTTGCTGACATCACTTCCGATTTGTTGTACCTCTCCATCCACACAAAATGTAACTTGCTAAAGAATGTCTTGAATAGTTCATGTCAAACTCCCATCATTCTGTGCTATTTAATAATACTAATAAAGGTCTTTTATTGAATGGAAAAAACTAATTGAGGGGCGAAGTCTAGCTAAGCTATTCTACTTAACCCCTCTACAAAAAAAAAACATGAAGAACAAAAAAAAACGGAAAAGTTATTCAAGTGCACATCGAATCAAATTGGATCAATTGAACATTCTTACAGAAAGAAAATTCAAAATAAACTAAAGTGGAAAAAGAAACTATTTCAGGTTAGAATTACCCAAAGTGGTTGACACGTAGAGGAAATTCGCCATATTTTGGACACATGCCTAATTTCGGATAGCGGCTTTTCTAGAAGACTGTCGGGCAGAAAAATTAAATGAATCTACTATCATTATTTGTGCACCACTAAAAAACCGATACTGTATACGTTTGGTGGTTCTATAATTCTTCCTTAGATGGCAGGAGTTTTTTAAGTGGAGTCTGACAGATCAGAGTTTTTTTTTCACATCTCACGGAAGGAGCGATTTCTATGGAAAATCAGGAGACATATAACTCATGTTAATCGACCTGCATAAGATATGGATCTTGGAAGCCTACCTGTTGGTTGAAATCAATGTGGTAGATACAAAAAAAAAACAGCATTTTCACTAGCTCAACCTAAATTGTCGGAAGTTGCCCAATTTCGGATAGTGGATGGCTCCAAACGGATTGTCAAAAAGCATGCAAAAAACCGAAAAAATGAAAAAGTCGTGGAAAGGAGTGGAAGCACACCAGGAGCTCGCCTCTAAAGCACGGTGTATTCAAGAACATTCACCGTCAGTTCCACAAAAAAGATGATCAGCGATCAACGCTGATTGCAGATTAACTGAACTTTCTTCTGCTGAATGCTAGGCGATTAACCACAAAAAATGCCTGAAATCTGCACTGGACCCATCATCTTTTCATTATTGAGGTATAAACCAGCATTTTTATTGATCACTCAGCTACAAATTGACAAACAAAATCGCGAATCAACTGATCTCGTATTATCTTTTCTGTGGAACCCACGGTCGAGGGTGATTTAATTTAATTTCAAGTTAATTCAATGTTGGGCAAGGAAAAAAATTCTTTCATTGCTAAAATCACCAACATTTTCGGTGAACTTTCTTTTACTTCTGGCGGGATTCAACATAACCAAAAACGATATTGATTGACTTTTTCGAATTTTGACGTTGATATATTACTCCTGGAATGATTTTGCGCATGCGTCTTTTGTTTTTCAGTCAATTAAGCGTAAAAGATAAAAGTTGGCCATTTATTACCCTTCAAATTTATCTTTATTTTCGAACATATTATATTTGGAGTTATAACAAAATAAACACTTATGATATAATTACCCTTAATGTTCTTGCATAGATCGTGCATGAGTGTTTTGGGAGATTTAACTTTATACGAGGCTTTAGATGACGATTCACACATGGATGAGTCAACCTGCGATGATGATGCCGGAGTGCATGCTCTGCGGGTGGACTCTTTTTGGAGGACTTCACTGGCAAAAAATGAATCAGGTTCCTCAAAAATGCTTTGAATGGGGACATGAAGAATGTGCAAACAGAGAAAAGAAGGATGCCTACCATCCTACATTTGCATTTTTTTTTTGGAAATATTTTTCAGTGTCCGAAATTTAGAGACTTTTTTGCAATCCAGAAAAATGCTAAATTTTGTGAATTTTTATTTGTTTTGAAGATTTTTGTCAATAAAAATTATTTGATTGTCAGCTGTGCTTTGTCACACTGTGAGCTCAGATCAACATGAAAAACCAGATCAAATAGTGTGTTTTTGCATGAAATATACGCCGATGAAAAAAGCTATTCGAAGTTAGGCGACTTTCCCCTACAATTGTTCGCAATGTTCGCATCGGATTGAATCCGCCTTCCAATTCGCCCACCACATCCAGAATAATGATAATAATTATAATAATTGTTTTCCTCCTTCTCAACCTTCTTCTGGTTATAGGAGTTTGTAACATTTTATTAGTTCGGTTTATCAATCAGTACAAAGGTATACATTTCGATGTCACAGTAAATTTTTGCTCAGAAAATGTGTTGCCGCCGGCCGGATTTGATCCTAGGACCTCTAGGTTGGTGTTGTGTTGCGTTAAGCTTCTGAGCTACCGGCCGGTCACCACATCCAGAAGAATCACAAAAATATTTATGCAGCAGAGCTGTACCATGCCATCGTCGAACCGGAACAGTTTCCTTGCATCTGCTGCGACTACAAAAGCCGTTAAACTACTGAACAATTGAAGTGGCCCACCCAAAAATTTTAATGAAGTTCAAAGTGCCCTAGCTCCCGAGAAAATGGAATTAATTTCAAATTTCTTCTTTTCTCACATACCTGCGCTCTTTGTCTTATCAGAGGATGGATACAGAATCAAGTTCAAATCTTCCGTGTTGGTTATACAGGGCATTGCGTAAAACCCTGCAAAAACTAAAAAGTTTGAGTAGCTCCCAGGTAGCATGTTGAAGTTAGTCCTATTTTTTCGGGAGCTAGGGCACTTTGAACTTCATTGAAAATTTTGGGTGGGTCACTTTAATTGTTGGGCAGTTTATATCAGTTCAGTCCGCGGAGATTAAAGAATATGATGAGAACATATATAAAAGTGGAAGGAAGAGAAGAAAATCTTATGTGAAGATGGGAGATGAATGGAATGGATGCGTGGGTGTTTATTGTAAGAAGACAGTTCAAGTTTATATACAATTTATCCAAGTTTTGAAATGTAACTAAGCTGAAAACTTGTTGGGTCAATAACTGAATAAAGCTCCCAGCTACTATAGTCCGGATGCTAGTAGCATAAAATGTAATGAACCTTGCATTTTTTTATGAGAAGATGCTACTTGGTGGAAATGTTCTTTGCATCATACTCTTCCGATCCAGAAAGGTAGCCATCAGCGCCATCCATGCCGGCAGCGTATACAGGGTGAAACAGAGAAAAAAGTTGGAAAATTATATTTAAATAACCGAAGCACGTGGAGACCTGTAATTCACCACATACATTAACTGTGTTATGCTCATGAAGTCACAGCAAACCGTTCTTGATTCCCTTGAACCATCTTTGAAATGTAGGGGAAAACAGCAAAAAATACACTCTTTTTTTCATAAATAACTGATTCTTTGAGATATTGACACAATACTTGGTATTTCTACAAAAATAATGTTAGAAATGATATGAGCTGGGTAGCCAATTCCTAAGCCAACTTTGTCAACTTTTTTTTCCTCTTGAGCACCATCTTGAATCTGCCCTGTGAGGCATCGTTGAAAAAAAGTGATTGGTTATCATAATATTAATAATGGTAATATGTAATCATTGCATCGTAAAAACAACCTCCTCATCATAATTTAGTGACCTCTTCGGCGGGAAAGAATTGCCATTCACATATATTTTCTGGCTCTTCAAAGCTTTAAAGTCCATGATGGCATTTGCAACATCTGGAATGGTAAAATATGTTACGCATTATGAACCTTGATGTACTTTGAGGTAGCCTACCAAGCTTTGCAATCATCAATTGAAAGGTTTGTTCTTAAAAGCTGTTTGAACAAAATTTGTTTAATTTTTTTATGGATAATGCAAAATATTGGATCTTTCACCCTTATTTGATCCCTCGTTGAGGAAAGCCTGAAACCGAAAGGCTCCAAAATTTGATGCTAATGGTTTACTGAGAACTGCTCTTCAATGTGTAGTTGTCAGAATCTGCATAGTTGCGTTCAGATTCCAGACAGAGAGGCAAAGAGCGACAAAGAAGTTCATGCAGTGGAAAAAGATACAACTTTCAATGCAACGGAGAAATCCCGGAAATGTCCCTTTTAGATAGGCTTCCCGCAATACACAGGTTCTGTAAGACTCTCAAGCGTGGGTGAAAGGCTTGAAACATTACTAACTTGAGGCAACAGTGTACCAAATTGCACATCTATGTTATAAAAATCAAGGTCTCCGGACAGCTTTCAGTCTAGCTCTGGACTAGTTTTTTCTCGACTGTAATTTATGTCTTTTTTCACTGCATGAACTTCTTTGTCGCTCTCTGTCTGGAATCTAAACGCAACTATGCAATTTTTGACCACTAAACATTGAAGAGCACTTCCCACTGAACCATTATCATGAAAAATTCGGAGACTTTCGGTTTCAGGCTATCCTCAGTGAGGGATCAAGTAAGAGCGAGAGACCCAATATTTTGTATTTTTCATAAAAAAACGACACAAATTTTGTTCAAACAGCTTTTAAGAACAAACCTTTTAATTGATGATGGTGAAACTTGATATGCTACCTCAAAGTACATCAAGGTTTATAATGTTCAACATAATTCACCATTCCAGATGTTGCAAATGCCATCATGGGCACTTAAGCTTTGAAGAGCCAAAAAATACGTGAATGACAATTCTTTCCCGCTGAAGAGATCACTAAATTATGATGAGGAGGTTGTTTTTGCGATGCAATGATTTCATGGGTCCATTATCATAATAACCAATCACTTTTTCAACGATGCCTCACAGGACAGATTCAAGATGGTGCTCAAGAGGAAAAAAAGTTGACAATCGTATTTCTGGAAATAGTTGGCTTAGAAATTGGCTACCGAGCTCATATCATTTTTCTAACATTACTTTTTGTGGAAATACCAAGTATTGTGTCAATATCTCGAAGGAATACTTATTTATGGAGAAAGAGTGTTCTTGTTTTTTTTCTGGTTTTCCCCTACATTTCAAAGATGGCTCAAGGTAATCAAGAACAGTTTGCTGTGACTTCATAAGCATAAAATAGGTAATGTGTATGGTGAGTTACACGTCTCCACATGTTTCGGTTAATCAAATATAATTTTTCAACTTTTTTTTCTGTATCACCCTGTATACGCCGCTGGCATGGATGGCGCTGATGGCTACCTTTCTGGATCGGAAGAGTACGATGCAGAGAACATTTTCACCGAGTGGCATCTTCTCATAAAAAAATGCAAGGTACTTTTAACTAGCATCCGGACTACTAGCTATTACAAGATCGAGCAGAGTTATTATAAATGAACAGTCCCGTCCAGCACGCCCTATCCCCCGGGTATTGTCATCGAGACTGAACGCGTTTTACCCTGTTCGAGTTCCATCGGTGTCGGGGCACTCGATGCGGGTGCGGGTGCTATATAACTTTCTGCAGAGTACTCGAAAGTGAGACTCCCGTGTAGCGCCATCTATGATTGGCACACCGCAATGTTTATACGGAGGCACAAGTGACCGCGGAGGCTTTCGTCAGCCGACTGCACCGACAATTGTTCTCCCCACATAGGTTGAAGAGTGTCTATTGGGTACAGAGTGGGATAATAATATGTGTGGAACTGTCAGTTGAACGCTACCTTTGCCCGAAGTCCCGACGCAGATGTCCCGGTTTTCCACAGTCGAAGCAACGCGGTTTTTCTCGAGCTCATGGCTCGCCTTGAGGTCTGTTCCGAGATACAGCGCCGAGGATTTCCTCCAACATTTCCTTTGCAGATTTCTCGGGAGTTTTTTTTTTCATCGACATTTTTTCTGTGGCGTTACTGCTGGGCACGTTATTTACCATATTCCAGTTGACATTTATATTAGTGCATTTCGTCCGGAAACGTTTTGAGGGAGACATTTTTTCCTATCCCGTCCACTAACAGGTACAGCTGTCTATGTGCTCTTTCAAGAATGCAGATGACAGTTACTTCGTTAGCCAAACATGAGAATTACCAAGTCCTTCCATACAAAAATCCAACAGAAGAGTGTAAAAACTGGTTAATTCAAGAGTTAGTGAGTGTTGAACCTTATTTTCCATCAAGACCCTTATTGGTTTATCAAGCAGTGCTTCCTTAAACTGTTCATAACTAAAGTTTACCACCTATTAGCCTTTATATAAATCAGTTTTCACTCTCTTGTCAAATTTCGCAAAAGGACTTACGCGATTCCCATGCTAGACCGATGACTTGACCTTCAACCGACTTGACCTAACGATCGCCAATTTCGTTTTGCACCATTTCACTATACAGAATTGGAACCACCTGTATGTAAACAAAAGAAAAATGTAATTTCTCTTGATTTCAATTACAAAATAGTTAAACACAATTTAGCATTGGTAACTAGATGTCGCATGTTTATGTATTTGGTTTAAATTAAATATAAAAAAAAAGAACATCACGAGCACTCCCTGTGACAGCCCAGCCAACACAATAACGGCCTGCCCTGATTGTGTTGGATTTATTCAAATCGAATTATGTAATTAAAATTGATGCGGTAATTTATGGCGTGCCATGCTAAACAGTTGAAGAGTTAAAGGTTCGTGATCTCATCGTATATGTAGATATTGTATACAGTAGGATCTGCAGTCAACACCACGCAACAACAGCTGGTGATGGTGACATTTCGATCACACGGTATAACGGGAGCAAAGTTTACATTTTTCTTGGAAAATTTATGGCGTTTGAAAATTGGAATTGGAACTTTATTGAAATTTTTGCTTTGTTACGTTAGAGAAGTCACTTGAATAATGGATGTAAAAAAACAATTGGATAAATAAATTAATACAAAAAAAAAGGTCACTCATTCGAATAAGCATTTTGGTTTTAGGAAGGCTTGCGGAATCGGACGCGCAAAAGAAAGGTTTCTTTTTGGCACGAATTCCAAGCGTGATATTAATAAATCATTTTTAATTGACTATTATACAAAAATTGGGCCATCCCTATTTTTTATTATCGACACAACATTCAGGCGACCACTTTAAGTGCAGACCTGGGTACCGATACACAAGTACCTACCTAATCATGGTAATTATCGTATTTTCAACCTGTCAATTTTAGAGTGTCATTTATTCAATGTTTCTTGGACTAATCGCTTAGAATTAGAATAGATAATTGAATCTGATAAAGCGAGCGCCTTGACGTCATAGACTTGTTGATAATAATTTATTAGAAATTTGGTCGTTGCCGAATTAATTGTGATAATAAGAAGCTTTTTCGCTAAATGGAATCAAGCATATTTTAATAATTACTGTTGGTTGTAGAAAAAAGGCAGTTGTAACTACCTATTTCACACGGAGTGTATACCGATTTAATCAATTTTGGCTTTCTGTGACTTCAAGCCAAATCAGTACACTCCGTGTGAGAATTGAAACCGTGGGTATTGTTACGTATTCCGCGTACGGATTCGAATATAATTGAGACAATCGTTTTAAAACACACACTGTTTATTACTGCGTACTACAATAATTACACGCCAACAATTATTTACTTAGGAATATCGCTGTGATTACTACTCGCTTTTTATTCGCTCGCTACCACTTTGCATTCCAATTCATAACTGCTCGTGAGGCGACGATTGATGCCTTACACAGGTCCGACTGATTCATCTCGAATGTTTCATGCATTCTCCAGCAGTTTCCATAGTGACCCGACATACGGTTTCCATACGACTCCCGAAAAATCTTACACATTACCCGTATAATTCTGCCGTGCTCTAGAACCGGCGCCTCCGCCAAAATGATCAGATGTGTCTTGATCGAACGTTAAAGGTTCCCAATGTCAAGCCATCGCGTACACTTCTGGAAATATCCAGAGCTCCGCGTTTGTATCTACACCGCGATCTAACGGGAAGAGTCTAGAAAGATCGCGTGCTATCCAGAATCGCCGCTCGTAACAGTATGTAGGTACGAGGTGAAGCTGATTAGTGTCGATGCCATTATGAAAAGAAAAGGCATTTTTTTCTGACCTCCGAGCGTAGGACAGGAATAATAATTAATGTAGGGAGATGTCTCAGACCATCCTATAGGAAAGTCTTGGACCGCTGGATCATAGATCTTCTGCCTAGAATGCTTCAGCACTGATGAGACCCAAACAGGTCGAAACACGGTGTCTGCTGGATTTCGATGGTGGTTGCTCGATCGGTCTGATGGTCTGAGACTTCTCCTCACATTAATTTAATTATTAGGTACAGCTGTCGTCAATGGAATGTGGATGAATTCTGCCCTTCACTTTTGCACTGCTCGCTGCATACCTATAGATTGGTTCTCGAAAATCTCTGGCCAATCAGTAATAGCAATTTTCGAGCTGAACTAGCTCGATTCTAGTGACTCGAAAACGCAGACTTCAGACTTTTTATGTTGGTAGAAATGTTTACACTACTTATACACCCCAGATTAAGACACACAAACACATTAACATTTTGATTTGACATTTGGTTGAGAGCTCCACGCAGACATTTATGTTGTACAGTTTCTGGTGCCGTGTTTTTTCACTTGCACATTTTATGATACAATTCATATTTCCTTTGCATGGTGTCTCCATCATGACAGTTCAGCACGCACGAGAAATGTCTAATGTCAATGTCTGGACGAGTACCCAGTGCATGCTTTCTTGTTGGGCTTTACGTAAATTCCATTACATCGAATTAAAGACAGATGAAGTTTGGAATTATACTGTAGGTACTAGAGAATGCTGTTGTTTCTTTATTTGTTTGCACTCACCGTACATATGGTAGGTATATGTATGATAAGTACTTGTGGAAGAGCTGGCACTCCCTTACCTACTGTTTGACAAAATAATTTTCAATACACACGTGTGCCTATCGCGAAAAAATATAATGACCACAATCAATAATAACAATAATTATTGCTTTTTGCTCGCCTTATTCCCAAAGATAATAATAACAATAATATTTATTGTTTATCTATGTTGTTATTACATTCAAATCGAGTGCTGAAATCAGAAGATATTATGTTGATTAGAAGTTACAGCTTACAGTTGTCTGTTATTGACTGATGCAATAATAGGTTACTAGCTAGCTCCTAGGTAGGTTATAAGTAGGTATCTACACAGCTTTACTAAGCTAACTAAAATTAAATTTGTTACTATTACGGCTTTGGTACAGACGTACCGCAACAGGCGTTGGTACACCAACAGGCGTGAAGTGTCACTTTTGTGGCGCATCAGTAACTTTTTTGGGCTATCCGCTAGATGTCATTCGTTTTCAATCTCACAACTTACTTTTCTGTCACTTGCTCTTTACAAAGTTTTCAAATTTTGTTGAGCATTTTTTGTGATATTCAGCTGGAAAGTTCTCACTTGCTACATCGATCGGCTCTGACTTTCCTTCTGCTTCGGTCGCAAGAATCAGATCCAGCCCAAAAACTTGATATGACCAGGCACAGAAGTCAGTCAAAGGCCTACATGGACTGTAGTCCTGTAGAACTGAAGAATTGTATTCTTTCCACAGAAATGCGTGTTTTCCTATGAGAATTTTGTGTTCATGGAAAGTTTGTAACGATTTTATTTTCCGCGCGAGGTGTAGTCTACTTTGTGTGTAGGTACGTAGGTACTTAGGTACTAAATTACAGAGTAGGTACCTAGGCATTTCAAATAAATCGCACGTGAACCGATAAGAGCTGGTGTTCGGCTCAGAGGCATCGAGATAGAAGCGAACGGTTTTTGAGTGGGGTTTCTTTCAATAGACGATGAAAAAGAGACGTCGTATAAAATTCACGTGAATATTTAAAAATCCCTGGCCATCGTGGATTTTCCGAATTTTGGTGGGCCATCCGTGCCAGATCTGACCAGATTCTTCTTTGAAATAAGTGCCCGGTGTGCTGGGGTAAGATATTTATTGATTAGGTATTCAAATAGGTACAAAATATCAATTTTAGGTCCAACCTCCAACTTCGACTTCCACGTGTAAAAATTATATGTATGTCCACGTCGAAATATCGTGAAATTCCGTCTATCTGTCTGCAAGGTCTGAGGCAGGATCGAGAAATCCGCACGACGACGTACACGCAACTTTATTTATCGATATCATCATTCATCTTTATTCATCTTCACTTTTTAACAACGGTTCCATCATCTGTATTTCCGCATCTGTATTTTCTCCACCACGCTGTACACCCGTCAGCATTTGTCAGCATCGCCGTGACGCCGACAGAAATCTTCTTGTCCCTGCTAGAGCTACGCATTGTCTCGAAATTCTCCTCGATAGGACTCCGTCCGCAATCTGACCGAGACGTCAGCACCAAGCAGCGAGACAGCAATATTTTCCGAGGCACATTCCAGAGCGACGCTCCTGTCCGTGAGAATTTTACAATAATTATCCACTAACCTTAGGAATTTAAGTATTTTAGAGAACAGTATACGTACCAATTTTTATTTCCGCACAAGGTTTGCGCCTAAAAACTGACACCGATTACTTGGGCCCAAGATTTCTGTGACAGACGTCACTATTTAAGATAGGTCGTAGCTTGTAGTTTCTTTGATTTACAAAAATGCCCGGGGGGTGTGTTTGATAAGTTCTCACTATTGAGCTTCTCGCGTCCAAGGATTGTCGTCACGGGACGGCTCAGGATTAACAACGATACGCTACGAATAAATGCGAAATTATTTCACTCAGTTCAACATTTCTAAAAATTCATATATCAACATTTATTATTATACAAAACCAATCTTAATTTTCATTAAATAGTCAAAACTAAAATTTTGTTGTAACTCTTTAATTACTCTCAAATTAATAGTTGTCCTTCACTTTAACACTTACTTCAGTTTTGCTTAGTAGCTACGTCTCACTATAGCACGTTTGGGTTGGGGTAAACCAGGGTAGACTCCCCCGAAATAAAGCTTCACACCAACATTCCTGGTTGGCGCGATATAAATTTATGTTGTGTGACGTGCAAGAAAAAAACCCACGACCCGCTCTAACCAAAAAGCTGAGTGCCGTTCGCCAAATGTAGTGGAACTTTCCAAAAATAAGAAAAGGACATTGCATAAAAATGGCGCCCTAACGTCTAGGCCGATTAAAGTGTAGGATTTCTTGGAGAGTTGAAAGTAAAATTTCGAAGAAAATTTTCTCACTTCTAGCAGTGATAGAATATAGTGGTTTTATCGTGAAGATGCGTTTCATTGTGCGGATGAAATAGATACATTTCTCCAGAAATTTCCGTAATTTCTTTTTGTGTTAATTGTGAATTGTTTTATCCACGTACGTACATCGTAGGTACCTATAGTGCCTTAAATTTTTTTGCAGCGGTTAATCGTTTTCTTTAGGTCATTCCCTTATCTATAGTTTTTGTTGCGGACTTATTTAATTTATTGTTAGAAGTCCTTATTTCTCTTCCTTATCTAAAATTATCTCTTTTTAATTTTTTGAGTATTTTAATAATTATCTCCAATTAAAAAAAAAATGGATCCATCTTTCAAAGCGGTTCATTTATTGAACGATGAATTAAACTATGAGCTACGAATTCGAAAGGTAATCTCAAGTAATGATCAAGACAGGCGAAGAAAAATATTGAGTCGACTGTTAGACGTAGAGCGAAAAGCTGGTACAGATCTGAATTCTTTGAAAGATCCACTTTTCAAATATGATACCGAAAAGGAAGCCATCAACAGTATAATTGATTCCATCAACATATTGATTGGTGAATTCGAAGGTCCTACTTCCGATTCTCTTTACAAACGTTTGAGATCGAGAATCTTTCACGTTACTGCCCGTGCCTTACGTCTACCAATTAGTTCCAACGAAGCTGAAGCAGAAGCCCAAACGGATTTCAAAAACGAAGCCTATGCAAGGTGCATAGAACTCGACGCTGATTTACATGAACGAGTGAAGGAAGAAGACACAGCTGCTATTGCACAACAAAATGTTTCTTTATCTCAAACCGTGAGTTCACCGACATCTAACATTCAAGGAGCTGCAGCGGCTCAAACTCAACATGTGATTACAGCATATTCCTCAAAAGCCGTACCTGTATATAAATGGGGTGAAACATTCAACGGAGAACGAAAGAATGTAATTCCTTTTCTTGAAAATATTGAAGAACTTATGAAAGCGCGACATGTAAGTAAATCCGAACTTTTTACGTCTGCACGAGATTTATTCGTGGGTCAAGCCCGATACTGGTATCGACAAATATTATCAGATGTAAGTAATTGGGATTCTCTGGTGGAAGCATTAAAACGAGACTTCAATATAGCAGATTAGTAGGTACGGGGTCAGTTGAGCCAGACGTTTCTAGGGACTTTTATCTGGTGACTTTTGGTTGGCAACACTGAATCTAGTGACTTTTTTGACAGGTCGTTAAGCATTGGATCTGCATTACCGGCATTTGACAGGTGGCGCGGGAAATTTTAAAAGTTTTTAGATCATCTGGTGACTTTTGGTTATTATCACTGAATCTAGTGACTTTTTTGACTGATCGTCAAGCATTTATTCTGTATTACCGGCATTTGACATGTGGGAGATTTTAACGTGCGGGAAATTTGAAAAGTACGTGGAATTTGGATTTGACAGGTTAGGTCACAGATTGTGTTTGGCAGGAGACATTTGTTAGCTTGAAAGCGCGGGATGTTTGAATTCCCTATACCTACTGAAGCACTCCTCATTGTATCTTAACCCTCGCAAACTCTCAAGTGGTTTGGTTTCAATAGTTATTTTTGGTATATAAACGCAAGCAAATAGAACCATTTTATTGACAGACCAATATACTGTGCTAGTTACATAGACAATAATTACATACAGTTCAGGGTAAGACCTCAACATCATGATTTATTCGTAGTTTAATTCACATAACTGCTTACATAGACAATTATATTAAATTCAAAATAAAGCACAAACAGGTGATCATAAAAAAATTTACAGTATTGATTATACATACAAACATTGATTACTAAAATTACTTGAAATCGAAGTACGTTCGATAAAATTTCTTAGTTGCTTACATAGACAATTACGACAAATTGAAATAAGGCACAAACAGGAGGTGATCGTGAACGATTTTTCATAGCTGAGTATACAGGCATCAACTACCTATAATCGAGAAACATCTAATACATGTTCTTAGTTGCTTACATAGACAATTACGTGAAACTTAAAATAAGGTACAAACAGGTGAGCATGAATGACTTTTCATAGCTAAGTATACAGACATTATTCACTTGAAATCGAAGTACATTTGATACAATTTCCCAGCTGATTACCGCATACCATTACATGAAATTTGAAATAAGGCACAAACAGGTGATAATAAACAAATTTACATAGTTGATTATACATAGAAGATATGCACACGAACATAAAATCGAAGTACATTTGACTATTTCTTAGTTGATTACATAATATACAATTACATGAAATTCAAAATAGGGCACGAAGAGGTGATCATAAACAAATTTACAGTGTTGAATAATACAAACTTGAATTACTCAAAATCGAAGTACATTCAATACAATTTCTTAGTTACTTACATAGGCAATTACGCGAAATTCAAATAAGGCCAAAACAGGTGTTCATGAGCGATTTTTATAGCTGATTACACAAACATTGAATACTTTAAAATAGGAGTAGGTACTTTTAATACAATTTCTTAGTTGATTATACCATATAAAATTATTTGAAATTTGAATTAAGGCACAAACAAATTATAATAAACGAATTTATAGGGTTGATCACACAAATATCAATGACCTGAAATCGAGGTACATTTTTAATACAATTTCTCAGTACAAACATCATTCACCCAAAGTCGAAGTACACTTAACACGACAACTTGATGGTCGGCAGTTCTGATGTGCCGGTCGCGAGGCAGAATGTTGGAATCATCATCATTATTGACAACAATTAACTCCTTCATGGAGCCAAAATTGAGTAGCTTGAAATTCTTATAGCTCAGTTTTATTATTTTCACTTTGCAAACGACATCACTTCTATTCTCGGGTGCTGGGAAGGCGAAGGGCCCACTGTTGGCTCTTAGAGAGAATCGTTGATAGTGTGAATTCAGTAACTGGATCAGGTTGACAGTATAATTCTAGTTATTGTAGTTGTGATGAGAACATTCCAGGTGAGTACTACAAAAAAAAAATCAAAAATTGTATGTTATGTCTAACAGGATATTATAATACAAGTTTCATAAGACATAGTATTGTTGGGGGGTACGGAAAATGAACGAGTGAATATGCCTCCACGACCGTGAGGCTTATTGTTTGTAGGTATATGCATTTCAACTACCTGAGAAGTCGCACCCAAAATAACGGCTCTTACCAACAGGTAATTGGTTGAAGGCCTTTTTTCTTATAATTTATAAGGTTATGACAGTATTACGGGAGCATAATTATTGAAAATAAAACATGCTAATTGTCGCAAGGCCCTTAAGGTCGTGAGTGGCGTGACAATATCCACCATGTAAACCGTGGTAATAAGTTTGAATTTGAACAATCTATACTGTTTATCCGCGTAACCAGTCTTTTTTCCATCAACTGTAGTCATTCCACAGAGTTTTAACAAGAGATTGATTTTTTTTTCAATAAAGTTTGACCATCGAATCTGTGGGTGATTTTTTTTTTTTGCATAAGCATGAGACATTACATTGAAAAAGATCGATGGAATTGGCTTAGCTTTGCGTGGGGTAGGTATAATATACAGCGAGCCGCGGCTTTGCAGTCGTTTCCAAAAATCCGGAACTATCGACCAGGGGCCTGTATCGAAATAGAATTTTTTTGTCAAAAGAAAGTTAAATTTTTTTCTAAATATAACCCGTACATATAGTAATGTGTTTCCATAAGAATATGTACTTAAATAAATGAATTGTCCGCATAAACATAGTGAAAATTAAACTTACACGAAAAACACAAACACGGCACAGCACCAACCCATGAGGCTGCTAGATAACGAATGCAAACGCACCACCACCACCACCTGTCGACTGGGTGGTTGTTCGTAACTTCTTACCTGAAAAGCCCTGAGCTATTTATTTATTTTTTACCTGAAAGATCGTGTCTGAACAGGAATTTTTAGTATCATATGCACATATCCACGGAGCCACCAGATAATCAATAATTATTATATAAATAGAAACTTTATTTAAAAATTACTTTGTGCTTATCACATAATGCTCCGACTTGAAAAATATCAGCGCTGAATTTTGTCAGTCCAGTACGGCAATGTAAAAATAAAAAAATATAAAAGATTTCAGTATTCAGAAGTATTCAGGAGCTCAATGTGTTGAAAAGATGTTTTAATAAAAACTATTAACATATGGACAAATTTACATAAAAATACCTAATGTTTTTCAATGCTCAAAGGTATTAGCCTAAAATGTTAGCGATTATCGATTGCATTGAGTACACCTGCCTACTGAAATTTTTCGAGTACCTGAGGGTCTAATATAAACGACTCTAGCAAGCCAGCATTTTATAAGAATTTTCTACTTGACCGACCTTGAATTTTCAATAAATACCCTTTGATTACCAGGTTGAGAAAGAACGAATGAATACGAGAGGTAGCCAGTAGTGTAGGTAGCGCGACCGAAGAAAATAACAAGAGAGTTTTGCAGCATTGCCCACCCGCTGACGAGTGCTCTTCAAGCTACAAATATCTCCGGGTCAAATATGTACCAAGCCATATGCGTAGTATCAGAATGGTGCATCTTAATACTTAACTCGGCCCTTTCAGGATGTACCTATGGGAGAAGTTTGTGCAAATAAAAATACGCACTAGTTATTGGTTACAGCTTTGTTCATTTCAGATTTTTAAACAGTTCCATACTCCTATCCTTACCTTAGATATGAAAGATTTTATTGTATCTATCTATGTACTAACAAGACTCTAAGAATTTTCATTCACATGTTCGAAAATATTTGCAGTCATTTCTCACAATAATTAAAGGCCGGTTACCTGCTCTTTAAAAAATTCATGCTCTCAAAGCTCGGGGTATATTATAGAAATATGTGCCATCATAGTTTCGAGGAATATGATGATATGATGGTGGTGTATGGAGAAATTTCTACGAGCACTTTGGAAAAACCATATAGCAACACATCGACACGGCTTCTATACCACTTTCTAAAGCATGTGAGAAGCAGTGCCACTTGAATGAAAACTACGAGTGCACTCGCTTTTTTTTTTTTATAAACCCAGCTGTGAATGAGCATAATGAGCACCGTTTACCTGGAATCGCATGGTTTAGCTGTAAAGATGTTGTGGGGTATGAGACAGTTCGGCATGCGTTAATTAGCAGTAGCCGTTGAAAAAAACCAGGCAATCATTTTTTCAAGAGTTTTATTCAAAAATTAATACATGTCTTCAGTCGTTCATAATCCGATAATACATCGTCGTAGTGTAGTTCGAGGAACTCTAGCATGCATGAAACTTTTTCATTAGATTTGAAACCATCCAAAATCTGTTTGAGAACTTTATACATAGAAACGTTCGAGTTCGATACATCGCTCGTTATTTTAAAGGAGCTTGATAATAAATCAGTATAAAATTTTTTAAAATTCATTGATTCTAGAGCCTCTAATCTATAGCTAATGATATCTCTCATTCGTGCAATTTGTTGTAGAAAATTTTCATGCAGATAGACGGTCTGGGCCCTGCTATGTAGATGTCCGATGCCTGCAGATGAACCCAATTTTAGAGTATAGTTCTCGAAAATTTTCATATCACCATTCGGAACGTTCGAAGTTGATGCAGTCGAAGAGGGCAAGAGCTCTATTAATTCACTCCATTCCCGCATGGTGAAAGATATTCGGCTCGAATTTGCATGCGATATGATGATGATTGCTGGTGAGAGTCCTCTGGCGATGCTAAGCCCAACTCGTATCCTTGCAGCTGATCCGTTCAGAGTTGTTTGATATAGTAATTCGGTCTCTTGAACGATGGCTTCGTCATAATACCGTAACATTTTTTCGATAGACTGCCAGGGGCTGAACAAGGTGGGCATCTCTCTTTGTTTGACGTTGGTGCTGGCGATGCTATGAAGATGTTTACGATGCTTATAATGCTAGCTGCTTATCTCGATATGCCGGTGATGATCCTTACGTTGATATGACGATAGAGGTGATGATGCTTGCGATGATATGACGATAGCGAGGGTGATGAATATGATAATATGACGTTGTTTTATGATGAAATGACGTTAGCGGTGATGATGCTTGTGATGATATGGCGATAGCGGTGATGATCCTTACGTTGATATGACGATAGAGATGATGATGCTTGCGATGATATGACGATAACAGTGATGATGCTTTATGATGATATGGAGTTGCTGGTGATGATATCACGTTGTTGGTGATGATGGCTACGTTGCTTATGGCGATAGCGCCGATGGAGTTTATGACGGCTGTGATCGGGACGTTTTTGCTCCAGACACCTTATTTCACCGGCTCTCTGACGTTAAGTGTGATCGACGAGGTTGCTGGTTCAAACAACGTCTGCTCTCGCAATCCACCCTCGATCGGGCATACCCAAATATTTAACGTAAAGCCTCGAACCGGTTTTTTTCAAAACTTTTTCCCACTAGATAAATCTCGGGATGTTTAGTTTTCTGTAGTTCTCGTTCGTAAAAACATCCCATGATCGGCGAACCCTTTAGATCTTCAATAAGATATGTAGCCGAGTTGGTGTTCGGTTTCACTTGTCTGATGCGAAACAGCTCCGTCGTCCAGTTGGGGGTATAACCTTTTTCAAAAAGTACTTTGTATTTACTCAGACGCGCTAGCAGCCCATGCTGACTCGGCGCTTAAATGATTCTATTAATCTATCCATCTATAATATGCCTCATTAGATCAGCCGGCTGAACCATGCCTAATTCCACAAGGTCGGCGGTTAAAACATCACGAGCTGATTATGGCATGACGAGCTGCTGGTTAAATCATGGCGCCACTGCAGGCAGCTCATGCCGACTTATGGCATGACGTGCTGATGGTTGAAGCATGACGCCACTGCTGACAACTCATGCCGACTTATGGCATGACGTGCTGATGGTTAAAGCATGACGCCACTGCTGACAACTCATGCCGACTTATGGTATGACGTGCTGATGGTTAAAGCATGACGACACTGCTGGCAACTCATGCCGACTTATGGTATGACGTGCTGATGGTTAAAGCATGACGCCACTGCTGACAACTCATGCCGACTTATGGCATGACGTGCTGATGGTTAAAGCATGACGCCACTGCTGACAACTCATGCCGACTTAAGGCATGACGTGCTGCTGGTTAAAGCATGACGCCACTGCTGACAACTCATGCCGACATCGAACTCGAACGTTTCTATGTATAAAGTTCTCAAACAGATTTTGGCTGGTTTCAAATCTAAAGGTGCCCATACACACGCATGCAAGTGCTAAGACTTACCTGCACAGGTCTAGGCTCGCATGCAAGTATCAGTGTGTATGTGTCAAAACTGACGGCGCGTTCAGTTCTAGGCACGACTCGAAGCGAATCTGTCAACGACTGATTTTTAGAGCACGTGCGAAGGTGAGTGTGTGTGTGTATGTTCAGATTTCCCTTCGTGCCAAGCCCAGCTGGACATATTCTACATATTTTCGTATCACTCAGCGGCAGGATCCCCAAAAATGGCAAGATGGTCCAGGAAGCAAGAAACCGTCCTGAGGGAGTTGATTGAATTATGTAAATAAAATTATTTTTCGTTCATTTTGACAGCTTTTTAACCTCGTTTTTGACTGAACTGACAAATCTTGACGCACTTGCCTGAATCTCGGCCTGAATAGTGTGTGGTGAGAAACACGTTTCGAACCTGCGCGCGGACTTACCTGAACGTGCTTGCTCGCGTGCTTGCATGCGTGTGTATGGGCCACTTAATGAAAAAGTTTCATGCATGCTAGAGTTCCTCGAACTACACTACGACGATGTATTATCGGATTATGAACGACTGAAGACATGTATTAATTTTTGAATAAAACTCTTGAAAAAAAGATTGCCTGGTTTTTTTCAACGGCTACTGCTAATTAACGCATGCCGAACTGTCTCATACCCCACAACATCTTTACAGCTAAACCATGCGATTCCAGGTAAACGGTGCTCATTATGCTCATTCACAGCTGGGTTTATAAAAAAAAAAAAGCGAGTGCACTCGTAGTTTTCATTCAAGTGGCACTGCTTCTCACATGCTTTAGAAAGTGGTATAGAAGCCGTGTCGATGTGTTGCTATATGGTTTTTCCAAAGTGCTCGTAGAAATTTCTCCATACACCACCATCATATCATCATATTCCTCGAAACTATGATGGCACATATTTCTATAATATACCCCGAGCTTTGAGAGCATGAATTTTTTAAAGAGCAGGTAACCGGCCTTTAATTATTGTGAGAAATGACTGCAAATATTTTCGAACATGTGAATGAAAATTCTTAGAGTCTTGTTAGTACATAGATAGATACAATAAAATCTTTCATATCTAAGGTAAGGATAGGAGTATGGAACTGTTTAAAAATCTGAAATGAACAAAGCTGTAACCAATAACTAGTGCGTATTTTTATTTGCACAAACTTCTCCCATAGGTACATCCTGAAAGGGCCGAGTTAAGTATTAAGATGCACCATTCTGATACTACGCATATGGCTTGGTACATATTTGACCCGGAGATATTTGTAGCTTGAAGAGCACTCGTCAGCGGGTGGGCAATGCTGCAAAACTCTCTTGTTATTTTCTTCGGTCGCGCTACCTACACTACTGGCTACCTCTCGTATTCATTCGTTCTTTCTCAACCTGGTAATCAAAGGGTATTTATTGAAAATTCAAGGTCGGTCAAGTAGAAAATTCTTATAAAATGCTGGCTTGCTAGAGTCGTTTATATTAGACCCTCAGGTACTCGAAAAATTTCAGTAGGCAGGTGTACTCAATGCAATCGATAATCGCTAACATTTTAGGCTAATACCTTTGAGCATTGAAAAACATTAGGTATTTTTATGTAAATTTGTCCATATGTTAATAGTTTTTATTAAAACATCTTTTCAACACATTGAGCTCCTGAATACTTCTGAATACTGAAATCTTTTATATTTTTTTATTTTTACATTGCCGTACTGGACTGACAAAATTCAGCGCTGATATTTTTCAAGTCGGAGCATTATGTGATAAGCACAAAGTAATTTTTAAATAAAGTTTCTATTTATATAATAATTATTGATTATCTGGTGGCTCCGTGGATATGTGCATATGATACTAAAAATTCCTGTTCAGACACGATCTTTCAGGTAAAAAATAAATAAATAGCTCAGGGCTTTTCAGGTAAGAAGTTACGAACAACCACCCAGTCGACAGGTGGTGGTGGTGGTGCGTTTGCATTCGTTATCTAGCAGCCTCATGGGTTGGTGCTGTGCCGTGTTTGTGTTTTTCGTGTAAGTTTAATTTTCACTATGTTTATGCGGACAATTCATTTATTTAAGTACATATTCTTATGGAAACACATTACTATATGTACGGGTTATATTTAGAAAAAAATTTAACTTTCTTTTGACAAAAAAATTCTATTTCGATACAGGCCCCTGGTCGATAGTTCCGGATTTTTGGAAACGACTGCAAAGCCGCGGCTCGCTGTATATTATACCTACCCCACGCAAAGCTAAGCCAATTCCATCGATCTTTTTCAATGTAATGTCTCATGCTTATGCAAAAAAAAAAAATCACCCACAGATTCGATGGTCAAACTTTATTGAAAAAAAAATCAATCTCTTGTTAAAACTCTGTGGAATGACTACAGTTGATGGAAAAAAGACTGGTTACGCGGATAAACAGTATAGATTGTTCAAATTCAAACTTATTACCACGGTTTACATGGTGGATATTGTCACGCCACTCACGACCTTAAGGGCCTTGCGACAATTAGCATGTTTTATTTTCAATAATTATGCTCCCGTAATACTGTCATAACCTTATAAATTATAAGAAAAAAGGCCTTCAACCAATTACCTGTTGGTAAGAGCCGTTATTTTGGGTGCGACTTCTCAGGTAGTTGAAATGCATATACCTACAAACAATAAGCCTCACGGTCGTGGAGGCATATTCACTCGTTCATTTTCCGTACCCCCCAACAATACTATGTCTTATGAAACTTGTATTATAATATCCTGTTAGACATAACATACAATTTTTGATTTTTTTTTTGTAGTACTCACCTGGAATGTTCTCATCACAACTACAATAACTAGAATTATACTGTCAACCTGATCCAGTTACTGAATTCACACTATCAACGATTCTCTCTAAGAGCCAACAGTGGGCCCTTCGCCTTCCCAGCACCCGAGAATAGAAGTGATGTCGTTTGCAAAGTGAAAATAATAAAACTGAGCTATAAGAATTTCAAGCTACTCAATTTTGGCTCCATGAAGGAGTTAATTGTTGTCAATAATGATGATGATTCCAACATTCTGCCTCGCGACCGGCACATCAGAACTGCCGACCATCAAGTTGTCGTGTTAAGTGTACTTCGACTTTGGGTGAATGATGTTTGTACTGAGAAATTGTATTAAAAATGTACCTCGATTTCAGGTCATTGATATTTGTGTGATCAACCCTATAAATTCGTTTATTATAATTTGTTTGTGCCTTAATTCAAATTTCAAATAATTTTATATGGTATAATCAACTAAGAAATTGTATTAAAAGTACCTACTCCTATTTTAAAGTATTCAATGTTTGTGTAATCAGCTATAAAAATCGCTCATGAACACCTGTTTTGGCCTTATTTGAATTTCGCGTAATTGCCTATGTAAGTAACTAAGAAATTGTATTGAATGTACTTCGATTTTGAGTAATTCAAGTTTGTATTATTCAACACTGTAAATTTGTTTATGATCACCTCTTCGTGCCCTATTTTGAATTTCATGTAATTGTATATTATGTAATCAACTAAGAAATAGTCAAATGTACTTCGATTTTATGTTCGTGTGCATATCTTCTATGTATAATCAACTATGTAAATTTGTTTATTATCACCTGTTTGTGCCTTATTTCAAATTTCATGTAATGGTATGCGGTAATCAGCTGGGAAATTGTATCAAATGTACTTCGATTTCAAGTGAATAATGTCTGTATACTTAGCTATGAAAAGTCATTCATGCTCACCTGTTTGTACCTTATTTTAAGTTTCACGTAATTGTCTATGTAAGCAACTAAGAACATGTATTAGATGTTTCTCGATTATAGGTAGTTGATGCCTGTATACTCAGCTATGAAAAATCGTTCACGATCACCTCCTGTTTGTGCCTTATTTCAATTTGTCGTAATTGTCTATGTAAGCAACTAAGAAATTTTATCGAACGTACTTCGATTTCAAGTAATTTTAGTAATCAATGTTTGTATGTATAATCAATACTGTAAATTTTTTTATGATCACCTGTTTGTGCTTTATTTTGAATTTAATATAATTGTCTATGTAAGCAGTTATGTGAATTAAACTACGAATAAATCATGATGTTGAGGTCTTACCCTGAACTGTATGTAATTATTGTCTATGTAACTAGCACAGTATATTGGTCTGTCAATAAAATGGTTCTATTTGCTTGCGTTTATATACCAAAAATAACTATTGAAACCAAACCACTTGAGAGTTTGCGAGGGTTAAGATACAATGAGGAGTGCTTCAGTAGGTATAGGGAATTCAAACATCCCGCGCTTTCAAGCTAACAAATGTCTCCTGCCAAACACAATCTGTGACCTAACCTGTCAAATCCAAATTCCACGTACTTTTCAAATTTCCCGCACGTTAAAATCTCCCACATGTCAAATGCCGGTAATACAGAATAAATGCTTGACGATCAGTCAAAAAAGTCACTAGATTCAGTGATAATAACCAAAAGTCACCAGATGATCTAAAAACTTTTAAAATTTCCCGCGCCACCTGTCAAATGCCGGTAATGCAGATCCAATGCTTAACGACCTGTCAAAAAAGTCACTAGATTCAGTGTTGCCAACCAAAAGTCACCAGATAAAAGTCCCTAGAAACGTCTGGCTCAACTGACCCCGTACCTACTCAGATTATGACGAAGAAATGTGGGAAATCATAAAGAAACGAAAACAAATGCGTTCCGAAAGTGTCACGATTTATTTTGCAACGATGAATACACTTTTCAGTCGTTTATCCAGACCGCCTGCAGAAACAACGAAAATAAAATGGATTCGAAGACTTCTTATTCCCGAATATTCCACTGCCTTGGCTTTACAGGATATTCAAACGGTTGCTGAATTAAATAAGCTGGTAAAACGGTTGGAAGATGAAAACTTTCTAAATGTGAATTCTCGCACTTCAAATCCGACTTCGCAGAAGAGTAATGCTTTGAATTTGTTGGAACCTGAATTGGCATTTGTCGCTGAAAATTGTTCTTCTTCCCGATTACTTTCGTCGAGCCGATCAGATACCAACAATAATTCTTCAAGAACTCACTTCAAAGGTTCTCGTCCTTCAACACCATCGAAATCGTCAGGTAAATTCGTTAAAAACAACCAGAAGAAAAATCCCAGTGAGCCAATTGTATGTTGGAATTGTAAGGGAACTAATCATACATTCTCAAATTGTACGTTGAAGAGAAACAAATTTTGTTTCCGGTGTGGTGCGCCGAATGAGACCGTAAATTCGTGTAAAAAATGTCAGGGAAACTGATTTTCGAGAGGAGCTTACGTGGCCGTCCTTTCTCTCGTCATGAAAATCCTAAGGCCAAACTGGTGAATAATAAAAATTCTTCTCACCCTGTATATAATAAAAATTCTTCTCACTCTGTATATAATAAAAATTCTTCTCACCCGGTATATCGTAAAAATTCTGTTCAGATTGTACATAACAAAATATTGCTAGATTCCGTGTATCATAGAAACTTTCATTTGCAAGACTGGACCAGTTGGAAAAAGATTGTATCTGATTTTTATCAGAATAATATTTCGAAATCTTTTAATAAAATAGAACCTTTATTCTCTAAACAACTTTCTGATAACAGACCTTATGTTACAGTTAATCTCTTCGATCAGCCGATCACAGCTCTTCTTGATTCCGGCGCGACTGTCTCAGTGGTGGGCGCTGGAGGTTTGAAAATTTTGTCCAGGTGCAATGTGAAATCCAGTTCTTCTCCCTGCAAGTTTATAAACACAGCTGACGGCGCGAAACAGCCCGTTACTGGTGTTGTTGACTTACCTATTTGTGTCGAAAAAACATGTCAGATTATACGCGCTTTGGTTGTACCTTCAGTCTCTCAATCTTTCATTTTAGGGACAGACTTCTGCAAACAATTCGAAATTAACATTGACTTCAAAAACGAAAGTTGGCTAGCTCAAAGATTTTCTAACGATTTGAAAAATGGCGACGTGTTTAGAATTGATGAGATCGATGTCACTCCTGATCATTTGTGTTCTCTAGAAAATTTAGATCCCGAGCAATCACTTAGAACTAAATCAATTATAGAAAGGTTTGAAAGAATTGGTAATAAAAATCGCTTAGGTCGAACGGACAAAATATCTTTGAAAATAGATACCGGGGATGCAACCCCCTTCCGAATCAAACAATATCCTCTCTCTCCTTATATGTTGAAAATTCTAAATGATGAACTAGACGAGATGTTAAAGCTCGGGGTTGTCGAACCATCCAAAAGTCCGTGGTCGAGTCCAGTTTTATTGGTAAAAAAGTCTAGCGGCGATTATAGATTTTGTTTCGACGGCAGAAAAATTAATGAAGTAACCAAACACGATTCCTACCCTCTTCCGCGAATCGACAGGATTCTCAATATGCTCAGGGATGCAAAATACATATCTAGTATCGACCTGCGTAAAGCTTTTTGGCAAATCCCGTTGGCTGATGAAGCATCAAAAGAGAAAACAGCTTTCAGTGTAGCTGGAAGAGGTCTTTTCCAATTTGTGGTAATGCCTTTTGGACTGCGTAACAGTGCGCAGACACAACAGCGTTTAGTTGATTCTCTTTTTGGTCCTAAATTTGAACCTGAGATTTTTGCATACTTGGACGACTTAATTATAGTATCTTCCACTTTCGATCGACATGTAGAACTTTTAGGGGAGGTTGTAGAACGACTTCAAGAAGCCAATCTGACAGTAAATCTCGAAAAATGTGAATTCTTCCGAACATCTTTAAAATATCTCGGTTTTGTAATCGATTCTCAAGGTCTCCGAACGAATCCTGAAAAAGTCACGTGTATTGTCAATTATCCTAGACCCACTACTACGACCGAAATAAAAAGATTTATAGGAATGTGTAGTTGGTATCGAAGATTTATTGATAGTTTTTCTACCCTAGTATCTCCGCTAAATGATCTCTTGAAAAGTCGAAGAAAAAAAGAGTCTATCACATGGTCTCCCGAGGCTGAGGTATCTTTCCTAAAAATCAAAAAAGCACTTGTCTCAGCGCCAATTCTTTGTCCTCCTAATTTTTCCGAACCGTTCACAATCCAAACAGATGCATCTGACACTGGACTAGGTGGAGTTTTGACGCAGACAATCGATGATCAAGAGCGTGTCATCGCATATGCCAGTCGCGGACTTTCCCGATCGGAACGGAATTACAGTGTAACAGAAAGAGAGCTTCTTAGTGTCATTTTTTGTATCGAGACCTTCAGACCGTACATAGAAGGGGTCAAGTTTTCTGTAATCACTGACCATCACAGTCTTTTATGGTTGAATAATCTCTCTAACCCCACTGGCAAATTGGCTAGATGGGCGGTGCGTTTGCGTCAACATTCTTTCAATCTGATCCACCGGAAAGGGACTCATAATGTCGTTCCAGACGCTCTTTCCAGGATTCCGGCGTGTCCAACTCCGGAAGTTTCAGCGGTAGAGGTGGTTTTGGATCAGTTAGACAGTTGGTATAAATCGATGCGTGACCAAGTTGTGAAAAATCCTGAGCTTTTTGCTCAGTGGAAAGTTGAGAAAGATTTGTTGTATAAACACCTTCCCAAAAATCTTCCTTTCAGTTCAAATTTGCGCGAGTGGAAACTCGTTATTCCTAAATCACAGCGGTCGTCAATCATTAAATCCTGTCACGATCCTCCCACTTCTGCTCATTTTGGTTTCGCTAAAACTTTGACTCGCATCCAAGAGAGTTATTATTGGCCGAAAATGCGGCATGATGTTCGCAAGTTTGTTAGATCGTGCAAGGTATGCGGTGAACAGAAAATTCCGAGTCAATCGCGCATTGGGTTGATGGGCACCGAGAAAAGGGTGAGTTTCCCATGGCAAGTGATCGCCGTTGACCTCATGGGACCATTTCCTCGCTCTGTGAACGGTCATACATATCTACTCGTCGTCGGTGACTGGTTCACGAAGTATACGTTGCTCTTTCCGCTAAGAAAAGCCGACGCAAAGAGCGTGGTGAAACATGTGGAAAGTGACGTCTTTTTAAAGTTTGGGGTTCCACAATTTATTTTGTGCGACAACGGCCGACAGTTCGCAGGACACGTTTTCAAAAATTTGGCAACATCCTACAACGTCCAGAAAATATGGTTCACCCCTTATTATTCGGCACAATGCAATTTCGTGGAACGAAACAACAAAACAGTCGGAACCGCAATCAGATGCTACATCGGCGAACAAGGACACAAATACTGGGACAAAGAACTTCCGAAAATTGCCCACGCAATTAATACAGCGAAGCACGAAGCGACAAAATTCTCGCCGACGTTCCTTAATTTTGGCAGAAACGTTCCTCTTAGCGGGAATTATTACGGAAAAATCGAAACTGTTAAAGATGTAGAACTTCTACCTGGAATAGACCGAGAAACCTATGCAACAGAAATAAGTGACGGTCTCAAGCAAATATTTGAAAATGTTCAACGAAATCTTCACGCTGCCTATCAGAAGAATGTTAAGGTGTACAATTTGCGGAAGCGCGACATATCCTTCAAAGTTGGGGATAAAGTATGGCGACGGAACAAAGTGCTTTCAGATGCTTCGAATCAATTTGCGGCTAAGTTAGCGTCAAAATTTGTTCTTTGTATTGTCCGGAGGAAAGCCTCAAATCTTTGTTATCACCTTGACAACATGAATGGATCCGATGCCGGAAAATGGCATGTGAAAGATTTGAAACCATACTTTGGTTCTAATTCCGACATTTCTGTTGGATAAATTATCGTACCTACCGTAATTGTTCATGTAACACTTTTCTTACCTTACCGTCTCCTTTTACCGAAAGTTTCATCTCGATAAAATCGAGAAATTCCTATCGTTTTGTAGCCTAGAGAGTGATACAAATTTTCCGGTGAATCTGTTCACATTTGTATTGCCGTGGCTCACTTTTCCGAAATCGATTGATTATTCAGTCTTTGGTATCTGGAAATTCTAAAGATTCCTGACTGGAACTTAGTATTCCCTTTTGTAAATATTTCCTTTGCACATAGTGTATCATAATTTCTAAACTAGGTATAGTTTTTTTTTTCTTCATTTTTGGATTTTAGTAATCTAAAGCAGATTATCTAAAAATAAGTTTCTTCTTAATTTATTGGCTCTTCTTCGTTGCGATCATGTTATGTTTGGCAGACTTTCCCAATTTGTCCACTACCGATTATGACTCACCGATTTTTGTCTCCGTAAGGACGTATGATACGCGCAGATATCGATCCAAATTGTAGCATGATAAGCATCAACGAGAGAAGGTTATCACAAGAAAAAATTATTTATAATTTTTTATTTTTTTTGGAGAAGGGTGGTGTAACGATTTTATTTTCCGCGCGAGGTGTAGTCTACTTTGTGTGTAGGTACGTAGGTACTTAGGTACTAAATTACAGAGTAGGTACCTAGGCATTTCAAATAAATCGCACGTGAACCGATAAGAGCTGGTGTTCGGCTCAGAGGCATCGAGATAGAAGCGAACGGTTTTTGAGTGGGGTTTCTTTCAATAGACGATGAAAAAGAGACGTCGTATAAAATTCACGTGAATATTTAAAAATCCCTGGCCATCGTGGATTTTCCGAATTTTGGTGGGCCATCCGTGCCAGATCTGACCAGATTCTTCTTTGAAATAAGTGCCCGGTGTGCTGGGGTAAGATATTTATTGATTAGGTATTCAAATAGGTACAAAATATCAATTTTAGGTCCAACCTCCAACTTCGACTTCCACGTGTAAAAATTATATGTATGTCCACGTCGAAATATCGTGAAATTCCGTCTATCTGTCTGCAAGGTCTGAGGCAGGATCGAGAAATCCGCACGACGACGTACACGCAACTTTATTTATCGATATCATCATTCATCTTTATTCATCTTCACTTTTTAACAACGGTTCCATCATCTGTATTTCCGCATCTGTATTTTCTCCACCACGCTGTACACCCGTCAGCATTTGTCAGCATCGCCGTGACGCCGACAGAAATCTTCTTGTCCCTGCTAGAGCTACGCATTGTCTCGAAATTCTCCTCGATAGGACTCCGTCCGCAATCTGACCGAGACGTCAGCACCAAGCAGCGAGACAGCAATATTTTCCGAGGCACATTCCAGAGCGACGCTCCTGTCCGTGAGAATTTTACAATAATTATCCACTAACCTTAGGAATTTAAGTATTTTAGAGAACAGTATACGTACCAATTTTTATTTCCGCACAAGGTTTGCGCCTAAAAACTGACACCGATTACTTGGGCCCAAGATTTCTGTGACAGACGTCACTATTTAAGATAGGTCGTAGCTTGTAGTTTCTTTGATTTACAAAAATGCCCGGGGGGTGTGTTTGATAAGTTCTCACTATTGAGCTTCTCGCGTCCAAGGATTGTCGTCACGGGACGGCTCAGGATTAACAACGATACGCTACGAATAAATGCGAAATTATTTCACTCAGTTCAACATTTCTAAAAATTCATATATCAACATTTATTATTATACAAAACCAATCTTAATTTTCATTAAATAGTCAAAACTAAAATTTTGTTGTAACTCTTTAATTACTCTCAAATTAATAGTTGTCCTTCACTTTAACACTTACTTCAGTTTTGCTTAGTAGCTACGTCTCACTATAGCACGTTTGGGTTGGGGTAAACCAGGGTAGACTCCCCCGAAATAAAGCTTCACACCAACATTCCTGGTTGGCGCGATATAAATTTATGTTGTGTGACGTGCAAGAAAAAAACCCACGACCCGCTCTAACCAAAAAGCTGAGTGCCGTTCGCCAAATGTAGTGGAACTTTCCAAAAATAAGAAAAGGACATTGCAAGTTTTCATTTTGACCTCTTCGGCGTGCCATGTTCTTGATGCTGAAAACACCCCAGCTATCTTCTTCAGCCCCTGAATAAGTAGACTACCCATTATACTTCAATTTAATTCGACTTATTTGAATTTAATCATGTTTCCCGCTCTTGGAACCGCTTGACCGATGATCATCTTGTATCAGGACGACATCCTGTTGTACCTTTCGTCTTGTTGTTCGAGGATAGAGCTCTCGAGATTTTCGAGACAAGTCTGACCACGAAATTGGACACAATAAGACACAGTTGGATACATTTTCAACATAACATCAATCTATTACCCTCTATGTACAAGTCAAAATGGTTGAATAATGGTTTGATCCTATACCTAGTCCTACCTTCAGTACCTTCACTGCAGGCTGAAATATCCAAAATATCTTAGCTGTTTCCGAAGAGATGAGTTTTCCCTAATTATTTCAGAAGTCCCAACACTCCAACCCTTCGACCTGATCCTGAACAGCTGATTCTACACCTTGACCAACATTTAATTCTGACTGGTTTTTCGTGGTTAAAAGTTCTTTTTTTGTGGTTCAATCAGCTCCAACATTTATGTTGGTGTTAGAGGTTATGTTAGAGTTGGGCCCGGCTTCTAGACACTGAAAAAGGGGAGAGTGACTTCAACCACGAGGGCAATCCAAGATGTGTGTGTGTGGTAGCCCACCTTTTTGTGGCATTCTTTTCAAACCCCTGGCCTACAACCCCGCTACTCTGGAATGCGGAGTGACCCCATCATCATCCCTTGTGCCATTTCTTTCCTTCCCAATATCGCCCTTAACGCTAATTTATTCAGAAGATTCAATTCTCTTTAAAGATTTTTAAGCTGGACACCACAGTACCAGAAGTGATTTCTACTGATCCACTTTTTTAGTGGCATCAGAAACTTCCTGAGTCAGCAGGTTCCCGACCAAGCGACCATCAAGATAGGAAATTTGTGAAATGAATTGTTATTTGGGCTTGAAGTAGCGATGGTCTAGGTGGCTTTCCTCGTCAGCTCATCAGCGAAACGAAAACCCAGTACAGTCGGTTATTCGTGCTTTGTTTATTCTGAATACGGCGTTTTCTCACGGCGCGGCGTACTGGTTAACAATAACAACATACATCACGGATACAACATACGATCTTGGTCTTATACGGGGCGTACTCAAAATTTTTCCCACTTTGAAGTTTTGTACGTTGACTTGAGTAATGGGGTACTTGCCTAATTTTTTTTTATTGGCTTAATCGATAGTATGGTTCAAAATAATGTACCCATTTTTTTTCTTTTCTCAAACTTCTCAAAATTACGGCAGCAATGCATGTTTTAAAAATATATTTGTGACGTCACAAATATATTAAATATAGAACATAGAAGGATTCTTTTTCCTCGTTGGGTTGGCAACGATATAACAAAATTTGGAATCGTATCATCTCAAATCTGAGTCTGACTGACAACGTCAAACCGCCGACGCCAGTTTTATTTTTTCCCATGCCCTTTTTTGGCTTTCACTGCTTTGATTATCTTAGCTTTGATTAAGGCTTTCATCCACGCGGTAAGTACTTACTCGTTTTCTTCATTTCTTGGTCAACCTAACTAGTCTCTTTCTTTAGTCTTTAGTGCTGTCTACCAAAAAGCCTTCTGCATGTTTATCACTCGTGCTCTGACCTGGCGTGACTCTTGGCTTCATTTTGCACATCAGTGTTCCTGTCCCCCACGTTTTATTTGGAGATCCATTGCTTCCTGCCCACATGGATCCCTTGTAAAGTGTCTAAAGTGTGTCTAAAGTATTACCTATCCTGAATTGTATGCTAATGATGCGTACCTATTGAAGCTCACTGTTCATTTTCAACGTCTTTTCTGTGCTATTGCTCATCTTTCAGATTTTCTGGAAAGAAATGATCTCGACTGAGACAGTATTATGAGAGGTTTCTGGAGTCAGTTTCTTCGAAATCTTGTTCGACTCTATTGCCCATGGTACAAGAATTCGATAGGAAACCAGTAGTGTTGCGAGCATGTTCAAAATGACACTGTCACAGTGACATCCCTGACAGTCTTGATTATTCCATTATCACACAGTCAGACCAACCCCACTCAAAATCCCTGCCTGGCGCGAAGCTTTTAGGAAGAATTTTCCAAATTCGTATTTTTCTGTAGAAAATGACCGGATTTTTGTAAAATTCTCAGCAGAGTCCCCTTACCACTTATACTAGCAACCAAAAGTATTTCCAGCTGAATCTATTCCTTTGGCAAGTACCCCATTGTCTCGCATACACTATTGGTTCACACTTTAATATTTCCGGTTGTGGACACTCGCTACCACGGGATCTTTATGATTATGAGCATTATGGGGTCGATTTATGGTAAAAACAGATTTAAGGCTGAGAGAGTGTCAGGTTTTCAAAAGGTGCGCACGCGATTTAACGGAGTGCTAAAACAAAGTGTGAATAAAGTAGTACTTGCCATAGGAAATCCGATAGAAAACAGGTGAATACGTGAAGTAAAGTCCCAGTTTTCTCATACTAGTCAGCCCAAAGGTTATCCTCAACTCAATCACACCCTGAAACCTTAACAAATTCACAAACTACGAACACCAACAAACGCCGTGCGCGTTATCTCCACTTTTTACCTATCCACAGCCCAGCTGTGCGATAAGCCAAAACAATGCAAACTTCTTGTTTCCATCCTATCTAAGAAATCAATACACACCACAAGGATTTTTGACAACAAGGATCCTAAAATACTCTTGCAAAAATGTCACACATAATGAATTCACCAACTAGCCAATCAAGCCGTTCATATGCCAATGCAATTAAAACTCAAGTAACGCCAAAAAGAGAGCAAGCTATAGTGATCGACGTCCTGGAGAACGAAAATTTGAGAATAACTGATTATGTAGTAGCAATAGGAAATATTGTCGGGCCGAAAAATATTTTAGCTGCCTCAAGAATATCAAAAAACAGAATTTGCATTTTTCTCTCAAGCACTGCGATTGTTGATGACTTAGTGGATAATACAAAAATAGTTACAATTGATGGAACACAAGTAACAGTTAGACGCTTAAAATCTCCTGCTAAGAGAATAATTCTATCAAATGTATGTTTTTCTATACCCAATTCAACGCTCGCAGAAAAAGTTAAATCAATAGGATACAAACCTGTCTCGTCAATGTCTACACTGCGCGCCGGAATTCTGAGGGACGAATATAGTCACGTGCTGAGCTTCAGGAGGCAAATCTTTGTGTTACCAGATGAAAAATTGAAGCTACCTGATTCCATTCTTGTAGAACATGACGAAGAAAGTTTCAGAATTTTCCTAACCTTCGATGAACTCCAGTGCTTCATATGCAAAATAGCGGGACATAAAGCATCTGCATGTCCAAATCAAAATGAGCCAATGGAGGAAACGGAGACCGTAGAACAGCCCATCGAACAAGCATCACAAGAAACAACGAACGAACCAGAAAACTTTACATCTCGGAAGCGAAACATTGAAACACCTTCACCCACTACAGAACTACAAGATCAGGAAACATTGTTTGTAGTCCCCAACGAAAAAACTAGGATCACGAAAAAGCCAAAGAAAATGCAAACAATAATACAGCAATCGTCAATTTCATCGGTAGTCAACGCAGAAAAAAGTGAGAAATTAAACAAATCCAAATCTACAGAAAACTTGGTACCACTGGAAGAACTACTCAAACCTGCTCAATTTTTTTTTTAAGATTCTTCTAAGCCTTTACCATTGAACTTTCATGAAACTCTTCTATTTTTTGAAAACACCCATGGTTCAACAGATCCTTTAAGTATTGCCAGAGATTATACAGAAGACATTCCTGCAGTGATAGATATGTTGAGAACTATACACTCACACCTGTCCAACCCTACAATAAAAAGTAGATGCACAAGGGTAAGAAACAAGATTACGAAACAGTTCCATGGTGATCAAGCAGCATCAGCAACAGAAGATGAATCCGACTGCTCCCAGGCATCAAATACTTTTTGACCCAATATAAAATGCCTGTATCCTTTTCTCACCTCTCAACTACTACCGAATCAACTTTCATTGTACAGTGGAACATAAATGGACTTTTCAACAACCTGACTGACCTTAACACAATAATATCAAACAAGACTCCCCAAATTGTGTGCATACAGGAGACAAACTTCAAAAATAACCAAAATTACACAATGAGGGGCTACTCAACCTTTTTCAAAAACCGACCGGATGCTGTAAGAGCGAGCGGAGGAGTTGCTACATTTGTCAAAAACACCTATAACGCCTCAGAAATCCCTCTTACCACTGACTTGGAAGCAGTCGCAATATCGATCGAATACTACACTAGAACAATTTCAATATGTAATCTCTACATCCCTCCAAACAGACACGTCGATAATCAAGAATTACTCGACCTCGCCAGACAGCTACCTTCACCACGCATCATCCTAGGTGATATAAACTCTCATAATATAATATGGGGGTCCGAAACCAGTGATCGAAGAGGGCTAACTTTAGAGAGATTCATGGATACAGAAAACTTGTTTCTCTTGAATGATGGTTCCGGAACGAGATTTAACGCGTTTAATGGAAACATCTCTTCGTTGGACATCACCCTGTGCGACCCATCTTTGGCACCCAACCTTACCTGGGAAACAGACAACGTCCTACACGGTAGCGACCACTTCACTATCTACGTGAGTGACACAAGCAGACAACCAACCTCTATGCGCAGTATTCCAAAATGGAGACTGGACAAGGCTAACTGGGAGCTTTTTGCGGGAATTGTAGATAACAAACTCCGCGTTCTACAACCAGAAATAACAGAAAATGCGATCAGGGCCCTTACAACTTTTACTAACATCCTGAATGAAGCTGCAGACTGGGCAATTGGAAAAACGTCAGCAAATCATAGACAACGCTTAGTTCCATGGTGGAATAGCGAGTGCGAGGAAGCTACCAAAGCCAAAAAAAAAAGCTTTCAACAAACTGAAGCGACACAATAACCTCGAAAACCTACTTGAATTTAAAAGATGCCGAGCAAAAGCGCGGTTAACGCTGCGACGCAGTAAAAAACAATCTTGGGAAGAATACGTGTCAACCTTACGAAGCAATACACCCCCCTCAGAAATATGGAAAAAGATCAAAAACATTAAAGGGATCAATACAAGCCATATGATTCCAATGCTGAAAAAAACCAATGGCACCACGGCTGAATCCCCTGAAGATATAGCAGAAAGCCTCGCTGCACATTTCGAAAAAAAGTCAAGCAACGAAAACTATACTGAAGTCTTCCTTAAAAATATCAAGCAGGTGCAAGAAAGACGGCTGCTTACACCACTCAACAACAACGATGATCCACTCAATGTAAAGTTTACAACGCTCGAGCTTGAAAATGCATTGTCAGAATCAAAAAACTCCTCGCCTGGGCCGGATAATATTCCTTTCATTTTCCTGGACAAGATCTCTTCTGATGCAAAATCATTTCTACTGAATACCTACAACGGACTTTGGATATCACATGATTTCCCTTCGATGTGGAGCACTGCCATAATCATTCCCATTTGCAAATCTAACAAATCAAACTCGGACATGGACTCATATCGACCCATATCATTGACTTGTACTACGTGCAAGCTTATGGAGAGAATGATAAACAAAAGGTTGACCTGGTACCTGGAACAGAACCATCTTCTAGCCGCAGAGCAGTCCGGTTTCAGAAAGGGCAGATCAACCGCGGATAACCTTGTGGTCCTTCGGAATCGGAAATCCTGGAATCTTTCACTAATCGGCAAAATGTCTTGGCAGTCTTCTTTGACTTGGAGAAGGCCTACGACATGACGTGGAGATATCATATAATAGAAACACTTAAAAACTGGGGAGTCGAGGGTAGAATGCTGCACTTCGTCATAGGTTTCTTAAACAATAGAACGTTCAGAGTTGAAGCAAATGGCACTCTCTCCCAAGAAAAACATCTAGAAAATGGCACACCACAAGGAGCCATCCTGAGTGTTACTCTATTCCTAGCAGCCATAAACGAATGCATTAAAAAACTGAAACTCCCAGTGAAAGCGTTGCTATATGCAGACGATCTAGTGATTTACATTAAAGGAAAGAACCTGCGCACTTTGCAAAACTTGATGCAAGAAGCAGTATCGTCGATGGAGGAATGGGCAAATGGTCTGGGTTATAAGTTCTCAACCAATAAGACGAGAAGTGTGCTGTTTTCTAAAAAGCCATCTTTAGTGTCTCCTACACTGAAAATTTATGACAACTATATCACCAGCACTGATTGTATAAAATTTCTTGGCATGGTTTTCGATAGCAAACTAACGTGGAAGCAGCACCTTAAACAACTGAAAAAGGACTGTCACAGAGGTCTTGGACTTCTAAAAACTCTGGCAAGTCTCTCCTGGGGTGCTGACAGTGTAGTGCTTACACGAATATACAAAAGCGTAGTCCGACCTAAGATAGACTACGGTTCCTTTATCTACAATTCTGCCAACAACACCTTGCTGAAGATGATGGACTCCGTTCACAGCACTGCTCTTCGCATATGCTGTGGCGCTTTTCGAACTAGCCCAGTCCACAGTATACTCAGCATTACTGGGGAACCACCGCTCTCAAACAGAAGAAAGAAACTGGCCCTGTCGTATGCAGCGCGAATATCAGAGAATCCCAGAAACCCGGCGCATCGCTGCACTTTCTCCAACCGATTTTCAACATCATACAGGAGCATGAACTCAAATAATAAGCCGTTCTACGAACAAATCAACACCATTTTAAGAGAACATGGCATCAATTTCCCTAAAAGTATGCCCAAACCGATAGCAATCAATCCCCCGTGGACTTTCCAACCCCCAGAAACAATCCTGGACCTTACAAAATATCCAAAAACCGAGTACCCATCCGAAATCATCCAGCTGCAGTTTAAATCAATTTGTTCCGAATTCGAAAATTCACTCGTGATTTACACCGACGCGTCAAAAAGTGAAAGTAGTGGTGTCGGCTGCTCGGTAATTGTGATGGACCAATCGAAGATTTTTAAACTACCGAAAGAGACCAGTGTTTTTAATGCCGAACTATATGCCATTCTGCAAGCTCTAAAAAATGCAGCCAGCGTTTCGGGTGTCCCCGAAGCCGGAAGTGTCCTTCCGGGTCCGGGGACACCTGCCATCGCCCATAGTACCATCGCCCGTAACATGGTGGTCTGTTCAGACTCGAAGACTGCAGTCCAGGCCATATCTCAAGTATATTCCTCCAACTACATAGTGCAGAACATCCAAAAAGAAATCATGAACTTGAGAGCCGGCGGTAAACAAGTCACGCTGTTTTGGGTGCCTTCCCACGTTGGCATCTTGGGCAACGATATCGCGGACCACGAAGCTCTCCAAGCTACCTCATCTTCCAACTCCACACAAGAAGAATCCATGTTACACTGTGACATCAAGAAACACCTGAAAACATTGGTACCAGCCCTATGGAGTCAGCAGTGGTCAACGCTATCCACGAAGCTCAATGAGGTGAAGCCCAATACCGAAGCTTGGTTTCCAACTACAAACCGAAAAGAGCAAGTTGCAATCACACGGCTGAGGATAGGTCACACAAACCTAACACACAAATTTATCATCACCAGAAGCCCTCCTCCCACATGTGATACATGCAACGAGCGGCTCTCTGTTCATCATCTACTGTTAACTTGTAAAAAGTATCAAAAGACAAGGGAGGACACACTGAACAGCGATAACATTAGCGAGATACTCGGAAACTCCAAAGATAGAGAAGAGGCCCTCATCAGATTCCTCACCACCACAAATTTACTCAATGTCATATAAATTGCTATTATATTGTACCGAGAGTTCATAAATTAAATGGGTCAAGGGTGCCTGTGGATTCAAAAACGTCTGTCGAAACTAGCGTAATCCTTTTGTAATAAATTTGTCAAACTTTGACAAGTTACGTCCCATATTATTGATTTCTGATCTGCTATAAGTGTACGAGAATACTTCAAGTTCAAAAATACTCCTCAATCATGTAGGTTTTGTGCCCTGCCGTGAAAATCACATTTAGAATGTTCCGAAAACGAAAACTGTGACTGGTTTGACAAATTACGATAACCAAAAAATTACAGACATCAAATGAACGATGCTAGTTCCGACAGATGTTTTCAATCTCATAGGCACCCTTGACCCATTTAATTTATGAACGCTCGGTACCATATTGCTAATAGCCCAAGAGGCTGAAGCAAGTTTCTTTTTAAATAAAAAAAAATAAAAAAAAAAAGATTTAAGGCTGTCACAAAGGCAAGTTTTATCCAATCCTTCTCCAAAATAAGCAAAAGAGAGCCAAAGCTCGGAAAGAGCGACAGCCTTTGAAAAGAAGCTCCATAAAGAGGTGGGCCATCGCACGAACCGGCTTCCAAATCTTAAATTATAAAGGGATAAAAAAACAAATCAGAAGATCTTACTCGTGATCAAAGTCTCTCTTTCCTTTTTTTAATGTCAAGAAGTTGGGCCTTATCCTAATATAACCTTTAATAATACTAACACAATTTTTGACTCTGGTTGAACCTTGAACCACAAAAAGAATTTCCTCGAGAACTTTGAACCACGACAACTAGTCAAAAAGTAAATGTTGGGCGAAGAGTAGAATTAGGTGTTCGTCGGGTTGAGAAATGATTAGGGGAAACTCATCTCTCAGGGAACAGTTTAGATAACTTAGATATTTTAGCTTGTACTGTGGAGGTAGGACCAGGGCCGCGCCTGGACCTTTTGGCGCTTTCGTGCAAGGTTCAAACTGGCACCTCTTCGTTGGTTAAGATCAGACGGGGGTCAGTTGTACCGCAGATGAAAAAATCTCAGCATTTAGGCGGGCCGGTGCCAAAAACCCTTCTTTTTGAAAAATGCAATGAAAATAGTTAGATTAGAATGTTCACCGCTTCAAGTACTTTAAAAAAAAACAGGTCAAAAGGGGCTCAAAAACATCAAGTGAAACGCATACGTGAGATATAAAATTATATCTACTGTAATATTTCAATGTAATAACAAAAAACAGCAATGGACATAATGGAATATTTGTATGAATAACCATCAAAAAAATGAAATTGCATATGAACAACAGATTATATTTGAAGACAGAAAACGCGCCTACGGCACATGCTTTTCTCTAGGTACAGACATTTCACTTGAAGCCGTTCCAGTTAGATGCGCCTCTGATCAAAACTAATCAACCGAAGAACTTAAAGGCGTCCGCTGAACTTTGGCTTGGGTTCAACTATTTCATCAGATGGCTAAGCTTTTTTTAAGGACAACCTCGAGAACAACAAGAATAATCGATAAAAAAAAACAAGTAGGAACATTTTGGCGCCCCTTGCATTTAGGCGCCTTCGTGCAGGGCACGAAATTGCCACCCGCTAGGTGCGGCCCTGGGGTGAAACACCGACTCGTCATTCCATCGGTAGCTGAAGTTTGCCGAAATGGAGCATGAACGAGAGGTAACCTCATATCCCTAGATCAATTGCCAACTTGACAACGAAAATTACCACTGATGTTGTGGTAGTCGGAGAGCTTTGTTTCCGTTCCAATTACTCAGCCGTTCGGTTGCGCAAATCTCTAGGAACAGCATTTTTACGTACATTTGGCATTTTGAGTTAACTTTGAGTGATAAAATATGCAGTCTTTCAGCCAGGCCAGATGCTCTGATTATAACTATTGTTACGAAGCTTGCGACCATCCCGGCTCTTTCTAGAGAAATCTAGACTTCCGCTTTGCATTCGGGAAGCATCGAGAGACTTCAGCGGTAGGTAACGACACGTCGAGACTTCTGGTGGAGGTGCCGTAGAAGGTACGCGTATATTCTCGACGCAGATACCAGAAAAATGTGCTGGAAACACCAACTGGAAGCATCCAGAACCTTCGATCCCACTATAAGAGAGGAACTCGACCTGGCATCGGGAGAGTTTGAATCGAGCGATCGTCAACATCTCAAGCGACATTGTGAATTTCTAAGCGATTAATAATTCTGTGCGTTATTTAGTTGTATCGGTAGTAGCTAATAAAGTGCAGTTTGTTCACAAGTAAATCAGCGCGTTTAATTTCGAAATAGGCGAACCCGAATACCGTAACACTATTTTAATTCCAAAGCCAACTTCAAATGGAAATTGTGTTGCTTTCATATTATTATCATGTTTCTTCCTTACGCAAGTCCCAGTGCAATGTTTCGGATACCTAATAACTCAAAAGATTATAATTGAACTAATAAAACTCATGGCTGCCTGGAACCGAGACAGGGAGTGGTGTAGTGTCTCTGTGCTCTCTGTGAATGCATGTTGTGACCTAATTTTATTATTCCGGGCGCCCAATATCAAGCAACCCGTTTTATGCAAAGCTAATTTCGTGAATTAGGGCCAAGCCGCAATGTTGTAGTAGGTCATGTAATGGGTTTGAGATTGAGAAGCATCATTAGCCAAAGTGCACGGCGCGGTTCCGTCTGGACGGAGGCCAAGAAGTTTCCTGATACGGTCCAGATGTCGCCGGGCGGAGATTTTTCCACAGTACATCAGTTACTACACGGGGCTTAATCTAGCGGAAAATCACAATTTGTCGCAATCATCCGCACTTATCATCGAACATTTCAAAATGTTCCAAGTCGTCTGTCTTCGCGGTGCAATTTGGAAAAATTTGTTGTTTCTCGCTTACATCAAAACCAAAATTTCCTCTGCAGGATCGTTGGCGATTATAATTTATTTTCTTGATATTTTTGAACTCTGTTCTGGTCGTTTCTTGTGGTGGCCAAATTGAATGTTTTCAAATTATGATCCTGTATACCTATATTAGCAAAAAATTACCGTTTTTCAATATAGCTATACCGGGTGATCATTTGAAAACTATCCACCCGTAATAACTCCCGATTCTCAGTGAATATTTCTTCGAGCAAAAATAGGTCGATTTTTATATCGAGGGGGGACATCATTCTAAAACATACATTTATTTCTATCTTTAGCCCTTCTGCCCCCACCCACCTCAATTTCGAAATTTCAAATGACACTACCTAACTTGCAATACATCAAATCGAAGAGAATTAAATTTTCTTCTTGAAAAACCATTTTGAATTCTTTGAACTCCATCAATCTGCAGTTGTACAATCCTTTGCCGCTGGAAGTATAGAACTATCCGATGGATACGTTCAAAAAGACTGTCTACAGGTTCTTGCTTGACCAGTGTTTTTATAGGGTAAATGAGTTTTTCGCCTTCAAGTATAGCCTTAACGCCAAAGGTTCAATATTATCCTCAATAATATCTTTGTCCTTTTAGAGGACTTATATGTTCCTGAGTGTATATTCCATTTGTGTTAAAATTCATTATTTATTTTTAAATCGACGTTTTATTTATTTAGCGTATGGAATTAATACAAGATATCTAACAGCAACTGTAGTAAAGTGAGTAAAATGTGTGTAAAAGGTGTAAACTGTAAAGTGTGTATAGTAAAGGGGGAAAAAAAGTTAAATTTGTATATCCAAGTCTGTGAGCCACTGGATGACATCAGGGGTAACCGCCACGGAGTCTTCTTTTTTGCCGAGGTAGCGACGAAGTGGGCATTCAAAAGCAATGTGGTGGATTGTTTGCCGTTCCGCACCACAATCGCAAGAGGACGTTCCTCTGATACCCCATCTTGTCTCAGAATCGGCACAACGTCCATGGCCAGTCCTGACGCGATTCAATCTACTCCAAAGGCGTCGCGGTAAATCGAAACCTCCGGGTTTGATTCCCGGTTCCAGTGACTGCCAGTCTGGAAGAACTTTTGCACGCCATTCTTCACTTCGTTTCAAGTCCAAGTCAAAGTCGTTTGCGGACTATATCAGTTCCCATGAAATTGCTGGGCGTCTTGATGGTAGACGTGGCTGCATGGTTCGGAGATATAAATATCACCATGGATAGGTAGTTGGGCATTGTTTGTTATTTTTGTGTACTCGCGAACCAATATTCTCTGCCTTCTGGCATGAGGAGGAGCGATGTTGCTCAAGACAGGCAGCCAGTATAAATTGACATTGCTCGATTCTACAGTATCACTGTACAGGGTGGTCCATCCTAGCGTAATTATCCCATAGCGGTCTTACCGTTCAAGATAGAGAAAAAGATGTAATAGAAAAGTTATATGGTTTGATGGGACCTATAACCTAAAATTATTTTTAGCTATACAGGGTGTCCCATTTTGACGGGATTGACGAAACGTCAATTTTTTTAAATGGAACACTCTATATTTTTTTGCATTTTCATGTTTAACTTTTTCAACTGTCTTATGCCTGTATTTTTGTTTTCCAATTGTGTGGCAGTGCTACCAACTAAAAATTAAAAACTAAAAAAAATCGCATTTTCACAGTTTTCTTAGAAAAATCGTAGCGGCCTTGCTTTTCAAAACTAAGAGATAAAACTTGACAAACGTGATAGTCAAGTCAAAGACCAATATCCCAATGTCAAAAAATTGGGATTTCTTGATACAGGGCGTTCACAAAAAAACATCAAACTTCATAATTTTCAAAGTATCATAACTCATTTTTTTCAAATGGCATGCCCCTAATTTTATAACGTTATCTGATAGCTTTTTTTATCCTATTTCATTTTTACTAGGGGTACTCTACCCTTAAAATTCATTTTTTCGAGTTAATCGGAAATTTTCACAAAATTTGTTATTTTTCTTGGTTTTTTCAAAAATTGAGTTGGCCGTGATGAATGACAGACAAGCTAAATAGTATGCAGCTGTCAGATAGTCAGTTTGAATACTGTCGAACAAAAAAAATGGCTCCAACGCAAAAAGAAAACAAAGTAGGATCCTGGATATCTGGATTATTAACAGAATATCATATCAATTATTTCCTCTCGCGCAAAATCATTTTTCTTTGTTCGACAATATTCAGACCGACTAACAGAGAGTTGCGTACTGTTTGGCTTGTCTGTCATTCATCACGGCCAACTCAATTTTTGAAAAAAAGCAATAAAAACAGCAAATTTTGTGAAAATTTTCGATTATCTCGGAAAAAATGAAGTTTAAGGGTAGGGTACCCCTAGTAAAAATGAAAGAGGATAAAAAAAGCTGTCAGATAACGTGATAAAATTAGGGGCATGCCATTTGAAAAAAATGAGTTATGATACTTTGAAAATTATGAAGTTTGATGTTTTTTTGTGAACGCCCTGTATCAAGAAATCCTTTTTTTTTTGACATTGAAATATTGGTTTTTGACTTGACTATCACCATGTCAAGTTTCATCTCTAAGTTTTAAAAAGCAAGGCCACTACGATTTTTCTAAGAAAACTGTAAAAATGCGATTTTTTTTAGTTTCTAATTTTTAGTTGGTAGCACTGCTACACAATTGAAAAACAAAAATACAGGCGTAAGACAATTGAAAAAGTTGAACATGGAAATGCAAAAAAATATAGGGTGTTCCATTTAAAAAAATTGAGGTTTTGTTAATCCCGTCAAAATGGGACACCCTGTATAGCTGAAAATAATTTCAGGTTATAGGTCTCATCAAACCATATAACTTTTCTATTACATCTTTTTCTCTATCTTGAACGGTAAGACCGCTATGGGATAATTACACTAGGATGGACCACCCTGTATAGCCCAGGCGCCAGGGAAAACAATAAGGAAATAATTGTTTTCTGGCTGGAAACTAGCTTAAAACGATCTGTGTAGCTTAGGTTTTGACATACTAGTTTCCCCCCTTTCGGAAATGTCGGCGTCATGTCGCCATCATCAACAAGAAGTGCACCAGCGTGACTTTTGCCGAATATCTTAATTTTGGGTCATCTGACAGCAAAAGATGTGAGAAGTCATTTTGAAGCCTATGAAATTCCCTACAGTTTGGTTTTTCAATCAATTTCCTGCAACCTATGGTCTTTGAGATAGAGCTTCTGGAAGCGAGAGTCATTGTCGTAAAAGCTCCATGGCCACTTGACTCGAAAAACTAAAATGTCGATGTGACAAAAAAAAATTTGAAATGAAAATACTCGGAAACTCTTCTTGCTATAGTTGCGGTGATAGTCTTAAACTCTTCCTCTTGAACCGTAGATTACAAATATTGAAGAGTCAAAAACGTCACATTGTACATATACAGGGTGTACTACGGGAATCAAATCAGAACAGAGAAATTTGACATATTTCTTCGATTTAGCCTATGCGAAACTCTAAGCACTTATCACAAGTCCAATATCAATATGTATTGCTCTGTAAGCTTCACTTGATACACTTAAGAAGTGGTCAGCTCACAGCCTTCCTGTAAAATGTTTTGAAGGCCCTCTGAAATCATCAAAATTTACAGTAGCAATAAATGTATGTAACAGTATATTATATACCAAGGAACCAAAGTGAATTTTTGATCCTTTGGGTGAAGTTTGTTGTTCGAGCGCCCTTTGGATCCAAATCTCCAAATTGAAAATTCACTTTGGTCCCTTGGTATATAATATACTGTTATATACATTCCTTGTAAATTTTTAATATTTTGATGATTTCAGAGGGTCTTGAAAACATTTTACAGTTGAAACTGTGAGCTGGACACTTCTTTCGGGTATTGAGTGAAGCTTATAGAGCAAATCCATATAGTCCAGTAAAATAAGGATTTAACCTGGAACAAATTAGGGGCAGGATGAAAAAAATATGGCGATGTAGAGAATAAAAAACTGAATAAGAAAAACCAAAGTTTCATTTCCAGTCATCCCGGGAACCATGGAGAAAAAATGGAGAAGATGGAAAAACATGCGCCGCGATCTTTCTTTTGAAACGGTGAGAGAACGGTGAGAGATGTGTGAAAACTGTCAGGGACAAAGTTGTAGGGAATTCAATAATCTACAAAAAAGTCACTGGGAGCATATGTCTAACTTCTCCAGTTTAGCCGTTCATCGCAGTCAAAGTTGCGCGCCGGTCTAGTGAAGTGGAAAAACTGTCCGCGTGACCTTGTTTCTTGGATGCTGTGAGAACGACAAGAGATATCAAAAAATTGTAAGCGACAAAGTTGTAGAGAATTGAATGCTTCACTAGAAAATCTTCAAGGCCATTTATTATCTCTTCTAGTTTAGCCGTGAACCACGTTTGAAGTTGCGCGACAATCCTGTTGATAAAGTGGTTATTCTGGAAAACTTACAAAAACTCTAGACTCGATGAAAAAACTATGACAATGTAGAGAATGAGAAACTGGATCTAAAAAACCAAAGTTTCATTTCACACCGTTTCGGGAAACCTAAGAAAAAAAAAAGGAAAATTTGAAAAATAGTGATTTGCACTCGCAGCTTCCTCATTGAATACTGAAATAAACATAATAAATATAGAAAATCTGAACAAAGTAGCTTGTAGAGAATTGAATGATCTATAGAAAATTCCGTGATGTCATGTATGCATCTTTGTCGACTTAGCTACGGAGCGCTATCAAAGTTGGGGTACATGACTCGTGACGCGTCGCATATGTGGTTAAACTGGCACGACGTTGCGGTCATTGTTTGATTGATTTTGAAACATGATCAAATGATTTGAAAAAAATGTGTGCTTTGTTCAACGTCTGGGTAGCTACTTATTGTTAGAAATATCATTGTAGTCATTATCATCGTCTTCCGAAACGACAATGCAGGAAGCGTCAGAGCAGGTGGCTCCACTGCAGTGGTGGCAAAACTTGGTACACTTAAGGTCAGCTTTTCGGCATCCACAAAGCTTCTCGCAGTTTTTCAAGCATCTCCAGGAAATCAGCCGTAGCAGATTTTCGCGAGCTACGTTATCCTGGGTTCTAATAGGCAAATGTTTAATTTCCAATCCCATTGTTCAGGTGGACAGTTGTTTATTATCTCCGAGCTGTTGTTGAATGATCATTGTTCATCAGAAATCAGTTGAAAAACATATCATTATCTAACGTGGATCACGTTTTTCTATTATATACATATTGTGTTACAAAATACGAGTACTCTCCCAGTTTTAAGCCTGAGTGTCACGATACTGTTTTCGTACTATTTTGATGATATAAATATATGATTAGAAACGACAAATTCAGAAGTTCCCTACCAACCTAGTCTCTCATCCTAGATTTCTAGAATGAAAATATGACGAAAATAGTATAGTGACACTCTTGACCTCAATTTTGCCAAACAAGAAACTTTATACATAACAAAGCGTTCATCCGCGGAGTTACATTTCCAACAATAGTTACCAGACGTTCAACAAAGCACGCAATTTTTTCAAATCATTCAATCATGTTCTATAATCAATTGAACAATGACCGCAACGTCGTGCCAGTTTGACCACATATGCGACGCGTCACTAGTCATGTACCCCAACTTTGATAGCGCTCCGCAGCTAAGTCGACAAAGATGCATACATGTCATCACGGCATTTTCTATAGATCATTTAACCCTCTACAAGCTAGTTTGTTCAGATTTTCCATATTTATTACGTTTATTTCAGTATTTAATGAGGAAGCTGGGAGTGCAAATCGCTATTTTCCAGCTTTTTCTTTTTTTTCTTAGATTTCCCGAAACGGTGTGAAATGAAACTTTGTTTTTTTGGATCCAGTTTTTTATCCTCTACATTGTTATAGTTTTTTCATCGAGTCTAGGGTTTTTGTAAGTTTTCCAGAAAAACCACTTCATCAACAGGATTGTCGCGCAACTTCGAACGTGGTTCACGGCTGAACTAGGAAAGATAATAACTGGCCTTGAAAATTTTCTAGTGGAGCATTCAATTCTCTACAACTTTGTTACTCACAACTTTTTAGCGCACTTCTCCAAACGGGAAGGCGCTTTTGTCCTCGCTTTGTCCGTCCGTCCGTCCGTCCGTCCGACCGTCCGTCCGTCCGTCCGTCCGTCCGTCCGTCCGTCCGTCCGTCCGTCCGTCCGTCCGTCCCCGCATCTAGTCCTAGACGAAAAGGTTTTTGCGAAAATTTTTTACTCCATTGGGTAGCTCATGACCTTGTATCCCGAACCAAGAAAAATCTTGACGAAATAATAATAAACAATGACAATAATAACAATTTAGTGTGACGCGGCATCGCCGTTGAATGCTGCATTTCAGAAGCCGGCCTGATCTCGAAAGTTATCACATGCGAGGAAGTACCCGATCTTATCATTTTACCATAATACATATGCGGAGTTATATTTAGAGAATGATTTGAACTTTATTTTAATGAAAATTTCACATCGGTGCGAGGTGCCGATTAGTAGTTATTAATTTTTGAAAATGACTCCGAAACTACGGCTCGGCCGCAAATGATTTATTCGTTGCTTGCTGGTGCTTGATATCCTTTCCTCCGAACAAAACGAAATTCAATACAGAAAATATTTCAACTCGAATGGGTAGCTCATGGCCTTGGTGCGCGAATCAAGAAAAATTTTGCCGAAATAATCATGAACAATTACAAAAATAACATTTTGGTGTAGGGCGGCTTCGCCGATCAAGTGCTGGCATTCGCGGTAAGATGTAGAAAGTTGCGATATGCAGGCAACTACAATTTCTCAATGAAATACATCACTGCATGTACGGCATTATATTTAGAGAACAATTTGAACTTTCTTTTGACAAAAACCCCACTTCGATCCGACCGTTGGGTCAATTGTTATCAATTTTTGAAAACGACCGCAAAGCCACGGCTCGGCGCATATTACACGACCCTACAAATTTAAAATCAGACGTGCCGAAATAGTAATTGAACATTTTGAAATAGTCAATACTAGGTACCTGAAGGATTATGGCACTCAAATTACGAGAGATGTTCGCTCAATAACAAAAAAAAAGTAGGTAGGTATCACTAAAAATCATGTGACAAGGCTACCATTTTGTCGGTTTTTCGATAAAAAAGAAATGTTCCAATTCAAAAGTGAACCCGATATTAGTGTTCAGGAGGTCGAAATCAGTTGGAGAACATTTTTTTATATAAGTAACAGAATGACGCTTATGTGGCCGGTTTGTCTGTCTGTCTGTCTGTCTGTCTGTCTGTCCGAGTCCGTGCAGAAATTAAGACGCTGTACTCCTTCTCGAGAATTGAAACAAGAGTCTTGGAACTTTTTTCCGATTAATAGCTGATGTCCCCAAGGGTGGCCAATGGGCACTATTTTTGTTATCCATACATCGTTATCATTATTCTCAAAAAACAGAGATCTCCTGTGCACTTCGATGAAGTTGAACTTCTCCTCGGGAAATAAAGCTACAGCCCTTGAAGATTGAACTTTATCCGGTGGATAGCTTAGGTCCTCAAGGACCAAATAGGCAGGTTGGCTTTTATAATTCGGCCGCCATCTTGGCTGCCATATTGAAATTTCTTATTAGTGGAACGATTGTCATGAAACTTGAAACTTACCCTTCTCTAGTACGATCATTCTTATTTTCAAGCCAAATTTCATGATTGCCCCACCATCTTGGCCGCCATATTGAAATCTCTTATAAGTGGAAGGATTTTCATGAAACTTGAGAGTTACGCTTGTCTCGTACGATCATTCCTATTTTCAAGCTGAGTTTCATAATTCTGCCGCCATCTTGGCTGCCATATTGAAATCTCTTGTTAGTGGAACGATTTTCATGAAACTTGGAACTTACCCTTGTCTAGTTCGATCATTTTGATTTTCAAGCCGAATTTCATGATTCTGTCGATATTTTGGCCGCCATATTGCAATTTTTTGCCCAAGACGGTAGAACCCTAATCACTTAACATCTTGTTGATATCTCTTATCGTTCTCACAGCATCCAAGAAGGAAGGTCACGCGGACAGTTTTTCCACTTCACTAGACCGGCGCGCAACTTTGACTGCGATAAACGGCTAAACTGAGGGAGTTAGACATATGCCCCCAGGGATTTTTTTGTAGATTACTGAATTCCCTACAACTTTGTCCCTGACAGTTTTCACACATCTTTCACCGTTCTCTCACCGTTTCAAAAGAAAGATCGCAGCGCATGTTTTTCCATCTTCTCCATTTTTTTTTTCATGGTTCCCGGGATGACTGGAAATGGAATTTTGGTTTTTCTTATTCAGTTTTCCATTCTCTACATCGCCATATTTTTTTCATCCTGCCCCTAATTTGTTCCAACTTCGGCCTAAAAATCGCCTCATTTTACTGGACTAATATTGATATTGGACTTGTGTTAGGTGCTTAGAGTGTCGCATATAGGCTAAATCGAAGAAATATGTAAAATTTCTCTGATCTGATTTGATTCCCTCAGTACACCCTGTATATGTACAATGTGACGTTTTTGACTTTTCTATATTCGTAATCAACGGTTCAAGAGAAAGAGTTTGAGACCATCACCGCAATTATAGCATGAATGATTCTCGAGAAATCTCATTTTGAAATTTTTTTGTCACATCGACATTTTGGTTTTTCGAGTCAAGTGGCCATGGAGCTTCTACGACAATGCCTCTCGCTTCCAGAAGCTCTATCTCAAAAACCATAGGTCGCAGAAAGGTCATTCAAAAACTATTCCGTAGGGACTTTCATTGGTTTCAAAATGACTTCTTACATCTTTTGCTGTCAGATGGCCCAAAATCAAGATATTCGGCAAAAACCACGCTAGTGCACTTCTTGTTGATGATGGCGACATGACGCCGACATTTCTGAAAGGGGGGAAATTAGTATGTCGAAACCTAAGCTACACAGATCGTTTCAAGCTAGTTTCCAGCCAGGAAACAATTATTTCCTTATTGAGCTGATTTTTGCTCCCTGGCGCCTGGGCTAGTAATGTAGTTGAGATCGCTGGATAAAATATATATCTATCTATCTACCTAAATTCAACCCTTTTGCTCTTATCTCGCCCACCCCAACTTCAAAACTCAATAAGCCAACACCTACTTTATGATGCATCAAATTGAAGGGAATGGAATTCTCTTCTCAGAAACAATTTTTCAAAAATTTTCAGCCCTTTCTCCCTTAAATATAAAGTTTTCTCTATTGCAGGAATAAAGTTTTGAAAATATATAAAATGATGTAATAAAATTTGAAAGTTCGGTAAGTACTACCTACGTAACAATATAAAAAAGTTCTTCTAGTTTAGTAGAAGGAATGGAACGAAGAGAACCCAAAACACTAGCTGCATTCCCACGTTGTATTGCAATTGAAATTTTTTGTTTGAGGTTTTTTTTTTGTTGTTCGCAGAACGAGGATCACCAGTGGTAAACTTTAATTTTGAACCTAAAATATCGATTAAATCAGAAGCTTTTCTACTTCAAGGACCGGATGTTTCTACTGAAAACGCTAAAAAGGTGTAAGAATTTTTGATAATTGAATATTTGCGGTGTTTCTTTTGTGCAGCTGTCTCTGCTGCTCAACCTGCCTCAATAGAGGTTGAATGTACATAAGATGCTGCCAAAGTGTAAACATGTAGCGTCCCACACAAGAGACCGGCCCTTGGACCATGGAGACAATGTTAAACCATCTGGTCTTTTACCATCGTCTCAAACCTGAAGGTTCTGAAGGTTCTCGAAGGCAAGGGATGTCGATGGAGTTTAGCGTTCTCTTAATTATATAATTCAACATGGAGTGTCGCAAAAATCTGCCAGCGCTTTTAACACAGCTCAAGCCATGACGTCTTTTGCAGTCCACAGGACACCCACAAAGACAGATATGTTCTTGACAAATGTCGCAGCCCAATCGAAGAGAAGCAGCGACCCGTAGGCATGAGTAGTCAAGGAGAGTTCCTGTATTGGGAGATAGGATAAGATGAAGCCAATGGCCGGACTCTTGTGCAGACACGGCATGTATTCTAGCCAATTGGGGTAACAAAGCTGAAGCAATAAAAGCGTCAAGAAAGTGTTTTATTATTGCTACGTCCCAGTTTTTTTGGCATTCTTTATGCTTAGGCAGAATTTCTCCAGAACAAAGAAGCTTCCAAGCAGTAATAGCCTCATCTCAATGGCATATCTAAAAAATGTCACTATTTATGGGTAATAATTATGGAAGAGACAAGATCTAAGACGCCAAAAGATTAAGCCAGAAATGCTGGCAGACCAACTGCAGAAATACAACGTATACCATGACCACCGAATTTTATAGGTAGAGAAGCTTGAGACCATTGCACACTATCTAATTTTACATTCAAAATACTCTCCAATGTGTTTTTAATTGCACTATCAATCTTTAGGATCTGATCCCGAAATAACCATGTTGGTGTCGTTCTGGGAAGATAAGTTAACTTAGGCATCCCAAAACAATATCTTAAAATAACAAGAGCAACGTGAGGATGCAGGCCAGGCAAAAAATTGAACATTCTATTCATTTCTTTCAACTTATTCTCTAAAAATGCGGCTGTTCCTTCGAGAGAAATTGGAGCTCCCAGCTACGAAAACTCATTTTTCTGGATTACTTTAATCCCTGGTAGGACTTTTTCAAACTTCTCTAAAACTTCAATGCTCTTCTCTGATAAGAAAAGAAGTTCGTATTTTGCTGGGTTGAAGTTTAGGCCAATTGATTGAAATTCTTCTGCCAAAAGCTTTGAATCTTCTAAAACCAATTCTGGGTTGCCGCCCAGTGTGCCATCATCCAAATACCAGACGTTTAGTTCAGATAATGATTTTTTGATCACAGGGTGTATGGTCAGACTGAAGATTAGAGGTCCCAATGGGTCTCTTTGCTGTGCTCCAACTTGAGATTTTATAACATTTTCGCCGAAAAATAGAAGTGAGGCGGAGGAATAACATTGTAAAAGGTAGGGTAGTATTTCCGGAATAATGTTGTTAAGTGCTGTGAGCATTGAGTCTCTTTCAACGCAGTTGAAGGCGTTTTTTAATTCGATTTTGATAAAAATTTTGTTTTATTTTTGGTTTTTAAACATATAGGATCTTGTTGCATGAATTGCCGCCTCACCTCCGTTTCGTATTGCAAAACCCATCTGTTTTGACTTCGAAGTATTCAGACACAGCTTGTCTTGAGATTGTGCCGCAAAGCTTGCCAACAAGACGTCGAATCGTATTACCGACTCTAATTGGGCGAAGACCATAGTCTTTCTTGTGAAGGGCACAAAGGGAGGCGCCGTACAGGAACTCCAAAATACTTGTGTTTACTGATCCTGACAACATGAAGTTACATAATTTAGTAAGAGACTCCAGGAGACGAAGGCCAGAATCCCCAATCTATGAGACAGCAAATCCTTCAAATGTTGGGGTCTTAAACCATCAACTCCAGAAGCTGATCAATTGGGAAAGCTGAAAACTGCTTAAGAAACCATATCCTTGGTTATCTACTGTTGGACCAGGAATGGGAGATTTAGGAAAATTCAAATATCTGGAAGGTGAAGGATGTTTGAGTTTCAATTCATCAAAGACTCTGGAGTTTTGTGGAGCCAGAATATCAGTCGATGAGAGTAATCTCATAGCTCCCGTTAAGTCACCGTCGGCGACTTTTGCTTTGGCTCTCCTTGACACACATCCATTGACACATTCCATGCGTTTGGAGGAGGTTGCGGAGGGTCTAAGTGAAGAGCTCGGAAGTGAGATGTCAAAGTTTTGGATGTTCATTGAACATTTGGAGAATTTTAGGAGAAAAGGGTGGGTGGTGCCATTTGAAATTTTAAAGTTGGGGTGGGTGGGGGCAAAGAGGTGGAAGATAGAAATTTCCCAATGTTTGTTTTAGATGTCCCCCTCGGTATAAGAATCGACCTGTTTTTGCGTGAAGAAATCTTCACTAGGAATCGGAAGTTATTAGGGATGGATAGTTCTCAAATGATTACCCGGTATATTGAAATCCTGTAAAAAAGTCAGTAGAGAGAGATGGCGGCTCCTACCCCCACCACCTCCACAATTGTGGTGGAAGTTGAATCAACATGCAGTTCAATTCCATTATTCAAAACTTTTGACCTGCACTGTATATTAAACCATAATTCAATCAAGCAAAATCGAGGGAAAAATTATTTGAAGCTATACAGAATACAGAAAATTTTCCGAGATCTCCTCAGCGAAATTCTAAAGCAAAGTAGGCAGTATTTCACGATCTTTATGCACGATGAGACTTTCATCCGTAGAATCGTGGTTGAGCAGTAAATGAACTGGCCTCCGAGATCTCCGGATCTCAATCTATTGGATTACTTCCTATGGGGATATATTATCATTATTGTTATTATTCGTTTGTTATTGTATATTGAGAAATACATAATTCCCATAACAGTGGGACAGGTGTGATACAGCCATATAACTTTTTTTTTGTATATCACAGGCACAATGTAATTTTCGATGTTGAAGATTCTCCATTTTTGGCACCAGTACCATCGCCACCACGCAGGAAGCTTACTACGGAGGATCCACACCATGGAGAACCCAGCAATATCCCATGGGGATGATATATGAAAAACCTAATGCATGCCCATGAAATTCGGACCATAGAAGAATTAATTTTGAAAACTGAAAAGGCCTTTGCAAGAGTCAGTGGTGACCTAATTGCAGCCGCTGTTGCTGACGTTCGCTGTGAAGCAACTAATGCAACAAAATGGTGACAATTTTGTGCATCCACTCTAAATTTTCTTACATTTTATTTCCCCAACTATTACTGCTATAACCTATCTTATGCAGAGCATATTTTAAGGAATTCTAAGTGCGCGACCAAAAGTCATGATGCTTCCGTTTGGCGCCGTAGGCGAAATTTTTCAAAATTTAGGCGGGCCAGAGAGTAAACAGCCCCTATTTTTTTTTAAATTACAAAAAACTTCTCATTTAAGGTCATTCCAGCAATTTAATGAAACAGCAGTTAGAAAAATGCTTGAAAGTGCCAGAGAAAAATTTTAAAAAAATTATGATTTTTATTTTTAGAAATATGGCAGGTCAAAAGGTGGTCCTTCGGCCCCTTTCATTCTCGTTATTTTGAAAGATTCCAGGAAACTCTCCCCATCAGACCAAAAAGCAAATTTTTTGAACCTTTGAATGTGTTCTGTAATTGTATTTAGTGTACAGGGTGAGTCATGAATCGTAAAAATTTATCTGCCTCGAAAATGTCGGTGAAAGGTTCTAGAGGTTATAAAACTGATGTAGATTGTAAAGCAACAAATAACACAAATGGTTCTCATATGAAAATTTCGCATGCATTTTTGAAAAAAACTGGATTTTAAGGATTTACGACTCACCCTGTATAGTAAATAGAATTACAAAACACATTCAAAGATTCAAAAACATTGCTTTTTGGTCTGTTCAAAAGAGTTCACTGAAATCGAGACTTAATAAATCTTTCAAAATAACAACAATTAGGCCGACAAGGTGGGCCGAAGGACCACCCTTTGACCCTCCATATTTTCCAAAATAAAAACCCTAAATTTTTTCCAACATTTTTCTGATGCTTTTGACGTATTTTCTGTCACTGCGGTTCAATTTTCTACTCCAAAAGTTGCAAACATCCTGTATAATATGATGAACGAGGAGCTTCAGAAAAAAATATCAAAATTTCAATGAATCAAAACTATTCATTCAAACCATTGAATCCGTAGGAAAAACAATGAATATTGTGAGTAGCTCGACTGTTTGGAACTTTTTATGATCGTGTGCACGGAAACAGCCTTTTCTGGACCTAGAAATGAAAGCTTCGCTTTTTAATTTCGCAAAAACGGTAGTAGGCCATGCAACTCTCGAGCATTGAAAAAGGAGAAAAGAGATTTTCACTTTCAAAAAGAGGTACGACACCATCTGTGAACTGTGGAACAGCTTTATTACCGAAAATATTTTTGACCTCCGCTCTTGCTGTGGCAATCATGTCACTTTGATTTCTGGAGTTGTTAACGATTTTTTTATTATTTCTACAATCTCGGTCTTGTGACGTACGTTGGACAAAAATTCTTGGGTAGACAAAATATAACTTCATTTATGATACTAATAAGGAGTCAACCCTTCTCCTAGAAACAGTTTCTTCCAATTCATCGTCGTCATTCGGGCCACTGGCTTCTGCCGAAAAACCTTCCTCAAACCCACCAGGATTAGGACCTTTTTCCATCATAAGATTTATTGACTAGATCACAATTTTCTGTGGAATTCCAACATCACAAATGGTGAACATTGATTTTTGAACAAAATTTTTTAGAAGTATGAAGTAATAAAATGTAGCAAAGGAATAGTTTTTGACTGCGCGACCAAACTTTGACTACGCGACCAAACTTGGTCACTGGGCGACCAATTGGTCGCCCACTTTGTATGTTATTTTATGCTCTGATCTTATGAGTAAATTATTGTTATATTAACTTCGACCATGTTTTGATGCTAATATTAATAATATTATTGTTGCTTAATATTTCTAACATTAGATTTCAAAAAATGGTACTACTATGGGGTGCAGTGCGGTGGCAAAGTTGTCAAGTTTCTTCCTCAGCCAGCTTCGCGCACATTATAGAAGAATACGTTTGTTTATTGCAATCATGTCGTATTTGTATAAAATTTTCTATAGTGTTGTCAAAACTATTTGAGTATAATTGGGAAGGTATAATTTTTGCGATAACTTGAGAAATTCAATACGGCCGCCATAAGGAAAAAATTGACTATTGCTTGTCAAAAATGATTTGACATTTTTGAATTTTAAGCTCGGGAACAGAAAAACTCAACAGGTAAAATAGCAAGAACTGGATTTTCAGTGTTTTCAGGCTATTTCATGAACGGTCAAAGCTGGCTCATTTTTTTAAAATAATATTCGTGATGGTTACACAATTTTGCAACTTTTTTCAATTCAATCGACTTTGTAGTTCTCACCGTTCTCGAGATACCAATGTGTCTCGTTAAATGAGACAAATAAATAAATATATAAAATGGTGAGCCAAATTTTACCGGACATCCTATACATCGACGATGATACGCATTTTTTTCAATTTCTCTCTTTCTTTTTTCTTGATCTTAATCTTTATACTTCGTCTTTCTTGTCATCCTTCCTCGCTAATATCTCTTTTGTATCTTTTCTTCCAGGGAGTTCATTTGCCCCCTTTTTTTTAAATTCGTCGTAGCGGCGCCCACCGTGGGGCTCCTTAAAACTTAACTTCACCAAATTACACGGTAGTTAAATCTCCACCTCTGATATTCATAATAGAAACACTTAATCATGCCTATCAAATTAAAGCCACTAAACTATCCTGTATCCATCATAATTAAGCTGGTTTTAATACATTTAGCAACAGATAATCAAGATTTGTAATCCTTCAAACATCATAATAATTTAGACATCGATACAGCAATAACAATGATGTTAAGTAGGTGGGTATAGAAACGTAATGGACGAATTGACGTGTTATACTGTGAGAACGCGCTTTATAACTGGTTTTAATTCACCTGCGATCACCTGTTAAGGTAAATATAATAACGTACTCTACAGATTGAAACTATTGTGTGCAAATGTGCTCGCCATAGGTGGTCTTTTTTTTGTGTGTGCGTTATTTGCAGTTCCTTTGTGAATAATTTTTTGATTGATCGCTTCGATTGTTTCCAAATTACTGTTATCGTTCGCCTTAAAACAGTCACCACCGTGATGGCTTTGATTTGCTTGTCACCAGCATACAAAGCCATCGTTGATTCTTTGATCTAAAAGCAGAAACGGTACCATGGCCGCCCGTATTCTGCGAAGGGTTGTATTTGTATTGACTCTAATTTGAAAATCAAAGCTCGCCGTACAAAAATACTTCCATGGTTCATCCGTTTCTGATGGAAGAACCCATCGAAGGTGACACGTCGACTGTCAATCAATTAGTGCGGGTGCGATTTGAGAACGGATATGGCTGGGGAACGGCACTTGGGACGTTTCTTGCATTCCGTTTGCCGATTCGTTTGTCAATACGAGTTTGAAAATAAACATACGCGTTGCGGTCAAATCCCGCAGAAGCTGTAAATTCATCTGGTGCTGGTGGAACTACCGAAAGCAAACGTTTATAGGTCATAAAGTAATTGTGGCTTCATGGCGCTCTTGTGAGTGGATTTGTGGCAGATTGCCAATTCATACAAATAATCATTCATATGCGGTTTGTAAATCACCACACGAAAGTGTCTGGTCTTTGTTTGGCGTTTCTAAATTGCGAATTAGCTTTGGAAAAAGTTTCAAATGCCGGACATGTTGTGTACCTATAGAAGATTGGGTCATTGACAGTTTCATGACCTTATTTAGGTCAGTTATTCAGAAATACTTTTTGTTCATAATCTTTTCTATATTTTCTTATCTTCCTCTTATCTCCTATGCGGCCCAGAACGTCTTCAGCGCAGTCTTTTCAAGACGATTTTCGATATCTTTTCAAATTTCAACCGATAAGAAACGAAAACTAAAACTCCGGTAACAAAAGGCTTCTGAAGGGGTATTCCACTGGTAGGTAACCCTCATGTTTCCGTTAAGTACCTACCTCATTGAAATAGCCTCTTTTCGAAAATTTGCGGAAGCTTATTCCCATGCATGACAGACAAGCGAATATGCCTCATGGGCATGAGGCTCAGTAGCGTACTTCTTTTTTGGAGGATTAGTAAACGCAAGATGTTAATCAGGGTTCTACCGGTCTTTGAGCAGAAATTTCAATATGGCGGCCAAAATAGCGGCAGAATCATGAAATTTGGCTTGAAAATCCGAATTATCGTACTAGACAAAGGTAAGTTCCAAGTTTCATGAGAATCGTTCCACTAATAAGAGATTTCAATATGGCGGCCAAGATGGCGGTGGAGTGTTGAAATTAAACTGGAAAATAAGAATGATCATACGGAACAAGGGTAAGTTCCAAGCTCCATGAAAATCGTTCCACTAATAAGAAATTTCAATATGGCGGCAGAGCATCATTTGTCCAAAATCGGATGTATTTCGATGAAGTTAACATCTCTTGCAAATTCCACTTGAATCCGACCACTTTCAAGGAAATTCAAAATGGCGAATCAAAGATGGCGGCCAAGTAACAAAAATCATTGATCAACTTTATATGATGGATACGTACACATTCGATTGACATTTGCATCACATCGATATCTCTTCTCGTTTAGGCATAATTCTCCTAGTTCTATCACTTTGAAACATGTTCAATATGGAGAATACAAGATGGCGGCGGGGTAGATATCAATCGTCAAAAATTGGATGTATCCTCATGAAATTCACATCGCCTGCAAATTTCACTCAAATTGACCACTTGCAGAGAAATTCAAAATGGCGGATCAAAGATGGTGGCGAAGATGGTGGCAAAGTAACAAAAAACCAAAAGTCAACTTGACATGCTGAACATTATGTACTTTTGATCAGCGTTCACACCACATCGATATTTTTTTTCCCTGCGAGGAGTTATACCGGATACAGACGGACGGACAAAGCGAAGCTAAAAGAGCCTTTTCCTCATTTTTTGGGAAAGTGCGCTAAAAACAGGGTCAGGAAGGAGCTCGCCGAAAAAAAATCATATATCTCTTTGGCACATAGTCAGCAGTAAATACTGCGTCAACGATGTCAACCCAATTGGCATACCCTCGGAGCGGTAAATTTCATCATAGGTACTCCAAATCCAAATGCCTATACCTGATGGACGGGCGAAGCGGTTCGTCCCGGGTACAAATAGTACCAAATAAAGGTGGATTTTTTATACTCGCAGAAAATGAGGATAAAAATCAAAGTAACAATAGGAATAAAAATTAAGAAAAAGTGTTGAAAATGAGCTTTCAGATGCAAGCATTTATACACCAAAATAAGAAATAACAATAAGAATAAGGAATTCCAACTTTCCATTCACTGTTGCGTATTGAAGATGCGCATATATGGCAACAGTGGCGGCATAAAAAAGTCTTTGAGGGCGAAATGTTTTCTAAATTCTGCACAAACCATCCTCAATGTTATTGATTATAGTCCGGATCGAGGTCCGGATGGTAAGCGCCAGCAACCTTGGAGGAGCCAAGATGGCGTTCCGTGCAGCGTGCAGACGCCGTATACAGGGTAAGCAAAAATGCAAAAACTCCAATTCATGAACCAAAAAAGTTGGAGTCATTAAAATCAGCATGTAGGTCCACAATTCAATGCTTGTCAAGTTAAATGAAGCCGCGTCTGAATATCTTTAGCCGTTTCTGAAATATTTTGGATATACTGGTCGGTTTCATGAGAATGGACATTTTCCAATAAATCAGTGTTTTTTCAAGATATTCGGATGAAATTTTTTATTTCCACAAAGAATGACCTCATGAATAAAATGTGATGTGTTGCCACCGTCCCTGCCTACTATTTTCGAAAATATGTCAGTAAACTTGTTTTTTCTTTGTGGCCGCCATCTTGAATTCGCTCATTATGGAGTAAGTGGGAGTTTCAAAACCATCCAATGTCTTGTTCGAGATGAACTACGGAACTATTTCGATTCTTCATTTTTCCGAGATATAATGAATATATCATGAAAAAATGGGATAAGTTTGGAAAATTTGTTAAATTTGATGAATTTTTTCGTTCTTGAATCGCTGTTTCTTTTAGCCATGGGTCAATTTCGGTCTCGATTTCGGTATTAGAGATTTTTTTTAAATATGCCAAATGCCAAACAGATGAAACAAGATAATGGATTGTTTTGAAACCCTATACATATTCATCTTTACAATGGTCATTTTGGTCGTGGTGATCGCCGAAGTGCTATAAAACTCGTGAAAATAAGTTTTACATTTCCTAGTGTCCAATTCGTGGAAGTAACGGACTGGAGAACGGTTGTTTTTGCATTTAGATTATTGATTATGACCACTACTACTAGTTTCAATTAATTTCCAACGTATTCCATGATTAGCAAATTGAAGATGGCGACCATAAGGAAAAAATCAGTTGACTGTCATATTTTCGAAAATAGTTTAAGCGGGGACGATGGCTACGCATCACATTCCATTCATAAGGTCATTCTTTATGGAAATGAAAAATTTCATCTGAATATCTTTGAAAAATAACTGATTTATTGGGAAATATCCATTTCCATGAAACGGACCACTAAATTCAAAATATCTCAGAGATGGCTGAAGATATTCAGACGCGTCTTGTTTCAACTTGATAAGCATTGGATTGTAAACCTACGCGCTGATTTTCATGACTCCAACTTTTTTGTTTCATGAGTGGGAGTTTTTGCATTTTTGATCACCCTATATACGGCGTCTGCACGGACCGCAATCTTGGCTCCACCTCTTGAAATGAAGGTATGGGTACATATAACATTCGTACCAAGTGGCATCGCGGAATCATCAAATGCAAGGTGGCGGTGGTATTTGGCGCTTAACATCCGGACTATTAATCAAGTTACGCGGTTAACTCATGTAGAATAATATTCTACACTATGTTTTAAAGCCTTCCGTGGCTTGTGTTTCCTTTCGTTAATGACAAGATTCTAGCCCCTCCCAAAATATACTTACCGCCGCTACTGCTCAAGAAATTTAAGAATAAAAATAACAAGTTGAATATTTTCAACTTCTGCTCGAAGATAAGCCGCACGAGTGACGAACGCAGTCGAGCTTTGCCGATGATGATGGGGGCTGCTTTCATGCAATCCGCAGTACATCGATGTAGCAAGAGTTGCCTGAAACCGCCTGTCTTTGGGTAGACGAAAAACTCCCACGGGTTGTTTTGTAACGGCGGTGGTCTCTCTAACGGCGGTCCAAACGTGGCGCCATCTATCAGTTATCCTCACAAGTTCAAATCAGTGATAATTGTCTATTACTGCAATAATTTAGATTAGGAAGTAGATACCTACACTACACATGATATTAATTTGAAATAATGCGATGTAAAAAACTCTTTTGGACACTTACCTATTCAAGTATTATTACAGATTAGTGATATTGTATGACACCAAACAAAACAAGTAGAAAAACAATCGCAATAACAATAGCATGAAGCTAAAAACTGTAACTAAAAATTTTGACAACTGTCATTCTATAGAGAGACCTGGGATCTGGTCACCCAGAGAGAGACGTAAGCCAAGTCATTGAGCGAGAGGGTATAGAGAGAGAGAGAAAGCTAGAGCACTAGGGTATTTGCACGTCAGGGTGTGGTGCAATTGCTTGTTACTGAACCACCCTGCGTCACAGTCAAAATGCATGACATGAGCTGTCAATATTTTTGTTCAGGTTAAGTCGACCGTTTCATCTTTCAACACAGATTTTTTCACTAAATTTAACAGAAACTCTTAAGAACTGTTTTAGGCATGTATATTGTATTCCATTCATAGCAGATGCTTTCGTACACCGTATTTCAAGTACTGCTGGCATTTCGTCGAACGTAGGTTTCATCATCCAACTCATTCCCTCGAACACAAATTCCGTTGATCGTTGAATGCAGTAACCGTCGACGTGGTGACCCCATCGTGAAGATAGATTTGTAATTGCCGTAAGCGCAGTAGGTATATTATGTATTTCAGTAGGTACTGGCCCCGAACAGCTGGAAAACCCAAAAAGTACAATAATAGAAGTTCATCAATTTTGCAAGATTCTATACCTGATGGTTTCTTCGGCAAGGAAAACATCACAGCTTCCCGACTCTTGTACTGCTTCACGGTGCACCTTTTTCGTTTTGGCATTTTTAGCCCGGATTTCGGCGATTTCGGCATGCAAAATAATGACAATTCAAGATTGTAAACAAATCGGGGAAATGACAAATGTCAATAGCAACCACGCCCACCCAGCTGACTATGTTTTAAGTTTTGACGAGGCCAGGAAATGCCGAGACACTGACAGAGAATACCGATATATCCCTTTCATAGCTTCGTCTCTCTAGGTACAGTCTCTCTATCATTCTAAGGCTTCGAGCGACACCTAGGAGCAATGTTCCAAACTATTTCTTATTCTTATTTTTATTTCTGGAGTATAAATGGGCAGTTGCCGTTCTTATTCTTCTTATTTTTATTCTTGAATGAATCCACCTTAAGCTACACAGTTTTCTCCCAAAAAGTCTATTTGTATCTACTGCGTGAAATAAACTGAAACATGAAGTCCGTGAATGCCATGTGTCGAAAATCAAAATAGCAATACGTGAGGGGATTCGTAAACATTTCCCAGAAACTCTTTCTCCTGATCCTTGGACCCGAAACCTCGCCTCATCCTCCTTTGATTCGCAACCTTTTATGTCAATCCATCAATTATTATTGTTTTCTCTCTCGCCAGCCCATCAAGTTTTATTGGCGGAAGTCGGTCGGTTGTTGGCCAACATTTTCGCATGCGAAAAAACGCGATGCACATGTTCCCGCAAGTTCTGAGGCGCGAGCATCAATCAAGCGTTTAGGGTTTCTTGGACGACCTCCAGGGATCCATTGCGGGTCCTATTTTGAGAGACTATTCTGGAAAATTGGACGGGAAATCGATTTCACGGCTCGTTATTTTTTGGCAAATTTCCGGTCCGTCATCAGATGTGACGTTTGAAGGGCGGTTTGAAATGCGCGGGTGGCTGTGTGGAATTGCAACATCATAAACAGACACGTCGTTTGAAAACAATTTTATTTATTCACAATGAGTTAGCAATCGATACATTACTAACTTTTAAAAAGTTGGAAAATAAATGATTCCTTACAGGTTGGAAAATAATGTCACTTTCGGACCACGGGCGGTATGAACAAGTGACGTATGATGAGAGGTGATCTGATCTAAACAGCTGTCGCGGAGCGCGGAGTGTTGATGGATGCGTTGTTTAAAAAGGCCGTCTATGCCTACCTGATAAAAACGTTTGACGCGAAAAACTTTGAATAAAGCCAATTATTTGCATTTAAACTGGATCATTGTGAATAAAATCCTATACATACCACGGAGTAAAGCGTCATTACAGCCTACGGGACTCTATCTCACCTCGGCACGCCTCGGTAATATATTGAATCCCTTGGCTGTGATGAGACGCTTTCCACCTCGGTATGTAATATACTATTACCCACCTATCGAAGTAGAGTACTACTGCCAGTGACAGCACCTCCTTTTTAAAGCGGGCTCAATTTTTTGTTTTGGGCAGTCAAATGAGTGAAAACCCTGCAATTTTAAGCAGACAGACACTTCACAACGACTTTCAAACCGTGTCCCCTCAAATACCTTCAAGGTACAGGCGCTGGAGTTTACTGTTAAGATGATAGGCAAACAAAAGGAATGAGTCAAAAACCCTCAACACCCATAATGAAACAGCAGTTCTAGTACAAGCCTTATGGAGAATTTCCACATCAAAAGCTGCAAAGTGCTGACTACTGGCGAAACAGAGGACGGTTTTAAAGCTTCTGAAGATGTTGGTTGATGGCCAGAGGAATCGACAAGCTCATCGTTTGTCGTTTTAACCCACCAAAATGGATGATAGAACGGTTATCTGCAAGCACTACCGGAAACTCAGTGATGTAGTAGCGTTTTCCATAAGAAGAGCTTTTTTATTTACAAATACAAATACAAATACAAATAAGTTTATTGTTTCTTCGGTAACTACAAATATACCATAAACAAGAAAATTAGGCCATATTGAATAACTTAAAAATAAAATCTCAAGTATAAAATATAAGTAAACAAATAATCAGAATTGGGACATGCACAAAATAGGTACAACTATGTAAAATCAAAAACTATTCATTTCTAGCAAAAGCTCTAAGTTTCATTGAACTGGCAATGAGTCTGTAAATCGAAATTGAGTTTTCCCTTGTCATATTTTTCAATGTTGTATGCCAGTCTTTGGACAACAGCTCGCGGTAAGCTTGTCGGATGGGCGTGTACAGTGGGCAGTCAAAAACAACATGTTCGACAGACTCCGGACGATGCATATTGCAAACTGTGCAGTTCTCCATCTGGGAAATCTTGTAAGTTGCACCGTTCACGTATAAGGTGAGCGACAACCTGTTCGAGAGACGGAGCTGGGAGATGACCCGCTTGACTCCCAATGGTATATTGAGATCAAGGTATGTTGCGTTGAGCGTTATTAAAGGATTCTGGTCAACAATGAATTTGTAATCGCTGCAAAACGTGCTGAGAAGAACCCTGTCCCAGTCCCTGAAACTGCTACCCCGCAAGTGTGATTCTGTAATCGTTTGAACTGTGTCGGTGTCTAACTTAAGGAAATTAATTGGTGGGCTAAAGTGCAATTGCGCAAGTCTTTTTACTTGAGAGATCCAGTTGTTTCTTGGATCGTTGCCTGAGGTTTGGTCTAAATGCCACAATCTCTTCAAGGCAGCGAGTGTGTAGCGGTCTTCCCTCTGATTGCTGTATTTCAACATCAAACGTAACGCGAGTTTCAGTATGTGGTAGCCCATGCCCTCAAGATTCAGTTCTGTACGGATCATATATCCTGGTGTTTGCTGTGGTAAGTACAGAAGGTTTTTGAAAAATGAACACTGTGCTCCATCCAAGTCCGCTATTAAACCAGGGCCCCAAACTGCTGCTCCGTAAGTTAGAGTTGGAAGAATTATCGAGGTGTATAGTTTCATTATTGGTACCCATTTCTTTAGTTTTGACTTAACGATTGTTCTGGTTACCAGCCCCGAAGTAAGTTTCGTTTTGCGGAGTCTGTCTTGGAATGCACCCTTAAACTGCCTGTTAAAATTCACCAATACACCGAGGTACCTGTATGAATTCACAATTTCTATTTGTTTATCATTGATAAAGAATTTATCTAGCGAAGTACGGTTTCCGCCCCTGAAAATGACTATTTTAGTTTTGTCAACATTAATTTCCAGCTGACGGTCCGCGCAGTATCTCTCTAGTCCCCTAAGACACAAATTCAACTGAACAGGCGAGTCTGCCAGCAAAACAAGGTCATCGGCGTACATTAACAATTTCACGTCAGTCTTCCCGTCCAGGCTCACCCCTCTGAAACCCCCGCCCACGAGATAATCCTCGATGTCCCCCACAAAAATCGAAAATAATAGTGGGCTCACTGTATCACCCTGAAGAACCCCTTTTGTAACCTGTATTGAACGCTTCGATTCTTCAAAGTAAATATAAGCATTCTCGTAAATGAAGCTCAGAATCCTGATCATCTTGGCGCTAACCCCAGCTGCGTAGAGGCGTTTCCACAGGAGACCGTGTACAACTGAGTCAAAAGCTGACCTGAAATCAACGAAAATCGCGTACACTTTACGTTTCTTGAGCCGGATGTTGTTGCTTACAATCGCGTTGAGGACAAAAATAGCTTTTTTATTTAACACCTCCACTAATTGATGGACCATGCGGTCTCACTAAGCCATACCAGGCATCCGACCAAGCGCGCAAGACGGCAGAGAGAGTGGCTTCTTGCAGAAAAACACGGAAGGGTACGGGTCTTTTTGGTGCCATCGGGCGAGTTATACAGTAGAGGTCTAGAGAGACGCTCTTGGTGTTTGTGTATTTGTAGTTAGGAAGTGTTGCCAGTTAGTCTGGTAAGTTCAGGCATTGCTTTATTCAAAACATCTTCTAAAGATGCATTTTTCAAACTAGGCCCTTCCGTTACGGCCGCTAAGTTCGTAGTGATTACGAGTGACGTGCTGTAATTCCTATAGACCGTGAGCTACATACTGAGACCATACTTCTTGTGGTGATAGCCACCCACATGGTAGTTGCTGAAACGCCAGTCTGCCTCCCCAAAGCGAGTCGTCTTGGGAGCTGCCAGTTGTCAAAAGTCCCCCAAAAAAACCTAATTTCGCACCGTTGAGCCAATCGACTTGAAATTTGGTATACAGACAGGGTCTCGCTGTTAAATGAGCTGATTAGTTTTTGGCTTCCATCTGTCAAGTAGAAGTGTGAAACACCCTTAACCTTTTTCACCTTTTGCTCCTGGCTGGATAGGCAACCCAACATACTCCAATTTAATTAAACTTATTTGAATTAAATCACTATTCCCGCTCTTGGGACAGCTTTGGCCGGTAATCGTCTAGTATCAGGACACCATTCTGTTGTGCTTCCTTCTTGTGGTTCGAGGATAGAGCTCCTGGGCGTGTTGAGATCGAATTAACCTCCAGTTTGAACGCAGTAAGACACAGAAATTAGTTGTAACATCAAATCATTTCATTGACTTCTATTTACATGCAAAGGATTGAAATAAAGTTTCGTTTCTATACCTGACCCTACGTCCACGCTTGTAACTAGGATAGCTGAGTTTCCTAAGTGTTCCCTAAGAGATGAGTTTCCCCTAATAATTATTTCAAAGCCGTCACACATCAATACCCCGATGAACACTTGATTCTACACCTTGACCAACATTTGATTTTGGTTTGGGGAGCGTGGTTCGAAATTCAATCGTGGATTATTCAGATTCAACATTTAAGTTAGTGTTATAGGTTATGTTAGAGTTAGGCCCAGCATCTGGACACCGAAAAAGGGAGTGAGTGACTTTTGCGAGCGATGGGAACTTCCCCCTCTTTTTTCTGTTGTTGCCCCTGTTCCCTACAATATAAGTTCGTGAGCCGGTGTGTGCGGGGCTCTTCCTATTATGAATCTCTTTTCCAAGGCTGCGTCTTTTATATCTGGACTATTCTTTTTGCATTGCTCTTTTCAGGCTATGGTAATCTTTTGCCCGTTTTGGAAGGGATTGGATATGGCCGGTGCCTTTTTGGAGAACTAGACCTATTTTTACCTTGAATTGCCCTTGAAGCTTAGGGCAAGCTTACGACCGCGAGTGTCTATAGCTGGAAACGTAAAACCTAATTTCACCCTTCCAAAAACTTCGGAACCAATGGTGTACGCGAATAATTACTCAAGTCAAGGTACCAAACTCTCATGTGAAGACCCGTTGATTGAACCCCGTTCTGTTTTGTGTGGAGTGAAACCCATTGTTGCTAAAAACCTACAAGGTGCTCGCTGACGAACGAACGCGAGAAGGCTTTGAAACAACTATTATTCCCTATAAATAAATATCGGATCGCTAACCAACTATTGAGTCGTAACAATTCATTATAGGTACAAATTTATCGGACCGTTGCGTCGTCGAATATCCAAGTAGTTATACGAACAGCTTTTAATAGATTTTCCATTTTCCGATTAAACAATCTCTATTGACTCCAGGGAGATGCTGCAACAAATCAATTAGTTATGCGATGACCAAACCGGACGTTCCTCTAGGTGAAACTCCTCTCCGTCACATTCGTCATTAATAAGAATTCTCTTGTACCTAATAACCCAGCCAATATGGAATCTAAATTATTGCAGCCGCACGCTAAAACAAAGTAATTAGTTTCAAGGAGGGGGGGGGGTCGTTGTCCTAAACCGATTATTATTAACAATTGCGACTCTACGGAAAGGTCCAAGCCCTGGTTTGACCAAACGCGATTTTAGCTACTTCAAATTATTATTCGTTTCGCGATTCTCTAAACTCAGCGCGCGTATTCAGAAGTGTCGCCCAAAAGCTCCGTCAAAGTCCCAAATCCAACCCCTGAACTGCAGGTACTACCTTATGAGAAGTTGAAGTCTACCCCCGTGTCGATCGTGGCTTTCTAGGACATTGCAAATCTCACTCGTAGGCCGTCTACCCCACCCCACAAGATCGTTCCTTTTCCACCGCGAGGTACCGTTCTGCGAGCACTAGCATCCAGCACCGAAGCTTAGCTCAGCTGGAGAAGATCAAGACACGACTCCAAAGCAGATCAGGACACATCACACCGGAAGATCAAGACACAACTCTCAAGTCGATCAGGACACGTCGCCGCGGAGCTTGTTATCAGGGATAGATACGAGTGCTCGATGCAGGTTCCTCTTCCAACAGGCAGCGTTCTGTGTGAAGGGTTCCAACCCCAAGGATATGAAATTATACAATCTCGTCGAAGGCAAGGGACGCACTCAGATATTCCTCGGTTACTTAGCGATACCCACCCACCGTCCATAGGTTCTTTCTTAAGCTTGAGCAGCTCCCTGATTAAAACTGTCGCCCAAAGTACAACGCAATGCATCCAACACCATGCAAATGAAGTGTGAACGATGCGCGGTTCAAACTCCTAATAATTTCAGTGCAATGGGCTATGGGCTATCTATCTTTACCGTCAGTGGTTTTAATTTTCACGCGACACGCGAGCAAATGTGCAATTACTGTATTTAGAACTGTGGGATGTACAACCAAGCGCGAGAGGTGCGACGTCACAGTTCCGGGTTCGAGTGCACGGCAATAAGTGGAGAATTTGCAGCGCAGTACACGAGAAGCGAGCGCACATAGGCCGGGGTGGCTGAGATAAACTATTGGATATAGCTTAACTGTTTTATACTACCTCTCGAACTTTCTACGTGTAAAGTACATCGCTAGCGACATCTTTTAACCATGTGGTGAATAGTGTTCCAAAAAAAATTATTTTTCCATTTTTGATCGGGCCACCCTCCATTTTTGTTACACATACCCATGGTGATTTCCTGGTGAAATTACAATTCTCTACCATGGCGGGAAGGGGGTGCTCATCAACCCTCAAAATTTGAATATCCCAGATTTATTCGTAGGAGTTTGTAGCATCCAGATTCAACAAAACACGAAGTAATATATGAATTATTGTTCATTTGGTGTACCTTAGTGGAGAATGATGTAAAAGAAAAATTGAAATGAAGCGAAATTATAATGTTATACTTTATAATGATTTTGCTTTAGACTACGTTGATCAAACATTTTTGGTCGTCCAAATAGGCACCATTTTCCAATTGGTTTCTATCATATGCAACCAAAACATCTTTTCAATCTTGTCATTGGTCAGTAGTTAGTTGTATTTCTCGAACAATTGGACACCCCTTTCAGCAGTATAGTGAAACCACCCGTAAATTTATAACTCAGTCTTTGCCCTGGAGGGAATCATGGATGTTGATCCATATTTAGAAGAAATGTCTTGGGAAGTAGACACTGATATTCAAAATCAGTAACAGGTTTGATGTTATTCCAAAGGTGAAGTCTCTCAAGGTTTCCTCAGTCCTTAGGATTGCAAAATTATTTCTAGACTAAGTATTTCCGTCCCAGGATGGGATGACCTTATCCGGAGGTCAACATGAGGTTAATTTCCTAAGATAACAATGTTCCAGCAATGTTGATATGACAGTATGACATTGACCTTTTGGTTAAAGTTAACCAGAGATGGAAACACTGGGCCTTACTTTGCGACATCCAGCTTCAACATACCATCCAACAACCAATCCAAATACCAACAAGTCATACCGCGAAACATTTCCGCTTTTTTGGAAGGTGTCACTATTAGCAACGATCAATATTTCACTCCCATCTGATTTTGCTCTTATACAGGGTGTACCCAAAATGGTGTTACAAACTTATAGGGAAGATTCCCCATCAAAAATGGACAAGGACAATATATACCTTTGATGTCCTGAAATGCTCAGTTGAAAAGTTACAGGGTGTTCAAGTTGACTTTTTAAAACTGTTTTTTTGACACAAGTTTTGAACCGTTTAACCGATTTTGTTCAAGTTCTCACCAAAGTTAACTGAAATAAGTCTCTATCGAATAATAGTAACGTGTTGGAGAAAAAAGTTCAGGGGCGTAGATAATGGGGGCTGTCCTCATATTTCCCCCCCTATTTTTTACACCCCTAGCTATTTTCCCAAATTGTTCTTATTTTTTTATTCTACGTTCAATTTAGAGAAAAAAGTTACTCTTGCAAAATTTTGATTAGAGGCTTCGTTTTTGAGATATCTGAGTTTGAAACTTTGGAAAACATCTCGAAATTGCCACTTTCCAAGGCCAAAAAATTAGAATAAAAAAAAAACTCATGATTTTTCAGCAGAAATAGGTTCTCTTCAATTTTCTAAGTTGATAAACCACTATTTCCTCTAAGAAACGAGAGCTTTTCAGGGAAAAAAAATTGGGCTCATTGAAAGTGGCGATTTCGAGATGTTTTCCAAAGTTTCAAACTGAGATATCTCAAAAAAGAAGCCTCTAATCAAAATTTTGCAGGAGTAACTTTTTTCTTTAAATTGAACGTAGAATAAAAAAATAAAAACAATTTGGGAAAATAGCTAGGGGTGTGAAAAATAGGGGGGGAAATATGAGGACAGCCCCCATTATCTACGCCCCTGAACTTTTTTCTCCAACACGTTACTATTATTCGATAGAGACTTATTTCAGTTAACTTTGGTGAGAACTTGAACAAAATCGGTTAAACAGTTCAAAACTTATGTCAAAAAATCAGTTTTAAAAAGTCAACTTGAACACCCTGTAACTTTTCAACTGAGCATTTTAGGACATCAAAGGTATATATTTTCCTTGTCCATTTTTGATGAAGAATCTCCCCTAGAAGTTTGTAACACCGTTTTGGAAACACCCTGTATAATTCTCAAATTGTGCTGAATAGATTAATACTGACATATTCCTTCGTGTTTTCTGTGAACCTGGATGCTACAGACTATCAAGAATAAATCTAGAATTTTCAAAATTGGAAGGTTGATGAGCACCCCCTTCCTGCCATGGTAGAGAATTGAAATTTCACCAGGAAATCACTATGGGTATGCGTAACAGAAGTGGAGGGTGGTCCGATCAAAAATAGGAAAAATGTTTTTTTGGATCACACTAACCTTCATGAGGAGTCATTGATAACTGCAGTGGCAAATAAACCAGAGCTGTATACTTTCAAATTACCTCTGCAAGACAGAAATAGCGAAACGGTTAAACGCAAGTGGAAGGCAGTGATCGAAGAGCTAAATAGTAAATATAAAAAAAATTCAACAACAATAGGTTCTTGATAGAGTTTTGCTTAACATGCCTGCGTTTTTCAGTCGATACAACTGTGGATGCTGCCTCAAAGAAGTGGAAAAACATTAGAGATAGTTACCTCGGAGCAAAAGGAAACATCCGCAGGAAAATAGCGTCAGGAGCTTCATCCACTCAAAAAGTAGGAGCTGAATGGATCAGAAAGAATCACAAAAATTTCGATTTGCTACAGTTTCTTGACGACGTCTTTTTTTTAAGAAGGTAAATTGTTTTTGACTCAAAGTCTCATAAACAGAGCATTCAGTATTCTTGTTTTGATCCTATACATCCAATTTAACGAATGGAAGCTCGTCTGAAGATCCACTGGCAACACCGGCGTCCGACCGTCCGATGTTGTGATAGTCGGAGAGCTTTGTTTCATTAAAAATGGGAGGTGCCCGCCATATGGCCTTAAGAGGTGCAATATTTATTTATATTTGCGTGTTTGTTGTCTTTTAACATTGCTCTACTTGGCTTGAGTATACACGTGTACACCTACTATCGATGCTCTTGGCGACGGTGTTGCTTTACGTGGAATTCTGTTGATTCCCTCGCATGCCTGATGCCTTGAAATATAGCATCTGCGGAATCGCCTTTGATAGATGGCGCCGCTTGGAGGACCTACATATTAGGAGTCCTCCTGGGTGTATATTACCATGAGATCTCTGGCTACCACAGCATCGGATAGTTTGACTGAATGCCTGCGCACTGATGAGCCCTCAATAGGGGCGAAACACGTGTCTATGCAGTTTCGGTCCGACCGTCCTATGTTGTGGTAGTCGGAGAGCTTTGTTTCAATAATTCATATTCGAAGTAAGTTTTTAAGTCTCCTGATATATTTTTTTTAACAATATTAGTGCTTTATTATATTAAGTTATATAAATATGTGTATAATAATAAATTGGTGAAAAACTAAAAACGGGAATCATCCGAACGAACGAAGGTCCCCATCACACTCGCTGCATTGGCTCGTTGAATCTCGATGCCTATTCTTTGTGTCAAGAATTTTTTACAGCGAGGGTCTCCTGTCACACGATGAAGTCTCGTACCAGAATCATCCATATTGTTACGTATTTCGCGTTTAGCGTCAGTTTATTTAAAACTGAAACATTCGTTTTAAAACACACACCTTCGCGTGTGTAATTACGGCGTGCTCTGAACCGGTGTTGCCTCCACCAAATGGACAGATGTGTGTGTTACTCGCACGTTGAAGTCTCCAGGTCAGTTTCACGGCAATTTTCGATGTTGCACCCTGTAAGCAAAATGTCACAGAAACATAGAGTGAACAGATTCGAAACTTACGGGAAAAATCATGGAAGAATCATTTCTATTTTTGGAATTATGTTCAAGGGAAAGCCTCCAGGGAGGGGGTATAATTTAGAAGTGAACTCAAGAACGTTCCGACAAATTTGGCTTCAATTGACCTTTCCAATTTTAGGAGATAGAAAATAGATAGTTTTTCGAGGTCACCTTTGACGTTTTGACGTTTATGACGTTTGGACGTTTCGTTTCTGACTTTTGCGGGAATTTTGAATCGGTTAGCTATACTGTTCCCATTATCATGTGGGGAAAGTCACTAGAGCCCATGAGGGAGTTTTTAATTGACGTAGTAATAGAGTTTTTTCGTAGTAAGATGCACGTGTCTGGTGCAGCGTGATCCCTGCTGGTGCTGGTGCAGCCACATTTCCATCAAGTTTGGGTCTTTCGTGAACCGGTGCATGGTTATGCCAGGTGTATTCGTCTTATTCTGGTCTTATTCTCGCACTCGCATAGAGCGACACAACACCCTTGAACCATTTCTGTAAGTATCTTCTCAGTTTTCCACTACATTATAACACACTTATTGGTAAGAACGAGGGTAAGAACAAGTGAAATCATGAAATCCATGCTGAAATCAAATAAGTACACGACAGAGCGCTTGTCAGATTCAAAAAATTTCCCATTGTCAGAAACGAAATGTCATATCTCAAGAAACATAGGGCGTTTTCCAATAACTGCGACAAGACGGATACACAATGTCAAAGTGCACTTGCCAGCTCAATTCTAAACTCAGCCTCGCCAATGTTTTGATTGTGTCGACATGTAGTGCTATTACTGCTATTGGAACGCTAGCTGTGTCAAATTGTGTTCATATGTGTCGAATTGTGCCCTTATACGCCTTATTGGGAAGCGCCCAATGACCTCGATTAACCGTCTCTTATATGCATGACGTCACAGTAAAGAGAGACAACGGAAAATTGGAGACCTCAATGGGGTGTTTTCTCTTATTATTATTATTATTAAGTTGTCAAGTTGTCAAGTAGATGGCAGCAGGGGCCAACCCGGGTTATTTTCCCACTACTTTTTGAACGGTTCTCTCATGGAGGGGGTTTTCCTTTTGACTTTGGTGTCTGCCTGCCGGGTCGGCTGTCATGTCAAGTCAAGTATGGATGTGTGTCGTCAGAGGTGAGGAAGGAATTAGATGGAAAAAACTACGTACACTTGGCTTTCAGAGTAGAGGTCTTTAGTATAGATGTTTTTGAAGAGCATGATTGTATTCTTGAACATGGACAGTGGGGCACACGGCACAGTGGCAGGTAGGTTGCAATAGGTTTCAAATCGGCCGGCGCCGGCGTGCCCGCGAACTGCTCTTCGAGTGCTGTCTCCCAGACGGTCCCTCTGGCAAACATTTGCACGGTCATTGGGCCCTTTCAGCCCTCGAAAATCACCAAAACCGACCAGTACAACCCCACGTTCAATATTTTTTTCAGCAAATGTCAGTCATATGGTCGTTGCTGTCATCTTCATTGTTGGAGTGATCAGTGGCAGGTGACAAAGTGCTTGGTGTAGCATGATGCTGCTAGGCAATATAGCGTTACGCATACACCACACACACAGACACATCCCTGACAGACACACAAACGGGCTGAAGAGATACGAGATACCAACATGGAGCAGGTAGGCTTACCAACCAACAGTAACCTAGTGATAAACCCGGGTTGGCCCCTGCTGCCATCTATCGTCTTCTTCAGTGGCGAAACACCCCATTCAGCATAAGCTGGTTTGTCATAATCATCTATCAACCTGTCAAATTTGGAAAGAATCCAATCATTGGCGTAGAAGTTATGAGGGGTCACCTTGAGTCAACTTTTCTCCGAATGCTTCTAAATTATTGACCCTCATAACTCCTACACCACTGACTGGATTCTTTCCAAATTTGGCAGGTTGATAGAAAATCATGACAAACCAGCTTTTGCTGAATTGAAGCTAAATTTGTCGAAACGTTCCTGAGTTACAAATTTTTGAAATCCGAAAAAAGTGAACTTTGGAGAGCTGTATCTTTGTCATTAGGCCGAATTTTGCAAAATGGTATACAGGTTTTCGTCATATTTTGACGAGATCTACTCACAGTTGAATTTTTTGCTATCATCCCTGAAACACCCTGTAAGTATATCAGCAAACACGATATCCAAATACAAAACTTGCAGTCAGAAGAACGCCTGAATCACCAACACCATCTTTTTTTCAAATCGGTTCATTTTTCGTCTCGATATTCTCATTTGAACGTGAGCGAGTTTTTGGTGTGGACCACTTCAATTTTTCACCTGTTTATTTGTCCAATCATATAAATCATTTCAATCTCCAGGCTTTTGCCATTCACACGCAAGTTTCCCAATTACAAGAAAATCTCTACGCCACTGTTAATTCTGCGTTCTAAACGCAGTTTATTTAGCCGCAAGATTTAATTTTAGTGGTAAGCGCTGCATCGCTTATTGGTTGTTCTGAGGAGGCTGGTTCATAAGAGCCAATGGGCGTCTCTGCGCTTGCGACTAAAGTTGAAACTTGCGGCTAAATAAGCTGACTGAACGCACCTTCACACGATTGCATAGGGGACGATGACGACACATACGGCGCGTATACAATGCGTTTGAAAATGAGAGTAAAATTCTCAAAGTTCGCTAATTTTTTAAAAACAAAAAATACGTAAACTTTTATTATCCTGGAACTTTCTGCTCAAGCAGAAAAAATGTACACTATATAGGCCCATTAAGATAGAACATATTATGTAATTCAAGGATGTTTTATTGGAGCAGAAAAAAAATTACATGCAAGGACCCTATTTATACTATGTACTTTTAATGGACTATCTGTGGTACAGGTATTCTACAATGATACTGAAATAGACTTGAACTTGACTGTTTCCATGGCAACGTCGAATTGCCATAAGTAATCGTTTATTTACGTTGCATAATCTCCGATATTGCGCTAATTACTGACACAACAAAATTCACCAGGCAAAATATTTGCGCCTAATTATTTCGGAGAAAGGTACGAATTTGATGAAACATCAAAGCTAATTGCAATAAACTAGCACTCCGGCGTTTTTATTGAAGTAACTTTTATTAAAAGGTCTGACTAAATAACATGGCAGTAGGTATATCCATCCAAAGGTGGACATCAAGTCACCTCGCCACAAAAACATGCTAATTTTGCGGTCTCATTGGCGCTGTAATAAAAAAAACCGCAACATTGTTTTATGTGCGATTTGCGATAGTTAAACGATACCTACCTACATCGTATAGATACAATAAAATTTATCGTGTGTCGCTACTCTAAACATGGCTTTTTTATTTTTAAACATTTCAGACTGTCATTATCTCTTTTCGATTGTCTCCTGTATGTGTTGGAAAATGGTCTGCAAGTCTGAACTCTTTGATATCGGATATGTTTGTATAACAGAGTCGCAGTCCCCGACGTTTCTATGCAGTATTCCATGTCGCCATTACACACCACACATGAAATGATATCCTTAATTCAAATGATAACAATTCCCATCAATCAGTAGTTTTCCACTAGCACAGACGCCACTGATGATGAGACATCCGATCTCGTGCAGGTCACGTGCGGAATCACTCCAGGACTGGACTGCAGTTCTTTTGTCGGAACTGCAATAAGGTGATTGCATGAAATTCGTTCAACTGATCACCGGCAGGCAGCGCAAGGATCGAGTTATGTTCTGACGTTTGTTAGGGAATTGCATTGGGGCACATCACGCAGGTGTAAGGCATTGTTATAGAATTATTAGAAATTGCAATCTCGTAAACGCCGAATAAAACAGTATGTGAACCTTAATGTGAACAAAACACGTAAAAATGACAATATTCAGTGAGATTAGTCCGGTTGACGTTGACTCATGAATGAAACTTGACAGATGAAAATGACACTATTGGCATTTTGCCATAAACTCCCTCAACATTTTTTTTTTGCCCTGCATCAACAGCTAGGTTATTAGCAGGTTTTTGCCGTCGGGGTTTTTCTCTAACGATAACAATGAGGACGATAACAACGAAGTACTGTAAGACTTGCATCTTTGGATCAGTGGGGAATTTATCAGTGGGGTTTTGTTTCGATGGCTTTCCCGTTTCACCCCTCTTCCCGGGGCATCACCGCACGATAGTAGATGCCCCAGTACTAAGAGACGCGTGAAAAAGTCCATCTGGCCCAGTGCGGATTTGAACCCGAGACCTTCGCCTTCGAAAGCGAGGCCGAGCTCACCGTGCTACCGACTGGGTTCTCCCTCTACATGCAGTCATCCTATTGCGGCTTAGCTTCCACCAGATCTGTTACCACACACTGTTACGCGAAAATTCGTTTGATCAGTTCCTGTAAGATAGCGACAGAAATACAAATTCTACTAAACCGCACGAAGGAGTAAATAACGATCTATTTCCTCAAGATTTCACGAATTCTCCGTGGTCAAACAACAAGCGGTGGAATAATAAAACCTACTTTTGTGAAACCGCCGTGGCAACGTTTCAGGGAAGTGTCACCCTCCCGCCCCTGATTGGTACTTTTCCTGGACTTGACCGAGTCACATGAGAAGCTCCTCGAGCCTTTTCATATTTCAATCCGCCGCGCAAGTGCACTGGGGTTTTGGGTGACCGGACAATTCTTCGCGGACAATTCTTCGCCGGGAACTTTGGAGCTCTAATGAGGCCCAGTGTGATTGTGATATTCAGAGCCCTATCCTCCCCTGGGTTTTTACGAAGCGTTTCAAGTCTTGCTGAGCCCTCTTGTCTCTACAAGTGTCGTTTGTGTTCTTGATGAACCCCCTTGGGTATCCTTAAATTTTCTGGAGATTTGCTTCGCCCTTATGCCTTGGACAGTTTCCCAGACTCCTATTAGCCCCCCTGTCTTCATGCTGGATTTGTAGCCCTATTGAGCTCCTTTTCATCTTGCATTCGTTTTCATAGCTTTAGTTAGCTCCTATGTGTCTTCTTGTGTTGGTCGAAATCCTACTGGCCCCCCTTGTGTCTCCAAGTGTTGTTTGGAGCTCTAGTGAGCCCGGCAGACCTCTCTCTTGCGATTCTCAGAACCTTATCCTGCTTTGTGTCTACAGTGGAGCATTTCAAGCCCTGTTGAGCTCCCCTGTATCTGCAAATATCGTTTGGAGTCCTAATGAGCCCCCTTGTGTCGTCAATTGTCGTTGGCATCCCTGTTTTGACCCCCTTCTGATTTCTCGAAGTTTCTGGAAATTTTGAGAGCTACCTTGTGCCCCTTCTTAGGTTTCTCGGAGCTCTATGTGCCCCCTGTGCTCTCGTGTTTTATTTGTAGCCCTGCTGAGCCTGAGCCCCTTTTTCATTGCTTTAGTTTTCAGAGCTTTAGTTAGCTCCGGTGAGTCTTAATGTGTTGGTTGAAGTCCTACAGAGCCCCCTTTGTGTCTCTGAGTGTCATTCGGAGCCCTAGTACCAGGTCTTCTTGCGATTTTCGGAGCCCTATCCTCTCTTGTGTTCTACAGCATTCCAAGCCCTGCTATTAAGCCCCCTTGTGTCGTCAATCATCGTTTGCAGCCCAGGTGACTCTCTTCTGATTTCTCGAAGATTCTGGAATCTTAGGAAGCTCCCTTGTGCCCCTTCTTAGGTTTCTCAGAGCCCTATGTGCCCCCCCTCCCCTGTGTTTTCATGTTTCATGTGTAGCCCTGTTGAGCCCTTTTTTCATTGCTTTAGTATCCAGAGCTCTAGTTAGCTCCTGTTAGTCTTTATGTGTTGGCCTGCAGCAGGACACCCTTGTGCCTCCAAATGTCATTTGGAGCCCCAGTGAGCTCTTTTAAACCGTAACAGGAACGAACTTCTTCTGAAAGAATTTCGCCGGAACCAATTTCCCGGAAATAATTTCCCCTGGAAGGAATTTCGCCACAGGAATTCCACCGGAATGAAGTTCCCTCGGAAATAATTTCCCCTAGAAGGAATTTTTTCGGAATTAGTTCCACCGGAATGAACTTCCCTCGGAAATAATTTCCTTCGGAAGAAATTTCCCCAGAATCAATTCCACCGCAATGAACTTTCATCTGAAATGATTTCGCTTGGACGGAACAGCATCTGAAAACACAATATCTAATTTCCCCTTTCTTCTAGGACGTGACCGGACAATTCATCGCCAAATAATATTTTGCCCTTTGTCTTAGCTTTTGTGTTTTCTCGTTGCTTTTCGAATGTAAGGCCCCTTTTGCAGTCTCCTATTATCAAGATCTTCATTCGGCCCCCACTATTCTGTCTTTGATGTAATTTGAAGCCCTGCTGAGCCCCCTTCATGTCATTTTTCATGACTTCCGGAGAAGCAAGCAACGTAATGCCGATATGCCGTCATATCATGTTTGGAGCCCTATCGGGCCCCATTGTATCTTCAAAAGTGTAGCTGGATTCCTGTTGAGCCTCCTCATGTTTTTTTTTATGGCTTTCGGAGTAGGTACCTACCAGTATGCTTCATTTTCCGTTATTCTGTTCTACGCAGAGGTCCATTGGGCCCCTTTGTGTCTTCAATACCGTTTCAAGTTCTGTTGAGCTCACTTGCACTTTTTTGAGGCTTTCGAAGCACTAGTATGCCCCTTGTGCCTGTCTGTGGTAATCGGCCTGAAATCGGGTCCCCTTGTGTCTTCACGGATAATTTCGAGCCCTAAATGACTTATGTGCTTCATGGCTTCCGAAATTCCACACTATCCTCTTTTGCCATCTTGTGTTATCCAGGCTCCAGTGGCCCCCTTATTGGGTCTTTAATTTGATTTGAAGCCCTGCTGAACCCCCTTGCTTTTTTATTTACTCTCAGAGGCTGGTAATCACCCTTCTGTCATCATATTATTCGGAGTCCTTTGGGGCCCCCTTGGGTTCTCAAATGTAGTTGCAGCCCTGATATGAGTCCCGGTATGTGTTTTTGTGGCATTCAGAATTCCAGTCAGGGCTTTTTTGTCTGTTTTTATTCAACAGAGCTCCATCGGGCCCCTTTGTCGTTTTTTCATGACTTTCGGAGCTCTATCCTACCCCTTGTGCCTTCTCCAAACTAAATGTCTACTTTTGAGCCCTAATCAGCTCACTTATGAGATCTTTGGCTTTAAGAGTACCAGTGAGCCTCGTTTTGCTTTCTTTTGTTATAGCCCCTAGGGTCCCCTTGTATAACCAATATCGTCTGAAGCTCTACTGAACCCCCTTGCATTTTCCCGTGGCATTCGGATTTCTCTGAGGCCCCCTTTTGCCGTAAAGTGTCATCGTTTGGAGACCTAATGAGCCCCCTTATGGTTTTTTGTAGCTTCCAGAATTCCAGTAAACCCCCTTCTGTCTCCTTTTGTTATACCAAGCCCCCTGCCCCCCTTGTGTCACCAATATTGTTTGAAGCCTTACTGAGCCACCTTACATTTTTCCGTGGTTTTCGAATCTCTATTGTGGACCCTCTTGTGCCCTCATGTGTCATTTGGAGCCCTGATGAGCTTACGTTTTTTCATAACTTTCAGAGCTACAGTAAGCACCTTTCTGCCTTCTTTTATTCAGGGCTTCATTGGTCCCTCACGTGGTTTTTCCATGGCTTCCGGAGCTCAATGGGGTTCGGTGAATTTATTTTGAGGGAAACTCAAAATAACGGAATTTATTCTAGGGGAATTCTTTCCGAGGGAATTTCATTCCGGTGGAAATCATTCTGGGGAAATTCCTTCCAGGGAAAATCATTTCCGAGGGAAGTTCATTCCGATGAAATTAATTCTGGGGAAATTCCATCCAGGGAAAATCATTTCAGAGGGAAGTTCATTCCGATGAATTTAATTCTGGGGAAATTCCTTCCAGGGGAAATTATTCCTGAGGAAAGTTCATTCCGGTGGAATTACTTCTGGGAAAATTCCTTCCAGGGAAAATTACTTCCGGAAAATTAATTCCGGGGAAATTCGTTCCTGGATTCCCTTTAAACCTTCGTCGATTTTTAAAGGCCTCTGCTCTCTTGTGTCTACATTGAAACATTTCAAGCACTGTTACTGTTAAGCCCTCTTGTATCTTCAAATATCGTTTGGAGTCCTAATGAGCCCCCTTGTGTCGTCAGTTATTGTTGGCATCCCTGGTGATCCTCTTCTGATTTCTCGAAGTTTCTAGAATCTTAGAAAGCTCCTTTGTGACTTATTAGGTTTCTCCAGAGCCCTTTGTGGCCCAGCGACGGCGCCAGCATTTCTTGAATGGGTGGCCTAAAAAAGGCACACTATTCAGGAAGGTTCAATCCGCCATCCTCCAAACAACTTTTTTTTCTTGATAAAAAAACAGTCAAGCGCAATAAAGTTTTATTTAAAAAAGAAACAAAAAAAAACAACGGTTCACGTTCTAATTTTGGTTTGTTTCCGAGACATTTTCTGAGAAATCGGGTGGGCACGCGGGTGGGCACTTATGATTTTAGGGGAGGCACGTGCCCACCCTGGCCACCCCCTGGCGCCGTCGCTGATGTGGCCCCCCTGTGTCTACATGTTTCATTTGTAAACCCTGCTGAGCTCCTTTGTACATTGCTTTAGTTTTCCAAGCTCTAGTTGGCTCCTGTGTGCCTTTGCGTGTTGGCGATATCTTGCAGGGCTCTCTTGTGTCTCCAAGTATCGTTTGGAGCCCTAATGAGCCCTCTTGTGTCGTCAATTATCGTTTGCAGCTCTGATGACCTCCTTCTGACTTCATGAACCATCAGTAATTTTGAAAAGTTTATTGTTCATCCTTGGATTTCTCAGAGTCCTGTGTGCCCCCCTTGTGTCTTCATGTTTCATTTGTAGCCCTGCTGGGCCTCCTTTCCATCGCTTCAGTTTTCAAAGCTCTAGTTAGCTCGTGTGAGTCTTTATGTGTAGGCTGAAGTCCTACAAGACCCCCTTTGTGTCCCGAAGTATCATTTGGAACCCTAGTAAGCCCCACCCATTGCGATTATAAGAGTCCTATTTTCCCTTGTATCTACATTAAGCGTTTCAAACCCTGCTGAGCCCCCTTGTATCTTCAAATATCGTTTGAAGCCCTATTGAGCCCCCTTGTGTTTTCAATTGTTGTTTGTAGCACCGGCTGCCCTGGTGACCTCCTTCTTATTCGCCGATATTTCTGGCATCTTAGAAAGCTCCCTTGTGCCTTCTCAGGTTTCTTGGAGCTCTATTAGCCCCCCCCCTGTGTTTTCATGTGTCATTTTTAGCCTCGTTGAGCCCCTTTTTAACCTCTTTTTCGGAGCTCTAATCAGCTCCTGTGTCTTTCTTCATGTGTTGATCGGAGCTCTATAGCCCCCTTGTGCCTTTAGGTGTCATTTAGAGCCCTAGTGAGCCCCATTAGGCCTTCTTGCGATATTTACAGCGCCATCTTCCCTTGGTCTACATTGTAGTGGTTTAGACCGTGCTGAGTACCCTTGTGTCTTCTAATGTCGTTTGGAGCCCCATTGAGCCTCTCATGCCTTTTTATGTTATTCGAAGCCCTATCTAGCCTTTGTCTACATTGTGGCAATTTCAGCCCCGCTAGTACCCTTGTCTCTCAAAGTATCGTTGGGGGCCCTAGTGAGCTCTGCCAAGTCTTCTTGTGATATTCAGAGCCCTATCCTCCCTTGTGTCTACATTGTAAAATTTCAAGTCCTCCTGAGCCCTCCTGTGTCTTGAAGTGTCTTTTAGAGCCCCAATTAGCCCGGTCATGCGCGGCCCAAGTAGCACATGATGTTGGTGGAAGTTTGGTTTTGTATTGGCCCAATATTGATCCAGTTTCATTGTTAATTCGATAGCACGCCAATGTTGGCCCAATACTCTTACCAGCAATATTGCAAAACCAGTATCGGCCCAACATTGATTCACAAGTTTTTGCCAATGTTGAGTGAGCCAATATTGATCCAACATTGATCAGCAAGTTTACGCCAATATTGGATTAACCAATATTGATCCAACATTGATGCACAAGGTTATGCCAATATTGGTTAAACCAATATTGCCCCAACGTTGATTTACAAGCTTCCGCCAATGTTAGATAAGCCAATATCGCTCCAACGTTGATTTACAAGCTCCCGCCAATGTTGGATGAGCCAATATTGCTCCAACGTTGATTTACAAGCTCACGCCAATGTTGGATGAGCCAATATCGCTCTAACGTTGATTTACAAGCTCCCGCCAATGTTGGATAAGCCAATATCGCTCCAACGTTGATTTACAAGCTCACGCCAATGTTGGATGAGCCAATATCGCTCCAACGTTGATTCACAAGCTCCCGCCAATGTTGGATGAGCCAATATCGCTCCCAATGTTGATTCACAAGCTCCCACCAATGTTAAATGAGCCAGTATTATTTAAAGATTGATTTACAAGGTCATGCCAGTATATTGGTCTCCCTCTCCCTCTCCATCAACCAAGAGGTACCCGATTCGAAATTCGGCCGTTTCGGCTGGCTAGCCGGTTGGAATTTTTAGTCAAATCAAGTCATCAGAAATCAGGATAAAACTGCAATACCTTTCTACTGTAAGCAAGATACCTTCCATTCTGAACAAAAGAGTATTATACTATTTTTTCTCGTCGGAAATCAAAAGTACACATGAGAATACTCAGGCAGAAGTATCTATAGAAAAAATTATTATTTGATTTATTAAAAGAAAAATTATAGAGTTTGGCCCGTGATATCGGCGTGGCCTCGGGCGTGACGTACTCCCGGGCCAAGATGTGCTATTTATTGGTCGTGATATCGAAGTGTTGATATATCAAAGAGCTACCTACGACTTTTCCTTGCGCATGCACGCAAACAAAATAGGAGGCGAAACCTGATTTTTCAAATTTGTGACACTGACACATAAACTTTCCCTGTGAACCTTCGAAGCATCGAGATGGAATCTAGTTTTCCGCAAGCTTTTTCGGATAATCTTCCCCCAGTAGATAGTGAAATGACAGCACAATATTTTGTTAATTATTCTGACTGCATGAGTGCCGAAATGAGAGAAGTCAAACTCACGAGGTAAGTACCCCCATGAACTTACTAAAATAACTTCAATCGAATCTGTTTCCAGCAGGTTCTTGTCCTTAAATAAGAAGGTGTATCTTTTTTGTAGGGCTCGGCGAGAACACTACGGAGATGAAGCCACTGGATTCGTTCAAGTTTGAAACGAAAAAGCAGGTGTGAAGTTAAATGATACGATCACCCATCACACACAAAACTCGACAGACAGATTACCACCTTTGTGTGGACATGGATGAGGACCAAGAAAAAATTATTTTCTTCAACATGCACAGACTGTTAGCAGCTCAAGGTAGTTTCCCATCAACGCAGACATGACCATGGCATTTAAAAAATTAGGAATACCAAAAAGAATATAGCTACGATAAATCAAGAAGCAAAACGGTAGCTACTAGTAATAATAATAATAATTACAGATGGATGCAAGCATTCAACAGCCTTTCTATTTTGGTTGCACCATAGAAGTGTACAACCAGCCACAACCTCAACAGTGCGTACCTACTACTGGAAGTCTTCAAATTAGCAAGAGCTGTAAGAGAGCAACTTCTGTCAAAATATCCGATTTCGTGGAAATTGAGGATTAGGAATTGAAAACTGATGACCATGCAGATATAATATGTAACTGGAGAATTTATAGAGGTCGCAACAAAGACACTTGACGTAAGGCAAAGGGCATGTTTCCGAGAGCCATTTGCCAAATAAGTTGATGCAAAAGACGTCACCGCATCAGCTGTCGCTTATATTGAAGAGTTAGGTGCACTCAACCAAAATACTTTGTACATTTTTGTATACAGTAGTTAACCGAGTAGTCTTGTAGTCTTGTGTTGAAACAGAAATTCAAACCAGGTCACAAGCGGACTCCTCTCTCTAGACTAAGCTGCAGTATGGCAGAATTCAAGCCCCTGTTACCCGCACGAAGCTTCCAGGTGCATAACTCAAGATGGAGTTTTGGTTGAAAAATTTTTGGGGGACTAAGCCACCACTTTACTCAAGTGCTGCAAAGAGGCTGTACAGTACTGATTCTGGAAATCGTTAGTTTTATAGTGACCAGTGTTGTTATTCATCAGAAATATGTTTTTCTTTCATCACAACCTTCACTTTTTCAAATTAAAACTACCCATACCTATTTGTGCAATTTTGAAATAAATTATTGAGATAATATTAGACTAATTATGTTTTCTTACTACTACTAGCTGTAATTCGTGAAGTACGTTATTACTAATGGTGCTATTCTGTAAAAAAAGTAAAATCGATGTAAGCGCTACATCGCTGTAAACTGACAACAGTGATAATGTTTTGCATGGTCACATGTGTCATCTTACAGCGATACAGCGCTTACATCGATTTATCTTTTTTACAGAATAGCACCAATAATGTACTCACTAATTATGCTATTGGGCCAATATTGTGGAATGTCCACATTCTTTATTGGCCCCATATTGGCTCCTGTTATTGATTCAATATTGTCATACATTGTTGGGCCAATAATGGCATATATTGATGGTTCAATATTGCTATTTGTTATCGGGCCAATATTGCGGAAAATCCACATTTGTTATTGGCGCAATATTGAGAAACTAGGTTGGGCCAATATATTCTAGACATTGGCCCAATGTTGGTCCAATATGGTTGTGCTTCTTGGGCTGGAAGCCAATAAAAACATGAGTGGGCCAATTAGGCTCCATCTCGGGCTCTGAACTACAATGGGGGCCCGACAGGGCTCCGAATATCACATCAAGGCACAAGGCGTTCACTTATGCTTCGAAAGTCTCGGAAAGATGTAAGGGGGCTCAGCAGGGCTTCAAAAGACATTGAAGAAATAAGGAGGTACAATGGAGCTCTGGATAACAAGTAGGCAACAGGGAGCTTACTGGAATTCTGATAGCCACGAAAAAACATAAGGGGGCTAACTAGGGTTCCAAACTACACTTCAGACACAAGGGGCCCGATATAGCTCCGAAAGCCATAGAAAAACTATAAAGGAGGCCCAATGAAGCTATATAAGAAGAAGGCAAAGGGGGGTCACTGGAATTTTGATAGTCACGAAAAAACATGATGGGGCGCATCGGGGCTCCAAATTATACTTGAAAATACAAAGAGGATCCAATTTCGGGCCGAGTATCACATAAACGCACAAGGGGCTTACTAGTGCTCGGAAAGCTTCGGAAAAGCGTAAAGGGGCTCAACAGAGCTTCGAACGGTATTGAAAACACAAGGGGGCCCATTGGAGGTCTGTGTAACAAAATAACTGGAAATTGGACTTACCGGTACCTATTCCGAAAGCCATGAAAAAACATAATGAGGCATAACAGGGTTCTAACTACACTTGAAGATACAATGGGGGCCAACAGGGCTCTCAACATGACATGATGGCACACCGCTGCTTGCTGCTTCGAAAATCATGAAAAATACAAGGGGACTCAGCAGGACTTTAAATTATATTGAAGACAGAATGAGGACGATACTTTAGAGGACAATAGACTCGTTATCGGGTGGGTCTGAAATTCTATATTTATATCTGAATATATATTCTATAATCTATCATCTATATTTTTGCCCAGGACGTTATTGGAGGGGATATTATTGATGGGGATATTTTTGGCTGGGATATTATTACCTGTATATTTGTGGTGGGATATTTTTGGCTGGGATTATTACACCGCACCGTAACAGAATTATTAGTTTCGCATGAACAACCGGATGTTCCTTTGGGTGAAATTCTTCTGCATAATATTATTCAATGATAATTATCATACTCTTGTTGTACTTGATAACATAATAGAAATATTTATAAATGTCCAGCTTTGACTTTGACTTGACTATCACCATGTCAAGTTCTATCTCTTAATTTGAAAATCAAGGCCTTACAATTTTTTTAAGCAAACTATCAAAATGCGATTTTTTTTGTTTTAAATTTTTAGTTGGTAGTACTGCCAAACAATCAGAAAACGAAAATACAGGCATAAGACAGTTGAAAAAGCTGAACCCAAAAATGTAAAAAAATATAGGGTCTTCTGTTTAAAAAAAATGACGCTTCGTTTATCCCGTTGGAATGGGACACCTGTATAGCCGAAAATAATTTTAGGTCATAGGTCTCATCAAATCATGAAACTTTTCTGCTTCATCTTTTTCTCTATCTTGAACGGTAAGACCGCTATGGGATAATTACGTTAGGATGGACCACCCTATATGTATAATTTTTCTGCTCAATTTTACACAAAAAAGGTCCGTGGAGGTGCCTACCTCAATTTTTGCAAAAAAAACTGAAAATTTGCTGATTTGGGGGCATAGTTTAGGAACTTTCTGAATGCCATAAGTACCTTAGCTTAGTAAAACTTACAATTTATTCTTGACACCTTGTTTCTGAACATTGAAAATCAGGCGGCTTTTTCTTCTGAGTCCAGATATATGATTTGACATCACTGAGTAAGATCATATACAGGTGTTCACATGAACACTCTCACCCCAGATTTCTCCCCGCAAATTTTTTTTCAAGGAAAACGCCGGAACAGGTCAATTTTCATCGACGTAGATGTCCTCATTACAGTAAAAATCGACCGGTTCCGGCGTTTTCTTGAAAAAAAATTGGCGGGGGAAAGGGGAATGAGAAATCTGGGGTGGGAAGTGTGAAAATGAACAACCTGTATATGATCTTATTCAAATATCAAATTATATATCTGGACTCAGAAGAAAGAGCCGCATCATTTCTAATATTCAGATACAAGGTGTCAAAAAAAATTGGAAGTTTTTTTGAGACTTACCTACTATGAGTATACTATGAGATATGGAAGAAATTTGGTGGCCAAATTGGAATTCTACTGGAAAAATGAATGGAAAAAACAGGCGGGGGGGATCTCGGTGGATCACCGTGTACACGAAATCCTCGACGAAATCTGCCTTACAGCAACTTGCAGGTTCTGCATAAATGAGGGCTTGCACCCGGAAGATGAGCATGTTATGCAATAAATCAGATAGGTACTACACTGCTATTAGATAGGCTGTACCTCGGGCTGTACTTACGCTATGGATCCTTTATGCAAAACAAATTGAAATGCATTACTAATATCGAGTGGCATTTGGTAGTAGTGTTCAGTAGTACAACAATGGTAGTACCTACCTACCTCAATACCGCTCGATGCTCTATCCGTACTCCCAGCATGAGTTCACGAGCAGTAGGTACCTACTACCTATTAGGCATAAAATCTAATGAACTTAAACCTCATTGCATAATACGACGGCCCACGCACTTGAAAGATTTATGTTCTACCGCCAGATGTCCTGCAGCCGTGTGTAGCTTCCACTTTATTGATATTATTATTAATTTCATCATTAGAAATAGCTTCGGGTTCTTTAACAATAAAGTTATTAATTCATCAACTTTCATACATAAAGAACGGCCAATCAGTAGCTAACAAAGCAAGGTCGTGACACGGTATTCGACTTAATGGTAGTTTTTATTAATCTTTGATTCATCCTCCTGATGATAATGCTCTTGATTCTTTCTTACACAATACTGCGGTAGTAGGTACCAATCAAACTGTTAATAGAGACATTGTTGAAAACGGAGTTCACAGGGCGGGAGTGAGATCAGGTAGTTCTATCCTATTCAACTGTTCACTGTTCAAAGCGTTATAATGGCTGTATCTCACCTGTCCAACTGTTTCTCACCTGTCCCACTGTTATGGGAATTATGTACTCCTAAATATGTATACAATAAACGAATAATAATAACAAGGTAGTTCTATTCCATTGCTGCGAAACTTGCTGGAGACTCCAACGCGTGAGTAAGACACACACCTGCACAATTGGCGGAGGAGCCGTGCATCGAGAGCACATATTCGCGAAGCCATTCGACTTTTGAATAGAGCAGCAAGCGATGCTGACACGTCCGGAAAATAACGGAAGCGGCGAGAGCTTTCGAAGCCTTCAATTGGTTGCCATTGGCCACAGCCACTGCAAAACCCTGGTGCTAGTACAATTCTTCGCCGACAATTCTTCGTGGGGAAAATTTTTCGCCGGACAATTCTTCGCAAGCTTTGCGCCCCCCAAGAAGCACAACCATATTGGACCAACATTGGGCCAATGTCTAGAATATATTGGCCCAACCTAGTTTCTCAATATTGCGCCAATAACAAATGTGGATTTTCCGCAATATTGGCCCGATAACAAATAGCAATATTGAACCATCAATATATGCCATTATTGGCCCAACAATGTATGACAATATTGAATCAATAACAGGAGCCAATATGGGGCCAATAAAGAATGTGGACATTCCACAATATTGGCCCAATAGCATAATTAGTGAGTACATTATTGGTGCTATTCTGTAAAAAAGATAAATCGATGTAAGCGCTGTATCGCTGTAAGATGACACATGTGACCATGCAAAACATTATCACTGTTGTCAGTTTACAGCGATGTAGCGCTTACATCGATTTTACTTTTTTTACAGAATAGCACCATTAGTAATAACGTACTTCACGAATTACAGCTAGTAGTAGTAAGAAAACATAATTAGTCTAATATTATCTCAATAATTTATTTCAAAATTGCACAAATAGGTATGGGTAGTTTTAATTTGAAAAAGTGAAGGTTGTGATGAAAGAAAAACATATTTCTGATGAATAACAACACTGGTCACTATAAAACTAACGATTTCCAGAATCAGTACTGTACAGCCTCTTTGCAGCACTTGAGTAAAGTGGTGGCTTAGTCCCCCAAAAATTTTTCAACCAAAACTCCATCTTGAGTTATGCACCTGGAAGCTTCGTGCGGGTAACAGGGGCTTGAATTCTGCCATACTGCAGCTTAGTCTAGAGAGAGGAGTCCGCTTGTGACCTGGTTTGAATTTCTGTTTCAACACAAGACTACAAGACTACTCGGTTAACTACTGTATACAAAAATGTACAAAGTATTTTGGTTGAGTGCACCTAACTCTTCAATATAAGCGACAGCTGATGCGGTGACGTCTTTTGCATCAACTTATTTGGCAAATGGCTCTCGGAAACATGCCCTTTGCCTTACGTCAAGTGTCTTTGTTGCGACCTCTATAAATTCTCCAGTTACATATTATATCTGCATGGTCATCAGTTTTCAATTCCTAATCCTCAATTTCCACGAAATCGGATATTTTGACAGAAGTTGCTCTCTTACAGCTCTTGCTAATTTGAAGACTTCCAGTAGTAGGTACGCACTGTTGAGGTTGTGGCTGGTTGTACACTTCTATGGTGCAACCAAAATAGAAAGGCTGTTGAATGCTTGCATCCATCTGTAATTATTATTATTATTACTAGTAGCTACCGTTTTGCTTCTTGATTTATCGTAGCTATATTCTTTTTGGTATTCCTAATTTTTTAAATGCCATGGTCATGTCTGCGTTGATGGGAAACTACCTTGAGCTGCTAACAGTCTGTGCATGTTGAAGAAAATAATTTTTTCTTGGTCCTCATCCATGTCCACACAAAGGTGGTAATCTGTCTGTCGAGTTTTGTGTGTGATGGGTGATCGTATCATTTAACTTCACACCTGCTTTTTCGTTTCAAACTTGAACGAATCCAGTGGCTTCATCTCCGTAGTGTTCTCGCCGAGCCCTACAAAAAAGATACACCTTCTTATTTAAGGACAAGAACCTGCTGGAAACAGATTCGATTGAAGTTATTTTAGTAAGTTCATGGGGGTACTTACCTCGTGAGTTTGACTTCTCTCATTTCGGCACTCATGCAGTCAGAATAATTAACAAAATATTGTGCTGTCATTTCACTATCCACTGGGGGAAGATTATCCGAAAAAGCTTGCGGAAAACTAGATTCCATCTCGATGCTTCGAAGGTTCACAGGGAAAGTTTATGTGTCAGTGTCACAAATTTGAAAAATCAGGTTTCGCCTCCTATTTTGTTTGCGTGCATGCGCAAGGAAAAGTCGTAGGTAGCTCTTTGATATATCAACACTTCGATATCACGACCAATAAATAGCACATCTTGGCCCGGGAGTACGTCACGCCCGAGGCCACGCCGATATCACGGGCCAAACTCTATAATTTTTCTTTTAATAAATCAAATAATAATTTTTTCTATAGATACTTCTGCCTGAGTATTCTCATGTGTACTTTTGATTTCCGACGAGAAAAAATAGTATAATACTCTTTTGTTCAGAATGGAAGGTATCTTGCTTACAGTAGAAAGGTATTGCAGTTTTATCCTGATTTCTGATGACTTGATTTGACTAAAAATTCCAACCGGCTAGCCAGCCGAAACGGCCGAATTTCGAATCGGGTACCTCTTGGTTGATGGAGAGGGAGAGGGAGACCAATATACTGGCATGACCTTGTAAATCAATCTTTAAATAATACTGGCTCATTTAACATTGGTGGGAGCTTGTGAATCAACATTGGGAGCGATATTGGCTCATCCAACATTGGCGGGAGCTTGTGAATCAACGTTGGAGCGATATTGGCTCATCCAACATTGGCGTGAGCTTGTAAATCAACGTTGGAGCAATATTGGCTTATCCAACATTGGCGGGAGCTTGTAAATCAACGTTAGAGCGATATTGGCTCATCCAACATTGGCGTGAGCTTGTAAATCAACGTTGGAGCAATATTGGCTCATCCAACATTGGCGGGAGCTTGTAAATCAACGTTGGAGCGATATTGGCTTATCTAACATTGGCGGAAGCTTGTAAATCAACGTTGGGGCAATATTGGTTTAACCAATATTGGCATAACCTTGTGCATCAATGTTGGATCAATATTGGTTAATCCAATATTGGCGTAAACTTGCTGATCAATGTTGGATCAATATTGGCTCACTCAACATTGGCAAAAACTTGTGAATCAATGTTGGGCCGATACTGGTTTTGCAATATTGCTGGTAAGAGTATTGGGCCAACATTGGCGTGCTATCGAATTAACAATGAAACTGGATCAATATTGGGCCAATACAAAACCAAACTTCCACCAACATCATGTGCTACTTGGGAGAGTACCAGTGAGCCCCCTTTTTTTCCTTCATTGTTATGTAAAGCTCCAATGGGCCCCTTGTGTCTTCAGTATCGTTTGAAGCCTCACTGCTTTGCATTTTTCCGTAGCATTTGAATCTCTATTGGGTCCCCTTGTGTTCTCATGTGTCGTTTGGAGCCCTAATGAGCCCCCTGTGTTTTTTCGTGGCATTCAAAGTTCCAGTAAGCCCCCAGATTTGGAAACCTTAGTGTGAATCCCTTGTGCCTTCATGAGACATACAGAGCCCTATTGGGCCCCCATGTATACGCAAGTGTAGTTTGGAGCTCTTATTAGCCCCCTTGTGCTTTTGAAAGACTTTCAGATTTCCAGTAAGCTCCTTTCTGATGCCTTCTTGTGTTACACATGGTTCCATTTGGCCCCCTTGTTTCTTGAAGCTTGTCTTTTGAAGCTTCAAAAGCTTTTGGCCCCCTTGCATCCTTCCGAGACTTCCGGAGCATGAGTAAGCACCGAGGTAAGCACCTTGTGCCTTAATGTGATACTCGGAGCCCTATCGGGCCCCCTTGTATCCTCAAGTATAGTATGGAGTTCTAGTTAGCTGACTTAGTCTCTTATTGGCTTTCAGAGTACCAGTAAGCCCCCCTTTTGCCTTCATGTTATGTCAAGCTATAAAACTTCACTGGGCCCCCTTGTGTCTTCGATATCGTTTGAAGACCTGCTGAGCACACGCATAAAGAACATAAGAGACAGTCTCCACTGGAGTTTCGGAAGTAATATTATGACGACACAAAGAAGCTCATCAGAGTGAATATTCAGAGTAATCCAGAAGGGAGACGTATTTTTCCAGGGTCGTTTTTTCCGGGGGACTTTTTTTCCCGAGGGCGTATTTTCCTGGGGATGTATTTTCCCTGGGACGTCTTTTCCTTGAGACGTTTTTTTCCCGGGGCGGGGACGTAATTTCCACGGGACGTATTGTGGGGAACATTTTTTCCGGGGACGTTTTGCGGGGGACGTTTTTTCTTAGATCTGGTGGCTGAAGAGCTGTTACCTCTGCTTACGATATTTTCAGATTGGGAAATTTTGTCACGGGGATATTTTTGAGTGGGGTCTTTTGGCTGGGATATTATTGGCGGGAGTAATTTTGGCCTGGGATACTTTGTCGCGGGGATATTTTAGGCGGGGGTATTTTTGGCATGGGATATTATGTCGCGGGGATATTTTTGGCCGGGATATTATTGGCGGGGATATTTTTGGCATGGGATATTTTGTCGCGGAGATATTTTTGGTTGGGATATTATTGCTGGGATATTTTTGGCTGGAATATTTCTAGCTGGAATATTTTTGGCTGGGATATTCTGTTACCCGACCTTTGTTACAGCGTTCACCTGATGGTAATAGAGGTAGCTTGTTCGTATATCTATTTGATATATAGATTGATATATAGATTGGCTTTATTCCCTAGCTGCTCGTAGAAGGTGGTCGTATAATCAGCTGGACACTTGACGACGCGATGTTCTAAGAAATTTGTAGATTGCATTGTTAGGGCTTAATTAATTAGTTTAGCGGCCCTATATTTACCAAGCCTTTTCGCATTGGTTCGTCGGCGATCACCTCTGAGGTTTTTATCAATAATGGGTTCACTTTATCGGGGGAAGATAGTTCGGGGCGCAATCAAAAAGATCTCCACATGAAAGTCTTGTACTTTGATTTGAGTAATTGTTTCGCGTACACCACTGGTTCCGAAGTTTTTGAGAATGTGAAACTGGGTTCAACATTTCCGGCTATTGACACTTGCGTTCGTGATATCCGTCTAAGATTCAAGGATAATTCAAGGTGAAAAATAAGTTCAGTCATGCAGAGTCAAAGCCATATCCAATCATTTCCCCAAACAGACGAAAGAGACCATAGACTAAAAAGAACAAAGCAAAAAAAAAAAAGTCCAGAAATAAGAGACGCAGCCTTTAAAAAGAGATCCATAATAAGAGAAGCTCCGCACGCACCGGCCCACGAACTTGTGTTGTAGGAAAGAGGGGGAAAAGAGAATAAAAGTAAAAAGTTCCCACTGGCTCGCAAAGTTAACTCACTTCGTTTAAAGTGTCTAGAAGCTGGGCGTAACCCTATAACCATAATCTTTAACACTCCCAAACAAAGTTTAAGTGTTGGTCAAGGTGTAGAATCAGGTGTCCGTCAGAGTATTGATGTGTGGCGGCTTAGAAATAAATATTAGGGGAAACTCATCTTTTAGGGAACAATTAAGAAAACCTAGCTATCCTACTAGCCACTTTGACATAATAAATATATAGCAGTCCGTACATTGATTTTATGTTGAAACTAATTCATGTACCTTTACCTTATTGTGTCAAACTGGTGGTTGAGTCAATCTTAACACTCTTAAAAGCTTTATCCTTGAACCCCAAGAAGGTGGCACAAAAGGATGTCCTGATACTAGATAATCATCGGACAAGCGTTTCCTAAAGCGGGAAACGTGATTTAATCAGGGGCGGTGAAATTGACCGGCTCTTAAGCCTATAAAGAGTAAACGCATGGATGTAGGAATGGCTGGATAGAGCATAAAGCCAAAAACAATTGAATTTTTGGTACCCGATTTTGAGCTGAGGGGCGGGGCTTAAAGCGGAAGCGAGGCCTCCAAGGTGAACTTGATTTTTGAAATATAATCAACACGCTGTTCGAAACCGTCAACTAGCTGTCACAGAAATCGCGTCAGTCCAAATAAGTGGAATTGAGTGCCTCAAAATTTGTAATTCTGAGTAAGTAATGTCTGATCTATCATAACAGCAACGAGAATAATGTTTTTTTCTACCAGTTCCAGTACAGTTCGTTTGTAATCCGATTCATTTTGCAGAGTTGTCCACGATGGTGTCCTGTAAATTGTGCGGGCTGTTGCGGACCACAACCTCAAGTTCAGAGAGCATTGCACTTCATCGGTAAGTCAAGTTTGATGAATTACTGGCCGTAATATTCATGTTAATTCATTTTTTCCCCGAAAAACGCTCCATTCCACCTCCTTACATAACCTTACTTATGCGATTTGACAGTACCTTCAGTGGCGTTACATCCATCAGGCATCTTAGAAAAAAGGGCTAAATCGCCCAACAAATTGCAATCTTTATTAAACCTACCCTCAGTTGCAGCATAAGAATTAATTCATGAAATAGCTAATTGAGGATTTTCTTTGGTCTGCCAGTTGACTGACCAGTGGCGGCTGGTGAGGGAGGGCTCAAGGGCGGCGCCCCCCCCCCAACGCTAAAGGCGGCAAAAGGTTTTTATCGGTAGGAAGACATGGAATGCATTGTAATAATTATACTCATTCCAAAGATTTGGTTTAGTGCAAAAACGTTCAGTCATTAGTCAATTAATATGTTAACAAAATAATTCTAAGCGATCGCACGGTCGAAGAAGTTCGTCTTGGGCTCCGCATTCGGCGCCCACCGCCGATGCGGTGATGCCGGGGTGCACCCGCGCAAAACATGTCCGTAACCATGGCAACGCGAGACGCGGCTCTGCAGATATGGGCTCCGTTTCTCGAGCCCCCAGCCGATTGAAATAATCGATATAATTATTTATGTACTCTTCGATTAGTCAACAGTTTGCAAACATGAAGATAGCTGACCTAAAAAAGGTACATTTAGGTCATCAAGCCTACAAGAAGAAATAAATGCAAAAAAACAACGGACGTCCGATTACAGCATTGATTTACTGAATATAAAGCAAATCGAACCCGCAAGAATAAATTCGTGGTGCATTAACTCACATAGTACCGGCCTTAGGGTAGGGCGAGACGGGTGAACGCTCGAGGAGCCGGCTCATAGGGGCGGAAAAATCGAGTTTGAAATCCAAAAAATTGATAATATACAAAATCAACAAAACAACTTGCCAGCAGCAATCACCGGATTTGCTTCTGTGAAAGCACAAAAAACTTCATTACTTAATGCAAGAAAAATGCTTCATTTGTGCTCGCTTTGCTCTTAGACCCAAGTTAGGGGCGGCGATTTCGAATTCTTGCCCGGGGCGCCAAAATTGCAAAGGCCGGCACTGACTCACACGTAACTTTGACAAAACAGTAAATGCTAAATTTCCATATGGTTGTGATGCGGATACGACAAAAAAGTTTTTGTCTCGAGTTTCGTCATTTCGCGAACTGAGAACTGTTCTATCTGCACTCTTTTTAGGAAATGTTTTTCGAACTTCGAACCAACAAAACATGGACGGAATGTTTCATGATTTGAACAATCAGATCAGAAACGGAAAAGAAAAGGAATAAAAGCCTCTTTCTCTAGTTTCTTATCTAATTGTTTATATCAGGAAACATTTTGTCCATGTTTTGCTGGTTCAAAGTTCGAAAAACATTTTCTACAAGAAGTGCTCTCTTGCAAAAAACTCACGAGCCGCCACTGTGACTGACCACAGGCGATGCATCTAAGCTGTTGAGAAATGAACATTTTCCCATATTTTTTTTTGTAAAACTGCATTTTTCATCAGGTACTACGCTAAAATTCAGCAAAAAAAGCTCGATTTACTATTTCATGATCAAATTTTTGGTGCAAACGGGGGCTACATGATTATTTTTTAATGAGGCTCTGATTTCTTGCAGAAAATAGTGAAAACTCGGCAACTCCCAAGTCAACACTTCAAATAAAATTAGAAGTTTGAATGCTCGTTTGAATGATGGAGATGAAGATGAAGATGCTCGGGGATATACGTTGAATGGATTGGTTTTAGATGAAGAATTCCGTTCTTCGGCTTCGTTTTCGGACATATTTCCAAGCTAATAATACTTGCCTGAAAGAAAATTTGCTGACTGATACAAGACTTCACCAAGTGCAATGTGGAATGGCAAAAACTCTCGAAAAAAACTAGTTAGGATACTGCGTTTTGGCTGCATTCTACTGCCGTTCTCAAATGGAGAAAGACTTGGCTCACTTGTGCTGTCATCGAAGCTGCCATGCTGCCGAAACATCTTGTCCTGTTGGAAGTTTTATAATGCAACAAAAGCTTATGCTTTCACAAACGCTTTACCTTTTCTAGTACCTAACTGTGTTGGAATTTGTTGCAAAAACAGTTGTAAAAATAAGTACCTTAGGTACAACAATGCTATAACCTACCTAACTTTGAAAAACTTTGGCCAAGTTCTTTCAAAATGTTTTCCACTCAGTTCACCAGTTTGAATGTTAGCACTTGAAGTTCCTTTTGAATTGGTACCAGTGTGGACAAAAAAGGAGGACACAGTCATCCAGTACTCAACCGGTTTTTTTCAACAATTTGGCCCAAACGACCTCCAATTTGGACATGTCGGTCGCAACTAACAGCCAAGATATGGACATATCCTAATTGAGGAGCATTTGGAGTCCAAATTGTTGCAAAAACCGTGAAATAATGAATGACAGTGGTCTGTTTTTTTGTTGTCACTGGTACTACAATTATGTATGTTAAAGTTGAGATATCAGTGATTGAGTCCTCGGTTATCAATGTACCAAGTACTCAATACTCAGTAGTTATATCTTGCAAGTATTACCCTTTTGCATTAAGCTCAGACTGAGATTCTCCCACTTTATTGTAGGTAATCATGATTCTTAAGGTCGAGAAATTCCTGTGAAATTGTTGCTCACTTTGGTGTCGATACCACTGTCTACTGTTCCAGAAGTCAGAAGTGATTTCTTCATTATGATTGATATTAAAAACATGTTCGTAGATAGCAGTTATAATTATTTGTCTTTTACTAACTATAGTATAAGCGCCTATGTACGTGATATTTGAAATAAATTGCCTGTTTCATCCAGATATCCAATCAAACCTTACACTACACTTGTACGAGTAAACACAATTTTATTCGGTACTGAAACAAGCTCAAAATTGGAAAATTTTGATTTGGAGTTTTGAGGAGTTTGAAGTGGAGGCCAGTCACTTTTGCAGGTCAAATAGATCAGTTCTTGTAGGTTAGCCCATATAAGCAGACTCCTTTAATTTTCTACGAGCAGCTTCAGGCCACAATCACAAGTTGCTCCACTCCAAGTCCTTTCAATGGCTGCTTCAACGACATTGCTAAACTAGTCCAGGGTGGTTTTTCAATCAGAGGGGTTCAATTTCGGATTTTCACCTCCTTGGTGTATGAATAAAAGGTCACATTTATAAGCACCAAGTTCCCAAAGCGTTGCTACTGGCGGCGACAGGGCACAAAATTCTTGCAGCCTTGCCTGGCCGGATAACTGCATAAGGTCTCTTGCTGATCTGCTATAATATTGGCTGACCTGCATTTTCGTAAGACCCAACTGAACAACAACGCGATTTAGTCACTACCTCGGCCGCGTTTTTCTTTATTATCTTCAAATTTTCTCAATGTACGCGATGGCATTGGCGATTTACGTTTTGTGACAGCTAAAATGCCAAACCCTTGAAAAAAATAATTGTGCGCCACTGTTACCCGACTAAATCAAGTTCACTTTGGAGGCCTTTTCTGACATTTCCGGTTTGGGAACCGCATTTTTGACGTAATGCTCCATCCAGCCATTCCTACATCCATGAGTAAACGTTAAACATCGTGAGCTTTGGTAATACACCTGAAAAGGGGGATGCCGTCGTCAAGGAACGGGGAGTTGAAAAAGTGTAGAAAATGACGGGAGATGTCTGAGAGAAGAACACAAGAAAAAAACTGGGTATTTCCTGCTCCAGATCATGGAAAAGAGAAGATTCAAGTCTCTTCCGATGTTGGCGACTTCCCGAGTATAGCTGCCGTGCCTTCAGAACGCTCGAAGATAAGTGATTCAGTTGTTTTGTTTCCTGTCAGTTAGACATTATTAATTGTAACAATTAACGGGATAATCACGTTCAGGGGATAAAGGGAATACACGTAGCTTTTGGGTCACTGTTATTGGGAGCTTGAGAGAGACGAAAGAGTAGAACGATGTCGCCACAAGATTTCCAGATGACCTGGGACCGAGCTACCACGAGAGCCAGGGTCTAGCGGTACAACAAAGCGTTGACCTGTAGAACAGGTGACGTGGTTTTGAGAGCTACAAGGTATACTGTCATACTTGATGGGCATGGTTGTGGTATTCTTCTCAGTCGAGTTGAATCGCTTGAATGATTTCTTCATACTTTTGTTTACTATGATACATATTGCACTGATCGACTGTCTTCTATATTCATGCCTGAGTCCTGTGAGATAAAGATATTTGGCACAACGGATATCTTTACTTGCTGTCGTGTTTTGTAAGAGAAGGGTATCTTGTGAAAAAAGATATTCTTCCTTACTTTGTTATCTGATGAAATAATATACGTCTTCAACTGTTAAGACCTGGTATTTGATCGAGGGGGTAACCACTAGGACTTTAGGCGTCCCACACATGCAATATTGCACAAATATTGCATGTATTGCATGAATATTGCATGTATTGCATGAATATTGCATGTATTGCATGAATATTGCATGTATTGCATAGCTATTGCATGTATTGCATCCATATTGCATAGATATTGCATAAATATTGCATTTATTGCATGCATATTGCATACATTTTGCATTACTGATTGCTATCAAAATAACACGGTAACCGGCACTTAAATACCTACATGTAGGTAAATACCTGCAGGAAGGTAACCTACAAACAGCCTACAGTTTATATTTCTCATACCTTCAACACTAATTTGACGAAGATAGGTAAATCTCGAGGTAAATGTAGAAGAGAAGCAATTATACAACAATTGAACAATGATAAAAAACTGCAAAGAACAATAACAGGTAACTGGTATTAGTCGATGAGCCAGGAGCCAAAAATCACGATTTTGGTTTTCACCCCGGGGACTTGACGTGAAAAACCGCGCTAAATAAGTATGTAGTTCTTGTGGTTTGTATTTTTTTTATCAACGGTACCTCCACTTGGAAAAATGAAACTAAATAAAATTAAACAACAAACTTTACTATAAATATCGTTTAGCACCGTTTTTTGACAGGTCTTGTTACTTCAAATATGACAGTTCATAGTTAAGCTATGACAAGTTTCTTCATTTAACATTTTCGAGTACACCGTACACCCGATGATATTTATGCAAACCGAACTTCACGTCATTGTTTTTCTAGCGTACCTTACTAGAAATGCTGCTCTTAGCGGCATTTTGATGTCCGTCTGTCCGTCTGTCCATCGGTCTAACTGTCTGTCTTATGAATGAATTGCCTCTGAACGAGAAGACCTAGCGAAAATCAACTTCTTGTGTGTAACATGTAGTCACCGGAGAATAATATTAAGAAAAAAAAATCTCAAACCGTCGCCATCTTGATCCGCAATGTCAAATTTTCTCAAAAGTGATCCGATTTTCATGAAACTTGGAATACACTTATGTTTTATATGTAAAAGTATGACTTTAATGTTTCCATATTGATTCCGCCGCCATTTTGTCCGCCCTGTTGAAATTGGTTGAAATGGTCCGACTTTGATGAAAATTGGAACCTAGTCGTATCTTGTGTATGCACTGATACTGATGGTTTTTATAATAGTTCCACGATTTGTGCCATATTGACGTGTCACATGTAAATTAAATTGTTAAACGTTGTGCGTTAACAAAGAAAATTTTTTTAACTCATCATCCTTAAACCCTCAAAATTCGCCGAACTATAATTTCATCAAATAGAACAAAAATACAAACGAATGAAAATTCATCTTCAGCTGTCCGTGGAGAATACCATTCATCACTTCAGTACGAGATACAGCGACAGAATGTCATCGCATCTGAACACGCTTGCCAACCTCGTTGCCAACCAACTCTTGACCATAGTGACGTAGTACGGAGACTGAAACGTCTTTAGCCAATCGACCTGGTTGATGGACTTAGATAACGAAGCAATCACCCAAGTGTCAACAGTCGCATTGTACTTTCTTTCATCTTGATATGATTTTAATATGTAGGTATTGTATGTCATTTTGTTATGAAATAATATTTATTATTCATTATTGAGGCTACTCACTGGAGCAGCTTCTACATGTCATGTAATGTTTAAAAAAATATGCTTATTGCCCGATGGGCAGATTGCTGTACCAAGATGAAATTTAAAAAAAAAGAAAAACTTCCATGAAAATCGGAAAATTGGATCACTTTTGAGAAAATTTGACATTGCGGACCAAGATGGCGACGGTTTAAGAAATAATTTTTTTCTTAATTTCATTCTCCGGTGACCACATGTTACACACAAAAAAAGTCGATTTTCGCTAGGTCTTCTCGTTCAGGGGCAATTAATTGATAAGACAGACAGTTAGACCGATGGACAGACGGACAGACGGACATTCAAAAATGTTGAATGAAGAAATTTGCCATAGCTGAACTATGAACTGTCATATTTTGAGTAACGAGATCTGTCAAAAAACGGTGCTAAACGATGTTTGAAGTAAGTTCTGTTGTTTCATTTTGTTCAGTTGCATTTTTCCAACTGGAGGTGCCGTTGATGCGAAAAAAAAAAAAATATAAACCACAAGAAATACATATTTGGCGCGGTTTTTCCAAGTTGGTGGTCTTGAGCTACTCGATTCAAAAACGTATGATGGCTTATTTTCATGCTGGTGTTGTGGGGAATCCAAAAAGGTATGACACGTCAAGTCCCCAAGGTGGAAACCACTCGAGTCCTCTGGCTCAACGACCCACACTTAGGATATGGTGACATCTGAGCATGCGCGATGTGCTCTACTGCATATTCATGCATGCTTATTGCACACTTATTGCATACTTATTGCATACTTATTGCATACTTATTGCACACTTATTGCATACTATTGCAACCTATTACATACTTATTGCACACTTATTGCACACTTATTGCATACTATTGCAATCTATTGCATATTTATTGGATACTTATTGCATATATTGCACACGTATTGCACACGTATTGCACACATATTACAAACAAGGTGTCCCACATATTGCATGAGTGGTTACCCCCTCGTATTTGATATTGTTGATTTACCTCGAGTCATGTTGTGGTATTTATGGTGATAAATAATTGATGATGATTTTATTGACCATGTTTATCATGTTTATTCTTGATCTTTTATTGTCATGTTTTATTATGGTACCATTAAAAGACATCCGCATATGCAACACTGTTCTCTTTTCTTCTTTCGGCAGCAGGGGCCTGTTCAAGAGAACCTGTGCTTAGCCAAACTCGTCGCTATTCCCTCTTTAGATCCCTCGTCAATTTAGGTCACCGCAGAACTTACTAATAAACGTTTGTCTCCCTCTTCTTTCCCTTCGCACCAAGTGATGTATCGGCGATGCTCACACTTCGGTTCTGCCGTTTAGTTTCCGCTATACAGGTTCCTCAACAATCTAGGTTACTGGAACTGATATGATCTGTTCTAGCGAGAGCGATACTCTCTCTCGTCTTTCTCTTGTTCTCTCTGCATCAGTGGCTTACCCACTGCATTTCAAATAGTGGGAGGGTGGTGTAATTGAATTGATATTGCATGATTACACATGAGTCGATATATTTGTCTTTGGAATAAAATTGTTCTTTGTTGATTTTGGAGTCTCTGTGTTTCATTTCCAAGCCTTCACTCACCTGTACTACCTTGAGTAACTACGGAACAACGAAAGTTCTAACAAACAATACTAGACAAGAGAGAGAGGTTTTGCGCATGAAACCTGATGTATGTGTCAAATTGTGGTCCGTATTGAAACGTGAAATTTTTCGGTCCCTGAACGTAATTATTGATGGAAAGCAGTGTTCTGGCGTGTGGTGAATGGTGAACGGTCGACGGGAGGCCAGACTGGTCGGTTGTGTGAAGATTCGGCAAGATATTCGAAGAAACGCAGGGCCCAGGCCTTTGTTTACAAAAGTGCACGGAAGCAGATAAGAGTTACTAGCGTCACATGTCAAGCGAACCCGAATATTCTGACGATACCGGGAGCGATCAAAAATACAAGGACCGTAAACGACCCTTAGAAGTATCTCCAACGCAGATTGCCGGTGTGAGTAAGAAGACACGACCAGCACGACCTGCCAAATCTCTTCATAGAGCTCAACAAAAAGACAAGATTGAAAAGAGTGGAAGCAACATCACTATGGAGGAATTAAGCAAGAAACTTGATCATATCCTGATACACTTGGAGGTCCTTAAACAGGACAATGTTCAGTTCAAAGAAAAGTTCGACAGTATCCAAAACCAACTCCGAGAGAGAGATTTGAAATGGGAAGAAGACAAGCAGCACATGGTTGACAGATTGACACAACTGGAGAGAAGAATGGAACAGCAAGAAAGAAGAGAAAACAGGAACAAGCTTACTATTAAAAGTGACCGTCCGATCCGAAACCCAGATAACGACCTGAAGTTAGCAGTCGCAAACTTCCTCAATAAGGAGCTCAACGTTATGCCTCAGCTCAAGTCCGCCTTCAAATTGAACCATGAAGAGAACATATACATCGTGGAAGCTAGCGACTGAGACAGTAAGCAGTTAATCATGAAGTCCAAATCAACTCTTGGGAGTAAAGAAATCTATATTGAGAATACCCAAACCCACAAAGAGCGACTTATCCAATATGAGATAAGAAAATTTGCACGACAAGAAAGACAAAAAGGAACAAGAAATGTACGTGTCGCTTACCAGAAAGTTCAAATTGGAAATGTATGGCTACATTGGAATGAAACCACTATGCAATTGGAGCCAAAAAAACCGAGAAAACTAAGAAAATCGAGGCCAAAGAGGGGGAAGGAGGGAGGAAGAAAAGAAGAAGGAAAAAGTGAAGAAAGAAAATTTAAGTTATTAGTTTGGAATTGTAGAGGTTTTAAGAAGTTTTTTACTATGGACACAAGTGAGGTCACAAATATATGTAAATTCAGTATAATTTGTTTAACGGAAACATTTTTGACCTCGATAACGCCCAAGTTACCTTCATTTTTTGATAAATATTATTGCTTTCATTCTGGGGCAATCAAGGATAAGGCATTGGGCAGAGCGAGCGGAGGTATTATGATACTGATCTTCAAAGAGCTATGTAAATCTGAGAATATACACCTGATCGCTCAAGATGTCAATTGGCTAATATTAAGAATTACAATAAGAGAGGCTACCATTATTGTGGGAAGTTTCTACTTATCACCGAGTTTGAATGATAAACAATCTGTAGAGTTGGTTCAAGATATAGTCACTGATACGTACCAGATGTACCCCAATGATAAATTTTTTGTCTTAGGTGATTTTAACGCCAGAATTGGGGAATTGAACAGCTTTTTGTTAGACGAAGGGGAAGAAGAAATGTTTCTAGATAATTTTACACGGAAGCGAGAATCACTCGACAAGAAAACAAACCCTCGTGGCAACAAGCTCGTTGGAGCGATGGAGGATATGGGATTCACAGTTCTCAATGGGCGAACAATTTCTGATCAGCGAGGTGAGTTCACATGTCTGGGTCGAGCGGGAGGTAGTGTTATAGACTTGGTCTGGGCTAACGTCAATGCTCTGAATATGATAAACGATTTTTATATAGATGGTTTTACTCACAATTCTGATCATTTGCCTTGCTGTTTGCGTTTGGATTTTGATAATAACGTGCTTACCAAAAATGAGTCAACATTACCTAGTGTTACAAGGGACATCTACAAATGGGAAACCGATAAAAGCGTAGCATACAATAATGTCAGTGGACAGTCCTATAGAGTGCATAATTTCAGTAATGAAAACCTTGAAGAAAACGCCTGTAATTTGATTGAAGCAGTCAAAGAGGTGTCAAGTTTTCTCAATCTCAGGAAAAGCAAACGGGTGGGAGGACTTGCGAAAGAGTTGAAACAGTCAAAGCCATGGTTCGATAAGGAATGCCTTAGATGTAAAAAGGAAGTGATAAAAACATTCAAAAAGCTGAAGAAAAATAATTTTGAATCAAAGGTCTTTGCAGAGTACAATAAAACGAAAAAAGAGTACAGAAATGTTGTAAAGCAGAAAAAGAGTCAGTATCATGCAGACATTACAAATGGCCTCAACTTTGTGAACACGCCGCGTATCTTCTGGGAAACATTTTCTAAACTGAATGATTTCAAGAACGACAGAAGAAATTCCCAGATAGCTCTATCAACGTGGGCAGATTTTTATAGGTCTTTTTATCGGTGACCGGACAATTCTTCGCGCGGACAATTCTTCGCGGACAATTCTTCGCGGACAATTCTTCGCACGGACAATTCTTCGCCGGACAATTCTTCGCCGGACAATTCTTCGCCGGACAATTCTTCGCGGGGAACTTTGGAGCTCTTATGAGGCCTAGTGTGATTGTGATATTCAGAGCCCTATCCCCCACTGAGTTTCAACGTAGAGTTCCAAGCCTTGCTGTTGCTGAGCCCCCTTGTCTCTACAAGTGTCGTTTGGGGTCTTGATGAACCCCCTTGGGTATCTCCAAATTTTCTGGATATTTGCTTCGCCCTTATGCCTTGGACGGCTTCTCAGAGCCCTTTTAGCCCCCCTGTCTTTAGGTTTCATTTGTAGCCCTGCTGAGCCCCTTTTTCATTATTTTAGTTTTCAAAGCTCTAGTGAGCTCCTGTGAGTCTTATTGTGTCTGTTGAAGTCCTATAGGGCCCCCTTTATGTCTCTTAGTGTCATTTGGAGGCCTAGTGAGCCGCACCAGGCCTTCTTGCGATTTTCAGAGCCCTATTCTCACTTGTGTTCAACATCAAAGCATTTCAAGCCCTGCTGAGCCCCCTTGTGTCTTAAATACCGTTTGGAGCCGTATTGCGCCCCCTTGCGTCTTCAATTATCGTTTGCAGCCCAGGTGACTCCCTTCTGATTTCTCGAAGATTCTGAAAGCTTAGAAAGGTCTCTTGTGCTCTTTCTCAAGTTTCTCGGAGCCCTATATGTGCCCCCCTAGTGTCTTCGTGTTTCATTTGTAGCTCTGCTGAGCCCCTTTTTCATTGCTTCAGTTTCTGAAGCTCTAGTTAGTTCTGTGAGTCTTTATGTGTTGGTTGAAGTCTTACAGGGCCCCCTTTGTGTCTCTAAGTGTCATTTGGAGCCCTAGTGAGCCCCGCCAGGCCTCCTTGCGATTTTCAGAGCTGTTTACTGCCTTGTGCTCTACATCAAAGCATTTCAAGCCCTGCTGAGCCCCCTTGTGTCTTCAAGATCATTTGGAGCCCTATTGCGCCCCCTTGTGTCTTTTATTATTGTTTGCAGCCCAGGTGACCCCCTTCTGATTTCTAGAATATTCTGGAACCTTAGAAAGCTCTCTTTCACTCCTTTTAAGGTTTCTCGGAGCCCTATGTGGCCCCCTTGTGTTTTCATGTTTCATTTGTAGCCCTGCTGAGCCACTTTTTCATTACTTCAGTTTCCGAAGCTCTAGTTAGCTCCTGTGAGTCATAATGTGTTGGTTTAAGTCCTACAGGGCCCCCTTTGTGTCTTCAAGTGTCATTTGGGGCCCTAGTGAGCCCCGCCAGGCCTTCTTGCGATTTACAGAGCTCCCTCCTCCCTTGCGTTCTACATCAGAACATTTCAAGCCCTGCTGAGCCCCCTTGTGTCTTCAAGTATCGTTTGGAGCCCTATTGAGCCCCCTTGTGTCTTCAATTATCGTTTACAGCCCAGGTGACTCCTTTTGTTTTCTCAAGTTTCTGGAATTTTTGGAAGCTCCCTTGAGCCCCTTCTTGGGTTTCTTGGAGCCCTATGTGGCCCCCTGCGTTTCCATGTTTCATTTATAGCCCTGCAGAGCTCCTCTGTATAGTGTGTAATTTTTCAAAGCTCTTGATAGCTCCTGTGAATCTTCATGTATTGATTAAAGTTCTACAGGGCCCCCTTTGTGTCTCTAAGTGTCATTTGGAGCCCTAGTGAGCCCTGCCAAGCCTTCTTGCAATTTTCAGAGCCCTATTCTCCTTTGTGTTCTACATCAGAACATTTCAAGCACTGCTGAGCCCCCTTGTATCTTCAAGTATCGTTTGGAGCCCTATCGAGCCCCCTTGTGTCTTCAATTATTGTTTGCAGCCCCAGTGAGCCCCGCCAGGCCTCCGTCCGATTTTAAGAGGCTTCTGCTCTCTTGTGTCTACATTGAAGCATTTCAAGCACTGCTGAGCCCCCTTGTATCTTCAAGTATTGTTTGGAGCCCTATTGAGCCCCCTTGTGTCCTCAATTGTTGTTTGTAGCCCCGGTGATCCCCTTCTGACTTAGCGATATTTCTGGCATCTAAGAAAGCTCCCTTGTGCCTTCTCAGATTTCTCAGAGCCCTATTAGGCCCCCTTATGTTTTTGGGTGTCATTTGTAGCCCTGTTGAGCCCCTTTTTAACCTGTCTTTGTTTCTGTGCTCTAGTAAGCTCCTGTTGTCTTCATGTGTTGATCGGAGCCCTATAGGCCCCCTTGTGCCTTCAAGTGTCGTTTGGAGCTCCATTGAGCCCCTTATGCCTTTTTTTGTTACTCGGAAGCCCTATCTATTTTTTTAGTAGCCTTGTGTCTACACTGTGGCGATTTGAGCTCCGCTAGCCCCCTTGTGTCTCAAGTATTGTTGGGGGCCCTATTGAGCCCTGCCAGGTCTTCTTGTGATATTAAGAGCCCTATCCTCCTTTGTGTCTACGTTTTAGGATTTCAAGTCCTGCTGAGCCCCCTTGTGTCTCAAAGTGTCTTTCAGAGCCCCAATAAGCCCGGTCGTGCGCGGGCGCAATGCTTGCGAAGAATTGTCCGGCGAAGAATTGTCCGTGCGAAGAATTGTCCGGCGAAGAATTGTCCTGCGAAGAATTGTCCGTGCGAAGAATTGTCCGCGAAGAATAGGGTCCTTGCACGATTTTTTTTTATTGCCTCCAATGATGCTTTGGTAGCCAAATAGCACCATAGACTGAACGGTTTTTCGAAATTCATGATAGTTTATTTTATTTTGTAAATTTAAAACACAAAAACTGTTAGGTATGCAACTTCCATGCACCCATCTGTCACCTGCGCGATGACGTCATTATGCACCGGACGGGGCTACTTGATTTTACACTAACAGATTGCGACTACGAATTTTAAATGTTTGACATAATCCAACTGTCACCGTCTCAGACGTCTGTGAGGTTGAAACCAGAGGTTGAAACTCAGTTCAGGTTGAAAAGCGCGCAGCACGAGCTTGGAGATCGCCTTGACACGTGAGGAAAGGCGACGGCGCATTTTCGCGGCTTTCATACTTCCATTAACTATGGCGCGGCGGCTTTCCGTGAGGTCAGTTTTTTGTAAGATGTAACAGTAAAAGTGGGTGTATTCCAGTGGTGTATTCTGGTGTCCTGTGTACGGAAATAAGTGCAATATTAACAGGTAAAGGTTGACTGACACAGGCGCTACATCCCAAAATTGAAATAGGTCTGTTTTGTTCAGCTATAGGGCTACATAGAGGACAATAAGAGCAGAGTTCCCCGGAAGGAACAGCTATGCTATGGAGGCAACGAACAAAACTTTCTTTCGCTCCGCCAGGGACCCCCAATTGCGACGGAAATGGAAGAATATTTGCCAGACAAGTGACGCTACGTAGTAAATGGTAGTAGATATTAACCGTCCTTCGTTGTTTGTGGAGACATAGAGTGTGGAGATCATTTTTCACAAAGTGATTTTTTGAACAAGAACAAGGTGAGACAGCGTCATTCCTATGGACTTGGACAATCTGCCGGAGTCTTGAAGAGAGGTGATCGAGTCATTATTTTATGTATGTTGTGGCGTGCCGTTGGATTGGTTTGAACGTTGATGGGTTGGCCGGTTCGAACATCCACGGTTGAAGAGGTAAAGACGAGGAATTGTTTTAAATAATAGCACAATCATTACTGATCTTTTGCAGGAATGAAATCTGCGAGAAGTTATGGAGTATGGACCCTTGCTTTCAACACGATTAAGCCTTGGAATGCACAAAGAAAAACGAAAAAGGTGAAGGTCGTTTATTCTCTTTCTTGTGAATTGAACCTAGCTTAATGACTTAGCCTGAACCGCTTCATGTGATAAATAGGAGCAGACGATGGGAAATAGATTGTAGCCATATTACTCTGGCTATGACACATGGTGGCATTCCAGACATGACTCCGTTGAGGGATAAATCCAATGCTAAATTGCTAGGGACCCCTTCTGTACAAGTTGAAGGATCTCAAGGAGAACTCTTCTATTGGCACTCGCCAGGTGAACTGCTTGGAACTCGGAGGGTCTATGAAAAAAGACTGAAAGAGCCTGGGGAAACTGTGAGAAACTCAGCAGGGAAACTAGGGGCTGACCTCTTTCGTACAAATTTTTTCAGCAATTTACTCATTAGACTGCACAGAGAACACGAAATGGGGAAACGCAAAGTTCAAGGTCCAACTTAATATTTAGATTAATAATATGGAAAACATCTGAAGTCTGCCTCTGTTGTGGGTTGGCTACAAGTGAATTAGCAGTTTATAAAATAACGCAGTTAGTTTTCCATATGGCGGGTACATAGCACTTGTCATGGCATAATCCTGTGTTTTCTAATGTACTCAACTGAAACAATTTTTTTTGTAGCCATCCACGAGGATGCTGGGAGGCTGCGGTTGGTGGCGTCTGAAATTCCTCTGTGCTATCTTCACATGAAATCAATGGTACTCTCCCAACACCATGCTCGCCTCCATGTCCCCAGAAGATTTCGAAGTTTTATCCAGGTTATCTCAGAAAAATGCAAGATTTATCTGCATTACTGCAGGGAAGTGCAGCCAAACGTGGATGCAGGAATGAAGAGAGATTTTTGGAGCCACTGTTACCTTTGAGGTGTCTGTGCGGTGCCCGGAAATCGCAATTTAAAGTATGTTTGGGTCAGTATTTCATCAGGATCTTGTATCACATGCCGAAAGAATCTGCAGTTTTTTTGCACTCGCCTCCTGAGCAGATTTTTTTCTCGGAAACTGATATCAAGCACTTTTTCAAAATTGATAGAAAAAATTTTTGAAATCCATTTTACTACTTGTGAAATTGGTCACTTCTACTGTTACTGAAATTTGACAAAGGCTAAAAATGAGCTTCATGGTGAAATTGTTTGTTTTACGTAAGAACTCAATAATAAAATATTTCTATTTTTTTTTCACAGGTACTTTGAAGAGAAGTCGTCTCCTTCTGTTGCAAAAGCTATATCTGATGTGTCCATTAGAACGACTGCATTGATCTGGAAATATGTGGAGGAAAATGGGGCCACTACTTATCCACAGCTAGGGCGCTAAATGAAGATTGTCTTTGTTAAATACCTTAGGATCGAGGACCGTACCTACAGATACATCTAGTGGCAAATCAATCGCAGCTGTTACAAGTTCAACGAATGAAATTTTGATTGAGCTCACCCTCGAGCTCAGCAAACCAATTTTTGTATGAAATTATGAGAAGAAAGAACACACCAGCTTGTTCTAGCGATCTTGTCATCAATCATCATTCATAAAAACGGATGTTATACCAGGCCGACGATATACCAGACCTGCAACAGCAATCTGAATACCCTGGCATCATACATACCAAGCAGAGCACACCTATAATAACGTCACTACTATTTTCGATTCCCAGTTCTGATGCACATCCTTTCTTAACATGAAAAAGGAATGGACCAGATGACCAGTTTGAAGTGTCCGATGATCGCGTTGCTATAAAATAGTTATTGTTTTGGTCCAGCATCCTGCAATTTTTTGAAGTGATTCCGTACCAGAAGGTATACCTATGTGACGTTAGAGCAGAACTAGAAAAAAAACGCAAGATTCTACTTCTACATGAGAGCAAAAGAAGATTTCTCTTGGTTTATCTGCAAAAACCGTGAAACAAATTGTATAATAGAAGATCCGTCATTGCTATGTTTGGTATTCTTTGGTAGTGCAGAAGGCGGAATGATAATCACACAAGCAAGATAAGAAAAATGGTCGTAAGACAAAAGGGAAGTTCAACATTTTGTTGATACATAATTTATTTATTTGATTGTTTCGTTAATGGACAATTTGTTATAATTTAATCAGGTACTGTGGTAATAAAAATATAGAATGAAAATGCAATGATTTTGAATTTTTCGGGACTGATTTAGGCTAATAGCAAGTTAATAGCTTAAATAGTCTCCTTGGGTAAAATAATGACGATTTGAAATTTCGCGGGGTTTCAGGGCGCAGGGCTGCAACCTCGAAAAGAAAAAAAACTTGCAAACAAAAAATAGAACTCTCGCGATGACGTCATTGTGAGCATTCAAGGTCATTGTAGAAGCGACCGCGTTTTTGGCGCGAAAAAAAAAATTCAAACTTTGATCTTCATTTAAAGAATGGGGAAATTTTTAAAAAAATTTGTTTTGGGCGGAAATTATTGTGGATGACGTTTTTAATAATTTTATGAGGTAATCGTCTCAAAATAAAATTCATGCAAGGACCCTATTGTCCGCGAAGAATTGTCCGCGCGAAGAATTGTCCTAGCACCCTTTTTATCATATTGGTGATTATAACAATATTATTGTGCTACCTCAGAGTAACTCAATAATATGCACGCAACACCCTCTCTTAGATAAAGAAATAACCATATTAGAACTTAACAATTCATTAATATACTTGAAGAGTAATAAGGCGGCAGGTCAGGATGGCTTATCAATTGAATTTTATCGGAATTTGACTAATGACTGGATACGGTACGTTTTAAAATTTTTCAATCAGGTTATGGCGAGTGAAAAAACTCTATTGTCTTGGTCCAACGTGAAAATGTTTCATTTGCACAAAAAAGGAGATGCTTCAAAACCAGAAAATTACCGAAGCATAGCGTTGATCAATCATATTGCGAAGCTTTTCACGAACATCCTGAAAGATCGGCTAATACTCATGGTGTAAAGTGAAGATCACCTGCCTGGAAATCAAGCAGGCTTCCGTAAAAACCGCAGTTGCTCAGATAACATATTTGTATTGTCAACAATAATTAATAATCACATTCGTCTGCCAAAGAGGAAAGTCTTTGCGCTCTTTGTGGATTTCAAAAGAGCGTTTGATTCAGTCAATCATTCGGTGCTATGGGAAGAATTGCATGAGTGTGGCATTAGTACCAAAATAATTCGTATCATTCAATCAATCTATAAAAATGCACAAATAACTTTGCAAGATAGACTGGGCAACACTAACTCGATTGGGATTACAAGGGGCGTTCTCCAGGGTGATCCACTGAGCCCTTCACTTTTTTCACTATTACTCAATGAAATTGAACCATTTTTTCAAGAGAGGGGCTCAACCGGCATTGCCCTCATTGATGGGCTCACAAACATCTCAACCCTACTGTATGCTGACGACTTGGTAATGTTAGCAGACTCGCCACAACAGCTGAAAAATATCCTTAAGACTCTGGAGGAGTTTTCTAAATCGCTAGACCTTGAAGTGAATACTGACAAAACCAAAATCGTAGTGTTCAGAAAAAGTATTGTTTATCGATCCCAGGAGAAATTTTTTTATCGTTCAGCGCAAATAGAAGTTGTAAATGAGTACACATATCTGGGGGTGAAATTTTTTTATAACGGACTTTTTAGGAACACTTTTGAAGACCGGGCACAAAAATCAAGAATTAGCTCCAGTTGCATTTCGAACCTAGTAAATTCAAAGGCGATCAACAACATAAGCACCATTTTCAAATTGTACTAAACAGTGGTTGTTCCAACATTCACATATGCAGGAGCAATTTGGGCCCTTCGATATGTGGACGAAATGGAAAGGATTCAAAATAATTTCATAAAGAACGTTTTTTATCTGCAAAGATCCACTCCAGGATACATCTTAAGAGCAGAATTCAAACTACCTAAATTAAGTTCGCTTCTGATCAGATACGCGCTGAACTTTCTAAAGAGAACCCTGGTTTTGGACGACCAGCGATACCCGGCGATTGCTTTGAAGAGATTGATCGACTTGGATAACAACAAAGGTAATGTCATGAAACTGAACTGGTTTTCACAACTTAAAAGCGTTTTGTACACAAACTACAATATCAGTTTTAACATCAGGGAAATAAACTTAGACACTATTGAAATTATCATGGAAACAATAGATAATCAAAATAGGATGTGTGACTGGAATCGATTACTGCTGAGCACCTTTGTTCCTGATTTCAAACATTATATAGTTGGCGATCCGTTCAAGTTTGGCGAGGACTTCTATCTCTTCCACAGTATACCATTGGCACTCAAAAAATGTATGATTCAGCTTAGAACTTGCAATTCCTCCTACTTGAAGCTCTACATTAATGGCATGAATTATAAAATCCAGCTTTCTGAAAAATGCACGATTTGCAACTTACAGCAGGACGAATCAATCAAGCACATTCTTTTTTTCTGCCCGATGTACCAAGGTCTGAGACACCGGCTCCTGCGGGAGAACAGTGACTGTGAAACCATCTTTCAGAAACTGACAGCTGCAAATTGCAGGATAATTTATAATTTTTTAAGAGAGGCTGTGAGACTCAGGTCTTTCATTGTAGATGAGTGAGCTACAGCGCAAGAATATTCTGGGATTTTTTTAGTTAAATTGTGATTATTATTATTAGATATTAAGGCATCATTATTTATTTTATTTTAGTACTTAAACCATCAATTATTATTTCTGTTACCTATTATAACCTTTCCTTGTTCATAACAATTTAAGTTGAAAGAACAATAAATATATTTCAATTTCAATTTCCAAGCCTTCACTCACCTGTACTACCTTGAGTAACTACGGAACAACGAAAGTCCTAACAAACAATACTAGACAAACACGAACTTTGGCCAATCTAAGTTTTCAACTTGAAGGGGATTCTTCTGCTTCTTTGGGGAATGTTTATTTTTATAAGAGGGGTGGGTTGGGAGATTACAGCGGCCTGCATGGGATTGGCCCCGGGGGCTAATAAAGTGAATGTGTTAACATTCCATAATCATTATATGCATAATGATATTACACATTCCTATCATTTAAGCTTTTGGCCCTCAAATGTTCCAGGAAAAGGGTCAAAACAAAAGCTAAAATAATGTAAATTCGGTGCTTTTCTCATTGCGACTTAGCATGCATAAGAAGATAGAGGGTAAAAGTGTCAGAGATAATGCGACGCAGAAATTTTTTGCAGTTTTTCGTATATAATACCACAAGAGCTATGAGTTTTATCGATAAAATTTTCGAACTATCTCGAAAGCTTTGTTTTCAAGAAATTCACCGAGTGTGAAATGGTCACTTTATTATCTGAAAAAAACCCGACAGCGTAGCTGGAGGGTTTTTGTCTTTGATAATAAAGTGACCATTTCCACGAGTTGAATTGCTTCATGAAAACAAAGCTTGAGAAACAGTTCGAAAATTTTGATAAAACTCGTACTAGCTCGAGTGGTATTTGCGGAGAATATTCCACAAAACGTGAAAATCAAAATATAAAAACGTTTTGATTCCAACTCCACCCCATATCAAAAAATGGAATTGTTTTTTGGCGTTGTGACACTGTCATGCGGTCATGCTAATTAAATCAAGTTGCTTTGGAAATCAAGTGCACTTACATTCCAACAAAAAGCTAATATTTCAATTATTATTGTGCTTCTCAATCGTAAAAACCTCTTCCAAAGCTTTGCCATTCAAAAAACGAAACCACATTGGCCGCAAAATATAACCATAACCTTACAGAAGTGATGAACTGGTCCTCTTTGTGGCTAGATCTGCGATTTTGTGCCCCGCGCGGATTGCGGATGTCATTCATTGTCAATGTGACAACTGCTGTGCAGGAGGGTGGCCTGGCCTGCCTTACCTACGGCAACGTACGGTGCCGTTGTGGCAAAAATAATAATAATGCGGCAATTATAACAAACAGAAATTACATAATGTTCCATGGATAATCATTGCAGATCAAAATTATTGTTACTTATTTGAATTAGGAACTGCCTAAATGTGGTATTTCACAAATATAGTAAACTACATCTCACCTCTAGTTGGACACAAGGGATGAGTATATATACCGATTGCAATACTACCACTTTTGGAAGCGGTGTCACTGTGTGTAGGTGACGCTTGAAAGGCTTATAGCAGGCACGATTTTCAGGAACTTTTTAAATCAAGTATCATGTTTATTTATAAAAAGGAAGGCACAGTTTTATCAGTATAAAACTGTACGAAGGTGGTGTTTTATCAGTATAAAACTAATCTCATTGGTTCAACTCGAAGGTTTCAAACGTATTGATTGGTCAGAAGTATGTTGTGTGGAATAGTCACTTTAATATAATGGAAGCGAAAATAAAAAGAACACGGAGCCAATGCCAAATGATGAAAATTAAAACAAGGGGCTTTAGGAATGTTCACTTTTTTCCGCCTCAAATGCACAAAAGAAGGAGCCAACAATTATTATTTAAAAAAAAGGGACAAAAATTTGGCCCCGCCGATGTAAGTGGCCCCGGAGGCGATCGCCCCCTAGCCCCCCTGTCCAGTCCGCCCCTGGATTTAATTCGAATAAGTTGAATAACATTGAAGTCTAATGAGTTATCTATAGATTAGTAGGTACATTATACACTTCAATCCTGCTTATTGGGCTTTTCTGAGCACTTCTTCCAAGTCTGCCAGATATGTAGTGAGCAGATTGTGGCCCAGAACGCATTCTTGTCTAACTCCTCTTAATGCGGTGTAGAAGAAATGTGTGCGAGTACTAAGTATTTAGTTTCAGAATCGCAATAATTAACAATAGTTACCGGATAATACCTATCTAAACAATAAACAATAGGTAATTATTACTACAGCATGAAAAGCGTCTACTGAAGCGTCTACAAGACTGTTTTGTATGCGTAGCCTGTCTTATGCTTCGGTATGTCTTTCGGAAACGCCGCGGGAAAATTCCAGGATGCAGGAAAAATGGTACCTAATTATTGTGGCGTGGAGAACATTCCACGATATGCTCTCGATCCCGGAATCGCCTTATTCACTTCATTTTCTTATCAAACAAAATAAATACATTGACAAAGCACACGCGTTTCCTGTTCCCGCATCATAATCGCACCCGGCGCGGCCTTGAAGCCACCCAGCTTGCTGCGTTGGGTCCGGCTGTCTGTCTGGGCTCTGGAAATAGACAAACCCATCATCGATGATTGGAAAAATCATGAGCTGAAAAGTACCGACAGTAATTGCAACACTTGGCGAGAGTTCAAATACCCCCAACAAGGTTCTTCTCTATAAGTACATACACATACAATAATATCTTATCGTTGCAGCAGTAGAGTACCTAAATGATCATTGCTGGCATGGCAGGATGATATATAAATAAAATTGGCATCAAACAAAAAAACTGAGAAGTAAAACATCCAGCAGAGGACGGATGGCCCAGAAAAAAAGGAGTACAAAGACAGAATTAACGTTCGATTGATTTATAAGGTCGAGCAAATATTGACGGTTCTCGTTATCGAAATTCCATTTAGTAGCGACTTTGTCGACCAATGCAAACAAATAATTTATGTGTAAACTGGCGTTATTGTGTGTTTGTTCCGTCCCTTTTTTAGCTCTAAACAGTTTGCAGTTCCACATTTTTTGTAGGTACGATTCCTGAGGCGTGGAATTGTAAAATTAAGACAATTTTTGTCTTGGATTAGAGTTGAGGTGAGTATTGAATAATGATAATGATTACCTATTATACATACAACGCCCTTGATTATTAGACCTACAAGGATAATATTCACTTATCTAAATCCCACTGTCAATGGCAACGGAATAAAGTGGATGAACACAACGAAATCTGACAGCTGTCACTTCTGACTTCTTTTTTGTAATAATCATCAAAATATCACTCGTGCTCGAGATATTCACAGATAATTTTGGCCAATCGTTTCCCTCGGGCTGGTTGTATCTGGATGAATGCTCTCCTCCTACAAAGTCGGGTATTTATCGCTACAACCAGCACTTGCGATCGTCTGGTCAAAATTATCGTGAAAATCTAAGCACTTGTGATAATACTGTTGATTATCCTACGGAGTCAGGCATTTATTGCTACAACCAGCACTCGTGATCGCTAAGCCAAAATTATCGTGAAAATCTAAGCACTTGTGATATCACTGTATTAGGCGAATTTGATAAACTATTATCACCAAAGGTGGCTGCGAGCACAAATATAAATCTGAAGTTAGAAGATTGTTCATCAATAACTAGCTCAAGTCAGGCCGCGGGAGGCGGTGTTTGGCGTTATCCACCTCGAAAAGTTTCAGCTTCAAAAAGTACAAACTTTTCAGGAGCCACACAAGAAAGACTTCACAGCATTCCACTTTGCAAGGCTTCTGGTCACACTCGGCTCGAAATGTATCTTTAGTGCATATTGAGATATCGACCTCCAATCTACCTAACTATGAAGGAATACATTGGCTGCAATGAAAACACACAGTTTGAAAACTTCCGTGAACACAACACTTCTTGTAAAGTGCTGTTCATTCTGTCGTAGCTGTCCGAAAGTGCCATGTACAGTGGAAACACGATAGTTCTTGTCCGGTATCTGTAACTTCTGTGGTTCTATTTTTTGCGTCGGAAGCGGCGTATGGGGGGCGGCGGCGGCTGAAACAATTTTTCCTGCGATGGCAAATGGACAGGAAACACGTTGGTTCTCGTCCGGTGTCTGTAACTTCTGTGGTTCTGTTTTTTTTGTCGGGGGCGGCGTACGGGTTGCGGCGGCGGCTGAAACTATTTTTCCTGCGATGTCGAATGGACAGAAAACACGATAGTTTTTGTCCGATGTCTGTAACTTTTGTGGTTCTATTTTTTGTCGGGGGCGGCGTATGGGGAGCGGCGGCGGCTGAAACTATTTTTCCCTGCGATGGCGTATGGACAGGAAACACGATAGTTTTTGTCCTGTGTCTGTAACTTGCTTGCTTCTCGTTTAGCGTCGGGGCGGCAGCGGATTTTTGAACGACAAATTAATAAGTGTTCCAAAGGCGTCAGAAAGAGCTTGCTATCCTATCCCAAACAGACCCAGCAGTGTAAGCAGACTGCAGAGAGAAGTGCGAGTGCATCATTTGCCGGCGAGCACACATGCGTTGCCAAGGCGACCCGACTCCCAGCGACACACACGAAAGCGTGTGTCACATTTCCAACTTCAGATTCTTATTTGTCGTCGCAGCCACCTTCAGTGAGTGATAAAAATTCAGCTAAATTCGATTCGCTAAAATCTGTATTTTTCATAATAAACTGCTGGACAACGAACTTGTCGGTATCGGAAAAATGGTTCGACTTTGGAGGTCAATATCTCTTGATTGCCGATTGCGATTTCCGGTTTGTTTATTGCGTTAATTAGCTTAATCTTTCCGTAACCCATCCTATAATAGTGTAGAATGAGAAACTTTATGTAAGTTTTCTACAGGGTGATAACAATGGTGCAAAATTGCAACGACTTCATCGTACCCCCATTTTTCAAAAATATATTTTTTCAATTTTCTAATACAAAAATTATAAAGTGTGGTGTCTTATCTCAAAAATGTTTCGAAATTTCCCGGATTGGAAGTCTAACATTGAAGATATAAATTTTATGTTGAATGTTGCAGATTTACGCAACTCAGGCATAGCACAAGCACAAAAAGTATAACGTCCAGGGGAGCTTTAGTTCACTCGGTCACTGAAGTTTCACATGTTACCATGTTCAGGGGCTTAAATCTGCGAATAGAACATGTTCCATATCTAAAATTCTGATGAAATTCTGACGAAATCCAACGTACGAAAAACAGGCAGGGACAACCACTTGATAAAGTGCCCCTGCTTGGCCCCACACCAAATATTCGGGTTGTGTTGAGAGTGAAATTGTCCTGGACTGTTGTACGAACAATCTTGCTCAATGTCAACATTCATTCATCAAAAGTGACTTAATCTCGCGTGCCAACAACCCAAATCTGTAACATTCAAAATAAAAATTTATATCTTCGATGTAAGACTTCCAATCCGGATAATTCCTAAACCGTTTCGAGGTAAGACACCACAATCCATGATTTTTGTGATTCATGATTAGAATACATGGGAAAATTTTTTCGACAAATGGGGGTACGATGAAGTCGGTACAATTTTGCAGCATTTTACGTATCACCCTGTAGAAATTTCACATGAAGTTTTTCAGCATTAACTTCCACAGGATAGGTCACGGAAGCATTAGGCTAATTGACACAATAAACAAAAGGAAAATCGCATCCGGCAATCGAAAGTTATTGGTCTTCAAAGTCGAACCGTTTTTCCGATACCGACAACTTCGTTATCCAGCAGTTTAGATGCAAAAGTTTTCTTCTGAATCAAGTGCATGTTTATTGATGATGACACAAAAACTACCCACTCAACAATCTATTTGTGGCCCAAAAAAATATTATTTTCCAATTTATTGACCAGGCAAATAAGTTTTTTTTCTATATGAAGAATGGAATTGCCATGACGAGAAATGTTATGATGGTCAAGAACAAAGTTCTTTAAATCCTGTACGGTAGATGGGGCGGTACTGAATGGTGCATGGTAAAAGTTCCGCAACGTGGCTATCACCGAGAACGACGAATCCTTGAATCACACTGTAGGTACACACCTGGTTCTCTACAAAGCACACAACGAAAATAAAACGGATAAAACGACCATCTTCTGATTTGTAGCTCGTCAATGCCCCAAGATCCATTCCATTACTAACCTATACAGGGAATGAGTCTATTCCGGACTCAACTAATCGCCCCTCTGACAAATAGTGACTTATACGAGAAATCCAAGATTGCGTCTACTAACTGTAATCCAGAAAATTCCAAGCATTTCGGTAAGCACTCATTTGTTGTAGCTGAAATTTGATAGAGACCATCATCGTAGAGGTAGAATAGGTTTACAAGAGCCTTGTTGCCGCTCAACAAACTGGACGTGGCAATTCATTGCTAACTTCAAAGAGGTTCGGGTTAGACTCATTTCTTGCCTAGATCAGTAAATGAGATGGAATTGACAGCGCTGGCCTTCTTTGATCACTAGTCGTGACATTTTGTCACGTCAACATTGCAGGTTATATTTTATTTCATAGTGATATTTACTATTTTTGCTGTAGGTATTTGATTGTTGTTGACCAATTTTCTATGGGCTTTGCGATTATTGGCTGTTTGAGTAAGTGGAATCGCCCTTTCACATCACTATGATGCACTTGATCTGTCAAAGCTCAACTTGGAACCACAAAAATCTGTCATAGTAATGATATGTTAAGGGTAATGATGTTCTACATATTTATAAAAGAAACTCAAAATATTCGTTATCAAAAAATGTTTTTATCATAATATCTTCAACGGAGAGAGTATTGGGTACATAGAATATATGACATAAAACAATATAAATATGATATATTACTCAATTAAACATATGGGAGATGAGAAAAACTTAACGGGTGTTTTTTTTAAAAATTGAATTAAATTCGAAAATCGAAATTGCACTATATGGTAACCCTAAATAGTAAGGTATAATATGGTACTTATCACAGATTCGAAACCCTAAAATTAGGTATGCCTAAAATGTTTGGTAACATTCAATCAATGCGTATAAATCGAGATTGGATGTCCTAGCGGAATTTTAGAAATAGCAAATATAAAATACCGAGCAAGGGGATGAATTCCTTGGCCAGGGATATGTGGGTGCCGCCTCCGCATAACTTGATTTCGCTTTCCTGAAACAAAATTCTTGAATCAGTTCAGCACACCACAAGCTCAAAAAATAACATCAGTCGAGTGTACAACCAGTCGACTGTCGTGTCTACATTGTCGTGTCTACATTGTCGTGTCTACATTGTTCGTAATGTCAAAGTTCTGTCGAAGTCCTCTATGCAACCAGTAATACATAGCGACCAGCGACCCTTTATTTTGACAGAAGTATCACCAGTGCCGTGCGTTCCGTCGCAACTATGACGTGTTAGACAAAAATGTTGTGTCTATTCGACTGAAAGAAACACGGCTCTATGATACAGCTTCCTCCTTGTTGAATACAGACAAATTTCAAAATTCTCTTCCCACTTCGTATCAGATCTCCTGTACAACGTCGTCGGTTCCGTCTATAAAATCATCAAAAACTGTTCCACTGCGCTTCAAGAATGACAAGCGGTTGATACTATATGTCATTCGGACATTGATTCAATCAAAAATTAACTTGCAACATCACTGTTGTGGATTTTGAAGCAAAGCGATAGCCCCAGAAAATGTTGCACAACGGTTATGCATTATTTTAAGTTATCCCATGACCTAAACTGCGGCATTCTACTGACAGCGCTCTAACAAGGTGGATTATGTCGAAATACGCTCGCCTGATTTGTTGAAATTAAAAGCTGAACGCATATTACCAACAAAACTTAGATTTTCCACCGCTTGTTACGATCGGAAGAGAGATGGATGGATTATAGATAACGTAACTGAAATCAAGGACTGAAAAAGACTTACGTTGGCACTCCTGTTGATGCAGCTCATGTAATGCCTGCGTGGAAAGTCGTTGTGCCACACCAGGTAGCACGCCAACGACATGTTGTAGTCGACCTGGGTCGGATCGGGCATTTTCGCCTCACGATCGCTCTCCTCGCGACACAGATTGTTGATGACCAACAGGATCATGTTGCTTCCTGCCACTCTTTGAACAATAAACGGTCGGGTGCAGTAAGTCATTGTTTTGTTGTAACCTACAAAAGAAAACAACAATCAGAGATGTGGGTCAATTATAATTCGCGACAATGGACATGCCAGACTGATACAAATTTCAAAAAAACAGACAGTGACAGATTGTCAAGTGACACAAACATCAAGGGATGGCTGTTGTCAATACGCAGTGATGACCAATTCGACCTACATTCAAGAAATGGACACGTTTTTCAGCTATATTTTAAGCGAGGACATTGTTACGTCGTTTTCTGCTTCTGTTTGTTTTTGGTACTTGGACCGATTGGGCCTGTCCACTTCTGTCCGGCCGTTTATTTTCTAGTAGTTTGGGGAGTTTCGTTGTCTTGCGGTGGCCGTTCCGGCAAACGAGTTCCGCGTGCCTTTCTCCAATTGGTTATAGATAAAAACTAACCCAGTGGGCAGAATCTGATGAAACGAAGCGACGTGGCTACTGGCTACTTCTTCCTTTTCAATTTGAAACTCGCATCGAAGCTGTCGCTTAGTTGTGTGCTGTACATCCACGTTTTTGCCGTTCGAGTGGTCTTCGAAATTGTGTTAGTTCGAAGCCAGAAACCACCTGTTTTGCGGGCTTATTTGGCGAACGTTGGATCATTACGGTATTGGTCCCGAAGTAGGCATTGTTTCGCCGTCTAAACAAGTAAACCACACTTGGCGCATCAAACAAAACCGTCCGTCACCTGGAGGTAAAGTTGAGACTGATTTGGTCCCTCTTTTTGTCATATTTTCGAGTTGGAGTCGACACTGAGTTGAGTGAATTGTTGCAGGTTTCTTCTTCTACCCACCACACAGTTTTTCTGCTACATAACGAGTTTTTCTACACTCAAGTTCCCGACATCTCTATTTTCCTGTCATCCCGTTTCAAAGTCTGGAGATTTTGCCAGCAAGCCGTCAACGTCACCGTCATCGTCATCGTCGCATTTACGCAACAGGGAATTTCCCGAGCGACTCTTCCCTTGGAAAGGGAACGATCCAACGAGGTGCCCGCTTTTGGTTTGAGTGGAAGATTTTCCAAACCGCCCGGCACCGGCGAGTCCTGTCGCACTAGCGTGGACCCCATCTCCTACGACACCGAGTCTAGCCATTGCCCACACTCTGTAAGTAGCAGCGTACGACAAATTGTCGATGCGTTTTGCGTTTTGGTCAAGTAAGCCCCGGCGATATTTCGCCTATTGCGTTGCTTCATTTTCCTCTATTACTCGTGTTTCATCAAAAATGCGTAAACGATAATCATTTTTCACGTTGATATTTGGCTGAATACTACTCGAAAATTAATTGTTGTGATTTCCGACCATTCGCCAAGAGTATATGCGCGTTGTTAAAATTAACATCACTCTTTATCTTCTGAAATCCGTACACAAGTTCTGTAGTTTTGCCACCGACAGTCTCGTGGTACCTTGTTGTTGGTGACGTTGAAATTAACGTAGATGTTATAGAGCGAAAGGTCCTAGTTTGACTTGTAATCAATTATCATTATTTCGAAAAAAAATCTCAGAATTGAATTCACGAGGTTTCATGTATAAAATTATTATTGTTTTTGTAAATTGTTAGCGTGTGAAAAATAAGCCGTAACACTCTCTGAGGTGGCTCATCAACTCAGGTGCCTACCGTGCCGTTTTAGTTTCACCTCGACTTGAATTGTTATCTGGTACTGTTAAAAACCGGACGACAGGTGCCTACGCTTTGGAACAGATACCGTTCACTTTAATTCCGGCTTGTGCTGAAGCCGAGCTTCTTTTCCGAACGTAATATGAACTTTGTTGTGGCATTATTCGACAATATTGTTCGACATACCCACTTCTTTTATTTCCTTCATTGTAAAATTAGCCAACCGGCACCTGTTCATCTTCATTACCTTTTGTAAATAAACTTTGTATTTGAAATATAATCATTGCTTTATCGTCAGTATTGTTTTAGTCATTGCTTGGTGCTAGAGTTTGTTTTTTGGGAATTCGGTCACAATACTGTGGCGCCCCCGACCATCCAATAAGAACCCCGGCCTATCTCCTCTGATCAGCTGACGGGCCGTGTTCCTAAATAAGACAAACCAATGGTAAGTCGCACCGAAAAGGCAAGAGGCCTTTTTGACATGTAACAACATTGATAATGATTCAATAAATCAAAAGCCAAAAGTAAAATTAATGCAAGGATTATGTTTGGGTAAAACCAGTGAGGGCTGGATTAACCCTTTCGAAGCTTGCAGACCGCGGGACACGACGAACTCACCGCTATTTGTGATGTTTCTTTCGGAATAATGCACCAAGCTGTACAGCCACATCTCGTTGTCGCACGGTTCCGGTTTGGTCTTCTTGATCAGCAGTCTCTGGTCGAATTCTTTTTCGTTGAATTTCGACGGAGGCTGATCGGCCGTTTCCGATTCCATGTCGTGGCCTTCTTGGGTGTCCATGTCGCCGTGTTCGTCGGCGTGCTGGTCCTGGTTGTTGTTCTGTTCCGGTTCCGGATACATCATCGTTTCCAGTTCCGTACCCAGTACGGTCCTGGAAAAGTACACGAGGGCACCCGCCGCCCAATTTAAAATGTTGGTCAGGTGCTGGATAGGCTGCAAAATAATTTACGCTTCAGTTTCAGCTCTTGCGCCAAAAATGTTGGTGATATTCCCGGAGTTCCTATCACGACGAGTAGAATACTACACTTGTGACGTCACGTTGCCTAGAAACCGCCTTTTTGATAGGCTGCAGCTAGGCAACGTGACGTCACAAAAGCAGTGTTCTACACGTCGTGATCCCATCCTAGGTTTTGTGTTCTAGTTACCTATTCATAGTGTAGTGTGGTGTTGTAGTGTTAATTGTACGGTGTCTACAGTATCTGAAGATTAACGATTTGCTATTCTTCAAACACTTACAAGCAGGTTTTGTGTGAAAAATAAATTGAATAAGCTAGATGAAGGTGAAAATATTTGACAGCAAGTGACATTTACTAAGCAGTCAAAGACATTATGCCATCTATCTCTCTATCAAAACTGGCTCTAAGGCCACTTGATGCACGACAGAAAAAGCCAGAAGCCATGTTTATGTATGAGCAGGTAGGTTACGTACAGTGTCGGCCAAAAGTTTGGAAATCCCTGTTGAAACTGTCACTTCTCAATTTTTGATCGTCTATTTGAATTCAAATACTGAAAAGTTTTGACAGGTGTTACTACACTTTTGATCTCCATTGTAATGGTAGCCTCACATTGACAATCAAATGCTGCAGCTTTTTCAGCTGCCGAGCTCTCATTGGTCACATGTTGGTCGTTGACAGCAATGACAGGCGTTAGGTCCAATCAGAACTCTGCAGCTAAAAAAGCTGCAGCATTTGATGCTCAATGTAAGGCCACCAATCATTGTATGTTATCAAACTTCTTGGCCTGTCATCAAAATTGACATTTATTGTCTTGGAAATATTCGAGGAAATAATGCGTTTGAAAAATCAAATCGAGTTCAAAATCACAGGTCATCAATGAATTGATGATTATTGGTAACATATAATGTTGAGCTCGATCTGACTAACGTCAATCATTTCGAGATAACAATAATATCATACAGTAACCTGCACCAAGAACCAAGCGAATGAGAAACAAAAGCCATAAAGAAACGTGTCCAACTACAAGGCCACTGACCCACCATCAAATGTAGGTATAACAACATCAGCAGCTGTGTGTGTTTTGCAAATAAAAGTCTAGCCGACCAAACCCTTCGATAATAACCCCAAATAAATTCGCGGGAAACAAACACCGGAACGAAGGAAACGCCCGCTTGATCAATCAGCGCACTATTCAGTAGGCGGCGTGAAAAAAGTAATGGGCTAATCAGTGACGTGCCCACGTCACGAAAATTATGACGAAGCTTGCAAAATTAATAATAACGAAAAGAAATTAAGGGAGAAGAGGAAAAAGGTGGGAGGAATGTGCGGAGTATTTCCATGATTTCCGCACGCTTCTATTTCGGTGACCTAGAAAAACATGTCAAAATGAACAAGAAGTCTTTTCATTAACCAAATCTAGTTGTTGGAAATACTGCCTGTCTGCATAGTTTCGCTAATTTTCCTTCTTCACATTTTAAATAAATTGTTCGAGTCTCTCACTTAAGTCAAAGTGTAGGTACCTATTTAGGTACAGATGTTGACAGTTCAAATCAAGGAATTGTAACTTCTTGAAGTCCGTTCTGACCTGAATTCGAACGCTTTTGAAGAAATTGTCACTGGATTTGACGTTGTTGTGACAGTGTTGACAGTCGAACAATAAAGCTATGTAGAGGAAAGTCGTGAAACTTGGACCCAGTGTGTAAATTGGGCTGGATCAATGTTTCAAGCCTGCAAGATACTAGCGTCATCTTGAATTTTTCTATAAGCAGATTAAGTTCAGTGTAAAGTTACAAAAATGTAGTTATTAGCTGACTGCTGACTTGCGCATTACTAATTTAATGGAAGCTCGCTTGAAATCAGCTGTCAAAATTAGCGAAATCATTAAGACTTTTATTTAACAATCAGCCTGATTCTATAAGGGAAGGGATATGGTAATCACCGTGCTTACGATAAAATTGCTAGGGCAACGGGTCTTCCTATTGGCTTTCGCCATAGCAATTTGATAGTAAGCGCGGTAACTGCCAAACCACTCCCTAATAGAATCAGTGGTGGAACCACGAGCTCTCGACAGTTGTCGATCTCGACAATTTTCCCTTCTCTAAAGGGTGAGGGGTAGAGCGGGAAAAGGGGAAATTCGGGTGAGAGGTGCAGAGGGCAGAGGGAAAATTGTCGAGATCGACAACTGTCGAGTGCTCGTGGTTCCACCACTGGTCGAATTTGCGGACTCAATCAACTACGTCACGACGTAACGTAACTTTCAACGTAAAAATGCGAAAATGGAGGAGACCGCGCCTTCACTGATAAGGGATATTTTCCCGCTTTATGTTGTTTTACGTCGTTACATACGCGAGTTCGCAGACTGTCTACTCATGAAAAAAAATTACGTTGATCTCAGCTTGACTGTAACAAGTCGGATACAATTTCCTCACTTCGTTCGAGTGTTTGAGGACTTCACATTCCCATCTCTGTCCATAATCTATGCTTCGCATGTCGTAGAGAAAATTCGTCTCGTTGAAATCCATTACGAAGAAATCCTCATCGAAAACCAACAGCAGAAGATTGCTCTGCGGAATCGCGGTAGCATAAACTCCCCTATAAATAATTGTGTTTTCTCTTGTAGTTTTCAAAACGTTCTGCAGCAGTCATGATCTTCATCCCAGTTACACTGTTTTTTGTCGGAGCGGAAAAAGAATACCAACTACCAACAATTGAAAATTAAGGCCTGAGCTACCTATAATATGGACAGGGAGCTGGTGCCTCAAAACTTACGTCATAAGGTACATGATTTTAACCCTGTAGGTCTAATGTGCATTGGTAAGGTTATTAAAAGTTTCTTTGTCTTACATGCCAGACCGGGTAGTGGAGTCGGCACGTTCGGAAAAAGTCCTGTTCACTGCATTTTTGAGTAATGCAATGCCCTTTCGCACACGTGTCCTTAGAACCTGTCTGAACAATTCTGTCCATCGCCGCAAGCAAAATTTCAGTTCAGATCCTGTATACAGGGTGAAGAAGAAAAACAATTTTAAAAAATTGCATCTTTTGAACGGACAAAGGTAGAGTATTGCAGGGCATGTCATATGATGCGCAATTTGATGGTTGTTGAGGTACGCCTAAACATTTTGAAACAATAATTACCGTTTTCGAGCTATTCTAAAAAAAACTGAGATCTGTCAAAAAAAACATTATCTTCATTATATCGCTTATTTTTGAAGATATCGGAATGGAATTTGGTATTTGCCTTACAAAAGACGTCATAAATGGATAACAGCTGCAGTTATTTTCTAGGCCTACTATTTTCCTAAATAAGACAGTCAACTTTTTTGGAGGGGAGCCGCCATCTTGTTTTGTGAATATCAAGCTGATGACCGAAAAAATTACTGATGGTCATTGGGCTAGTATCATGCCATTACTCTATCATGTGAAAGATCACCTTGGATGAACCATCATACCATTTTTGCTGAAAGAAAGATGATGCACGGATTTTATTGGATTCCTCAGAACTAGAGGATCTACTGCTAGCCATCGAGTCATTGCAAGTAATTGAACACCGCGATTATGACCCTTGATCATTCTTCAGGTTGTCTACCAAGATTCATAGCCATAGGTTCAGCGGTTCGGTTTTAGCAGCTATTTAAAGAAAATAGTGTCGATTTTTCATGAAAAAAACAGAAAATCACGAGGTCTCTGGGTCATTTCTTGGGTCATTGGAAAAAGATCCTCCATGGAATTCTGATAAATTTATGCTGAATTATTAGAAAAAAGTGCATTCTTCAGTATAGGTTTGAAAAAATTGGCACAGGATGTACTCATGTGATGTAGGAAGAACATGAAAGACTATCTTGCAGTAGGGAGAGAGCGAACAAATTGTGTGGTAGGGCAACACTAATAATGGATAGAACCTTATAAATTTTGATGCCGCAATGTATTTTAGAATAATTCCTATTCAGATTCCTTCTTCAACTTTGGGAAATGTTGGCATGATGGCGATCTATGCAGATGACACCACAGGGTGATAAGGAATTGAAAAATTTCATCCCATCATCTAAATAGGCTGAAGGCATGAAAATCGCCAAAAAGATCCATAATTGACCGCTTTAACAAGACAAAAGAATCCGTTTTGAACAATTTTCAGCCGTTTATTCAAACCTATGCTATAGAATGCACTTTTTTCTAATAATTCAGGATAAATTTATCAACATTCCGTGGAGGATCTATTTCCAATGACCTAAGAATTGACCCAGAGAGCTCGTAATTTTCCGTTTTTTTCACGAGAAGGCAACACTTCTTAATTCAAACAGCTGCTAAAACCGAACCGCTGCACTTATGGCTATGAATCTTGGTGAGCAACCTGTGAAATGATCAGGGGTCATAATTGCGGTGTTAAATTACTTGCAATGGCCCGATGGCTGGAAGTATAGGTCCTCTAGTTCTGAGGAACCCGATAAAATCAGTGCGTCATGTTTCTTTCAGCAAAAATGGTATGATGGTCCATCCAAGGTGATCTTTCACAATATAGAGTAATGGCATGAAACTAGCCTAATGACCATCAGTCATTTTTCCGGTCACCAGCTTGATATTCACAAAACAAGATGGCGGCTCCCCCTCAAAAAAGTTGATCGTCTTATTTAGGAAAATAGTAGGCCTAGAAAATAACTGCAGCTGTCATTCATTCATAACGTCTTTTATAAAGCAATTACCTAATTTCATCCCGATATCTTCAAAAATAAGCGATATAATGAAGATAATGTTTTTTTTGACAGATCTCAGTTTTTTTTAAATATCTCGAAAACGGTTAATAATGTTTCAAAATGGTTTAGTGTACCTCAACAACCATCAAGTTCCGCATCATATGACAAGCCCTGCAATACTCTACCTTTGTCCGTTCAAAAGATGCAATTTTTTTTAATTGTTTTTCTTCTTCACCCTGTATACAGGATCTGAACTGAAATTTCGCTTGCGGCGATGGACAAAATTGTTCAAACAGGTTCTAAGAACATGTGTGCCAAAAGACATTGCATTACTCAAAAATGCAGCGTATAAAACTGTACCGACCCCACTAGGGGGCTTTAGGCTGGTATAGGCTTGTCAATTTTCAAAAAATGTCAAAAATGTACGTCATAAGGTACATGAATGAAATCAACGGGCTTTCATGTGGGAACATCTCCTTAATCAAAAATCGGGTCATAAGACAACATTTTTGGGGGCTCTCGGTCCATAAAACAAGTTTTAAATTTTCAAAAAGGGCCAAAATTCACCTCCTCCCAGAGACTTCTCCTTTGACATAATTTTAGGAATGAAAAACGATTCTTACATAATTTTTCACGTAGGCTTCGAATCTGTTTGTAAAATTTTATAATGGTACATCACTTACAGGGTGCAACATCGAAAACTTTTTCTCAAACCGTACACCCTGTGTTTTAACATGGAAATCGTTTCCGTCTTCCATCGTGATTACAAATATATATATCACACTTAGTGGGTTAGTCAACAAAACGCCTATGAAAAAATTGATACATTTTGGTCCTTTTTTGAAAATTTCAAACTTGTCTTATGGACTGAAAGCCCCCAAAATTTTTATCTTACGACCATATTCTCAACTAAGGGATGCTCTCACACAAAATTCAGTTGGTTCCATTCATGGACTTTATGACGTGAATTTCCGGCCATTTTTTTGAAAATTGACAAGCTCATACCAGCCTAGGGCCCTTGGTCTGACATGTAAGACGAAGCAATTTTCAATAACCTTATCAACGCACATTAGACCTACATGGTTAAAATCATGTACTTTATGACGTAAGTTTTGAAGCACCAGCTCCCTGTCCAATAGTGGAGTTCGTTTAACCGGTGCAATGACCGATTCCTGATGGAAATGAACACGAATGGGGCACAAGCACGAACTGATTCCTGTCCAAACTGCTGGCCTCGTATTGTTTCTTGTAGATTTCTGGTGGCGATCCGCAAAAAAAACAACCGGAGCAAACACTCCTGGCGCAGAAGTAAACCCAAAGATGTTACAGAACCTTCTCGACACTAACACAGTTGCTCTGAAATTAAATCATTGGGGAGGTATGCGAGATTCTTTAATTTTTAACAAACTGTGTCTGTGTCTCCAAACTTAGGCCAGTCAAATTAGAACAAATTTTTCCGTTTGAGGGAAAAAACTGTTGGAGTTTTGGAAATTTGACAGTTATGTCCGGTAAGGTGTACTGTTAAACATACTAAAAGTCCCCAACTCTACCTATTGAGCTCGAGCCGCCATCTTGGAAAAATGGTCCTTCGATCCAATTTTCTGCTCATATTCCGCTAATCATCAGAGATATTCAATCAAGTTTCATAAAAAATCAAGGCTATAAAATTGCCCACAAAAATTGTTTCATACCGATTTTTTTGTCGTATATGTTGATATTAATAAAATAACTTAACAAAAAAAAAATCAAAAATTTAGCGATTTTTTGCCTATGGCTAAAGATATTGTCTTCAAAATTTGTGAAGATGTTGGCAGTCTACATCAAAGCTAAACGTGACAGTTGAGATAGAAAAAAAAATTGCGAAAATATTTTTTAATTTTTTTTTTCAAATTAAGCAAAATATTGATTTTCGAGTTTGACATTTCCAACAGAGCGGAGTGAAGGTTTCAATCGAACATGAATCAGTTTTGATATTTACATATTGTAAGACAAGATTTCATCAGTATTGTGCCTTCACGAGCTTCTGGGATGCTCGATATGAATTAAACTAAAAGAATAATAGCTAGGTCCAAAAAGTGTTGTCGATTGGTTATGAAGGAAACATTTTGGAACTAAAGACATCAGCAAAGGATATACAGGAGGTCCAAAGGTTATTCAACTGTATATGAGCCCCATATTGATGTGCCTTATCCAAAATAGTACAAATGAATTAATGAAAATGTTGAAATCCACCCTGTATAACAAAAAGTAACGATACAAAATAGAAGTAGTAAAGCATACATGGTGTCAAAAATACAGCCTTCACATTGCTGGAAAAAAGAACAAAATTGATCGATTTATTTGGAAGTTATTAGTCCTCAAACTTGACTTTACAAATTTCAGCCAGTGAAATAGGGAAAAGTAGAGAGAAGTAACTGTCGGAGTTTCAGAAATTTGACAGAAATGTTCGCTAAGGTATACTAATAAACATACTAAAAGTCCCCGCCAGTACCTGTTGCGCTTGAGCCGCCATCTTGGAAAAATAGTAATAAATTTGATCGAAGGACCATTATTTCAAGATAGCGGCTCAAGCGCAACAGGTACTGGCGGGGACTTTTAGTATGTTTATTAGTATACCTTAGCGAACATTTCTGTCAAATTTCTGAAACTCCGACAGTTACTTCTCTCTACTTTTCCCTATTTCACTGGCTGAAATTTGTAAAGTCAAGTTTGAGGACTAATAACTTTCAAATAAATCGATCAATTTTGTTCTTTTTTTCAGCAATGTAAAGGCTGTATTTTTGACACCAGGTATGCTTTACTACTTCCATTTTGTATCGTTACTTTTCGTTATACAGGGTGGATTTTAACATTTTGATTGATTCTTTTGTACTATTTTGGATAAGGCACATCAATATGGGGGTCATATACAGTTGAATAACCTTTGGACCTTCTGTATATCCTTTGCTGATGTCTTTTGTTTCGAAATGTTTCCTTCAGAACCAATCGACAACACTTTTTGGACTTAGCGATTATTCTTTCTGTTTAATTCATATCGAGCATTCCAGAAGATCGTGAAGGCACAATATTGATGAAATCTTGTCTTACAATATGTAAATATCAAAACTGATTGATGTTCGATTGAAACCTTTACTCCGCCCTGTTGGAAATGTCAAACTCGAAAACCAAATTTTTGCTTAATTTAAAAAATAAAATAAAAAATATTTTCGCAATTTTTCTTTCTATTTCAACTGTCACATTTAGCTTTGATGTAGACTGCCAACATCTTCACAAATTTTGAAGACAATATCTCCAGCCATAGGCAAAAAATCGCTTTTTTTTTATTTTTTTTTGTTAATTTAATTTAATTAATATCAGTAGATACGAAAGACAAATCGGTATAGAGCAATTTTTGTAGACAATTTTATAGCCTTGATTTTCAATGAAACCTAATTGAATATCTCTGATGATTAGCGCAATATAAGCAGAAAACTGGATCGAAGGACCATTTTTCCAAGATGGCGGCTCGAGCTCAATAGGTAGAGCTGGGGACTTTTAGTATGTTTATCAGTACACCTTACCGGACATTACTGTCAAATTTTCAAAACTCCAACAGTTTTTTCCCTCCAGCTTTCCCTATTTGACTGGCCTAACTGTAAACATTAGCAAAGAGAGACGCTGCCAATCTCTTGGAAACGCGACGTATGTTTTTCTTCCTTTTGTAAGTACGTAATTTTACTTATTCCAATTACACATTTGTGCCCTTTTTGTCCCTTCTTGAACACTGTTGGTTTTTGTATTCACTTTGGATCAATTCTTATTTTTTCATTTGCATGTTTTTTTTGTTCACCTTTGTTTCACAGTGGCTCTGACAAACGACGAGCTGTTATGTTTTTTTTGTAACGTACTTCATTGTCGAAATTCATCAAACTGAAATTCATGAACTTGTTATCATGTAATTGCCGTAATGGTTATCCCAGTATTTTTATGTGTAATTGTTTTTTTCATGTACCAACAGAACTGCCAGATCGTGTGCCTAATTTTTGTCTGTACGTTATTACCTGCGATTTTATTGTCTAATTTTTCGTTGTGCACTTCTTATGTGTCCATTTTTGTGATGTAATGTTATGCATGATTTTTGTGTCAATTTTTCATGTCCTTATCGATGGGTCCTAATAAGACTAGCTTTATTCGCAGAGCCGGATGTGAAGTAACGTTTCTCGCAGGGCATCTTTGTAACTAGCGCTATTGAAAAGAGGTCGTTGTAACTGGCGCATCTCAAATGAACGCAAGTGAACTGGCGCAACTTCAATTGTATTGAATAGAAGTTGCGCCAGTTCACTTGCGTTCATTTGAGATGCGCCAGTTACAACGACCTCTTTTCAATAGCGCTAGTTACAAAGATGCCCTGCGAGAAACGTTACTTCACATCCAGCTCCGCGAATAAAGCTAGTCTTATTAGGACCCATCGTTATGTGCCTCTCAAATATCCAACCAATTTAAATTTTTATACTCACTGATATTTTGCCATGACGCTTACGAGTACGATAGAGCTTTGATGTGATGATTGATATTTTCGTAAATACCATTGAGAAGTCGTATCCTGTGCCATCGATCGCCTCCGTCCAACCTAACTTGATTGTTCCAACTGTTTTGTTCTTGCACATGTATTCATGGGACGTCTATCGTCCAAGCCAGTTGTATAATACTTCTTGTTGAGGAGCCGTGTTCATTTATTTTGCTTTGTTTGATATAAGATGATTTGATGTTGCCTGTTGGACTGGGACAGGGTATGCCATGATGGATATGTCGAGAGTGTTGACTCTTCGCGACGAACATGTTAGCTATTTGGGTTAGGCTCTCTTGCAGTACCCTCGTGTGCACCGGGTACGCAATAGCACCACGTTCAGTTTTTGTTTTGTATTGTTTTGTACTGTTTTGAATTGTTCTTATCATGTCCTGTATACTAATGTTTCTTCAGTTTTATATTTTGAATGTCTGTGTGAGCTTGGGGTGCTTTTGTTCTGCTTTGATTGGTTGGGGGGGAGTGGGAGTGAAGTCTTAGTAAGTCTTTACACTTTGTCACAACATGTTTGAAAGTCCTCTTCTCCCCTTTTCTTTTCCCAAATTTTTAAGAGAGAAGAGGCATTTTACTGAACGCTCAAACATATTTATTAAACTTGTTATCTTCCTGATTTTCGACAAAAAACTGGTACGGAATCAAGATCATGAATATGTTTCCTGCACCTACCAATTGCCAACCTCGATAAAACTACTGGAATTATCCCCAAACGAGTACAGGTGAATCTCATCGTCGCAATTCGTGTACCTCACTTGGTCGCTTTGGTGCAAAGCTCCGTACAGCGTGTCTTCTTGTGCCCGCGCCAGTGTCGCCAACATGCAAGTGTAAACCCACCAGATCGAGTGGCGGATGTACGTCATCGGCTGAAGTGTTGTGTTAGTGTTGTAGAGCGCGTCCACTTTGTAAAGAGCACAACCAATGAAATTGCACAAAAGAAGAGAATCAGTTTGGACGAGTTCATGTTTGAATTTGACCGAGAAAAATCGAAGAGCTATTACTGATCGGCCGGCTGGTTCAGTGACGTGCGTCAAGCCCAATCAAAACAAGTAATGTGTTGTGCCGTGTTACGGTGGCCTTACATTGAGCATCAAATGCTGCAGCTTTTTCAGCTGCCGAGAGTACCGAGCTCTCATTGATCACATGTTGGACATTCACAGCAATGACAGGCGTCAGTTCCAATCAGAACTCTGCAGCTAAAAAAGCTGCAGCATTTGATGCTCAATGTAAAGCCACCATTACATGCTCTGCAGCAGTACCTTGCCCTTACGTCGGCTCCGAGGTTAGGATCAACTGTAATGCTCATTATTGTGCTCTTCACAGTGTGGACGCACTATACATGTGTAGTGCATTTCTCTGAAGAGAAAATCACACGAGAGAGAAAGGAAAATAGTTTACCGTGAACATTGGAGAAGCCGGATTGTGGGTTTCTTGTTCTTCGGGACACAGTCCCTGGTAATCGTACATCCTGGTGACTTTGTAAATACCTTCGTCTACCAGGTGGCTCATGATGTCGGGTCGGACTTTGCCAAAAAAGTAACCTGTTTCGGCAACGTTGTCCGAAATGACTACGTAACCGTTGTCGTCCAGCATGAGGCAGTGCAGTTCGTTGGACTCGCAGGTTCTCTTGCATGCCACGTCCCCGCACTGCAATTTTAGTCATCCAAATGAGTTTTGTTGAGAAAGTGCTTCAAACGCTGAGAAATTTCAGTTTTATAATTTAAACTAACTGTTATCTTCCGGCATTTTCATGTAATTAACACTTACACTACTGGTGATTTTCTTGAACAACGTGTAGAAAGCAGAATGGTAGAACTGGTAGCCGACAACGGCAGCTGGTGCTTTTCGTCCGCTTTCCTCTCGGAAAATGGCATGGCTCACTGTTACAAGCGTGTTGTTTTCTTCACCTAAAGAAACAAACGTAGAAATTCCACATCAACAAAAAGAAATAACAACTGAAGAAGAGAAAAAAGATGAAACGGGGGAGAAAGAGAAATGATTTTTACCTATGTCGAAAGGTACAGAGTAGACAAACGTCGTCGGATCGACGTAATAGTGCTCCACGGCCCTCCTATACCAAATTTCGTCGATGGCTTTGTTGTGCAAAATGTGGAAATGCCTGGAAGAATATCAAAACAATTATTGTGGATCAGGGATGTTTTTCACATCAACTGAAACTTTGTCCTCATCTTGTATACTCATGTCAAAAGGCGCTTCCTTTTTACCAAAATCTCACTTCTTCTCATCTCAGTTAGAGAGAGAAAACGCGAGAAATTGCCAAGGAGCGAGTGAGACACAACTACCAACTGAGGTGAGAATATCTGAGATTATTGACAAAGAGAACTCAGCAGAATACGAACGTTCTCAAGTTGTGTTCAACTGTTTGAGACATGCGTTCAGATTGGCATATCTAGACAGTTGCACGATAAGTTGAGCACGTTCGTATTTATTTTGATCACACGTTATGATAACCTGACAGAGTCCTTTCCGTTTATGTCATATATCTGGAAATCATTCATTCATTCCGCCACCTTGTTTTAAGCAATTGCAGGGCTGTGTTTATCGTCCATAATCAAGTGACAGGTATTTGTCATAACCCAAGTGATGTCATCGTCAAATGTTATGGCGTTTTCGACTGGCTAGAACCGAGCCGGTTCCATTCCGACGGAGCATGCGCAGTTCATCAGAGCAACTTTTCGGCGTGTTCGAATGGAAGTGGCATTGCTCCCGTGCTACTTTTGCTGTGTTCGACTGGGAATATTCCTACGTAATTTGCACGGAACCAGCTCCGAATTTTAGAACTGTCTTGGTAGTCAGTTCTACTGTCAACTTGATGTATCAGTGTCGATTTTGGTGCTAAATATGAGTCGTGGTAATACCAAAAGGGATGAATTTGTGGCGGTGCATTCCTTTTTACAATTTTCTCATGAATTCCTATTCAAATCAAGCAGTGATGGAAGGTATGAATGCTTTGAAATAATTGAGAGGGAGAGGGAAAAAAAACGGAATGGAGCCGTCTGTGATGGAGCCGAGCCAACGGGGACAGAATGGAACGAATGCAACTCGGTTCAAGAGCAGCTCGGTATCAAGCAAGTTCGGAACTGGAACAGTTCCAGAGCAGTCCCAGTCGAAAACGCCATCAAATAATGATTGGCGCTTGATGGTCTCCAGTGAGTATGAAATCGGCAACCAATTATACATTATACACTGGTTTTTCGAGATTTTTTAGGAAATTAAAAGGAAAATTAATATCTGAATCTTGAGGGACCTTATCAACATCATTCTACAGTGAGTTTACACGTGTCGTGTCAATATTGATCATGAACCTAATTCAAAAGGAATTCTTAGAATCGTTCTCAAAAGAGAGTATATGAAGAGCTAACTCGCAACATTTTGACATCGACTTTGTTGATGAGGTCGCTCAAGATTCTAATATTAAATTGTATTTTCATTTCTATGAAATGTCAAAAAAAGTGTATTATTTATAACTGGTTACCGCTTTAGTACTGGAAACCGTTAGAGTACCTATGTTCCGTTCAATTACAGAAATTACGAGAGTTCTGAAAAATTGTTCCGATGTAGCAAGGCGGGTACATAGGTACTATATTTGCCCCACATTTCCTTATGTGAAAATTGCTCATTTGATGATTATAATATTTTCGGAGTATTCTCTTATGTAAGCTTTATGGTCATTATTAATAACTATGTAATAATAACTTCAGTGAAATACATTTTGCGGTGGTGGCAGCGTTACGCTATCGAATTAGTTTCAAGGCCTCTTAGGACAATCAAAGGACACATTCTTTCTCTGTAATCTAGTACCACGATACATTCCCCCTCAAATAATTTTTGTTTTCCAGTGGTACATTTGGTATTTAGCGGTGGAATTGAGTAGGTAATAACCCATTATACACCACCCTTCATAAAAATTGGCGGGTCTTACATCATGATGGAATATTGCAACCTACATAATAATATAATTTTTTTCTAGTACCCCAGCGTGGTACACCGAGAGAGCCATAGAAAATTGTTCCGAGAAGCAGTTCTGTGTGACTTGATCAAATTGTAACATCATGAAACGACAAAAGAACTTGAAAAGACATAACCGGAGCTACCGTACTTTCTACTGCGATAACTTTTGTGATGTTGATAGACATTTCTAACCAGTTTTGAAATCACTCAATTAGAGAAATAGATATCTACCCAAACGTGTTCTTCGTCGGAAGAATCATGTGAAGATGACGAATCCAGCAGTGATAAATTGAATCCATTGCTTTTTCGTTGTTCGTGTTTTGTTGGTAATAGTATGTATTGTCTAAAACTGAGTTGGCTCCGTCATTGGCCAATTTCAACTGACTGGACCTGACTCACAGATATGGGCATGTTCACCTATTCAACCCTCTATTTACAGACATTTCAATACAAAGAAACTTTTATAACCAGATACAAATATTATGACAACTACCCATCCATTGTACCAATCTCAACTGACCGGACACCTCACTCACAGACGTGCACATTTTCACCCATATCCATCCAAACCTTCAGTTACAAACAATCAACTGAAAAGCCATTTTTATGACCAGGTACAAATATCATGACTTCATGACTTAATGACTACCCCATCATGAGTCGTTCTGTAATTTCTGTAATCAAACGGAACACGTGGAATTATCGAAACAAGCTACAACCGTGCAGTACGTAGTAAAATGGAAATACTAACTGGTGTTCGTCTTTGTTGCTCGCGTCGATGTTTTGGGGAAAATCCTGCCACCTGGTGAGTCCGCTGTGAGTTGCAAGGAATGCAACAGTGATGCCAAATCTCCGGATGAATTCGGCCCTGGATTAAAAACGAAAACAAATTGAGGTTTACGTCGACAACAATTTTGTTTGTTTCCCCAAAAAATCTGCATTTGAAAATATGAAGTCATTTCTCCTAGTAATTACATTGGATGGAATTTCAGGGAGTGAGAGAAAAATCATAAAGTCTCTGTCTTCACCATTTTTGCTCAACCTTTAGTACTGAATTGAACAAAAGAAAACTTGAACTTCGTTTGAACAATGTTACAGAGTCATAATTCTGCCATAGGCAGTTCATCACAATTATTTGGAATTAGTTAACTGTCAAAATTCAAAGATTAGCCTTTAACCCTTCATAACTTTGAAAATAAAAGCCTAAGGATCTTTATATGCGATATGTTGGGAAACCCTGTATCATATTTAGACTTAAACCTCAGGGATCTTCATAACCCGTAGAAATTGATGACAAAGATTTGTTGCTATTTTTCCCTCACTCCCTAACAACGATAAAAACTTAGGGCCGGCTGGTATATCCATCTCCTAAAGTTCCAAATATGCTATTTGGCAGATGAACATTGCGTTTAGGAATAACTGAGAATTATGTTTCTGTTTCTACTTTTGTCTCAATGTAGATGTACACAATTACGGTAAATCACTAGACATAACTATGACGTCATAAACAAGGAGACACAGCAACTCACTTTCTGGAAATCAAGAACTTCCCTAGAATTTTTTATTAATTTAGACAGCCATCTATTTATATAATTTTTGTGTAAATCGTTATTGCCAATGATCATGATCGATCATTAGTATTGTACTATGGCATTATTTGAAATGTGTGGCACATAATTTGAAAGTAAGCCTCTATTTAAAAAAAGTGTCTGCTTACTGGTTCTCTCAACATTTTCATATAATCATGTTGTATGTACCACGGGCGTAGCAAGTGATTACTATTACACTCCGCGCCATGTTATGTCTGATAAGAGACCGTAGTCCCTTTCACTTGATAATTGAATAATAATAGAAAAATGATATCCTGGCAGCTCGTCAAAATAAAATCCTTGCAGCTAAAAGTTTTATTTACTTGTATACAGTATAACATTCAAAAAGTAAATATAAACAATCCTATAAACAAGAATTTAGCGAAGGATATAGAAAATTTCGTCTAAAGATCTTTGAGCAGGAAGAGTAGACAGTATGGCAATAGCGTTGCCCCTCTGAATCTCCAAACTGACCCTCTGCGTCAAGAATTCTTTGGAACGAAACTCACTAGTCTTCTCAAAAATTCTACGACTAATTTCCGAAATAAAAGATTTGGCCGACGGACCCCAGGAACCGAAAGGACACCGAAAGGACACCGAAAGGACAAACGATGTAATTTTCGGCCATTTCCTTGCAGCTTATAACGGGTGTAGGTAGGTACAGTTGCGGTCAATAAAAATTGGACAGCACTTTACTCCAATATGTCATATAGCCCTTTTCTCTTTCATCGTTACTGTTTTCGCTGAAGACTCCGGCTCGGGGATAGGCCACAAACTTGGACAATTGGAGAAGGAGCCGTTTATGAAAAACTTGCCGGGAATCATTTTGTGGATGTAAAAGAAACGGATCCAGACCAAGGCAGGCATTCGAGCTCAGTTCCTCTCAGATTCTGATCCACTAAATTCTATGAAAGGTCGTAGAATGAGCAGTATCCAATTTTTATTGACCGTATAACCGTACCTGTCTCAACACAATCATAATTTGTAAGTACATATTCCATACAATGGCTAATAAATTCGAAACACCTGTAGAACCATAAATTTCACTTCAATCCAACAGATGTAGGTGGGTATGTAGGTATAGAAGAACTTTTTTACTACTGTACCTTGGTATCAAAGCCATCAACATAGCTATTGGTCTTTTAAAAAAAGAGTGGAATAATTTTTTGATTAATATTACTTTCTCATATTATATTTCCATGCCAAAAAATTAAAAATCCAATGAACAACTCACCCGTTTTCCTCTTTGGTAGTCGTAGTGATATTTTGGTTGAACCAAGATGTTATCAGGGCATCTCCAATGAGCTTGCAGATCAGTTTACGGTCGCCTTGAAATAGGTCTTGATAAGTTAATTATCAAATAATGAGCATTACTACTACAGGTAAACCGGTCTTTTTAAGTGCTTTTAAACTTTTACAGCGTTTTTATTCATAATTTCTTGGAACTTAATTCACCAACGAGGGATCAGTCTGGCTGAGGTCTGGTCAGTTGAACTTATTTGTAAAGTTGATAAAGGGATCCATGGTGCTCAAAATGGAGTTGTATAGTATAAAGTTGTAGTAACTGAACTCAATATCATAAGACAAATTGCATCCAACAATGCATTTCCCCAAGCAATCTTCGAATCTTTTTACAGAAAAAAACTCTTAAAACATCAAATAAAAAACAATTTCAGCTTGACTCAAGAAAAAACTCCAACAATTTATTTTTCTTTATCTTATTTTGGCAACATCTCTACTTCAATTTCACGTTTCTTTAAACAATTTAACATCAATATTAGTTTCAAAACACCTTTCACTTTAAGCTCCCATTTAGTAAAAACCAAAGACCCCATTGACCCTCTAAATTCTAGTGGAGTCTACAAATTAACTTGTTCTTGCGGCAAAATATATATAGGTCGCACAATAAGATCTTTCAAAATTAGACTAAATGAGCACCGCAGGGAACTACCTGCGTTCGATATAAAATCAAACTTCACAAGACATGTAGTTGCCGAAGGTCATGATTTTGCTTTTAATTGTTTAAAACCAGTCCAAAAACTTGACAACAGACACCTAATTGAATTTTCTGAAATTTTGCAAATAAAAAAACAATACAATCTTGATCCAGATAGCCTCCTCAACGAACAAACCGATTTTGACAACATCTACATTATACCAGCTCTACTCCCAATTTTATAATCCTCTCCTTCATTTTCTTTTGTTGTTTTACCTGTTACGTCTATTCTTCATTGTTACATCATTACTTAGTCATAAAGTTCTATGCTATGTCACATTAGTTTTGAAAATGGCTTTATACATTTAACTAGCCGAAACTCGAGTAAACAATATAAAAAACAAGTGGAGAAGACTTATTTACTACAACTTTATTTGTAAAGAGTGATCGAATAAATTTCTCCTCAAAGTAGGCCTCGGTCTCCTTGGCAGCTACGTTTTTCGGCCAGATTTTGAGGAATCATAGGCGACTTGGGCAGAAATTTATTCGATCACTCGTTATAATTTGACATAATCGGCTCAGAAACAATTTGGATACGAACTGCTTTCCCGCTTTTCTGTTTTCTAACTTGAAGTGAAGACAATTTAATAGTCACTGTTTGTGCAAGCCGAGGTGAAAGTCAAGGAGATATAGACAGATGAAGAGGTGAAACGACTAGACTTATTCTCATCATTCTTACTTTTCAAATGAAAGTGTTTTTATAACAAATTGTGAAAAAAATTGTGCAATAAGCCAGTGTGTTTGCAAATGCGGGCACCTCAAACGCACGGCAAAATGTATTCTCGTACTGTCATCGGTTTATCTTCCTGTGAGAATTGGCCATCGGTCCCTCACCAAGTGGCTTTAGTGTTGCTGGAATTTGCACTTCAAGCGGGACGAGATTCTGATTGAAAGGTTCTCCTCGGGCCCCCAGATGCTCTAGACACACATTTCCACCGGGGATGGAAAGTTTTCGTGTATATTCTATCGGCCAAACTATTCCAAATGCGCAAGTGCTAGAAATGCTAGCTGTTGAGCTTGAAATTCCTATTTGTTGTTGGCGTTTTAAGCCGTACTTATCCATATGAACGAAAGATCCCGCTTGACCGTCGCATGTTATTAGATGTTATTAGGGTTATTCCAGCTCAACCGGATGCTGTTCGGTCTACGCAATGCACCCAACATTTTTTTTGCGGGAAAAGCGAATCATGCGACCTAACTAATTATTGAGGCCAAAAGGCCGTTTCATAAACCCAAAACCTGAGATTCGGAAGACGCGAAGTTATCATTATAAAACCCCGCGAAACGGATGCCGCATTCGCGACGTGAATAAACTGCCATGAATTGTTTTCAATTACAGTGTTGATAAACGCTCGATATGACCGGGAGTTTACCCCTGCGGATCGTTGAAATATCAAGTCATGTTTTAGTGAGACGATCATTCAACAGGTAGGATTTGTTATCCTCATATGAAATGGTTGTGAAATTTCAGTGTAGAAATGACCATATTTGCTGCAATTATCTCCCTGATGGGCTGACATCACCCGCTTCACGGTGAAGTAACCATTAGCGTTGTTGACTACGTGTTACTGTTCATTATTATTGTTTCAAGAGCATTCCCCAATTTTACTTGATGAATTGAAGTATACCTAGCCCAGACTGGCTAGCTGTTTATTACTTGTGCTTTGTAGACACCTATTTTGGTTTTGTGAATAGATTGTTTGTTGGTTCATTTCACCAAATGTCTTGGATTTGAAATGACGGAATAACTGCATTTACAAGAAAGTTCACACTAACTGCCATATGGTTGCTTGGACACAGACCCACCCTTTTTACATCTCCATTTTTAGGAATCCACAAAGCACGTCTACCACAAACTACCCCCGTGTGTCTTCGGTTGTCCAACCCTTCTCCTGGCCCGCGAAACAGGAGTAAAACAGATTCTGCGGTGGTGGCAGCGTTACGCTATCGGAATCAGTTCCAAGGCCTTCCAGGACAATCGAAGGACACACCCTTCCTTTATAAACTAGTACCACGATATCATTTTCCCCTTATAATAAACATGTTAGGTATTTGGTCCGGTCATACAATATTCGTCAAATTTGTTAGCCAAGGCACCAAATAAAATTTCTACCCATTCCATCTACATTTACTGACTTAGACCAGCACGTACTTTCCGTTTTTGCCTCTATCTATACAGGCTTTCGGGGGGAGAGGGTTGTACCAATTCAGTCAGATGTCATTCGGCCTATGGACTGCACCGTCGGCATGGTAGCGACTGATCAATAGATGTCTTGTCGAACATGCGAAGCCTGATGCAGTACTAGATGGTCCATGTAGGTAGAAAGCTACCTAACCCTTCCCTATTTCACAGCAAATAACAGTTTTAAGCCGCACTATCCCGGTAAATGACGAAGGCTCAGTCTCAGGAAACCGGGATAAGCTCGGCATAGCTATACTCGGTATAATCTCCTAGGCTACTTTTGTCATTGCCTTTGTCAGCATGCAATTCATCCCAGGTTTATACTCGAATAACGCTATTCCGGTTCCACAAGACTGGGCCTGAATTCCGTTTGATCGCCTCATCTAGCTTACATCTGTAGGTACGCAGATTGTTATATCGAAGTCTATGGTTCATCTACCTCTGCCAGTTCATAGCAACAAATAATTCTACAAGTTAGTTTATCCAAACAGATTATGAACCGCATGCCAATGTTCACGTGAGCAATTCGATCGTAGTGGTCTGAACATTTCTGCTAAATTTGGAGCAAACAAACCAAGTAAAACTCACATTCACTCGTCCATTTCCAAGGAGGACTTTCCATTTTCTTCAAAAAGTGTATGAACTCTTCTTCTGGGTTATCGAAGAAGTGCCGGTCGTCCAGGTAGCGGCAGTACTGCCTGTAATACAATATTTTTAGTGTCTTTTTAACAAATAATTATTTACTACGGCTTACCAGTCCGGATGGATGGTCCAGTTCCCGGTGAAGAATTGGGTCAAGGAGCCTTTGATTTTATCGTTGGAGCGTATCCTGTGGACGTCATTTTCGACAGGATGTTGGACCCTGGTGAAGCCGTATTTGTGAGGCAAGGCTATGGCCAGAGAAAACGGGGTGTCCGGTATGCCCACGTAAAAATAGTGACGGGTGCCGGTTACTATTCGCCTCTGAAACGTGCACAGGTATAATTAGTATAATCAGTTTACCAAGTTGCTTGTGGGTCAAAAAATCAAGATATTATGACGACATACAAGTTGTTTCCAAATTCGGAAAGATCGTGGAGAAAAAAAAAAGAGTTCTGAGGGAGAAGCGATCTTAGCACCACCTTCTTGTCAATGCAAAACGTTACTCACTGAGCTACGACTCCTTAGCAGACGATAGATACAAACCTGAAGAGAAATTGCGCAACTGCCAGTAACCGGTCATCCTGTTAGCTGTCGATACCGGCCAGCTAGACACTTTTTTTTCAACCAATACGATTGCAACCAATACGATTATGACTGACATGACAATTGTTTCAACATGTCAGCGTGCTTAGTCAAGGTTGCTAATTACAATTTGTAAACTTCCATTCAGTTCCAAAATGCTTGTGCAAAACCGTGAATTCATGGATTTGACCTCAGTAGCACAGAGTATTAATCGGAGCATTAAAGTTATGACATTGAAAGTAAATATTTGTAACAGTTTTCATTTCCTTACCATATCGTCCATATGCGATTTGATCTTCAACGTGGTACTCCCTTTGATTTGCATAACAATTTTCTTTCTCAACTCGCGAATCTCTTCGCTGAATTCCCTAGGTTCGGTATCGTCATCCAGGATTTCCACTTCTGTGACGTCCACTCTATTGTAAGCCGGTTTCAGAATGCCTTGATACTGAAATCGTTAAACTTAAAAAAATCAAAGTACCAAATTGTCGACACGTACCACAGGCCTCAAATCTGGATGAATCAAAATGTAGCCGTTATTCGTGACGATGAATGCGTAACCGTTGACTCCAAGCTGAAAAATTGGAATTGGAGGTTGAAAAAGCTTGAAGCGATAGAAAATACGAAAAGCTTACCCTGTATGATAGCATCAGCCTCTGGATGTACTCGACTGGAATGTCAGTGCCGGCCACCCCGAGCAAATTGGCAACGCGTTCCTGGAAAACCAGCAAAAATCACCGAAAAATCCTATGGATTTCATTCAGAAGTGTCTAAAGTACACCAAATCTTCAGCACCTACAGGACTCTTTATCCATCACTAGTTCATTATTCTATGACACTAAAACTAAAAACTAAAGGTTCTATCATTCTATTATTTCTATTAATTCTATACGTATATTCTAAAAAAACAGACTAGATAGTAATCCTTATTCTGGCAGATACACTGGCACCTACAATCTCATGTATGTCTATGGAATGTACAAATACGATTGGACTTTTGTCGCTGCGACCTATTTCCTAAGAACTCAAGAACAAGAGAAAAAATATGGAAAAAACCTTTCCGGCTGGACTATACCTCTCGCGTTACGTTTATCCAAATGGCTTCGTTGATTTGAATTTTTTCGGTGATATTCTGTATGCAGAATTCATAATGTTCATATCCTGTTCGATATTTTAACAAGAAAAAAGAATGATATGGCGAGTTGAAAAGAGAAACTTACCTGGCGAGGTTTCTTGTCGTAGACCGGCAGAGATACGGAAGTCATCAGGCGGTAGGTTTGTAGCTCGCCGTAGTTGTCTTGGCGCTGAAACAGATACAAAGATTGTAGCCACATCATTTCCATGATCAAGAACGTAACTTTGATTTATCTTGTTGATATTTTGACATGTTAAACGTTTAGTTGAAAACTCAATCCGTAATGTAGAGCGAATGTCAAAATTCGTCATAATAGTTACTGAACAAGTTGCTTATCCCCTTCCCCTAATTTAGACACCCGAGACCAGTTTGAACGAGCACGCTACATTTGTTCGATCGCTTTTGCCCTTACGTATAGTCCATAGGCAGGGGGGCTATTTCTATTCAACCGGATGCCGTTCGGTCTTCAGAATGCACCAGCAACTTGTTAGCGGCTCGTCAACAGATCTATGGGTTGATGTGATCTGTGGACCTATGAATGGCATGTAATATACCACATTCAATTTATTACTTGTCGAGAAGAAGCAAGATCTGACGGAATTCGTCAAATTCGTTATCTGAGGCACCAAAGCAACTCTCCTATATTTCAGACATCCAGATTCAGCTTGAACAAGAACGGTACCTTCCGTTCCTTGCCTCAGTCTATACAGGCCCCAGACAGGTTATATCAATTTCATCGAATGTCGTTCGGTCTACAGAATGCACCAGCGACATGCAAGCGAATGATCAACAGATGACTTTTCGTTTAGTTTTAGCTCGCAAAGTACCGAAGAAAAAAAGTGTACAAACGTGTTTCTGCTGGTGGACGAACTTCTTGTCCTTCACGTCGGGCGGCAGCAGGGTCTTGTTCCGTCTGTAGGCCAGGAACCGTTCCCGCTGGCGGTTGCGCTCCCGGTTGACCCACAGCCAGTTGGTCAGCTTGGGATCGGTGACGTCGGCATAGACGGGACTCCACGTCGGATTCGGTTTCTGGTTGGCGTTCAGGACCATCGGCCTGGCCATCACGGGGATGTAGTGCAGCACCTCTTCCCTGACTTCGGCGTACGTGCTGAGGTGAACGTAGTATCCCCGGTTGGCGCAGGCCATCCATTTCACCTCCCTCACGTCGGAGACTTCGCGGCCGATGAGGTAGGTGAAGACGCGCACGTTGACGAACGGCAGGTTCTGCCAGTTGTACTTTTCGAAGACCTCTTTGAAGTTGTACTGCACGCCGTCGGTCACCAGCATTATGGCTTGGTTGCAGTTGGCACCTGGGAAATACATTTTTCATTTCTACTTTGTAAACACTATTGATTTCGAGGTCATAAATATTTACACGCGTTGCACTTTCATACCAAGAAAAAAATTACCTTTGTTTTGATCCCTGTAACTCTCTAGAAGCTCAAAAGCTGTGCTTAATGCCAATGAGAAATTGGCAATCTGCTCGGTTTTGAAGTAATTCATACTTTCTTTGAAAACGCGGACGTTTGCTAGATTTGCCTGAAATTATAAAACGTTATTTTAGAACAAGACAGAAATTGCAAAAATTCTACAAAAAATAATTCAATCAGGTTATAGTCACAATAAAGGCAAAACATAGGTTTTTTGATTTAAAAAGTTTTTGTGTCCGAAATATCTTACTTACAATCGTACATAATCGGGAGGTAAACCGCTGATGACCTATTTTGTACAAGTTAGAGGATCTCAAGAGAAATTGAATAAGTATTCTAGGAAATCTCTGAAGAACACGAAGAATTCTGGAAAAATCCAGAGAAACTCTGGAGAGGCTCATCAGGGAACTAATTTTTAATCAAAGAAAGTTTGACCAAGCAAGATCTCCGTTTCCTTTTTTTTTTTTCATCAAAAGGAATTTAATATCATAAGAGAACTCTGGTGAATTCTGAGGAATCCTGGAAAGACTCAAAGTAACTCTAAAGGAGCTCAGCAGGGGAATTGCGGGAGAACTTCAGGGGATTCAGTCGCAAAACTTACATTTTTGTATAAGTTTCAAGACATCAAGAGAAGCTCGATAATCTAGGCGAATTCTGGGGAGCTCCCGCTAAAGGAATCTCTCTCGTACAAGTTAAAGGACTTCAAGAGAAACTAAATATTTGAAGAGAAGTCTGAGTGAACTCTGGGGGAAGAATTTCGGTTTTTTGAAATTCAGGAAAACCCTAGAGGAGCTCAGTAGCAAAGGAGACCTTTTTTATGCGAGCTGGAGAACCTCATGGAGAAATGACTTCGAAAACATCAGAGGATATTGAAGACAATTGTGTGATTTGAGGGACCTCCAGAAAACTCCTAGGAATTTTTTGCCAAGCTCAACTCAAAAGAATTGAAACCCTGACTAGGAGCTTAGAAAAAATCCAGGTATTGCAATCGCTGGATCAAGTTCAAGAGTGACCTCTTCTGTACAAGTTAAGGAACCCTGAAATATAATGGGAACTCTGGGGAACTTCAAAGAATTCTTGAAAAATCCAAAAAACTTTGGAACATTTTAGCAAGGGGACTCCGAGGAATTCAGCCGCAAAAGTCCTTTGTACAAAGTGAAAGAGCTCAATGGCCAGAGCAATTTTTTTGCAAAAGCAAAAGTTGAGGACAATGAAGGAAATTGAATAATCTGTGGGAATGCTGGGAGCTCTTGTCAAACCCAGAATTCCCATGAAGGAGCTCAGTATAGGAATTCCGGCAAATTCAAGAGTAGAAGTACTTTTTTCTGTACGGGGTTAAGAACCTAAAATGGAATTGATATTTCATAGAAACTCTAAAGAAATCGGAAAAAATCCAGAAAAACACAAAGGAACTTTAAAGGCCGCTCTATGAAATTACGCAACGCAGCCGCAGCCGCAACGCAGGTTTCTGATTGGCTCGCAAGCCTTTCGCGTCGTTGCGATGGCTTTGCGGATACCTTGCGAGCCAATCAGAAACCTGCGTTGCGGCTGCGGCTGCGTTGCGGTTGCGTTGCGAATTTTCATAGAGCGGGCATTAAGGAGCTCAGGATGTGGAATACGTGGAATTCAGTCAAAAAAATGACTTTTTTTGTACAAGTTGGAGAACCTCAAGATAAACTCGGATAAATATTCTAGGGGAATTTTAAAGAACTCCGAGGAATTCTGAAAGAAATTCAGATGAGCTCCTGTGGATTCACTTACAAAATCTACTTTTTGTGCAAGTTTGATGACATTAGGGGCACTGGATAATCTATGGAATCTCTCCAAGGACTTCTGGAGAAACTCAAGGGAAATCTGGAGATACTTAATAAAGCAGCTTCGGTAAATTCATTTGAAATGGCGAATTTTGAGAGAAACTGATTTTCAAGAAAAACTCTGAGGGAACTCTGAGAAGCCCGGCAAGGGAGCTCGGAAGAATTGAGTAGCAAAAAGGTACAAGCCAGAAAACCCCGACTGGAAATAATATTCTGGAGGAAGTCTAGAGAATTCCGAGGAGCTCTGGGAAAAACCTGGAGGAATAGTGAAGGAGCTCAGCAAATAAACTCTTAGGAATTCAGTCGCTGAAGTGACCTCTTTTGTACAGTTCAAATAACCTCCGAGAGAATTCAATATTTTGAAGAAAACTCTGGGAACTCCGAAGAATTCCGAAGAAACTCAAAGCAGCTCAGGAGGGCAACTGCGGAAGATTCAGTCGCAAAGTCCACCTTTTTATGCAAATCAGAGGAAATTGAAAGGAACTGAGAGGAAGGAAGGAAAAACATGATATAGGAAAACTCATAATTAATCTGGAAAAACCCCTTGGAAGTCTCCAGCAGGGAACTTATGTTGAGAAGGTGGATTTTCAATAAATTTCTTATATATTCAATTCTTTTTTGCATTCGCGAAAAAATACCATTTTTTTGCCTTGAATCTTTCTTAGGTGGGTGGTGATCGTTTACAAAAACTCGAAGTCTATTCGAGCAGGTTCGAATAATACTGAATTGTACAGCTGCGAAACGTGAGGGAAGCGCATAGGAGGAAGAAGTGGTAAAGGGTTTGGAATGTGAATACCGTAAGTAGCTACGTACCTGAACAAGCATTTCATCAAAGCACTCGACCAACGGATCCGTGGTGTTGCTAAACGTGAAGATGTTGACGTAGTCATTGTTGCCCAGAGTGTCCAGAATATTGTGGACCACATGCCGTGCAATTTCTCTCCTTATCCCGGTCATGGACCCGGATCTGTCGACCAAAATGATGACGTCCTTGGGCGAAGAACCGGCTTCAATGTACCAAGACCTCGTCCTGCAGTCGAACAAATCCAAAGGCTCTTGCGACCAGATCATGGCTGTAAATACAACAATTTCATTAGGATTCAACTTTCTGTAGCCAAAGATACAGAATTGAAAAGTAAGCTTGAGACCGAAGCTGTGATAATTAGTGCCGCCGGTGGCTTTCTATAACCTGAATGCACCGTTTATGCCGCCACCGACTTTCCATCGCCTGAATGCGCCGTTTGTGCCGCCACCGGCTGACACGACAACCGCCCACCCTGGTCATGCTAGCGCTGCAGGTGTTTGTTGCAAACGACAAGAGATTCAGTTTTTTCCGCTCACCGAAGCAAAAGGTTGAGTCATTCTTGCATGTAAATAGTCGCCAGAATAGGGCTTGCTTTGCGGTCACTATACTTAAATTTCCCTTTATATTCCGCTTCGCCCTAATAGGAAAATGTAATTTTTTGCTTGTAATCGCGGGCGGCGTCGCGGCTCCCTTGATTTCTTGTGTTGACGCTGATTTTGTTTTCTTCACGGCAAAACTTGAAGCCGGCTGTGTCACGAACTGTCATTTTGCCACTGACAATTTAACAACATAAACTGTTTTTTTTTATTGAATTGACTGCCTTTTTCTTATTGTGAATCGTTGTGAGAGGGCCTCCAGCCTTAATTTTCCATTGCTTGCGTCATTGTGAACCTGTGTAAATTTGCACGTTGCCAGACGGAAGTCGGGTCAGACCTGACTCGTTGTGTTGAAACTTGAAAAGTGGAACCACCATCTCGGATTTCTACAAAGAGGCGGCGGTGAGTAAGCTCGAAGCCATCCTCAGCCCCGTTGTCTACGCCTACTCACCATCAAGTCAGGGTGTTGCTATACACCGCGTAGTGGCGCAAAATCTGACATCGATCCGACAAGAGCTAGCCGGAGAAACTTTCATTCTGGCAGGGGCACAACGTCGGCTTGCTTGAAAAGTGGAACCACCATCTCGGATTTCTACAAGGAGGCGGCGGTGAGTAATCCCGAAGCCATCCTTAGCCCCGTTGTCTACGCCTACTCACTATCAAGTCAGGGTGTCGCTATAAACCGCGTAGTGGCGCAAAAACTGGCATCGATCCGACAAGAGCTAGCCGGAGAAACTTTCATTCTGGCAGGGGCACAACGTCGGCTTGAGTTCAATTGGCCGGAACTCCTTGGGAGATGCAGATCAGACAAAGAGAACCTCAAACATCGCAGCTCGATAAGTACCAGTTTATTTTGCTCAAGTTATTGCAAAGTGCCATGAAACGCATCACTCCGAAATAAAAATTTTTTCGTAAAGCATGACCTTTTACCGATGGGGGATCCCAACATCCCTAGTCATCGATCGTCGATAGGGCTGTTCGTGAGAAGTGAATAAAAGAGAACCCAGAGTCACTGATGAGCAGTTTTGAAGAGGACGACTCCTTTCAGATCACAGTTACTCCGAGTCATAAAAGAAAGGTAACTAAGGTTTGTTGTTTCAACTTGCGACTAGGCACTTGAGTAACCAAAATGTAACTAAATCATTTCATTACGTACCAGGAAACTGACGCATGAATCCAGTAGAGCTGCCAAAATACTGCCACGACAGGCTCGGGTCGATTTTGTAGTTGTTCCGAAAGGTCTTGTCCAGCTCTTCCGACCATATTATACCAGAGATCACGTCCGCGGCTAGAAATTTCAACAAAAACGTAAGAATCAAACTCTCAACTCCTTTTTCACAACCGTGGACTTATCAGACCCAAGTTTGTGCAGCCAGATGCTCAAGTCAATTAGTCAGTCCACGTTTGTACAACCGAAGAAAATGAAAGGAATGAAGAATGAAACTTACATCTCGCATAAACGTTGCTTGGCACGTGAACGGCGCTGTAATTGGTATTCACAGGCATGTTGTAGAAATGCCTGTTGCGATACAACGGCAGCTTGGTCTTGTCCGTTTGTGGAACTTGACTGGCCAGAGGGTCTTTTTCTGTATCGTCGGTCACCTACAAAGATAAAACAAAATAGTGATCGTCCCAGTTGCCGAGTAGAATGAAATCAGGGATTAGCAATCAAGAAGTATTGGGTACCAAAATTTCTTCGCCTTCGCCTTCGGACTCGGACAACTCCACGTCGACATTTCCAGAAGAACTTTCTTCGGGCGGTGGGTCTTGGTCTTGTTGATAGCCCTCGTTCTCTTCTGGCGGCTGGACCATTGCTTGGTAGCGCTGGTCGTTGAACCTGTCGTCAGTGGAGATGAAGGAGTCGTCATAGCGGATTTCTTGTACTTCAGGACCCTTCGAGAAATAAAAAATTATATAAATGCAGCAGTGAAAGCTTCGTGAAAGACAATTAGAAAGACCTTCTTGTTATCAAAAATTGTGACATTCATCATCAACGACTATAGTGATACTTGTTAAACCGGTGCAGTTACTCGTACCTGATGCGAATACACACGAATGGGGCACGAGCACGGCCTGACCACTGCTGGTCCCGTATTATTACTTGCTGCCTTTTCTGATGGCGATCCGCAGCCGCAGCAGCTGGGGACTGGAGAGTCCCTCGCAGATTTAAAAGCTGGAAATGTTTGAGAATGTTTACAATTTGATGACACTACTGATACAGTTTGCCAGAAATTTCATACCCAACTGGGAAGGTATGTGATATCATCCAACTTTTAACCGACTGTATCAGTGTCATCAAACTGTAAACGTTCTTCGACATTTTGCGCTCTACTTCTGCGACAGACGTACATTTTACTTTCTGGCTGTTTCTTTCCGACTCCCCGGTTGCTGCGGATCGCCGCCAGAAAAGTCTGCAAGAAATTATACGGGCCAAGAGTTTCGGCAAGAATCGGTCGTGCTGAGCTCGTGTCTCAACAAACTTTATTATATTTAGTTTGCAGCTTTTCGAGCGACCTATGAGTAGGTATAGGTATGAGATAACAAAATGTCGATTTCGGTAACCAGGCGAGAGCCAATCAGAATCGTTGTCATTGTTGCTGTCGCCTATATATTTGTCATCTCATAGGTCACTAGAAATATTTTTTAATGAATTATTGGAAACTTAATTTATCAAAGGTGATTCGATCTCTTTGACAGTATACCTTCCGTATACTGAGGGAGGGAATATATTGAGAGTCGCAAAAATAGAACCGATTTTAAGACCTCTGCAAGCTGCAGACACCCAATTCTTCAAATAAAAAAGCCGTTCTCCTGAAAATTTTTTGGGCTCCAAAATTAAGGACCACAAGCACTCTTTTGTCAGCTGTCAAAAAAATGTCATTTGTAAAAAGATGACACACCACCATTAAAGTTAAAACGGAGTAAGGCCTGACAAAAACGGACGGTATACTGAAGCAGCGTTCATAATGGCTGTTAACTTAAACTTATTCCGTAACCTTAAAACTTTAACAGTTGAAAATCAATGTTTTGATTCACAATAGGATGTTAACTAATGCCGTTATTGCCGTTCTGTCAAACTTGACCAAGATTCAAGTTCTACATCCAAGATCAAGGGACTAGTACCAACTAATACTACTAGCTACTAGTCCTACTATTGTACTACCAGTTACCAGTACCACCCACCCCGCAAACCTTCAAGTCTGTGTATATTTTATATTATAGACCGTGGTCCGTACTGTCAAGGTTACATCTTACATCCTACGGCATACGGCATGCGGCATAAGTTACCAGCCATTATGAACGAAACTTGAGGGGTGAGGAACGGCATGCCATTGGGGTTGACATCGTTGTTCGCTGACAGTTGAAGGCTATCTGTGTGTCCGCTGTCTCCATCTTCGCTTGGGTCGACAGCTGGCAGATAGCTCCAATGACATTACGTCAGTACGGGTATCAAAAAACGGTCACATTTCTTCAATATGAGTTGCCAGTCTGGTTCCACTACCTGTCTAAGTTACCTTGTTTTCTCTTCGATACTTCGATTCCTAATCTGAAACCTCGACTAAAATAATTTAATCAATCAACTCACCTCTCTGAATATCGAAGGGTCTTGGTCGCTGAGAGTGGAATTCGGGGCGGAATTCGTCAAATTCTTGGCATTTATGAATTGGAAATTCAAATTAATGTCGTCTTCTTTTTGGGCCTTCGCAGCTTGTTCCGCTATATCCATGATACGCTGTTGAAAAAAAAAACATTATTCTTTCAAACATTTTCTTAACACGATCAAAATATTTTGCCTTTATAAAGGGTGTCTCAGATCAGTAAGAAGTTCTCGATTTGAATTTTTGAATAACATTCTTGATTTTAAAAAAACTGTCAGTTAATTTTTTTTGAACCGAGACATGGGAGCTGTTTTAATTACAACATCTGCCAAATATGTTCCTGTTATCCCTGCAAATTACCATTCTTTTGGCGAAATTCTCGGCATAACTGCGGCTCTACTTCACCAATAACTCAACGTATGTTGTTCTTAAGATCTTGAGCGTATCGGTGTATCGGTCGACTGAGCCGGTTGGCGTATTCTCTGTCTTCCACAAACCCCCAGATAAAACAATCTATGGTGTTGAATCGCACGATCTTGCCAGCCAATTGATGTCACACTATACAGAGTGTTTCAGATTTAAATCGCGTCCTTCCAGGAAGTGATGGGAAACGTCAAAAGAAGTAGACTATCTCGGAAAAATATATGTCAGAAACAAATAATAACGGAGATTTAGGCGTTCAAAGTTGAACTTTAGAAATTGATTTTTCGTCATAACTTTGGAACTTCTCAACCGATTTTGTTCAAATTTGAATCGAAGCTTACTAAAATAAGTTGGTATCTAACGATAATAACGCGGTCCATTAAAATTTCGCAGGGGCGTGAATAATAGGGTATGCCCCTGCTTTTTTACCCCTATTTTTTACCTCTTGAGGTCATTTTGTGGATTGTTTACATTTTTGAATTCTTAGTTTAATTTCAAAGAAAAAGTTACCCTTGTAAAATTTTGATTAGAGGCGTAGTTTTCAAGATTTTTGCGTTTGAAACTCCGGAAAACACATCAAAATATCCACCTATCAAGTGCCAAAAAAATATTTATTTTTCCTGAAAGCTTCTCGTCTCTTACAAAAACTCATGATTTAGCAACTTGAAACACCTAGGAAACCTATCTCAATGAAGGAATCATTAGTTGTCTTGGATTTTAATTTGTAGGGCTTTGAAAGTGGTGTTTTTGAGATGTTTTCCGAAGTTTAAACCTTGAATATCTTGAGAACGAAGCCTCTAATCAAAATTTTGCAGAAGTATCTTTTTCTTTAGAATTGAACGTAAAATTCAAAAATATGATTAATTCACCAAATTATTTGAGGCCTAAAAAAATAGGGGTAAAAAAGTGAGGGCACTCTCAATTATCCACGCCTCTGGAAATTTTTTATGGAACGCGTTATTATTGTTTGATACAGACTTATCTCAGTGACGTTTGGTTCAAATTGGAACAAAATCGGTTGAGAAGTTCTGAACCTACAAGGAAAAATCGATTTTTAAGGCTCGACTTTGAACGCCCATATCTCTGTTATTATTCGTTTATGACATAAATTTTCTTAAAAAGTCTACTTTTTTTGACGTTTTCCATCACTTCCTGAAAGGATGCGATTTAAATCTGAAACACCCTTAAAGAAAAAGATACCTAAAGTTTAAACCGACTATACTTCTTATTGACTATTGAGGCATCCTTTAGAACACAGTTTTCAAATTAAACTTTATAGGAGGAAATATCCTGCAACCTAATGAATAACGACAAATGATTCTCCCCGAAAAAAAAAGATAAAAAATTAACAATGATGCGGTGTTTTTAAGTATCACTACTTCAACTCGGTCTCCAATGTCTCCTGCAGTAGGAGGTAGGTATCCCAAAAATGCCTCGTGCCCCTTGTCTTGGAACACTTAAATTTGGTTAAAATACGACAATGCAAAATGCAACAATAACCCTTCCAAATCTAGCAGTGAAGTGCGAATAAGTAATAGAGTGTGGACCTGGACCAGCCAGCGCCTGGAAAGGCGGCAACCAAACATACTGCGGATGTAAATATGATCATTTTGTAATTCTAAAAATAAGAAGCTTGTTGTGAATTGTGAATTTAAAAAAAAAACTATAACCTTCTCGAAATTCAGTTGCTTAACGCTTGTCACTTCTAATTTTTGTTTTCTTGCGACGCACATGCTCTTTCTAGAAGCTCAAGAGGCCTATACCTATAAGTGACCGTTCTGGACAAGCGGTTCGGTCTTGAAAACTAACTAGCTAAGTTCAATGTCTCAAATCAAATCATGAACATGGAAGAGTTGATTGTGTGCAAGCACGTTGTGACACACTCTTGTGGAAAGAAGAGCAGATAGAATCAGTCCTTTGATTCACTGGTATTTGGTCGTGGCCTCTGGTAAACCCAAGACCTCTAGTGAGTACCTACAGTCGTAGAGTGGTCCCTCAGGTACCTATGCGTTTAGGTTAGTTGGCTGCGCCTGCTGCTGCTAGTAGGGAAGGGTGGGCCACCATGAGACCTTTTCATATTTTTTTAAACACAGGTTAGGTCGCAACTGTCTCATGGTGAACACGTCTTATGGTGGTCCACCCTCCCCTACTGCTAGTATGATCCTAGATGTCATCTTGCAGAAAAAAAATCATAAACGTATCTATGAATATGCTCAAAGTTCATAAATTTGAATTTGAAAAAGCCTCAATTTCTCATTTAATTCCTGATATGGATTTCCGAAATGGAGCAATAATATGGAATAAAGAAGCAAAAATCTCTTGGCGTGATGAGCCAAGAAAAACAAAAACATCTACCATGGATTTTTTTTATTAAGTATTATCGTTACAAACACTGAATCGTGACTTGTGAGGAATACTGGAAAAAGAAAGTCATCTACTTATTTCGTATTGCTTTTGTGAATCCTCTAGGGCGCCTGTCATCATCAAACACTGAAATTGGCCTTCAGCATCAAGTTCAGGAGGTGAAAATCACAAAGAAAGCTTGGTTCAAATGTGAAAATCTGATCGAATTCAATTTTTAAGAAGAAAACCTGTGCGGTCGTTTTGAATGGGCCCCCTTTTTTGGGCCTTGATCAAGGTAGGTATATCAGATGGTCTGCGAGTCAAGTTGCTGAGAACCGTTTAAGAAACAATATTCGTGAACTGCAACCTCCCTTCATCAGAGTAACAATCATGGTCTTCCTTGTAGCGATAGGATAAATCAGCATCCTCCAAGAAAAACAAATAATAAAGTCAGAATCAGACTTCCGATTTCAAAAATCGCAAAACTGGGCGCAAGCCAAAACATCACATTTTATGATCTTCTCATTTGTCTTCGAGAAAAAAATTATTCTGAAAGTGGGGGTCCGTTGAATTTGCTAAAATTTTGCACTGTTCTACATTTCACCCTGTAGATATTTTACGTGAAGCTTCCTGATCTTCACCTCCTGAAGGTGGATATTGGAATGACTGAGCTTACTAACCATCAAAACATAATCGAAATGGTTTGTGTCATTCAAAAGTTATTGTCGTGTCGGACCAATTTTTTCTTTGCGACAACACATTTGTTCCGCAGTTCAGATGGAGAAAATGGGTGCAAAAAATCATAGGCAGCTACCTACCTAGAAGGTGTACAAGGTAATTCAAAAGTGCCGAACCAAAACAATATACACTACATAGATTTCTTTATCAACAAAAAAAAATGTATTGAAGACATCCTTTGACTTTTATTCTTGAAATTATGGAGGTTCGGAGGGTAGTCCTTCAAATCCTTCTTGTTCCGTTATTTCAAAAGAATGCAATGAACTGTTGATGGCAGAGTTATGAATGAGAGATATCAACCACTGGATCTCTATTGAATTTCTGTTTTCTTCACAGGGTGAGTCAAAAACCTATATAATTATAATTATCATCAAGAATGTCTTTTGATAAGATTCGATTGGTATACCTCAACCGATGTGGAACAGAAGATCACACGGTTTTGTCCCAAGGAATTTATTTTGGAAAAAAATGGGATTTTTTTGTACAGGCACAGGCACAGGGGGATCACCCTGTGCCTGTGTAGTGAATGGAAACCTAGTAAAGCATAGTATTTGATATTCTTCATTCATATTAATTGCATATACAGTCACCTAAAATCTTTTAAAATAACAAAAAGGGTTCGAAGGACCACCGCTTGATCCTTCATAACTTCAAAAATAAAGGTCGAAGAATCTTTTAGATAATTTTTGTGGGCTTCATAGAAGATTCCATAAAGTATACCGTGTATTGTTCTGGTCCGACAATTTTGAATCATCCTGTATGTGAGTGTACCTACCTTGTTGATTCGAGAATAATATATTTTGTATCTAGTTTTTCCAGAAAAAAAGCAAAAACTGTGAAATTGTATTATTGGTTGCCTTTTTATTGCCCGTCTGAACACTCTGCACTGGTACTAGAAAAGTTATAGATAGGTATATGTAGGACGTAAATACCTTGACAGCATCGACCTTCTGCTTCATCATATGTGAAATTTGTTCATAAATGTCCTTCAGCAAATTCTCCCCGTCCTCCTTGATCACTGTGGTGCTCTTGAAACTCTACAAAAAAAAACAGTTCAATTGGTTCTCAATTGTTGCTAATTTCATTGTTTGAGTTTGAGATTGTATTTTTTACAGCAGACCTACCTCAACGACCATGGCTCTTCTCGTAACTAAATCCCCAAAGTGCCATAACTCGCCTCCCAATTTTTGGGCCCAATTCCGCACGCTGAAAATATTATTTATTTTTATTTCTATATGGTCAACAATAACAACAATATAGATGATAATAGGTAGGTGCCTAATTTACCAATTTAACTCAATAAAAAATAAGAATGGCAAGTGGGTAGGTACCTAAATAAACAACATCTTACTTACAGTTTGGTCAGTTCGGGGTGTTGCTTGGTGTCCCTGTTGTCTTCCTGGGCACGGCCCGGGGTGAACACGCACAGCAAAACCACCACGACGGCGACGGCCAAAAACGCGGGCTTCCCGTTTTTGTCCATGCTTCAGGTGTAAATATTTTTCTAGAAAAAAACTTCAGCCTACATATCGCGGCAGAGACATTTCGACTCGTGGTGTGTCGACGGTGTTTTCAGCGCAATGGCCAAATCAATATTCAAAATGTGACGAGCGGGCATGCGCCCCCCATTTGCGGGCACCGTAGAACGTGGTGCTTTCTGTGGTTGGTGTAGGTCAGGAGGGCACTTCCCAGTGCCGTGCTTCGGGGAAAATTCTTTGTTTTTGAAAAAGTGATGTTCGACGCATTTTGAGCAGTTTTCAGTTAGGCACAAGGGTGTTTCAAGTTTACTAATTGTAACAACTATTTTTGTTCGAAAACGAAGTTATCACTTATCACTATCAGGCTCATTACTACGAGTAGGGCTAGATCCTCTTCTTCACAAACTACTCAGAGAACGAGGGGAAGGGTTAGGTAAGGGATGGTTGGAAATTTCACTAATATCTCACAGAGGGAGAAATTAATTCTCTCCGTGCTTTCGTGTACCTACCTACCTACTTATCACGAAGTATCTGGTGCGCACTTTGAAAGTTCCATATCGAATTTCAAAGTTGAAATAGGGGATTCCACTGTAGATATATCTATGATATATTCTATACTCTTCCAAACAACGACGAGTCAACTGAATAAACAAACCGTTTCATGTCCAGCAGCTTCGTTATGAATCTGGCAACATCTCGAACGGCTCCTCCGCCAATTGTACGGGTTTGTGGCTTATTCTCAAGTCGAAGTCTCCGGATTTGTGGCTTATTCAAGAGTCGGAGTCTCCAGCAAATATTGTATCAATCTTGGAGAAGGTAGTTTCATGAATCGAGCTATTAACTTATTCGCCTATTGGTCACCATATATGGAAATTTCTCATTGGTGGAACGATTTTTATGAAGCTCGGAATGTACTTTTGTCTTGGATGAAATTCCTTATTGTCAAGCTGGATTTTATGGTTCCGCCACCATCTCGGCATCTCTTATTCGTTGAACGATATTTGCATAAGACTTTGTATTTAGGGGAAGGTGTTGATATCGTAATATTGTTGAGCGTATTTTTTCGGTGTAACATGAAAATTTGGTTTGATTCGGCCAAAGCCTAAGTACCTAAGCTATATAGTTTTTCAAAATTACCCAAAATGAGCAGTGCAGTTTTTGTTGAAAAGCATGGGAAGCGCAATTTTTTTATACTTTTTAAAGCTGTGCTCAAACTTCAAGACGGCAAAAAAAAAAACGCCGTATAATGTTATGATATCTAAATTCATCACCCGTACATGAAAAAGTTTAAAAATCTGAAAGGGGGGGTTGAGAGGTGAAATTCACCTTCGAATCAATAATACCTATCTAAAGTAATGCCAGGTTACAGTACCTAGGTATGAGACTTTTGCTCCAAAATTTTACTGTAGGGAATAAACAATTGGAATAAGTAGCCAGTTTTTCCAGTGTTGTCACTCTAATTTTATTTGCTACTGCATACTTGCATCTTATTGTGTTCAAAAATACTCCAGCTTCTTCCAGAAAGGCTTCGATTGTTCTCGTCGCTTCCATTGTCGTTCCGGATAGCTAGGTATATCCCTGACACTCCTACAGAAATTTATTCTCCCAAGTTTCACTGTCGAAAATAAGAAAACAACTGAAATAGGTGACCGCTAGATTATTTCCAATGTTACCACCGCTCTAATTTTGTCAGCTACTGATGCATACTCGCGTCTTGAATTCGAGAATATCCCAGCTTCTTTCGTTCGCATCGCTTCAATTGTCGTTCCAACGGATATAATTCAGCATCGATTGCTAGTTTATTCGGGTGTACTGTAAAGAAGTCCATTGGCCTCGTGAATATTCTAGAAAGCTCTCGATGTAAGGCTTCTTCTTTTCGCTGATAGACAACCGAAGTCTTTTTTGTTTATTTTTTTCAAACATAACTTCATTTCTTCTATATAATTCATGTTATGGTGAAACCGCAGCACGATATCTCAATTCTAAGGTGCCTCAAGAGAATTGAAATAGAATACTGGTGACGTCACTGCCGTTTATGTCCATCCCTACTTCACCCAATGCGACACTCGGTTGCAGTTTTCGTCTCCTTATGACATCACGTAATTTTTCAAAATCGCTATAGTAAATAGATCGACGCGAATTTTTTTCTCTCAAGATGGGCTCACTGATGTGTGTAGGTACTTGATAGCCCGTTCATGGTAAAATTCAAAATGGTACCTACCACTGTCCACATTCGAGTGAGGAGTGACGTCATGTGGAAATGGTCTATCGTGCAGGTGTGTCTCATAGTATGTGTCTTATTCGCGCATCGTGATCTCCAGCGAGTCTCGTAACGATGTTTTGAAACTAGAGAAAAAACGTTCAGGGAAAAATCTTGCTGACGTCGTGGCAGCCTGGGGAATAAATTATTCAAGATATCTTTCGATCTAAGATGGCGGCGCATAAGATGAGGGAAATCCAAAAATAAGTAACTAAATAGAGACGTTACGTAGTCTACCACTATCATAGTGAGCATATAGTTTACATATTCGTCGGTATTCCATAATAAATTTCACGGCCTTCGATTTTCCAACACTCGGTACAGCTCATTAGGTACAGTTCAAATCTAGTTGACTAGGTAGAAACAGCTTCGAGGTTAGTAATCTATCGTGTGCTCAATTGAATTCCTAATTTAGGCAGGCTGTGTTCCAGCCAAATGCAGCTTCGCACCCCTGATTTGGACCAGGCCACAGGCCTGCCTAAATTAGGAATTCCAAATGATATCACACGATAGTCTGGCAGAAAATTGTAATCAATCTCAAGGTAGCTGTGAACGAAATAGTTGCTTGGTCACTTGGCAACAAAAGTTGAATGTTTCTACCATGCGATCAACAAAATTCGGAATTGGGGTAGGCTGTGACCTGGTCAAATTTCAGGTCGTCAAACTGCTTTCTGCCAGGGCACAGTCTACCCCAATTCCGAATTTTGTTGATCGCATGGTATATGCCTATATGGTTACAGCACATTTTACCTTCAATTCAAATTTAGTTAACTATATAGGTAGGTAACTTATTGACAATTTGGTAAACCAGAGCAACTAGACTGACACAACATTCTGACGATGTTCAACTGTTTGAATGAAAAAAAATTCTGTTACAGTTTCAACTGATGCGATGGTGCGATTCTCTAAAAAATAACATTCCATAAAGGCTCTGTTATGCTGTTATTACCTAGGCGATAGCCAATGACCGACAGGATTTTTTACATAACAGCGTTTATAGAATGTTATTTCTTATAGCTGTATTACACTACACAATTTCTTGAACAATCTGCCAAAATAGTGTCAAAAAACAATGAACTTGATTGTTCAACTGACAGATTGTACAAGAAGTTGTAGGTACAAGAAATTGTGTAGTGTAATACAGCTATTACCGAGGCTATTACAGAATCGCGTTTTGAATTCAAATTGTCACTTTGGGCTTTATGGATAAAACGAGATAATGGGCCTCATGAATAAAGATTAAGCAATTGCTTTTGCTTGATTTTCTGTTTTTAAAAAATTCTCAAAAAATCAGAAACTTCAAGTAATTCCTTGATTCAGGTTTTATTTAACATTTAAGTAACTGACTGAAATAATAACAGTGGTTCAAAGTGTCATTTCCAAATGTTTCTCCGTTTTTTGCTGCTAAATTTCAAGCAAAAGCAATTTCTTGATCTTTATTCATAAGGCCCAATATGCTCCATGCTCCCATTTTTTTGGAGTCGCTAAGTAAAAAAGAACGTTGTAAAATTCTTTGGTTGTAAACTTGCAACACCACCTTTCATAAACATGGTTAATTCAAAGGACCTTATCAGTAGAGCTTTTTATTGTAAAACAAACTGAATAGGTACAATAAAAATTGGTCCAAGGAGCTGACTTTCCCACAAAACAAAGCTATACAATATATATTATCAATCATAAAAAACACGCTATTATAGCATAATCATCGAATACTAGCTCATAGGTAATCAAAATATTTGTAAACATAAAAATGAATGGTCTGGATTGAATAAAATCCGTTGATTATGCTGTAATCAACTGGGGAGTGATTTCATTCAAGCTTTATAAAGTACTGTGTTAAAATAGCATAGCCATTCCTGATGAAGTTACTTTCTGGGCAAACCGTACAGAGGGTGGCCCCAGCTGGCCCCTAACGTAATTTAACCCGGGCTGGGCCCAGCTAGGATAGACCAGCCTGTATCTACATACAGATGGCTACTAAACTGCTCGACAACGAAGTTGTCGGTATCGGGAAAATGGTCCATAGTGGGAGCGGTACGCAAAAGCATACCGCATTTTGGAGTGCAGTAACGAGATTTTGCATGGACCTACCTTATACCAAAACAAGCGATTTGACCCGCAGCACTCCATATTTGGTCCCTTAGGGGGCCCATGGGGGCCCTCCAAATTTTCAAGATGCAAGAACTTTCACATGACGATCATTGAGTATCGTCATGTATGTCATAAGTGGAGCTTACAGGTCTATTGAAAATGTTTTTATCAATTGTCGTCGTGTCCGATTCATTCTTCACACTTGAAAAAAAAATTCTTTGGCAGAGGTCAAAAAAACTGTTTTTATTTTTTCTTCTATGCAAGGAGATGATGAATTCATATGTTCTGTTGCGTTCCCAACTAAATCGCATTCCCTAAACCTAATTATGAAGACAATTTTTTCGCAATATCATTTTTCCAAGAAGAGGTGACCTCTTGAGTACACCTTTTTCAACAGCATTTTTTTCAATGTTCCTACTGGATAAGACTGTCAATTTTTGCAGCTATGAGAAGCTTGAACTCTTTTCTTAGTAATTTCCATGCAACATGGCTTCAAAATGCACAAGAGAGCCCAAAAACTTTTTTTTTCTGCTGGGCCGTCAAATTTTTGGCATGTTGATTTTGTAGTAGGGGAGACGCGCAAATAAATGAGATCTAGTCCAGGCGAATAAGTTCTACCGGAAAATATACCTACTTATACCTAACGACTCTGCGTTTCGTTGTACTGCAATAAAACACGGCATTGAAGAATATTTTTTGTTGAAACCAAATCGCCTGCGCCTGCAGCCTGGATTGAATATTGGTTTGCGTCTCTCCTACTATAAAATCAAAATATCGTAAGTTGGACGGCCAAGCAGGAAAAAAATCATTTTTGGCACCCTTTGGCGTTTTAGAGTCACGTTGCTTCACATCTATCAAGAAAAGAGTTCGAGGTCTCCATTCCTGCAAAAATTACGGGTGATTTCCAGTGGGGACATAGAAAGAAATGCTCTTGGAAAAGAGGTACTGAAGAGGTCACCACTTCTTTGAAAAATACCATTACAAAAAAATTTTCTTCATAATTAGGTTCAGGGAATGCGATTTAGTTGGGAACGCAACAGAACATATGAATTTATCGTCTCCTTGCATAGAAGAAAAAATAAAAACAGTTTTTTTGACCTCTGCCAAAGAATTTTTTTTTCAAGTGGGAAGAATTAATCGGACACGACGACAATTGATGGAAACATTTTCAATAGACCCGTAAGCTTCACTTATGACATACATGACGATACTCAATGATCGTCATGTGGAAGTTCTTGCATCTTGAAAATTTGGAGGGCCCCCATTGGCCCCCTAAGGGACAAAATATCGAGTGCTGCGGGTCAAATCGCTTGTCTTGGTATAAAGTATGCCCATACCAAATCTCGTTACTGCACTCTAAAATGCAGTATCGATGTGTTTTTAGGTGTGTACCGCTTGCACTACCAAGTTTGGAGGGCAATATCTCCCGATTGCCGATTGCGATTTCCATTTTGTTTGTTGCGTTAACTAGCTCAATCTTTCCGTAACCCATCCTGAAATAGTGAATGTTGAGAAACTCCATGTGGATCTTCTACAGGATGATACGTAAAATGGTGCAAAATTGCAACAACTTCATCGTACCCCCATTTGTCAAAAAAAATTTGTTATGTATTCCAATACAAAAATCATGAAGTGTGGTGTCTTACCTCGAAACGGTTTTGAAATTACCCAGATTGGGAGTCTAACATTGTAGATACAAATTTTTATGTTGAATGTTACAGATTTGCCTTGTTGACACGCGAGATTAAGTCACTTTTGATGAATGGATGTTGGTATTGGGCAAGATTGTTCGTACAACAGTCCAGGACAATTTGCTATCAACACAACTTGAATATTTGGTGTGGGGCCAAGCAGGGGGCACTTTTTTGAGTGGTTGTCACTGCCTGTTTTTCGTACGTTGAATTTAGTCAGAATTTCATCAGAATTTCAGATGTGGAACATGTTCTAATTGCAAGTTCAAGCCCCTGAACATGGTACCGATGTAATACTATAGTTTCCGAGTGAAGTAAAGCCCCCCTGGATGTTATCCTTTTTGTGCTTGTGCTATGCGTGAGTCAAGCAAATCTGCAACATTCAACATAAAAATTTATATCTTTGATGTTGGACTTCCAATCTGGGAAATTCCAAAACCGTTTCGAGATGAGACATCACACTTCATAATTTTTGTGTTAAAATAATAACAAAATATTTTTTTGAAAAATGGGGGTACGATGAAGTCGTTGCAATTTTGCACCATTTTACGTATCACCCTGTAGAAAATTCACATGAAGTTTCTCAACATTCACTATTACAGGATGGGTTACGGAAAGATCAAGCTAGTTAACGCAACAAACAAAATGGAAATCGCAATCGGCAATCGGGAGATATTGGCCTCCAAAGTCGGACCATTTTTCCGATACCGACAACTTCGTTGTCCAGCAGCTTATACAGTATGTTCATTAAAAAATTCAATAATGGGAGGCCGTGGACCAATGATAACCTGGCCGTTTTCGGATCGAATGGCCTGCGTCACAGCCTCCCTTTATTGAAGTCTTTAATGAACATACGGTATTTACCACCTCTATTTTCAGTGTTTGTGATTTTTTTTTTTTTGAAAAAAACTTTTACAAAATTACAGCTACACCTCAGCTACACTTCCACAGAGCACATCTTCAGGGTAGCATAGCCCTCAAAGAATAGCTGTAGCTTTCAAATTGGTTCTTTTTACCAGCAGTCTATCAACTGTCATCTGTCAATGAAGATTCATAACAAAAAAAAAATAGCAATATAGCGCTAAATTTGAATTACTGCCGACCTGAAGGTGTACATAATTGAAATTTTGATAAAAACAAGACATAATTTATTCAAACAAAAAAAAACAGTTCAATTTGATTATAAAAAGTGAATTAGACAATAATACATTTTCACTTTATAACAGTACTACATCACAGTGGTCTGTGAACGCGATCAAAGACATACGCCATCACAACCGGCTGCCTGCAGACAACGCTTTGTGAAAACCAAAATGATTCAGTTTAAAAATTCATAATAATATAATAAAAAAACTTGCTTGCGATACTGTTGCAAGAAAAAAAGCGGTTTGAGATTACTGAGAAGACTAGAAGATTACACGACTGAATAATTCGTTCCTTTGGTGCCATCACTGCTGGTGCCGATGGCACCGGTATTGTCGGCCTCTGCGATGGCCTTGAGCAGTTCCGTCCGGGCCTTCGCCCCCAGCCAAAACATCAGTACGACGGCCAGAATGATTTGCAGAGCTACAAAGACGTACGTGGAGGATGAGAAGTGTCGGTTTTCCAGCACGTCCTGCATGGAGCGCAGCGTGCTGCCGACGTAGACCCCCACAAACTGAGCGGGCAGGAGGCCGAAGAGGGACGCGACGTGGTAAATTTTCGAGTTCACGTTGCTCAGCTGAAAGAACAAATACTTGAATCACACTAGGGAACTAGGGTTCAACGCACTATAAACACCATAGACCAGTCAAATAAGGAAAGCTTGTCCTTTTGCAAAACGGAAAAATTTGTTCTAATTTGACTGGCCTACCAGCTTGAGAACTTTTTTTAAGGCATGACAATGAACAACTGATAACAATAATAATTTTTGAAATAAAACTGTATTAGGTACTCACAGCAAATATTGTATTTTGCAGGCCAAACGGCACAGGTGTCAGTCTAGAAAAGAAGACAATCTTGAAGCACAGGGGTCCAGAGATGACCCTCATGATGGCCTGAGCGGTGTCGTTTTGCGTGTACCTGTACACGGACCGGTGATGCCCGATCAACCTGAGTATGTTATGCGCCACCAGCAGTCCAAAATTGGCGCCGCAGACGGTCAGCAGCATGCCGTGCACCAGCCCGAACAGGTAGCCCTCTGCGGCCACCAGGACTATGTAACCGATGCTGACCGGCAACGAGACCAGGACGAAGAGCACAGTCAGCGTGCCGCCCACCACCACCTTGTCCTGGCTCTCCAGCCAGAGCAGCACGAACCTTATGTACGCCTTGCATAGCAGCAGGACGCAGAACCCGGCGAGCAGGGTCAGGAAGACTGCAACGAACCTCCAGAGGCTCAAGAAGCACAGGGTGGGCAGGGGGCAGCAGGGGTTCCGCCGCTTGCTTTTCTCGTCCACCAGGCGTTCGTAGTCGTCATGGATGCGAATTTTCATCGTCCAAACGGTGGGTCTACGTCATTTTTTTGTTATTTGGCAGTGATTTTGTAAATATAACCTCGAAACTGTGACAACTGGGCTGTTTTGACAAGTGTGACAGCTGAAGACTGCAAAGTCAATGTGTCGGTAATGTAGGGAACTGAATGGCGGCATTGTGCCGGTTACCAGTGGCGTAACTTGCAAATGGATTCTCACTGCGCTGCGGGGTGATTTAGCAAAAATCGAACTCAAGAGATTCATCGAAATCAGACTGCATGCTGTGCCAGAATCCTTCTTAATACGAGCGTTCAACCATCATTTCCGCATCCACTGCAAACCATGAAATAGCCGACAAGCTCGAAATGAAGAAAAAAATCAATCCCCTAACGAAATTGACAAATGCCTCTGCTGCTTGAAAATTCCTAGACTTGTTGCTGAATAATCAAAGCATTCTACCCTCCATTCTCCTATAGAATGCATAGAAAGTATATAAAAAGCTCTCAATTGAAAATAAAACTGCCGAACCTCTCATCTGAACCTCTCGATCATCTACAGGATGGGTCCACTTTTTGATACATCAATTTTGAGAGATGATAGAGAATCAAAAATCAAAGGGGCCCTCCCAGAAAAAAATATTGTCATGAATTATATAGGCCCTAGGTAAAAGGTTCATCCCTTGAATATAATAACGGAAACGGCACGTGGAACCCAAATATGTTGCCGAATCGTTCAATCATTGGCAGACGCTAGGTCATTTATTCCGCGATGCAATAAAATGCAAACAGTAACTATCTTACCCTACTGCAAACAAAGGTATTTGCACGAAAAACAAGTAGTGCAGGTACCTACTTGCGTCAATGACGTGATTGGACGATTTGGATTAAGAAGATTGACACACTGGCACACGGGGGATTCAATTCATTAAGGACGGAGTTAAATTGGTAAAATGAGGCGTTGCGGAATCCATCCGTCTGAATTTATTCCTTGACAGAAATTTACCATCCAGGTCTTTTTGGAAAGCTTCAAGGATAGACTTTGGTTTGAGCCTATAGACATTTTCGAAATCCAAAAATTATTTTTTCAAAACTTGATTTGATTTGGATTTTGAAAATATCTATAGGCTCAAACCAAAGTACATCCTTGTAGCTTTCCAAAAAGACCTGAGTGGTAAATTTCTGTCAACTCAGACGGATTGATTCCACAACGCCGTATTTCACCAATATTACTGTCCTTAACCGACATTCGATCATGATTATTCATTTTGGTTCGGTGGTAGTAAGTTGTTAATTGGTTCATGTAAGTAAAGTGTCAGTGTGATATGTGGCACTATTCTATATTAATCAATGAACCTAATGTAGTACAATGCGCGAGTACCCATTACCCATTTACCTCTCCCGGTTTCAGCTGTGCTAAACAGTAGTGAGGAGTGAACCCTAGTCTACGAATAACACAAGGAATAAGCCTTTTTCTACCCGTGACAATATTTCAGAAGTGCATAGGTGATGGAGATATAGCCCTTCAAAGTTGGGAATGAAAAATCGTTTTTTTAGCATAACTTTTGAACCGTTCAACCGATTTTGTTCAAATTTGAACCAAAGTTCACTTAGGTAAATCTCTATTGAACGATAGTAACGCGTTTCATCAAAATTATTCAGGGGCGTAGATAATAGGGGCATCCCTTCTTTTTACCCTCTAATTTTTCACCCGCTTGAAAATTTTTGAAAATTCTTGATATTTCTGAGTTTCATGTTTAATGTAGAAGGAAAAGCTCTTCTTGCTAAATTTTCATTGAAGGCTTCGTTTTCGAGATATTTGGGTTTGAAACTTTGAAAAACATCTCCGGATATAACACAGATCTAGAAAACACCGCTTACAACATCGAATGCGAAAAAAAAAGATCCAAAAAGCCTTCGAAAAGCCAGAACAACCCCCTCCCCCTCCCCCCTGGTGAAAATTGAGAATGGCTGCACCCCCCAAATCTTTCATTCTCAACCATGTTTCACAAAAATCAAATAAAATTAGCTTTGGCACAAAGTGCATGATCCATTCACTAAGCCGCCGAACTGACTGATTTATTGAATTTATGAATTTATCGAACATAATCATTGATTTTTGAGAGAAACCAATTGGTGAAAACCGCATCTCGGTATCTTGAGCCGTTTTCCAAGATATACGTACTTATGCCTAAACTGAAATTTTCTTAATTTTGGAAAACTGGTAAAACTTTTTTGTTTATTGAACGTATATTGGTTATCTCAATTTTTTGTTTATGAATATTTCTAAATGATGAAAAACTTCTCGCGTACCCTCGCGCGTACCTAAATAATGATCCTATTGGTGGAAAATGTGAAAATATTCAGATATCTAGGTTTTCTAGAAAAATGGAGATATAGTGAGCTTTGGCGTCAGAAAAATCTGTTATTTTTCAAGCTTCTTACAAATACAGAATGCTATAGTTATCCTCGTAGATATCTGTCAAAATAACCGATCAAATGTGAAATTCCTTGAAGAAAAACTCCATTCGAAACGATTGAATGTCACGGGGAAGTTTGGGGTGACACAACCGATTTTTTGTCATCTGTAGGACCTAAATCTACTTGAAAAAGCACCCCTAGAAAGTATTATAGAAAGAAAGAAAGAAAGAAAGAAAGAGAAGAAAGAAGAAAATATGCTCATAAATAAATAAGTTGTAAAATAAACAAGGCTCTGTCCTACTGTTTTTTGTCCGTAATGGTATAACTGATTTTTTAGAAATTCCTGATCAAATCACTATACAAAAATAAGCCACAGATGATGTGGCCATTATGGCATTCATTATACTAAGTTTATTTCTGTTATTATTCTGTTGAATTTGTATTATTTATTTATTCAACTCAATAACGAAAATAGAAAATGTGGTCACTATAATATTGCTGCGATCTTGAATTCGGAAGTCTCTATTGATATAAATAATTAGAAAGAATAATAAAACGGCCCGAATTACAAGTACTGTTTATTATTATCGTATTACTTTTAATTTTAACAATGACGTATGATATTATCTCAATATTATTCTTTTGATATGTCTGACAAAATATAGGTCGTCGTAATAATACTACAAAAGGAGCATATTATATCATCATATTTACATTATTATTATTATTTATTAATTATTGGTTAGTAAAAATATGTGCTACTAATATAACAAATCGGCTAACATACAAACTACGATGATGATTATTTCTTTCTCATAGTAGGTATTTATATTAATAATACACTTTCATTTTTAATTTTTAATAAAATCATAAATATCGTATGTCAAAACCTAGGAGGATAGAATATTAGGGAGGGAAGGTTAGCCAGCTTGTGGACGGACAAAGCTGTCGCCGGGAGACGAAAGGGGATTGCATGAAGTACGCCCAGTAACCGTATCAAGTCACCAGTGCAACTTGACATTTGTGATTGCGATTTGATGGAAATGACATTTGTAAATAAACATAATTTTGGGTTATGAAATGTGACTGCTGAGCAGTGCTGTGCTTCTTCGGATTTTTGGCTGTTATTCTACCTAAAAGACCGACAGGATCAGTTTTAGAAGACGTGTTGAAAGACATGCTGCGGCATACAACGTGTAAAAGTGATGATCCCCGCATTGGAGGCATTGAAATATGGACGTCATTTTGCAAGGTATGTTGATGGGTGTAATAAGGTCGTAATTTTTGAGCTTGTGAAACATTTTTCATTCCCTATAGACCCATGTCATATCCTACGGGATGCAGGGAGCAGGGATTGCAGGAAGTTCCTATGCGTCAACTCAATAATCACGCATCGATGCAGATATTGGCCAACACACTTCAAAAAATGACGTCCATTTCAATGCTTTCAATGCGGGGATCATCACTTTTACACGTCGTTGCCGCAGCATGTCTCTCAACACGTCTTTTAAAACTGATCCTGTCGGTCTTTTAGGTAGAATAACAGCCAAAAATCCGAAGAAGCACAGCAGTCATATTTCATAACCTCAAATTATGTTTATTTACATAAATGTCATTTCCATCAAATCGCAGTCACTTATGTCAAATTGCACTGGTGACTCGATACGGTTACTGGGCGTAGTTGATTACCCCGCATGGTTACACTTTCATTGGCGTATGTTCCCTCCTTACTATTTCTATCCTCCTAGGTCAAAACAGTATAAAAACGTTACAAAAAGAAACTCGAATAGTAATAATAATTATAATAATTGTGATAAAAAATGGTTTTGGTCATAACACGCACATCCAACTACAATTATATATTTTTATAATGACAATAATCCAACTAAGAAACGAGTGATCGGGGCAAACAGGGGCAGACAAGACGTGTGAACGGGGACAGCAGCTGCGCAAGGGTTGTAACTTTTGAAAATGGTTCAGAATTATTGAATAGGGTTTTTGTGCTTATCGAATTTTCATGAACAATTTTTTTCTTGAACCATCTTAAAAGTAGTGATGTTGTGTTTTTTGTTGTTGTTGATGTTGTTGTTGTTGTCAGAAGCAAAATTGTTGTCGAGTGTTCAGACGAAGATGAAGGCAGATTCGGCTTTGCATGTCCGCGCCGTGCAGGTCCGGTCGACTTCGGCCTGGGCCCGCAGCCACTTGCCGTGGCAGTGGGGCGCCGAAAGGGCCGACCAGCGGGTGATGCGGCCCTGAACGCCGTGACCTTGACATCGCCAGCCGAGGTTTTCGTGCAGCGCTTCCGATTCGCACCGGACGCAGATCCTTTCACCTGAAAACCGACAAACATCAGTTTTTTTTTTTGGTATGGACGTAATACATTTTAGGCAGGTAGGTACTTTTATTGTGTTCAGGTTGCATCCAGTGACAAATAACAAAAATCATCAAGTTGGTTGCTTATTTAACGTTTCCATCGAACTGTCAATTATCCATAGCCCAGGAATATTAGGTTCTCTTTTAGTGAGCCGAAACGTTTATGTTTTTCATTTAAAAGTGATTGGGGGCGGTTTTTAGCAATTTTTTCATGTCGGCGGACGGCGGCGCATATTGAAGATGGAATTTATCTGGGTCACGTTTATAAGTGACAACTATGTATTATTCATAAAATGAGAACACCAGAGCATTAGGTCTGGGAGAAATTGCAATATCATGTTATTTCAAGTTGATCGGGGGCGGTTTTCTCTATGTTGGCGGCGCAATATGAACATTCAATATAGCCTAGCCCAGCTTTGAGAGTGACAGCTATGTAACAGCGAAAAAATCAGAAAGCTAGAGCGTCTAGTTTGCGAGGAGTGCGAGGAGTTCGAGGAACGGACAGACGGACGGACAAAGCGGCTGCAATAGCGATTTTCATCAAGATGGAGAATGCGCTGAGAATAATTATTGGAACGAAGCTTTATTGTGGAGTGTTCAAGCTGTGACCTACCTACTGACTTATTCAATTACACTCCACTTTGCGTTTTCAAGAGGGCGGATGAGGATGGGCAGGCTAGGCATAAAACTTAGCAGAGTGGTGTTACTAACTGCATAAGCCGCAATTTCTGCGGGAAAGAGCACATTTCCCGGTGAATTCACCACAACCCGCCTCCCACGCAGTGTTGAAACATGAAATTATCCTTGCTCCGTGACGTTTTTATCTCGGTTCGCCTCATTGAAAAGGCCATTCTGGCCAGATGGAACCTTTCAGCATCACTCGAAAATAATAACTAGACACGAGAACCGAGCGCAGGTGAAATTACGAATTTTCGTTCAACTTGTGGACGAGAGGATGAGAATTATGTGGGTAGTAGATTAGGTATAACAACCCTTGAAATATCGGAGTAAGCGAGGGGAAACGTACCTCCCTACTAACTACAATCATGGACCTAAGGACCTACGTAAATAACATGCAAATGTAGGTGATATCACTTCGGAAATAAATGTAGCTGTAGCAAAAACGACTCAAATAACGGAACAGTAGAGTAGACCCTGTAGCCTGTAAGGTCGAGTGTAGGTACCTAGTCTACATAATGTTAGTGAGTTTTCTTTTCAGACGATGAAGTAGTGTAAAGTTGGTTGCCTATCAAGTTGTCTAGCCACTAAATCTCTTGCTGAAACTCAAGGTGTGCTCAAGGTTGTGCCTGCTAAAAACACTTATTCAAGTTTTCTGGCTGTTCATGTAAATAGGACGATACGCCTATTGATACGCCTTCTATGTAGAGGGCGTTAACGTTGGAGTTATGTTCAACTGGCGATAGTGTCATAAATCTGGTCATAATGTTATCAATGTCAAACGAAGTGAAAGATCTGCCATTTGTCATTTTTGATTGAAACGTCCTTTTGCTGTTATATTCTGTGACGCCTATTCGACATTCTGTCCTCGATCTTGTCAAAACGTTTCTTTTGTAATTTACTTTTCAAGTTGTAATCGCGAAATGAGAGGTTGTAATCGCGAAAAAAATGAAATTTTTTTCTCGGTTTTTGGATTCCCAACGTATGCTAAAACATCAAGATCTGTGAAAAAACGAAAAATTCCGTGTCGGTCAATCTGTTAGTCCATATAAGTGTCTGTCCCTCGATTTAAACTGGGCCAAAATTGAAGTGGACCACCCCGAAATTTTGCCTCGGTAAAAATGGGAATATCTCGAGAAAAAATTGCCCGGTTCTGAAAATTTTTATGGTGTTCGATAGAGCAATCTTTTGACTACCAGATATCGTCTTCAATCACCTGATTGTTGACCTTATGTAGGATATACAGGGTGACAATGGAAGTGCAAAAGAGACCAGGCTTTAGCAAGATCCCGTTTTGCAAGTCACAGAATCTCGCAGTCGCAAGCAAGTCGCAGAATCTTGTGGGCCACATTTTTGGAAAGCCCATATCAATATCTCGGAACGATTTTGCTCTTCTGATCGTTATTTGTTTCTTTCACAGAGTTATTGTTTGTTTTGTGATTTATGGAGTGAGAATTGAGCAGTAAAACAGGCACCCATGATAATACAAACTGGTGACTATGACAATCTTAATGCAACGGACACTCGTCATTGATTCATTTTGAACCATTCTGGGCCATCTAACATGTAATGCAATGTCACAGCATGTTTGATTTGCACGGGTCCCACAAGAGGTCTAGGTCCTCACCACTTCAGAGGGCCGGTGGGATCAAATTGTTTCATGGTACATTTGATACAGCTATCATGTACAGGGTGTTCACGCGAGACGGATACCCCCCATAAAAAACTTCCCCTTCAAGATAATTCCAAAAAGAAAAAACTTTCCTGGAACAATTTTTGCTGTAGTTTCTGAATATGTCAAGTTTAATTTTCTATTTTGTCCCATATACAGGGTGTCGCAATTTTTTTGGAATTTTTTAAAAATACTTCTTATTTCATCACCACAATCGATGCACATTGTTATCGTGATTACAAATATGCTTGACCCTTCTCAATTTTTTTCTGAAATAAAAATTAAAAATTCACGGTGGGACCTCAAAAAAAAATATTTTTTTCGGAAAGATCGATTCATTCCAGGAATAAAATATGTCCCGAATATTTGTTTAGTCATTTTATGTCATTCCATGTCATTCAACAGTGGAACAAAATATCCTGGACATATTTGAATTCTGAAATGGGTCCATTATTCTCAAAAAGTATATGTTTTTAAAGATGGCATTGTAAATTTTTCAGTTTTTTTTTCAAAAAAATCTAGAAGTTCATTGCATGTTCCTAATTAGGATAACAATGTGCAACGATTGTGATGATAAAAGACAGAGTGTTTTGAGAAAAAAAAATTGCGACACCCTGTATATGGGGCGAAGTAGAAAATTGTAATTGACATATTCAGAAACTACGGAAAAAATTGTTCCAGGAAAGTTTTTCTTTTTCAAATTCTCACAAAGGGGAAGTTTTTCATGGGGGGGGGGATATCCATCTTGCGTGAACACCCTGTACGTTCCTGTCAAATTTCAAGGATGAGCAACAGCCCTTACAGAGTCCTATACCCATACGAAAAAATCCAAAAAATCGCAAAAAATTGATAACTGAGATATTTGATGTACACTTTCCGAAAATATGACGAACAAAATTCTGCGACTTGTTTTCTTGAACTGGCACCTTGCTGAAGTCAAGTTTTTTTTGCACTCCTTCCATTGCCACCCTGTATATTTTATATAAGGTCGACAATCAAGCGATTGAGGATGGTGTATTGTAGTCGAAAGATTACTCTGTTGAGCATCACAAAAATTTCCAAAATCGGGCAATTTTTTCTCCAGATATCCTCATTTTACCCAAGTCAGAATTTTGGGGTGGTCCACTTCAATTTTCGCCCAGTTTATTTCTCAACCGTCTGCCCGACATTATTTGGGTAAGTTTGCCAACGTCGGCTGACGTCGCCATAGCCAACGTAGGCATATGCAACGTCGGCTGGACGTTGTCGTTGGTGTAAATCGGAAACGTCTGACCACCATTGCCGAACCCTAACAGGTGAAACTGGGAAGGTCTGTTGTGACAATTAGGCCTCATTTCGACCGTTAATGTTACTAAACGTGAAAAAATACGAATCAAATCACGCTCCTGCTGGCTGGAAAAGCTCTAGCTCATTATTTATTCTGCCACCTGACCTGTTTCAAACTTTTTCTCTTAGAACCGCTGACGCAGCTAAGAACGTGAATTGTGGAACTGCGCGAAAATTGCAGTTTTAGTTTCAAGTTGCAACCTGACGACAATAAAAACACCGCTTTTCCAGCATAAACTCAGCGGCGGCATATATACCTACCTTCTTTCAGGGCGTTGTAATTCAGTTCCTTTCTGCAAGCTTTCGACGCTTTCAAGATCTCGAATTCGACGCAGTACCTGGAAAGAAACAAAAAACCATTTAGTATATAGAGAAAGAACACAGATTAGCTACACAAAAAAAAAGGAGGAAATTCGTCGGGAAAATAGTGGAAACTTTCAGCATGCGGCAATTCTCGAGCGTTTTACCTCGCGTTTTACCTTGCGTTCGCCCAAATGAATTTTCAAGCGGTGAAAATTCAGATTTCACGACGTCGACGACACCAAGGGTTTTTTCGTTTTCCTTTACCGACAACCGTCGTCATAATCACGCGCGTTATACGGGTGTGGGAAAGCGTATATTTCGTAGTATACCTACACAAATAATTTTGAGGAGATGAGGGTGCTCGACGCTTCCGAGTTGGGAATTATTAAATCTAGCGTGTGTAGTAGAGAGGGAGAGAGGAAGTGGAAAATCAAGTTCAAGTGGGGGTGTAAAAAGGGCGAAAAGCGTGTTGAATACGTTTGCCATGCGAAAAAAGTTATGCGTGTACAGGAAGGGGGTAGGAAGGAGGGCGTTTTTCTAGTGCCACAAGTCGTTACAAATTTTAATTAAATTACGTTCCACGCATATATTATGCATGGGTTTAATTAACATGGGTAATGGACGTGAAATTGGGAAATTTCCGTCATCATACAGTTGGGTTTTTGCTACACACAGGACCAGGAAGTTGTGTTGACCCTCGTGGAGTTTCAAAATGTTTTGCTGTTAGTTATAGGTGCTGTGGAGTGTGGAGTTCAGACCTGCCAAATGAAGACAAGTCCTTCGTTCGTATTTGACGAGTGAAAGCGTTGCGTATAGTCAAAAGCTACGAGACAAATAGTTGCACGCCAATAAAAGGATGATGATTCAGCCAGCTTGCTGCAGACAGAGATCATTTCAATGCACCAAGGTAAAATACCGATTATCGCAGCTGGTGTTCTTCTTACAACTTCAGCAAAGTTAGTCTTCTTGCCCGCGTTAGGTTGACACAAGCAGGTACACAGGTCTGCAAACAATTGGCATTTCTAAATAAATATTTATAATATACACGATAAATATTAATATTAATGATGGTAATCATTGGCGTAGTTGGCAGGGAGTAAGAGACCACCCAATAGGTACGATCGCACGCAAAATAAACGGAGACAGTGTTTCGCGCGGAGTGTACCGATTTAATGAATTTTAGCCTTCTTGTCACTGTGACACCAAGCCAAAATTCAGTAAATCGGTACACTCCGCGTGAAACACTGTCTCCGTTTATTTTGCGTGCGATCGTATATACGCCACTGTACGAATGTGACAAAAGTCAATATGAATGACCAGCACCAGCTTGTAGGTATGCATCAACTCACTGTGTATAACAAATTTCGTCCCAAAACAACTCTGAAATCCAATACCTCCGTAATAATGCGTTTCCGATATAATTTTTTATCAATTGTCAAAACTGAATATTTGACAGATGCATTTTGACTGTCTCAATTATTCACATGTTAATTTCAAATTTCAAGAGGATCGATTGAAAAATGTACAAGCTCAAGATGAAAAGGCCTTTGAAAATGTCTAAGTTTGAAGTTTGACAGGTGCTTTGAAGTAGTCATGTTGATTCAAAATTCCAAGTGGATCGGTTGGAGAATGTGCGAGTTCAAGTAGGCGGTCTTGGAACTGTCAAAATGTCGAATGTGACAGAATCGCATCGAATCGATTATGCATCTGATGCACAATATGGACCTCCCATCAGAAGTACCTATGTACATGTTGCAAATGTCAAATCATCATTTGAAAAATGCAAAAGAAGATGGCGACCGTCCCAAATGTCAATAAGATTTCAACTATTTTGACTTCTGAAACGTCAAAATGTGAATTTAACGAATAGGAAGCAAGAGCTGTCAGATACAGATATAAAGATTTATGACGACGTCACCGATCACACACTTGTTGATTTCAACACTATGTAGTCGTTACTAGGACTTTTTCACTTACCATACCTGGATTCACGAGTGGATTCACCATAGCAATGAATACTGGCTGATGTTAAAATCAACAAGTGTGTGATCGGTTACGTCGTCATGAATTCCGATTATTGTGTTTGCTGGGTTGTGAGGCAGAATATCTGGCTTACTGGGCCAGGTACAGATATCGGCGACACATCAATGAAAAGCCCATAGAAAGAGGAATTTTCTTTCTCTAAAGTATTTTGTTTTATCGGTCATGAATTCACGAATTCTTGTGACTCGCCAAATTAAAACTGCATTTTCTTGGAAACTATAGCACCTACAAGCTTCGGCACCACCTCAAAAGGAAGCTAAAGGGTCAGGCTTCCCCCCGATTGGGACATTTTTTTGGTTGCCTTAATATTTTCTGAGAAAATTGCACTGGGTTGTTTTAGCTGGGACAGCCTGTATATGCCTAACGATGTATAATTTTTAGCCTCGGTTTAATTGAGAAACAGTACGGACGATGTTTTTTTTTCTAATAAATGTCGATAGTCAGAACCAGTGATGTGAGTCGGGTATTTACCGGGTAGGTAGGTAAATATAAATCGGGTATTTACCCGGTATTTTCCCGAGCGATATTTACCCACCCTACCCAGTTTGACAGAAAAGTTGACACTGTTGACAGCTTGGTTGACAGTGTTGACGGTTAAAGGTTGAATGATTTCTTTTTCCAAGTTCTAAGGCTTTATAAACATAACCTTCAAAGCACTTATTATCATTTTGCTACTGTGAGCAAAAAATCATAATTGTTTGTTGTTGTTTCTCCATTTGTTAATAACAATTGATGGAAATAGATACCCTATTAGATACCCAATTTTGGGTAAATACCGGGTATTTACCCTGGGTATTTACCCTTAAATATAAAAACCCGGGTATTTTACATCACTGGTCAGAACCAATCTATTTCGTGATTTTTTTCTGTAATTTTGCTTTAAGTTTTAATTTTTCACCTTTTGTTTATTTCGAAATCGACGGAGAATTATGTCAGCGTCATTTTTCAATTGATAAATTTTTTATATTGATAAAAATGTCAGACATGACATGACAGTCAGACATGAGACATGATAAAAATGTCTCATGTCAGGGGGTTGCCATGGCAATGCATAACAACGTACGGGGACAGTCGACTGTTGGAGTAGGGTACGGGGTGGAAGAGGAAGCCACTCGTTGCTGTTGTCATGCATTGCCATAGCAACGCCTTGACCTGGGCTAATCTTCAACGTCATTTCATTACCAACTGAGCGTATTTGACAGTCTTCCCCAATCTTTCAAGAAAATAGAGAGTTGCCATTACGTTATTTTGAAAAATACGATGACGTCATCGCCAAAAACCAGAAATCGATAGAAAAATTAAAACTCTCGTAAAATATCCACTTTTATCAAATTTGACCTGTTTGAGCGGTTTTAGAAAATTTCTAAATTTTCACGGCAAAAATACAGTTTGTAAGTTTGCCCAACTGAAATCTAGAATGAAAGAGTGACCCGCATCTTGCGTTTAAATAAATGGGAAGGCCACGTTCGCGATTCCGCCAATTCTTTCGTAAATAGGTTCCGGTAAAACTGAAAGCCGTGATGGTAGTTTACACGTAATCTATATTGTCTACCTGACATACGTGGACAACGTAGACTATGTAAATTGTCGACTATGGCAGACACCGTAGACTATCTAGATACTTTTCATTTTCCCTCAATTGTATGTCAACCGCAACGTCAGAATTCTGATTGTTATAACCTCTAAATGTTCAGAACAATGCATGTTGCTGGTTTTTGTATAAGTTTTGGAAGGTTTGGGGTCATAACCAGATCATTTCGCTGGTATAATAATCCCAAACCCCCGAAATCTATTTCAGGTTTAGTTTCTATGTTAAAATATTTATTTCATCCCACTCAGCAATAAAACATCTCTGTGACATTAATTAGATGATCAAGTTACACCTGCGATGTTAACAAAAAAGTATATGCGATGTTTGGTGGACATCTCTGTTACCTCTTAGGTCCGGGTAATTAGAACATGAATGAGATCTCTCAAAGATGTCCAAATGTGACATACCTACAATCCACATCGCTATTCCACATCTCGTAGATATCACTTTTTAACGTACATGTTACGTCGCAATTTGGATGTATATTTTTGAATAAAAATTAATTTCCGCACCTACATTTACTGATTTTTACAATCTATACAGCAAGTTTTTCCCGGAGAAAAGTTGTTCTTCTATTGGCGTCCTCCGCAGGATTCGAATCTGGACCCCCACAGGTTGTTGCAATAGTTGGAGACACTGCTGCCGGTTCGTCCAAGCTACCAATTTGTTCGATAAAGTACCTATATTTAAACAGCACACTTGATGCTTAGGGATATTCCATTAGGACTCCAAACGCTACACCAAGCCCAAGGAGCCTCGCTGGGGCTCGAAACGTTACAACGGGAGTCATCAAAGTATTCGAAAGCAATGTAAGACCAAAAGGGGTCCATTTTGGAGTTCCGAATAACACAAGAGCATATGTACACAAAAGGGTTCACCAAAGGTGCGAAAGCCACGACAAAATGTAAGAAGGCCCAGTAGGCTTTTGAAGAACACAAAGAGACACAAACGGGGCACATTAGTTCCGAAAGTCACACGCACAAGAAGACACAAAGGGCCTTGAACTAAACATAAAGACATAAGGCTGTTCCTCGGGCTGTTCTGGCATCACACACATGGAATAGGAATAGGGGACAAAACTATTTATTAGTGATTTTCCGACACACAGAGCTTAACGATATGACAGCCCGCGAAATTAAAAGAATCTCTCAGTGGCTACGTCTCATCGACGTCAGTGAGATGTTACACTTCGGGAAGTTGAAAGCAGTATCAGAGTTATATCCGGTATATGTCTCATATGTGATGTTAAGTTCAAGTAACGTTTATTGTGATGTTATTTTGTGACACGATTGAGATCATCTCATTTATGAAACATGACATGCTATGCTGAGTGGGATGTGTACCTACAATAATCTACTGGCAATAACTGGCTGACTGAAAAGTCAATACCTATCAGTTTTTCTTGTCCACGTGTCATTTTGACGTACATAATTGACATTTGACAGTTAATTTTGAGGTTATTTTGTGTAGTCTACGTAGTTGACATAGTCTACTTCAAAAATGGTCATGTAAGCTACGTATAGTTCACGCGTTAACAACGACGTATTCTATGTCAGATAGATTACGTCCCCATCACTGACTAAAAGAAAAGAACCACGTGAGTGATACGCTACCGCGGCTACAGAAGCTTCACATCCAATTTACTGACATAACGATTTGATGGGTATTATATGGGAGCAGTAAATGTCACAACTGGCAATGCTCGTATCTTGTTGCTATCGATTCAGAAGCCGCATATCTGCCCCCGTTTCACTGTTTGAGTTTGAGTCAGAACTCTGGTGCGGATGATGGGTTGGCTGGCGGTGGGTGTCTATTATACTGACGGAGCGCCATTTATATGCCATATCTACCTATCTAGTTATTCTCTAGCATTCGAAAGGACGCGAGAGGCGAGAGAGAAAGGGCCAATTACATAAGTTATTCTCCAGCTCGGCGCCATCGCCATATCCTCTCCTGATGCCCGAGAGTTCCTCTTCCTTTTCGGACTTTGTCGATGGAGATGAACTGTATATGGCGGACGTTTTGATAAATGCGCCAATTTCCTCGGCTGCACGGGTCATAACTCAACGCAGACGGCGGCGGGCTGCCGCTACGCGTTTGACGCTCGCTCACACGCCACACAATTCATACAAGAATTCAACTGTTGAGCGTTTCGAATTCGTGCACGAGATCCAGGGTTTTGCTCGGAATTCCGAATTATATTCAAGTAGGTACCTATCAAGAGTACCACCCTTCAGTCACCACATCAGTCTTCAACTCCACACAAGTTTTTAATTTTTCTCCAAAATGCCTTATCGATCCGTAGTTCATTTGTTTAGTTCGACTCAAACTGAACAGAAAAGTTTAGGAGCCTCCTCCACCGCCGCTTCCCATCGTTTCAATGGACCGTTTGTACCATCGCCAGCTTCTCACCGCCTGAATGCACCGCTTGTGCCACCACCGGCTTCCTACCGGCTAAGTTCACGGCTTGTGCCACCAATATTTCCCATCGCCTGAATAACCTGCTTGTGCCGCCACCGGTTGACACCACAACCGCCGGCGGGGACGAAATACGCTGTCGATTTCTGCTTGACTACAGGTTACTGCTGTAGTCACTCAAGTCATGCCGACGGTGCAGGCAGCTGTTGCAAATGACGGGGAATCCGATTCTTGCTGTTCAAGTTGAATCATGATTTCATGTGAATCAGTCGCTGGAACGAGGCTTGCTTGGTAGTCGCTGTACCTACTCGACTTTTCCTGAAATCTTGAACAGCATCACCGTCCTTCATGTTTTTTGTGCTGACGCTGACTGTTACGCTCCTTTTTCTCCGCAACAAAAACTTGGAGCCGGCCCTGTGGCGAAAACTGCCACTTTGACGTGAACTCACCGTCAAGCCAGAATATCGCTGTACACCGCATGGTGGCGCAACAACTTGAATGGATACGACGCGAGCTAGCCGCTAGCCGTAGAAACTTTCATCCTGGCAAGGCTCTAACAAAGACTTGGATCTCAACTGTAAGACACTTATTTTTTATAACAATTGACCACAACAGTTGGTTGTGTTTCACCTTGTTTGTGGAATTATGCATAGTTACTGATGACAAGGTGCATTTCTCTTTGTGACAAATTACGAAGCTGTCAGCATCCAAAAGGTGAGTGTACTCACGAGGCATATACCTATTTATCGACTGTAATTGATTGTGCTTATGTGAATGATTGAACATGAGAACCTCAGCATTGCTTATACAGAGTAGATGGTTGAATTTGTCTGCGCTAATACGGGACAGAGACTTCGCTGGTGGCTCCATTGCACGATCGGTATTAGAGTGGTCCTGTGAAGCTAGACAGGAGCCTTGCGCGAGTCTCCCCTGGCTACATAGCAAGAATCGGCACAGGACCGGGTTACTTGTATCGGAGGTGATCACCCGTTGTAGACAAACCAAGAGTGAAATACGATCACGCTTGATACACGTGTTGTAGTATTTGGAATAGATGCCATTGCACTATTGAAAGCACATTGCACTTTTCATTTACTGCGTTCGCTAAATGCAAATCTAGCTCGATTGCCTTGGAATCGTCCATCAATTGTCAGTAAACGATCGATGCACTCGGATCTGCGTTTTCCATTAGCTAATCGGAGCACTCGGAGTTGGATCTTCTGCTCCGATTCTCAATCAAGAGCTCATAGATAAAATCCCTGTAACTGTCAAAATGATGTCAATTTTGAACTGAATTATCAGAAAAATGTCCAGAGATGAACTGCTTACTATGTTCCAACCAGAGACCCCAGAGACTTCCGAAAATATAATGTTTGTCTGCGAACTCTGTGGCATTTGCTACCCGATGGTAGATTGGCACCAAAAACGATTTCTCGCCCGAAGTACAGGACCATGGCGAGGGCTTCCGGAGCTTCCTCCATTCCAGCCCACGATCGAGCTGATCCTTAGCTTTCATCAATCACAACAATTTGACAATGGAAATTTTAGATTTACTTCCGTTGCATCGTGCGGGCCACCGAATCGTTCGGCATTTTCGGATCACCTCCAACAGCGCTGAAACCACGTGATCAAAATCTACATCTGCTCGCTCCTATCCGTTTTTACATTTGCCGAACGCAGTAAATATCACGGTGTTTACTGACTTTGGCTGGGCCAAGTCGCGTATTTAGTGAAGCTGAGCGGAACTGTTTTAGAATCATACTGATTCAAGACTCAGTTGAAGTTGAATTCAACACTGAATTTACCTGAGTTCAATTCATAGGAGTAACGTTATGCTCACACCCGTTTTCATCGTTTAATAACCAGATGATCATGACCGAACCGCCGCCTTCCACTTGCTTTTAAAATTGTCAGTTGGATTGTTTCATTAATTTGTAGAGTCGATTGTTAATGAAACCAGACGTTATTTCAATCATTGTTTTCCTTTCTGTTTTGAGTAACAAGATGCCCTTCCAGGATTTCCTGACTTGCAGTAATTTATCGTCTACACAACTGGCCGGAGCTCCTTTTTTTTCGGGAGTAGGGTAATACTTTTTACGCACGCCCCGGCTGGAATGACACCGGGGGAATGTGGGACTCGCGACGTGCCCTACCCACTGACACCCCTCCTCAGACCTAGTAGTTAACCCGCTTCCTGGAACCGTATATTCACATATCTTCGGGGGGCGGCTGGTCTATGTTTCCTTCGTGTCTACTTTCCGTCTTCATCTTCTTCTTTCTTCGTACGCAAGACTTCGGTGCACCAGTTAGAGACAATGGACCATCTATTGTGTTGTTTGAATGTCCTATCTATGGTGAATGTAGACAAAAATCCAGTGGAACTCATAGAAAGTTACTATGGCGAAGAAAATTTTAGAATATTAATAATAAGAACACTAACAATAATAGGCAAAAAAGGGAAGCCGCTGACCAAATTGCCCATAGATTTCATTATCTTTTCAAGTTTTGAAATTTTTCGAAATCTCCGATCGAGCATACCCCTTTAGGTACCTACCTAGATGACAGGCTAGGCATTTCAAGTTTAAGAACTCTGGCAAAAAATATTGCTGGGTAAGACCCTTGTTAAATTGGGGAAATGGCACGACATTGGAAAACGAAGAGTAGCCGTATTCCCTACCAACATGCATTAAAGATTTCAAAATAGCATGCAGATGTCACTCTGAAGTGGATTGCAGGACCTACTACCAACAATAGAAGAAGGTAAAAAAAATCGTAACACTCTTGATGGTTTTGATCATACGGTACCTATACCTACATCCGAGCCTACATCGTTAACAATTGTCATTCAGATTCAATGTACCTAATAATCCTAATATCCAATGATTTTGAGGGTAAATCTCTCTTCCTCTTCTTTTCCTCCCTTCTCCTGTTTACCTTTCATCTTCTCCTTTTTTCCACTCCCCCCCCCCTCATTTCGAGGTATGGCGAGCGCCGCAAAAAAAGATCTATTCGGCGCCACTGCAAAAATCAATGTTACAGGATCAGAGAAATCCATATTTTTTGTAATATGTTTTATTTTCAATTTACTTGTTCATGGCCGGAAAGTCCGAAGAAACAGTAAAGCATATTTATTTATTAATTAATTTGTCGGCGGTGTCATGAATTGAAAGCTCACTTCGGAGTTAGGTATCTGTCAATCAGTAACGTCAATGTCAGCCAATCTGACAAATCGGTAATCTGTCATTTTAGGCTTGTCACTTCAATCTCAAATACATATTTAGGTACCTACTTGAACAGTTCCTCCATAATACAGCCCAAGATCTATTATCAAAAACGGTATAACCTCGGGTAGATATAACCGACCCTTTTCTTATTCTAGTAAAATGTGTCAAACCATTCAATACCTATGTCACTTCAAGACTAAAGGGAGATTTCCAGGTTCCATTGCGAAGGCATTGAATCAATGTCCCTATACCTACCTAATAGCTAATATGTACATAATTCCCACCTTTACGCTATACCTATTCGATAGGTGAAATGGAGCACCATGGCAAGCACCGTATTCGGTCTTCCTACCTATGCCCTATGCCTATAGTAAAGAGAGATTGTCATTGTATCAGTAGGTACCTAATTTGGAATGAGCATTTAGCAGTCCAGTTCACTAATTACAAGTCCGTGTTTATAGCTCTCTTCGCAGTCTGGCAGACAGCGAGGCGCGACGCACAACAATTTGTCATTCCAAAGCATTTATTTCCACTAAAGACAATCAATTTATCTCGTTTATAAACGAAGCACGTAGCGTCGATGGTTTTCATTCACAAACAGAAAGATTCCACAAATGACATTAGATAAAATGGTGACAAATCCATTAAAAAGTTAGCAGTTGATAGAGTTTCAATCAGTCAATCAAGTTTATTGGCCACTGTCGAGCATACTGTGCAAATACATTGGCTGGGTCACAAAAGTATATAGTTAGGCTCGAGCTTAGGCTATCTAACTAACCGCAAACATTCGGAATGTCAAATAAAATGCTGTGTAATCTCACGTCAAAGAAGGCGAGTTCATGAAAGGGTAGGGTGAGTTGTCATGGTGCCATAGTGCTTTAGTTGAACCGTCACTCTCACGAATGTCACGATTACAGTATCGCACCGTGGGTTCCACAGAAGAGATCAGTTTATTCGCGATTTTTGTTTGTCGATTTGTAGCTGACTGATGAAAAGAAGTACTGGTTTATCTGTCAATAGTGGAAACATGATAGGTCTAGTACAGATTTCAAAACTGCAATGCAATGCATTGCTGGTAGCGCAGCCTTCCAGCCACTCACCTCTGAAGGTAGATCTACTAGTAGCCTGCCAAATACGCTAATCAGTAATCACAAGATCAAATAGGGGACACAAGAGCAAACCCTCTTTTACGTTATTCCAACTTGTCAAATGTCATGTCATTGATGTGGGTATTGCAGGTATCTACTAGTGCCAACCTAGGCTACTAGACGTCCCAGTATGTGTTCCTCTCAAAAAACTCCTGCATGATCAAGTATCAAGCTCTACACCAGGTGGCGTTTTTTAAATGTATATCAAGTCAAGTTCCTATAAGGGGATTAATTCTTAATCCACAGTAATGTTGAATATTCCCATTCATGACCCTCCAGTGTACGTACCTATCCATATCATATACCAATGTCTAGAAGATTTGAGATTATGAGCACTTGTTGCGTCACTTGCCGCGGTCCTCCGCTCTCGCTCTCCAGTTTGTAGAAATGTGCTTTGCGAAACGAACGGGAGGTGCGGTGGAGGACGAGGCGAGGGTGCCTGTGCGCGACCCTTGCCGTTTCGGCTCGGGACATTTAAAATATTCAGCTTTCTTGGTCAGAAAGCGTCGAATTCTTCTGCGAAAAGTCTCTCTTAAACCGTAATAAACTTCCCGCCGATGCCCGAAACTCCGGACTCGATGCTTTTGAGCGGCGAACTCGCAAGACGTTGTGTGTCTACGCCTTGGCGGAACGTGAACTTGACTCCGACAAATATTTGAAAGCGAAATGATTTTCCAGCTGAACTTCTTGAATCTGCTACTTATTATTACCCGAAAAAGAATCACGTTAGTATTACAGCTAATTCACATACCTGACACTATTCGCGATTTCAAAAATCTAGACGCTCTCTGGCGGCTAAAATGGCGAAGCTATAGTTTGTAAGTTTTTACGTCAGTTTTGTTCTGTCGGTTCTGTCAGGTGACCATTGGCAACCGCAGGAATTGACAAAATACTCGTATTCGTCTCAATAAGATTCGTCTTTGCCGCCTTTTGGAGCCATGGTTTCTACAAAGTCATTTTGATATCTCGTAGTAACAAAAATGATATGATGTCACATCACATTGACTGATGGAGAATCAGAGGTAAACACTGGAGGCATTGACGGCTACTGACAGCTGATTAATTGATCTTTCCAATCATTTTGGGAGATAGAAAAGAGAGCGGCATTCCAGGGTAATTCTTGATGTTTTGACGTTCATGACGTTTCGTTCTGAAACATGGTGAAATTTTACCTAAGAAGCTGAGCAGCAGAAACTTTTTGATATTACTCATTTATCAGGTGGGGAAAGTCACTGCTGCCACCGAAACCTTTTTCCACAGACAAAGCATTTGTATGTGTATGGAAGTCGATTTCAATATACGTAGGGTGGCGTGTCCGTAGGCACCACTGTGACAGCTTGTCATTGAAACAATTGAAACACACCTGGACCATTTTAATTTGGTTTTCATGTTTTCACTGCATGAAATACAGTGAAGTGAAACCAAAAACACGGTAACACCTACAAAATAGGTTGTTGTTGGCCCTGTTTCCTCAATTGGGCAGTGTTGCAATCGGTCAGAAATGAAACGACGTTAGTTGAAACGTGATCTTGACAAAGCATGTCACATGTCACGGCAGAAATAGACAAAAAAAAATTGGAAATCTTAGTTCTCGTTGCGTTGTTTGTTCACCATTCATCAGAAGTCGGTTCCGACACTGTTAACTCACATTTTCCGTCATTCTGGAGTTGCGGTTCGGATGGCTCTTGACAAGTGGCAGGTAGCTTTTATTTTCGGTTGTCAACACTGTCAACAATGTCAACACCAGTGACATCCCCTGTGATGGCGGCTTTACGGAACCTCGTATGATCTGCCTGTACTCCCCTACCTCCCTCTATATCATTACCGCGACACGAGTTTTTGTCGTCGTGTCGTTCAAATTATTCAACTACAGCGGAGTGAGAGACTGTCGCCGGCGACATACGAAGTTCTGTGAAGCCACCATGAGCGGTCAATTTTACGTCAGTACGGATGTCAAAAGAAAAGGCATGTTTTCCTATTGAATTCGAATTGTCAACATTTTCAAATTAATATTCAGCAATTCACTGCTTGCGACTACTATTTATACATACAGTAGAGTTGGTGTCACGTAGGTACTATGTGACAAATGAGAAACATCGTGAATTAAAGGGTTGACGGCCCTTGTAGAAACGACTAGAATATAATCATAATGTAAACCACGTAAATGCAAAAGCGCAAGATATAGCGGCAAGATATAGCAGCAAGATAAACGCTGGATATGTAATGAGGAGGTGCTAATAACGTGCACGATGGAAAAACTCGATGGAGGTTCATCTCCATCCTCCACACAAAAAAAGCCGAGAAAAATGATCGTCGTTCCCTTTACATTCCTCCATTCTATGATAATGGGATTGCACACACACAAAGCGGCGATGGCACAATTAAAATCCCTCGCGCCAGCTAGTTGTAAATAGCCCATTAGCTCCATCCACACAATCCTCGGGTGCTGGCTGGTGATAAAAATGCAAATCTCGAACTCACTCTCGTCCGCATCAAAGCAGCTCAGCGGCCTTCTCTCTGCAGCAGCCTGGGTGTAGCACAACCTCCCTCACTGATGGCCGGAGAAAAGAAAAATAATTAGGCTCGAGAGAGGAGAGTGAGGGAAGGTGTACCAGGAAGGGATGAGGTGATGCGGAGGAAAGAAAGCCACTTTGTTGATTGCAAAAAACGCCAAGAATTTTTTTTTCACTCCACAGGTGCGTAGATGTAAGGTGGGGCAGTGTCAGGACCGAATTTATGGCCATTTTAAAGCTCGTTTACGAATTTTTGAGGGGGCCAAAGAACATGAAGAGCATCTTTTTTGGTTACTAGTTAATATTAGGCGAGGTATCGCGCTCTTAAATTTGTCAGATTGTTCAAATGCAAGTTTTTGTTGCTTTGCGGCGTCACCACTCCGTTACGCCAAGGGCGCCGTGCACTGAATCAAACTAAACGACTTCTTAGTACCTATTGCTGCCAATTTTACGTTGATAAATGTTGAAACGATCCTAAACCCTGAATGGGTAGGCAACCCATTATGTTCATATTTGATTCAACTTTTTTGAATGAAGTCATATTTCCCGCTTTTGGAACTGCATGGCCGATGCTTATCCAGTGTCAAGACGCCATTTTGTTTTACGTTGCTTCTTCTTATTCGATGATAGAGCTCTTGAGTGTATTGAAATCGACTTGATCAAGAGTTTGAACCCCGAATATAGAGGTCCTTTTCTACGACCACGGTGTCTCCCTTTCCGACGCCTTTGCATTGACCGGACGGTCACTGATGTCTTTTCCATCACCGCCTCGAGAACAAGTCGGCCATCGTACCTCCTGTCAAGTAGGTATTTCTTTGTAACTGACCCCCGCTAGTAGAAACGGCTACTACAGATCGCTAGTTCTGGGCTCACAGGTATGCGTAGAACTCCCGTGGGAAAGGTGAATTGATAGTAGCCATTGTAATTCTTTTCTTGGTTATTACTATAAGCGAAGTGAGTCTGTGTCGACCTTGTCAGTGTCTGGCCCATGAGCAAAACACACCAACGGCATTTTTCCTCGGCCGGCCGCTTCCACCACGTCAACGGCAGCGGTCAGCTCCAACGATCGGAGACATTGCAAACTTCACCAGCTTTGGACAAATCGCTCGAGGCCATGGACTCTCTTCAAGGACCCAACACACCCACATGGAAGTCTCATGTTTCTCTTATCAGTTGTCGTCAATATACCAGAGCCAATTTTATGTACAGTGCTTTTGAAAAACTCTTCTATCCGTCCGTAGCTTTGAGTTTGGTTTAATATTCAAAGAAACAACCCCATAAAGCTGGGCCTTCAGCTCTGGCAGGCAGCAAGTTTTCATAATTCCTTGAGAGGTGAGTTTCTCCTAATTATTTCAGAAGTCACAACACCCCAACCCTTCGACGAACACCTGATTCTACAACTTGACCAACATTCAGATTTAATGGCTATCGTGGATCAAAACTCTTTTTGTGGTTCAACCAGATTCAACATTTGTTAGTGTTAGAGGTTATATTGAAGAGTGGTTAATTGGTTATGTCTAAAGAAGAGAAGAGTAATTCTGATAACGAGTGGGGTCTTTTGTTTTGTTTCTTTTTTGTGTCCCTTATAATCTGAGATTTGAGAGCCTATGCGTTCGGTAGCCCCCCTTTGTGGAAGCTCTTCTCAAAGGCTGACTTTTTTTGGGTTAACTCTCTCGCATGTTTGGAGAGGGACTGGACATGGCTTGCCTTTGGCTTTGATTCAAGAATCATCTACAACGCTTGAAGGATCTTGCGGTCTCGAGTGGATATAACCGAATTCTAATTTTACCCTTCCAATCACTTCCAAAACATGAGAGTACGCGGAACAATGATTTCAATCGAAGTACGAAACGTTATTGTGGAGCTTTGTAAACACACCCCGAACAGATAACCGAATATACTGGGTGCTCGCCGATGAGTCGACGCGGAGGGGCTTCGAAACAATCATCATCTTATCAACCTTATCCTATTTCGAGGCTCAAATATTAAATAATCAAATTCTGATGTGACACTCAGCGCCATTATCCTTAATAAACCCAATGCAACAACCATACCATCGTCAACAAACCTTATTCACTCTGTCAGTATAGGAAATATAGGATTTCACCAACATGGAAGTAAGAAGTAAGGACGACAAAAACTGTCAACTCTTTAGTGTCAATTAGACAGGGCCGTTCCTAGGGGTTTGAGCGCCCGTGTGCAAAGCTTCTAGTCTGCGCCCCCCCCCCCATTCTATACTCGACCAAAAAAATGAAAGAATTCAGAATCCATGTCACTGTTCTATTTTTGTACAAAAGTTATACAAAGTGCCCCAGAATAAGTGTTACAAAACTGACAAGGAGATAGAAAATTGAAAAAATTAGGGGACTTTTGTTGAGAAACATACTCTCTCAAACGTATAATAACGGAGATACAGGCCTTCAAAGTTGTTTTCTCAAAACGGTTTTTTTGCATTACTTTTGAACCGTTAAACCGATTTCGGTCAAATTTGAACTTGAGTTTACTGAAACAAGTCTCTATTGAACAATAATAACGCATTTCATCAAACATTTTCAGGAACAAAGATAATAGGGGGTGCCCTCCCCCTTCTCCCCCTATTTTTGACCTTTTCTATTATTTTTGGCCATTGTTTCAATTTTTGAATTTTCCGTTCAATTTAAAGAAAACAGTTACTCTTGCAAAATTTTGATTAGAGGCTTGGTTTTTGAGATATTTGGGATCGAAACATTGCAAAACATCTCGAAATCGCCACTTTCCTGGGCCTAAAAATTGAAATTCAAGAAAACCCATGATTCGTCAACTGGAATGAGTTTTCTGGGTATTTTAAGTTGATAAACCATCATTTTCGCTGAGAAACATGGAGTTTTTCAGAAAAAACAATTTGGGCCTTGGAAAGTAGCGATTTCGTGATGTTTTCTAATGTTTCAAAACCAAATATTTTGAAAATGAAGCCTCTAATCAAAATTTTGCAGGAGCAACTTTTTTCTTCACATTGAACGCAAAATTCAAAAATTGAAACCGTTCCCAAAAATATTCAGGGGAGTTCAAAATAGGGGGAAAAGGAGAGATACCCCTTTTCCCCTAAAAATGTCTGATAAAATTCGTTTCAATAAAGACCTGTCTTGAGAAACTTTGGTTTGAATTTGAATGAAATCGACTGAACGGTTAAAAAAGAATGCGAAAAAAAATGTTTTTGAAAAACAACTTTGAAAGCCTCTATCTCCGTTATTATACGTTTGGAAGGGTATGTTTATCAACAAAAGTCCCCTTATTTTCCAATCTTCTATCTCCCTGTGAGTTTTGTTACACTAATTCCGGGACACCTGTATAATAGCTGTATCACACTCTACAAAATTTCTTGTACAATGTATTGGACATTCTGCCAAAATACTGCCAAAAAAACAATGAACTTGATTGTTCAATTGACAGATTGTTCAAGACATTGTACAAGAAATTGTGTAGTGTAATAGGTACAGCTTCAACATCTTACAAAAAATAACAATTCAGTGAATGAATTAAAAAAAAAACATAATTATTCAGGATATCAATGAATCTTGGGTTTTCAAATATATTTTTGCATTTTTGCTGGGAACTTTTCATTATCTTTCAGGGATCACAAGTAGATACCTACTATTGCCGACACATGAAAGTAAACGACAGATGAATGACATTTTACAGTACACTTTTGTCCTGAGCTCAAGAGTTATCCAGATGCTGAGAGATGATCCATCAGCCTTACTGTACCTACGCATTTTGAATTTTCCAGCATGCAAACGACTCGCGCCTTGGAGAAAATTTCAAAAAATCATCCATCTGTGACATTCTGTCGTTCAGTTTTTTGTGTCGTTATTAGTAACTTCCACTTGTTAGGTAGAAGCATTCGCTTCTAGCGAATTAGGAGGATTCGCATTCGTTAGCGAAGAACGTTCGCGAAACGTTCGGTGACTTAGCCATTCGACACGGAAGGTACAATTCGAACCGAAAACCAAATCAACGTTCGCGTGCTACTAGAGATTGGACCATTTCTTTGCATTCTGTTTATTTTCCTCATCTGGGCCGGGGCTGGCTGTCATAATTTTAATTACCGTGGTCCGTGATTCTCTTTGTCTTGTGATACGGTTTTCTACGACTTGCTTATGCTACCGTTTGCGTAACCGTATGCAGTTCCGTATCCGCTTGCGTCGACTATAAACTAAGCTTAACAGTGGAAAATTACTCATATTGGTATAATTGGTTTTCACGTCGGGCGCTGAAGCGCCGCCGAACTAAAGAGGGGGGCGCATAGCGCCCTTTTTGGATTTTTTTCAGTCGGTCGAATTTTTGCGCCCCTGGCAAAGTGCGCCCGCGTGCGTCGCACGCCTTGAACGCCCTGTTAGGAACGGCCCTGCAATTAGACGACATTCTATAATTGGTTTGGCTGGTCGCTGGTCCAAATCAAGGTACGTAAAAGAACCATTCATACAATGCCTACCCTGTTTTAGGCAAAACAACGTTCTCAAGCCGAACATTATATTATATGAAGTGCGAAAATTTGGTATGTGAACCATCCATCTTGAGCACACACACACACACACACACGTCATAATAAATGGGCAGAAGTTTTAAGCTGTTCCAAGTGTGTTCTCATCCGCACTACTTATATGAAGCCCGGGGAGGTGAGCACCGCAGAGTGCAAAGAGGAAAAGACAAGAAAAAAGAAGTATCGGGCGAAAACTTTACGACTTCCCCACAAAACTTATGATATAGATAGATTAGAAAGGATGGCTCTCTTTATTGCCTTATCTATTTATAAGAGCTGTCGACCACACACACGTATACACACGCAACTCAAAACAGCTGAAAGGCAGACGACACCAGGTCTGCCGACTGCGCTGTATAGGAGATATAGTATGCGATATGTAGGTGTGAACGAACTTCGATTTTATTTATAAGTTTGTCTGGATGATCGCATCTACTGTGAATTTCCCCAAACAACTTTTCTCGCAAGTCGCATAACTCGAGCATTTTCGCCTGCGACGGGAAAATTGTAGTCTCTATTCACACCAGATCGATTGGTCTCTATTGCTACTTCTTATTGCTTCATGCTAAGCTACGAAAGGGATACAAACAGCGACAATCATTGCTCTTTTAGTGATCAACAATTTAACAATGATACATTTTTGTTTAGTTAGAAATCGATTTGTCAATCTGTCACTACTTTCACTTAAGGTATACCTATGTTGCAAAATTAAAATCAGTCCACTGCAAAACGCATTGACATAGTGACATTGAATAATGACACTACGTCTAATAATTGAATGGTTTTTGCGCCCAAAATGTCATAAGCACTTAGCAGTCAGTCAAAATGTCAAATCGAAAGCGTAATTTTACAAGAATCTAACCAAAATAGTTCAAGTCTGTATCCTACTGTGCTGCCGAGTGTGCTGAATTTTGGCGTCTAAGCATGACGTACGAATGGGAATGACAGTTGACGTTTGCCGGCAGTTTCAGTTGACAGCTAGTCAACCATTTACTAACAGGTGGCGAGCTGGCAATACCAATATTTGGTTTTCCATACTTAGGTTCAAACTCAAACCAAAATGAATATATACCTATAGACCAAAGCCTAGTGGATTAAGTCCGTCAGATGCCGAGCTGTTGATGGAAAACAAGGAATAAGAATCGTATGCATTCGCATCATTCAAAAAAACCTCGTTCATATGCGGCCATTATCTTTGAACACCGGCATATATTCGACAGCAATCACCGTCAAATTTGAATTTAATCCGTTTTGTCTTGCTTCGTGTTTCCCCATCGGCGCATTCACATTATACACAAACACAAACAGACTAATTTGAATTTATCGAAAATGTGTCTTGTGCGATGGCGGCGTGGCACTCTACATATTATTATACATCATGGCATGTACATTCATAATAGACATCAATCAAAGTTATCTACTTATATTATTAGGTTCGGTATCCATTCATCACGTCACAGAGGCACCACCACCACCACCATAATCATCATCGGAATATTCTCGGGGCAGTAAATAACGGCATTATAATAATAATTTTTGACACTAACAATGACAGACGCCCACTTTATCAAAGATGGTATTGTGTCCCCTATCATTTTGATTTATTTCACTCTATACACACTACATGATATAGGGACCTATATACCTATATTCATCTAACGTTATGGCGTATGACAACAAAATTAGTGTGCGGTATAGCTTAAATGCGGTAGATTACGCTGTGACATTGTGGCAATTATGGTAATCATGATATACTAATTTAAGTGGAATTTTTAGTGATTATTGTGAATAATGACCGTTCTATCATTGCCGTATACAGTGTTGCCCACAAATTTGTCACTTTATCGCTTCTTAAAATCACTTCTGGATAAATGTGGAAGTATCTACACAAAAGAGTGTTTCGAGTTGCACTGGTGCTTGATGTTGAATTAAAAGTGTATAATAATAGTTGACGTTGCAAACAGATGACTCAGCTGTCATTTCATCAGATGACAGAGCTGTCATAATCTGAGTTGTAAGCACCACAAAAATTGAGTAGGTACACAAGTGAAACAAATGTAGTACACGTTTGATAGGCTTCCACCTGATATTAATCAGAATGCTCCGATTTTCAGATCATATATGTAACTTCAACTGACCAGACCTCACTCACTGACAGTTTATCTCTCTGAAAGGTAGCGAAACGGTGATCACCTCGGTGAACACTGATCACTTCATTACGACCGCTGTCACTAATGAGCATTCTTACTGTTACAGATATTGAATTGGAAATCTTTAATCGGTTAAAAATGCAAGGATAAGTTCTTTCGAAAAACATTGATTTTGAACGTACCAATAATCCAATAAATGCATATTCAAATGAACGGAACGAATAAAAAGCTAAAACTTCATCGCCGCGCACACTGTTCTCGATTGTTTTACTATGCAAAGCCTATTCGGATCCCGACGGAGAGCGCATCTTTCCCGCCTAATTGCTCATTATTCCGCCAACTGTGCAAGTCAATGCACAGAGGGAGCAAAAACATAAAAATAAAGGGGAAAATACCGGAGCTCCACCGCACGGACAAAAATAAAAACTTGGGATATTGGTCGAGGGAGGAAATGGGAATTCGGAATAAGTTGCATACTGTAGCGATTATTCATTCTGACCTGCAAGTTCGCTCTAATTGATGCGCTTCAACATGCACATTTCTCAAAGCACCCGAGGCGTAATTTATTTTTTTTTCTTGGTACCTGCTGGAAATAGAGATAATTTATCGCATATAATCAACTTCTCTTGCTGTCGCACACTTCACTTATACACATTTATTTGGCAAGTACCTACCTATGATTGGGCATAATTTGTTCAGCATTTATTGGCCGATGAAATAGTTATTTATGTACCAAGGCCGTGAAGGTGATCTTTTTCGGTCGCAGCCGAGACTGCAAATCAGGTGAGGTCAAAAAAGTACCTTTGACCGAGGTCAATACAACATTTTTTCTATATTTTGCGATTATAAGAAAGTCATTTCGATACGCAAATGACGTCATTTGCGTCGCGTATCGAAAGAGTCTCCGTTTTCGATTCGCATTTTTTCAATCTCAAAGGTTGGCAATAGCAGCGGGCATGACATCCACACTCGCATCCACATGACATTACTCACTGACCGAAATGACAACTTAGGTGACATGATTTCGCAGAAGAGGTTTATTTCAGAAAAATCTGGCTAATTTCTGATGTGAACCGTGCTTCCACCGTCAAGAGCAATTCTCAACAATTCTATTAGTAGAGGCTCATGTTTTACATTTTTTATTAAAAAAAAACACGGAATAGTTGCAAAATAGAAAAATTGTATGTAACACACGTGGTAATAGACCTATTGTCACACTTGTCAATTAAAACACTCGTCGCTTCGCTCCTCGTGCTTCAAAATGACGCGTTGTGTGACAATACGATAATATTTTTTGAATACATGAAGTATTCAACATAAAATTTTTCAGGGTGTTCAATAGACTGGTGCAAAATTTCGGAAAACTTGGCATGCCCCCTCTCGAACAAAAAATGTTTTTACTGTATTTCAACACCATAGACAGGGAAAAAAAATAGACAGGAAGGTAGAACTCATACCTCGAGACGGTTTTTGAATTTTCGTTGTATCTCTTTTATTCACAGGGCGATTCAGTGACGGATTAACCAATGGGCTAAGTAGGCTGCAGCCTAGGGCGCCTCGATGACAGGGGGCGCCGACCGAGGCAAAATAAAAAAAAAGCATGAATTCACGAAAAATGTCGTAGTTTCATGTTCCATATTGTTACAATAATTTTAGGCCAGCTAGAAAAGTTGAAAAGGTACTTTCCGGCATCCATTCCCAAGTAAAGAAATGCTTTGGAAAAAATGAATCGGAATGCTGGCAACTGATAAATTGAGAATGAAATTTTTGAATTTTATTATAGGGTGACTACCTACGCAATTTTGCTTATAAAAAACTGGTAACTGTAATGGAAAGTGAACCATTGAAAAGGTGCAAGGTCTTTGCCTCACGGCGCCGGCGTAAAACACCAGGAAAAAGGTTGTATTTTCGTTTATAGCTCAAGCGACGAAGCGAATGAATGTCAGCCACCAGCCACATTCTTTGAAGGAACATAAAATGACTTTTTCGAGGAGACACACCTCTGCCAATATATAGAGATGAAAATCACCTGCCACAGGCTGAGAGGGCCTATTCAGTCACTAGTGGTCTCTAGTGTTTAACACTTTACATATATAGGTACCTAATTACAGTGTGCTACTCTGTGATTGTATTAATTTTGTTCTGTTTTTAAACAGTCTATACATTTCTTCATTCAATCTTTGAAAATTGAAGAAAACATAAAAATGGATTTTTCTTAATGATTTTTGTAGTTCTAAAAGTGAAGGGGGGGGGGGCGAAATAAATCAGCCTAGGGCGCCACTGCTTTCTAATCCGTCACTGGGGCGACCTCAAAAAGGTAACTTTTTTGTGGTGTATTAATAACTCTTCTCCTCGTTACCCGATTTTCACAATGTTTGGTTCGTTTTGAAACCAAGGCTTCAGGTAGGATTACCAAAGCATCGAAATCAACTCAAGACAGGCATTCAAGATACAGGGTTGCATGAAATGTGACCCAAACATGAACTTCTCTCGGAATCTAGGTAGAGGAGAATCAAATGAAAATCAATTTACCTTCTGATGTACAGAATGTTCACGATAAAATTCACTCCCTCCACTAGATTCCCTTCAAGATATTTCGAAGAACTAAAAACTTTTTCTCCACGATTTTTCCCAGGGACCTTAAATCAATCCTCTAAAAGTTTCTAATTGGTACCGTTTACAGGGTGTGATATGTAACTTTTTTATTTGAAATGCAAAACCCTATATTTTATTCCGTTATTTGATGGAGCCTTTTTTTCTGATTACAAATATATATGACACTTATGATTTATTTTGACAAGTAAGTTGTCGGAAAAATAATAAAATAGATAGTAAAATAAATTTGTTTCGCGGCAAGATGGCTTTGGTTTCTACAGTTCACTTAAAAAAAAAGTTATTCTCGCAGCATTTTGTCTGCAGAATTCAACTCTGCATGAATAAATGGTCCAATTTGTTCCATATACGGGGTGTTGCGTAATTTTTAATTTTTTAATTTATTTGACTATCCATTTTATTATTTTTTTGACAGCTTTCTTGTCAAAATAAATCATGAATGTTATACAGGGTGATTCAAAAATGGCGCATTTCCTCCCGTGTACGTTGTGGGAGACGTTGAGGAAAAAAAAATTGGCTCATTTATCCTTCGAGTTATGAAGAGGTGAAGTTGAGAATTCAACTTCTTCAGTTTGCATGATTTTAAAGCAAAGCATTGTTACTTGCGAGGAGTCACATGTCGTTAGTAGTTCCCAATTGAAAATTTCTCTTGCAATTGAGATTTGAGTTGTATTTTCAAATTTCAAAATTCGTCTTTCACCTCAAAAGTGCCGTGAAAATACATTTGGCAAGTATGTTTGGTATGGTCTGGCAGGTTCTACGGAGTTTCCAGAGTAACAATACAATAATGCTATTATTGTGATGTACCCATGGACCCTCTTTGATTTGAAGGTGCCAGGTATGTACTAATGCGATGCTGCCAGATTGACAGATTTGTTTTTGTTAATAACTTGCAAATCGAAGCCGATAATTTTTTTTATTATTTTTCCATGCTCCGTTAACGTCCACTATAACGTGCCCGAAAGGAAATGCGCCATTTTTGAATCACCCTGTATATCTTTGTAATCAAAAAGAAAGGCTCCATCAGATGACGTAATAAAATATAGGGTGTTTCATTTGAAATAAAAAAGTTACATGTCACACCCTGTATACGTTACCAATTTAAAACTTTTAGACGATCGATTTAAGATATCTTTGAAAAATCGTTGGGAAAAAGTTTTAGTTTTTCAAAATTTCTCAAAGGGGAATCTCCTAGAGGGGGAAAGAATTTTATCGTGAACACCCTGTACCATTCATTTTGAACACTTCAAGGTGCTTTTTTCTTCCATTGCACTAGAATTTCTAGTTAATAGGCCACATTTGAACTGTTTTCTTTTGAACGAGAAATATCGCCTTTGTGCACCTGATAATGTTCGTATAACCAAAGTAACAAGACCCTAATAATCAGTAATCACTAACAAACAGTGATCGACAAGTAAGTGGTTGTTCCGATTTTTGTAACGTTGGTTACGAGCAGCTTTTTGTGAGCAAAGCTCCGATTCTCCTCCGAAAACATGCGGTTGTAATTTGGTTTCTCCCACTAACAGTTCAGGTTTCATGCAAGAAGAGAATACCTTGAAGGGTTCAGAATGGATGATTCTTTCAAAGGTAAGTTGATTCTCATCCGATTCTCTTCCCAATTCATATTCCAAGAGCAGTTCAGGTTTTGGTCACTTTTTATGCAACCCTGTATTTTGATTGTTTGCCTTGAGTTATTGATTTTGATTCTATGATCTTACCTAAAAGCTTTAGCTTCAAAATGAGCCTGAAATCTCGAAAATCGGTAAGCGATTGAGAAAGTGAGAAGTTAAACTGTAACACCAAAAAGATGACTTTCTGAGGTCAATCTATAAATTGAAGAGATAAACCGGAAATTGAAGAGCCGTCTCGAGGCAGGGCCGTTCCTAGGGGTTTGAGCGCCCGTGTGCAAAGCTTCTAGTCTGCGCCCCCCCCCCCATTCTATACTCGACCAAAAAAATGAAAGAATTCAGAATCCATGTCACTGTTCTATTTTTGTACAAAAGTTATACAAAGTGCCCCAGAATAAGTGTTACAAAACTGACAAGGAGATAGAAAATTGAAAAAATTAGGGGACTTTTGTTGAGAAACATACTCTCTCAAACGTATAATAACGGAGATACAGGCCTTCAAAGTTGTTTTCTCAAAACGGTTTTTTTGCATTACTTTTGAACCGTTAAACCGATTTCGGTCAAATTTGAACTTGAGTTTACTGAAACAAGTCTCTATTGAACAATAATAACGCATTTCATCAAACATTTTCAGGAACAAAGATAATAGGGGGTGCCCTCCCCCTTCTCCCCCTATTTTTGACCTTTTCTATTATTTTTGGCCATTGTTTCAATTTTTGAATTTTCCGTTCAATTTAAAGAAAACAGTTACTCTTGCAAAATTTTGATTAGAGGCTTGGTTTTTGAGATATTTGGGATCGAAACATTGCAAAACATCTCGAAATCGCCACTTTCCTGGGCCTAAAAATTGAAATTCAAGAAAACCCATGATTCGTCAACTGGAATGAGTTTTCTGGGTATTTTAAGTTGATAAACCATCATTTTCGCTGAGAAACATGGAGTTTTTCAGAAAAAACAATTTGGGCCTTGGAAAGTAGCGATTTCGTGATGTTTTCTAATGTTTCAAAACCAAATATTTTGAAAATGAAGCCTCTAATCAAAATTTTGCAGGAGCAACTTTTTTCTTCACATTGAACGCAAAATTCAAAAATTGAAACCGTTCCCAAAAATATTCAGGGGAGTTCAAAATAGGGGGAAAAGGAGAGATACCCCTTTTCCCCTAAAAATGTCTGATAAAATTCGTTTCAATAAAGACCTGTCTTGAGAAACTTTGGTTTGAATTTGAATGAAATCGACTGAACGGTTAAAAAAGAATGCGAAAAAAAATGTTTTTGAAAAACAACTTTGAAAGCCTCTATCTCCGTTATTATACGTTTGGAAGGGTATGTTTATCAACAAAAGTCCCCTTATTTTCCAATCTTCTATCTCCCTGTGAGTTTTGTTACACTAATTCCGGGACACCTGTATAATAGCTGTATCACACTCTACAAAATTTCTTGTACAATGTATTGGACATTCTGCCAAAATACTGCCAAAAAAACAATGAACTTGATTGTTCAATTGACAGATTGTTCAAGACATTGTACAAGAAATTGTGTAGTGTAATAGGTACAGCTTCAACATCTTACAAAAAATAACAATTCAGTGAATGAATTAAAAAAAAAACATAATTATTCAGGATATCAATGAATCTTGGGTTTTCAAATATATTTTTGCATTTTTGCTGGGAACTTTTCATTATCTTTCAGGGATCACAAGTAGATACCTACTATTGCCGACACATGAAAGTAAACGACAGATGAATGACATTTTACAGTACACTTTTGTCCTGAGCTCAAGAGTTATCCAGATGCTGAGAGATGATCCATCAGCCTTACTGTACCTACGCATTTTGAATTTTCCAGCATGCAAACGACTCGCGCCTTGGAGAAAATTTCAAAAAATCATCCATCTGTGACATTCTGTCGTTCAGTTTTTTGTGTCGTTATTAGTAACTTCCACTTGTTAGGTAGAAGCATTCGCTTCTAGCGAATTAGGAGGATTCGCATTCGTTAGCGAAGAACGTTCGCGAAACGTTCGGTGACTTAGCCATTCGACACGGAAGGTACAATTCGAACCGAAAACCAAATCAACGTTCGCGTGCTACTAGAGATTGGACCATTTCTTTGCATTCTGTTTATTTTCCTCATCTGGGCCGGGGCTGGCTGTCATAATTTTAATTACCGTGGTCCGTGATTCTCTTTGTCTTGTGATACGGTTTTCTACGACTTGCTTATGCTACCGTTTGCGTAACCGTATGCAGTTCCGTATCCGCTTGCGTCGACTATAAACTAAGCTTAACAGTGGAAAATTACTCATATTGGTATAATTGGTTTTCACGTCGGGCGCTGAAGCGCCGCCGAACTAAAGAGGGGGGCGCATAGCGCCCTTTTTGGATTTTTTTCAGTCGGTCGAATTTTTGCGCCCCTGGCAAAGTGCGCCCGCGTGCGTCGCACGCCTTGAACGCCCTGTTAGGAACGGCCCTGTCTCGAGGTATGAGTTCTACCTGCTTGCCGATGATGTTGAAATCCAAGAAAAAAAGTTTTTCGTTCAAGTGGGAGTATGTCAAACTTTCAGTAATTTTGCACTAGTCTTTTGAACACCCTGTAGCAATATCATGTGGAATACTTTATCTATACAAAAAATACAAACCAATAGCTGAAGGTCTGGTCTAGCAAACGGTCTAAAAGGTGACTGAATCGCTTGTGGCATTACAAAGTTGTCTAGGTTCAAAGTTAGATCCAATTTTTTCAGGTTGACACTAATTTTGTTGAGTACTTTTCAAGACCTATTGTCACACTCGTCAAATTGAGCACTCGTCGGTTCACTTCTTCAAAATGACGCGTGTGACAATACGATGTCTTATACTTGTATTATAATAATACTAATTTCATCAGGCGATTCACAAAAAAAAAAATCATGAAAAAAAGCCGTTTTCACCTCTCATCCATTTATTGTTGATTTCATGCTTTGCATTTTCATAAAAACATAGTCACCTATCCCATGACAAACAAACTCAAGACAATCCTGTCGATTTGTGATGTTCGTGTCACTTTCTAAAACCACTGACAATGACGTGCATTTTCTGGAAGTTGTCACGGTCGGCGTAGGCGACGGGCGACGCCATGGTAAATTCATTGTAAATTGTGACAATCAAAGAAAGTGACAATAGTTATTGACATTGCATTGACAGTCAACAAAACGCATGACGCACCAACATGACGCAATTTCATTCCACGATTATACTGCTGCGATGCTGCAAATTTATGTCTGTGGCTAGGATTAATAAAATTCTTACCATGCCTAATTCGACATTGTGAGGATTGTGATTGTATGTAGTTCAATATAAACTAGATAAATTACAATTTCATGAATTAGCAGGAAATACTTTGGGAACCTCAGTTATGCAACCCGTGGCGCAGCGAAGAAACAAGTGAAGTCTAGCGGCCGTAGAGTGATTTTGACATAAGCGTACAAAAAAGTTCAACTTAAGGGCCGCAACAGAGCACTTTCAACAACGCATTTTTGGTTGATCGCCTAAAAAACTTTCTGCTTCGGAAATACAGGGCCTCACTTCGTTTCCAAGCCTGTTACACCCTCCCGAGTTAATCAACAAGAACAAGCGCATTCAGCTCCAAATGATCACCCCCAATGACATTTATCTTATTTTCCCTCATTATTGTCAAACGTATCAATTGATTTTTGCAGACTCGTTTTCTTAGATTTGACTCAATAAATGTGGCTACAAACACAACTTGATGAGCTGTTTCGAAACACCAAGCTTATATATCTCGCAGGCACGCCACACTATAAGTAGGCACCCGTCCGTATACATAATTCGAAACAAATCACATTAGGTCCCTCCGACCCAGCTTCCTGCCGCTATTCGTGTTGGAACAAGCCGGATGGCTGGCGACTTGAACAGCGCACAAGTTTTAAGTAAAACAACAAAACTAACACTTTGAAAAAGCACCCAGTAGACAACAGAGAGACGACAATTCTTGGCAGAAAAACGGTTAAAGTTTCACCATTCGCGCGCGTGCCAGTTTGAGTTTTACAGGTGGCGACATGCAAACAAAAGCGAACACACAACGCAAACTTCTCAAGGAAATAACTCTTTTTCCTTGCTCCCGCAGCTCCTTTATACCTCGTCCTCGTTCTGGTCCCCGTTCCGTCCGCATAAAATAAGACAACCACTAGCAGCTACCCCCTGCCCCTATAAAGTTGGTTGTTTGCTGTTACTTTACTCCCTTTACACTCCATCTGATGTATACCTACCTACTCACCTTAGCTATCGGAAAAGCTGTGCATATGCGAGCTCTTGTGTAATTTATACACCTGTCGTCTGAAGGTGGCAGAATGTCTGCAATCTCATCTTTCAACGTTACAGTTCAGTAGGAAGTAGAGGTTTAAACCTGAGCATCTCCAGCACCAACTCCATAGGTGGGTAGCGAGGTGGGTACCTGCTCGCGGCTGAGGTGAGATGATGAGGATGACACCCGAGAGCATCTCTCGGATTTTATTACAACAAAATCGCAAGGGTTCGATTATGTCACGGTACGTGACGCTATTGATTAAATCTGGCAAATGGATGAGCAGCATGCAGAGCCGCCATATTGCGGATGTATAGATAATGGTAATTTATGACTCTGGGCAAGTTTCGGGGTTTCGGAGCAGAGAAAGCAGGATGAGGTCTTGAATTCGAAAGAATTTATTGCACAGAGAGGAGAGGATTAGATCCTGCCTTTGAAAAATGATGGATTCGGAAATACGGTCGCCATTATTCATCGGCGGTGGCCGCGTGCACGTTTACCGACAGCTGCAATTTTATACTTTACTGCTTCATGTGAAAATTTTTGACTTGAAAAAGTGATGCAGGAAAATAATAGGTCAGTGATAAACAGGACGTACACCGGTTCAGTTCAGACAGTGAGGGCTGGTCAGTTGAACTTGATCAATGATCGGAGCAGTTTGATAAGAAAAGTCGCAGGTTACAGGTTTCAACTTCTGCAATTTGACGGTGAAGCGGTGAAGCTCCCGTCAAGGTTATTTATTGTGCATTATTACATACAACGCCCTTGATTATTAGAGCTACAAGGATGATAATCAATTAGGTATCTATCTCCCACTGTCAAGGGCAACCGAATAAAATGGATGAACACAACAAAATCTGAAGGCTGTCAACTCGGACCTTTTTTTTTGCAATAATCAGCCAAATTTCACTCGTGCTTGAGATTTTCCCAGACAATTTTGGTCAAGCGTTCCCATCGGGCTGATTGTTCTCCTACGGAATCGGGCATTTATCGTTACAATCAGCACTCGCAATCGCTAGGCCAAAATTAACTGGGATTCATCTGAGAGAGTTCCAGAAAAGTCAAGCGCAGCTTCGCCTCTCCGACAAGCTCTCGAACGGCTCCTCCGCCAATTAAACATGGGTTTGTAGCTTGTCCCCGGTTGAAATCTCCAGCGAAATCGTAACCATGTTCCGCATCTTCCAAATGGTTTAAATCGAGCTCGTTTTTTTGTCGATCGAATCTCATCCACCTATTTATTGCATTTAAGGACGATCAGTCCACTGCAATAATATGTTCATTTCTACTGTGATTGTAGTCAGCTGTGAGATTTTGTTTCTAAATTTCCAAATGTGAAATATAAAGTGGTCAACAAAATAAGTTAGTGTCATAGTCGATATTTTTATCGGTTTTCAAAACCAGACAGCTTTGGATTCCTTTGATCGATTTTGGATCCGTTTGAACTGATCAATAGCACCATTCTTTAGCTATCGGATACAAGTACTGTAGAATAGAAGAAAAGTCAAATAAAGTTTATACAGGGTGTCAAGTAAAACCGTGCAAAACTATTAAAGATTTGTTTATGCCCTAGAATATGGACCTTGATGTCTTCCCTCGAAACGGTTTTTGATTTGCACCCTTATTATGATTTTGGACAAAGTTGTGCCATTTTTTCTTCAATGTACACTTATTGCAAAACTGCTATCAAATTTGAAGTTGAAATTAGAACTATACCTTTTCAAGATTTCCCTCGCTCACCCCTAAAAAAGCTACCCCCGCGGTCAATGCCTAACCATTGTGGGCTGCAATATTGGGGCTGGTACCAGAACCGGTACCTACGATACTGGAATAGCGTAATGCCATGAAAGATATACTCTTGTTTCAAGGTCAAGGGATTGTTTTTGAGAGTTGTTTCCATAAATTGGAGAATTGATATCTCCAAAAGCAAAAAAGGATTTCGAGAAATCGCTGGAAATATGCATTTTGAGATTACCGAAACGATACAGACCATCTCAAGAGTTTTCTGTTAGTAATGTCTTTCAGTTAGGTATTTTGAGAAACATTGTTTGAAATTGTAAAACCAAGTGTGAAACTTATTTCCGTTGAAATTGAAAAAGTCGCCAAAGAGCTTGTTTCTTTCTTTCCAGAGTAATGATAAATTCTCTTTTAGCTAAATTTCATCACCGAAATCACATTCAGGAGAACAAAATCTTGAGAAATGATACCAAACACTTCTAGAAAAGCACTTTCATTCCTTGCTAAAGAGTTGCTGTGAAGCACATCCCCGACCTGTGTTAGGTATCAGCCTGTATGTTCTTGAAAAATATGCGTCAGTGTATTCAATGGAACATGAATCAAGAATTTCTCCTCAGATTCTTTTTGTTCTCGAGATATCGATACATCAGTTCATGTGAACAACCCTTAAGTTTATGTAAACAACCCTTAAAAACAATCCTTTGACCTTGAAATAAGAATTATCTCTCACATGACACGGTATCATACTGGTTTATTGTGATACCAGCCCCAATATTCCGGCCCACATGGGTTAGACACTGCCCGCGGGGGTAATCTTTTTCAGGAGTGGGTGGGTGAGAAAAACATCCACAGGGGATGGTTTTTCAAGTGAAACTATCGATTGTTCAAAATTTGCTTCGATAATTTGACCAGTTTGAGAGGATATTTGCAATAAGGTGGACATTGAAGAAAAAATGGCACAACTTTGTCCAAAATCATAATACGGGCGCAAATCTAAAACCGTTTCGAGGGAAGACGTCAATGTTCATATTCTAGGTGCTGGTATCGACATAAATTTTTTCTTGCCAAAATGGGGCATAAAAAAATCTTCAATAGTTTTGCACGGTTTTACTTGACACCCTGTATAAACTTTATTTGACTTTTCTTCCATTCTACAGTACTTGTATCCGATAGCTAAAGAATGGTGCTATTGATCAGTTTGAACAGATCCAAAATCGACTAAAGGTATCCAAAGCCGTCTGGTTTTGAAAACCGATGAAAATATCGACTATGACACTTATTTTGTTGACCACTATAGATATCCTCAATCCCCAAAACTTTGCGGTTGGCTGCTCTGGCTTCCTTCGGCACAATAATTCACGAAGAGCACGAAGTCGTCCAGACCACTTTTGAAACACATGTACCCTGCAAATAGACGGAGCATTTTTGCGGGGGGTGATGTCTAGAGACCGGATTTCGAGCCGTTAAAAAGTGGAAATTAGGAACAATGCTTAGGCAAATAAAAGCTGTATTTTAGGACGCTTTAGGCCCTGACGACTAAAATATAGGCAAAATAGGCCGAAAACATTTTTATTACGTAATAAAACAAATTATGAATTTTTTAGTAAAGTTTTCTTAGAATAGTCATTTTGCCGACTGTTTTGAGCCCACAAAACACGAATTTTTGCGCACTCTATCTGAAATATTATGTCAATAAGGTGGTTGCATTGATGATTTAGCAGTTTAGTTGTTGTATAGTTACATTGTTGCAGAATAGGCAACTTCACTATTGTCGATATAGAGGACACAAATCGCTGTTTGGAAAGCTTATGCCGAGGCTTATACTAAGAAGTCATGTATGCAACAAGTACGCAAAATGCTTCAGCGGCTCATCTGCTTTTAGGTATAACGTGGATTCATCAGATAAGGATTGATGTTTCGTACTTGTTACATAAATACCAATTGGTGTCGAAATAAATAGAAGTTACATACATGTATGGAACAAATAAAACAAAAGATGTTTTCCACGAGATTGTGGATCATTTCAACTGTAAGATAGAAAAAACCTATTGTAGGCTGTTAAAAAGGTACTTTTAGGACACTAAATCTAAGGACTATAGGACAGCAAATGTTTTGCTGATTTTAGACAAATTAGACTTCAAACAAAGGGATGTGGAACGCTATTTCTTCCAACATAACTAAACTGCTTGACAATTGAACTGCAACACCTAAAAATTAGGTGCGTTTTCAAATTGAGATAGCTCAAAAAATATCTGACGGATTCCAGAAATTCAGGCATGTGAGGAAAGATCATTTCTTTGACTATCGAGTGCTGGTATTGATGATAAGTTTGATTGCACAATTTGCCATATACAGGGTGCTAACGGAGAGCGTGCAGATATGGGCAATCTTGCATCTTGTGCAACTTTCGAAAAAAAAGTCCGAGGTTTTTTCTATTGCGTGCTTTTGAAAGGTTGAATCATTATGCCGAAACGGTTTTGGAATTTTGACCCTAACTTTTTTTTTCAAAAAATTGTGCTCAATTTTCTGAAATATGCACTTTCTGATTAAAAAAAAGAAATAGAGACATTGTTTGTTTTCAAACGGCGTCCATATTGAATTTACTTATGAAAATTTTCATTTGAGCCTCCACATCCCCTAGAAACTACTCCTTTTGGGACACCGTCTCACAACAGGATATGCAATGCTTCATTCAAAAAGCCTAAGAAAAGTACTCATCAATAATTGGATTGAAATAAGTATACTAGGATGACTCTACACGTACAGCTCCCTAAAAACCACCCCTTGACTTCAAGGGACAGGGTTGGTATGATAAGACATGCAATAGATGAAAATTCCAAAAAAACGTCTCCTTCAACTGTTCCACTTGAAAAGTGATGTTACACGATGACCCTTTACGTAGGTCATCCCAACAGTAGCTAACCTCTCGAAAAAAGAATTACCCTTTGAATAACCAGTACTTCCGCAATACCTCATTTTGTTAGGATTTTTTAAAAATCTGTCGCAATAGTTTGCCGTTACGATGATTTCATTCACATATCTACCCGAAACTACCCCTTCAACTACCCCTCCAATATCGCATAGCCTCTACCTTGATGCGTTATTTACGAGTTCAAAGAACTTTTGCCTACTAACCGTTTCATTGAAATGATGGTGTTTTCTACGATGATAGTACAAAACCTTTCCTGAAACTACCCTTAGAAATCGCCCCTTTAGTAAAAGGTATGCAATACCTCATTTGGAAGCTCAGAGAAGGTGCGATTGAATAAGTTTAAAATGATTTCGCGATGACCTTACACGCATCAAGGTAAAGGCTATGCGATATTGGAGGGGTAGTTGAAGGGGTAGTTTCGGGTAAATATGTGAATGAAATCATCGTAGCGGCAAACTATTGCGACAGATTTTGAGAAAATTCCAACAAATGAGGTATTGCGGAAGTATGTACTGGTTTTTTAAAGGGTAGTTCTTTTTCCGAGAGGGTAGCTACTGTTGGGATGACCTACGCAGAGGGTCATCGTGTAGCATCACTTTTTCAGTGGAACAGTTAAAAAAGACGTTTTTTGGAATTTTCATGTACATATTGCATGTCTTATCATACCAACCCTGTCCCTTGAAGTCAAGGGGTGGTTTTTAGGAATCTGTACGTGTGGGGTCATCGCAGTATCCTTATTTCAATCCAATTATTGACGAGTAATCACCTTATGCCTTTTAAATGAAGCATTGCATATCTTGTTGTGAGACGGTGTCCCAAAAGGGGTAGTTTCTAGGGGATGTGGAGGCTCAAATAAAAATTTAAAATCTTTGTAAGCAAATTCAATATGGAAGCCGTTTGAAAACAAACAATTTCTCTATTTCTTTTTCTTAATCAGAAAGTGCATATTTCAGAAAATTGAGCACAATTTTTTGAAAAAAAAAGTTAGGGTCAAAATTCCAAAACCGTTTCGGCATAATGATTCAACCTTTCAAAAGCACGCAATAGAAAAAATCTCGGATTTTTTTTTCGAAAGTTGTACAAGGTGAAAGATTGCCCATATCTGCACGCTCTCCGTTGGCACCCTGTATATGACAAATTGTGCAATCAAAGTTATCATCAATACCAGCACTCGATAGTCAAAGGAATGACCTTTCCTCACATGCCTGAATTTCTGAAATCCGTCAAATATTTTTCGAGCTATCTCAATTTGAAAACGCACCTAATTTTTAGGTGTTGCAGTTCAATTGTCAAGCAGTTTATATAGGTATTTCCAGGGTTGGGTAATATTACGTAGAAAATTCTAATTCACGTGACATTAGCTTTTAATCGGATGCATTCACTTGAAGATTTGAAGTTGAAGATGCAGTTAGATCGTAATCGTAAAGATGTAAGAAACTCTTGTACATGTGTCCACACTCAAGCTAAAGGATGTTCAATCCGATGAGTTTTGAGAATTTTTTGTTGGTAAGTACCTTTTATTGCACTTCATGCATTAATTATCTCATTCAATTGAAGTTTATTATACTGATATCTACACCTTGACTTACCCATAGTTATCCTTGAGTTATTTCTAAATCAAGTAAAGTTTGGAAAACACAAATCACGCAAATAATTGCGCCCTTTAGCACCAAAGCGGACCCATCGCATTTTCAATTAAACAAAAGTTTACGACTACCACAACACCAGATAATCAGACCAGAACTGCCCAGACACGTGTTTCGTCCCTGTTGGGGGCCCATCATTACGGAGGCATCCAGTCGGACCAGGACTATCAGGAGTCCCCCTATGTGTACATCACAAAGATTTATCTGACTGCCACAGCACTGGATGATACAACTGATGCCTACGCACTGATGAGCCCCAAGCAGGGCGAAACAAGTGTCTGTGCAGTTTTGGTTTGATTGTCTGGTGTTGTGGTAGTCGGAAAGCTTTGTTTTATTCAATTGAATGTGTTCACCTGCAAAATAATTTTTTACGTGTAGAATATGTAGGTAACAAAAATGGGAAATCTAGTAGTCCGGATGCTAGTTGAAAGTACCTTGCATTTTTTGATGAGAATTTGCCACTCGGTGGAAATGTTCTTTGCATCGTACTCTTCCGATCCAGAAAGGTAGCCATCAGCGCCATCCATGCCGGCGGCGTATACAGGGTGATACAGAAAAAAAAAGTTGAAAAATTATATTTAATTAACCGAAACATGTGGAGACGTGTCACTCACCACATACATTACCTATTTTATGCTTATGAACTCGCAACAAACTGTTCTTGATCACCTTGAACCGTCTTTGAAATATAGGGGAAAACCAGAGAAAAAACCAAACGACTCTTTTTTCCATAAATAAGTGATTCTTCGAGATATTGACACAATACTTCGTATTTCTACAAACAGTAATGTTAGAAATAATATGAGCTGGGTAGCCAATTTCTAAGCCAACTATTTCCTGAAATACGATTGTCAACTTTTTTTTCCTCTTGAGCACCATCTTGAATCTGCCCTGTGAGGCATCGTTGAAAAAGTGATTGGTTATTATAATAATGGTAACATGGAATCATTGCATCGCAAAAACAACCTCCTCATCATAATTTAGCGACCTCTTCGGCGAAAAACAATTGTCATTCACGTATTTTTTGGCTCTTCAAAGCTTTAGTGCTCATGATGGCATTTGCAACACCTGGAATGGTAAAATGTATTACGCATTATGAACCTTGATGAACTTTGAGGTAGCCTACCAAGTTTCACCGTCATCAATTGAGAGGTTTGTTCTTAAAAGCTGTTTGAACAAAATTTGTGTCGTTTTTTTTATGAAAAAAACAAAATATTGGGTCTCTCACCCTCACTTGATCCCTCACTGAGGATAGCCTGAAACCGAAAGTTTCCGAATTTTTCATGATAATGGTTCAGTGGGAAGTGCTCTTCAATGTTTAGTTGTCAAAAATTGCATAGTGGCGTTCAGATTTCAGACAAAGAGCGACAAAGAAGTTCATGCAGTAAAAAAAGACATAAATTACAGTCGAGAAAAAACTAGTCCAGAGCTAGACTGAAAGCAGCCTGGAGACCTTGCTTTTCATAACATAAATGTGCAATTTGGTACACTGTTCGAGCCTTAAGTTAGTAATGTTTCAAGCCTTTTACCCACGCTTGAGAGTCTCTCAGAACCTGTGTATTGCGGGAAGCCTATCTAAAAGAGACATTTCCAGGATTTTTCCGTTGCATTGAAAGCTGTGTCTTTTTCCACTGCATGAACTTCTTTGTCGCTCTCTGTCTAGAATCTGAACGCAACTATGCAGATTTTGACAACTACACATTGAAGAGCAGTTCTCAGTGAACCATTAGCATGAAAATTTTGGAGACTTTCGGTTTCAGGCTTTCCTCAACGAGGGATCAAATAAGGGTGGAAGATACAATATTTTGAATTTTCCATAAAAAAATTAAACAAATTTTGTTCAAACAGCTTTTGAGAACAAACCTTTCAATTGATGATTGCAAAACTTGGTGGGCTACCTCAAAGTACATCACGGTTCATAATGCGTAACATATTTAATCATTCCAGATGTTGCAAATGCCATCATAGGCACTAAAGCTTTGAAGAGCCAGAAAATACGTGAATGGCAATTCTTTCCCGCCGAAGAGGTCACTAAATTATGATGAGGAGGTTGTTTTTGCGATGCATTGATTCCATGCTACCATGATTATAATAGCCGATCACTTTTTCAACGATGCCTCACAGGGCAGATTCAAGATGGTGCTCAAGAGGAAAAAAAAGTTGACAATCGTATTTCTGGAAATAGTTGGCTTAGGAATTGGCTACCCAACTCATATCATTTCTCACATCACTTTCAGTAGAAATACCAAGTATTGTGTCAATATCTCTAAGAATCACTTATTTATGGAAAAAAGAGTGTTTTTGTTTTTTTCTTCTGTTTTTCCCCTATATTCCAAAGATGGTTCAAGGTAATTAAGAACGGTTTACTGTGGCTTCATGAGCATAAGACAGTTGATGTATGTGGTAAATTGGACGTCTCCACATGCTTCGGTTATTCAAATATAATTTTTCAACTTTTTTTTTCTGTTTCACCCTGTATACGCTGCCGGCATGGATGGCGCTGATGGCTACCTTTCTGGATCGGAAGAGTATGATGCAAAGAACATTTTCACCGAGTGGCATCTTCTCATCAAAAAATGCAAGGTTCATTCCATTTTATGCAACTAGCATCCGGACTATAGTGACATATTCCACAGTAGAATACGCATTTTCGACGGTGTATATTCCACTGACCCAACCCTGGGTATTTCAAAGTTCCGTGCATATGACCAAAACAAAAACCGGAAGCCATTTAGCTTGGAATCCTGTCAATGTGTCAAGCCGTTGAAAAGTGGAGATTGAGACGTTATGTTCACATATTGTTTAGATAAATAAAAGCTGTACTTTACGCAACAGCCTAAAATGGGCCGTAACGACCTTAAATAGGCAATATAGGCCAAATGCATTTTGAACTGAATTGAAGTGAATAAATTGATATTAGTGTTGAAATAAATTTACTCCCAGTTTGAATGAAACAAATAAATAAGCGAATATGCCTCATGGGCATGAGGCTCAGTAGCGCACTTCCTTTTTGAAGAATTAGTGAACGCAAGATGTTAATTAGGGTTCAACGGTTAATTATTTGGGCAGAAATTTCAATATGGCGGCCAAAATAGCGTCAGAATCATGAAATTTGGCTTCAAAATCAAAATGATCGTACCTCTAAACTATAGACGAGGGTAAGTTCCAAGTTCCATGAAAATCGTCAAGTGATGAGAAATTTCAATATGGCGGCCAAGATGGCGGCAGAGCATCATTTGTCCAAAGTCGGATATATTTTGATGAAGTTTACATCGCCTGTGAACTTCATCAATACATGTCCAACATAGAAACATGTCCAATATAGAGAATACAAGATGGCGGCGGGACATCAATTGTCGAAAATTGGATGTATCTAATTAAAGTTCACATCGCCTGCAAATTCCACTCAAACCGGACCACTTTCAGAGAAATTCAAAATGGCGGATCAAAGATGGCGGCCAAGTGACAAAAATTATTGATCAACTTTAAATGGTAGTCACGTACGCATTCGATTGGCGTTTGCACCACATCGATATACCTATCTTTTTGTTGAGGCATAATTCTCCTAGTTCTATCACTTGGAAACATGTTCAATAGTGAGAATACAAGATGGCGGCGGGGCATCAATTGTCGAACATTGGATAGATCTTGATGTGGTTTACATTGCCTGCAAATTTCATTCCAATCGGATCACTTTTAGAGAAATTTAAAATAGCGAATCAAAGATGGCGGCAAAATAACAAAAAACCAAAAGTCAACTTGACATCCTGGACATATGTACTATTGATTAGCGTTTACACCACATCGATATCTTTCTTCCCTGGGGAGTTATCCCGGGTACGGACGGACGGACAGACGGACGGACGGACGGACGGACAAAGTGAAGCTAAAAGCGCCTTTTTCCGATTTTTTGGGAAAGTGCGCTAAAAAATGGATCTTTTTTCAATATTCTGGATCATTCCCACCAAAAAATCGAAAAAGCCTATTTTAGGCCGCTAAAAAAGGTCTTTTTAGGACAGTAAATCCGATTTTGCCAGTTTTAGGCATTTAGGCAAAAACAAAGGGGCGTCAAAAGCAATGTTTTTTCAACACTAATATTTATGACAAAGTCTCATTCACATGCCTAAAACAGAAACAAGAAGGCATTCTGCCTAGAATCCGGTCTCTAGACTGATGTCTGACGTTTTCTCCCATTTTATTGGAAAATAATTATGGTAATTTTTCGACCTGTTTGTAATTTGCGCCAATGAACAAATAAATCAAAGGAGTCTGGACACTTGACAATTGTCGAAGACATTTTTAACCTCTCGAAGCTGGTTTAACTTTCCGATGGTTCAAACTAAAGAATATACAAGCCCTTCGTCTAAAACAAGGGGCCTCATGCAATCATCAGCCCTTTCGTCTGTTCCATTCGAAAAGACATGCCAAGCCCTGAAGAATTAATGGCGAAACAAGGATCGGTGTGGCCGAAGCTGTGGCGGTCTGTCATGTGCAAAAGAATTTATGAGTAAAAAGTTGAATGGACCGAATTTCAAAAATCCAGCTGCTCAAAGGTGCGTATTGTACCGAAATAACTTTTGTTTTGGGGCTTCCCGGGAAGAGTTTTTGTCGACCATGAATAGCCGCCGTCAATATGACTTGGACTGAAGGCGGTCCCATTGGTGTCCAAATGACCGTTATACAGCTTTGCACCCCTCCAGTCGCACTTCCACGTGTGACAAAGTCAGTTTTCCAAGATTTTAATATCAATTCGATAAGAAATGAACTTTCACTTTTAGGGAAGCCAGTTCCACACAAGGTAACAAGACGGCAAGCCAACAATGCTAAAGTATAAAATTTGCCCAGTCAACTAAATAGAATCACAGTAGGAGTGAACTCAGTATACTGGTTTGAACAAACGTTTTGTTCAACGCTTTGAAACCGCTGAAGATGACGTTCAAAAGACGTCTAACAACGTGTCAACAGAAACGTTTCAACGAGCGACATTGGACTGTCAAATCAACGTCACGGTTAAAGCGTTGAATTCCGTATTTATTCCGGCGGGCGTTCTCAAAACGCTCGATTTCACGTTTTGAAGACGTTGATTCGATGCTTCAGGAACGCTGAAGGTGACGTCTCATGAACGTTTAATAAACATTTCAAACACAACTGGATAAAGTGTTTCAAAGACGTTTTGAAAGCGTTCAAGTTGGAACGTTTTATAAACGTTCAGTACTTGGTTGTCAAAAATGTTGGAACGCGCGGCATCCGGCCGTTTATTTGGCGTTATTTTTTTTACCGTTTTTGACGTTTGGTTTCCTATGGAGCTGGTGCCTCAAAACTTACGTCATACATAAGGTACATGATTCTAGCCCCGTAGGTCTATGTGCGTTGATAAGATTGTTGAAAATTTCTTTGTCTTACGTGTCAAACCGGGGGCTTCAGACTGGTATAGGTTCAGACGGCAAAATATTTTCAAGCACCAAAGCGATTGCTGATTAAAGTTCAATCACAGCAAAAAAAATGGATTTTTGTCCATAAAGACTCGAAATGTCAAACGAAAAAAGCGACCCCGGAAGATTTTGACCACTGGACAGGGAGCTGGTGCCTCAAAACTTACGTTATAAGGTACATGATTTTAACCCTGTAGGTCTAATGTGCGTTGATAAGGTTGTTGAAAATTTCTTTGCCTTACATGTCAGATCGGGGGCTTTAGGCTGGTATAGGCTTGTCAATTTTCGAAAAATGTCAAAAATTCACGTCATAAGGTATATGAATGAAATCAACGGACTTTGGTGTGAGAACATCCCCTTAATCAAAAATCGGGTCATAAGACAAAATTTTTGAGGACTCTCAAAAAAGACAAGGTCATAAGACAAGTTCGAAATTTTCAAAAATGGCCAGAATTTACCTCTGGAGACTCCTCCTTTGACATAATTTCAGGCATAAAAAACGATTCTTACATGATTTTTCACGTAGGCTTCGAATCAGTTCAAAATTTTTTTCAACGGTACATCGCTTACAGGGTGCAACATTGAACACTTTTTCTCAAATCGTACACCCTGTATTTTAACATGGAAATCGATTCCGTCTTTCATCGTGATTACAAATATATATCACACTAAGTGGGTTAGTCAACAGAACGCCTGTGAAAAAATTGATAAATTTTGGTCTTTTTTTGAAAATTTCAAACTTGTCTTATGGACCGAAAGCCTTCAAAAATTTTGTCTTACGACCAGATTTTCGACTGAGGGGATGTTCCCACATGAAATCCAGTTGGTTTCATTCATGTACCTTATGATGTAAATTTTTGACAATTTTTTTCGAAAATTGACAAGCTCGTACCAGCCTAGAGCCCCCGCCGGTCTGACATGTGAGATAAAGCAATTTCCAACAACCTTATCAATGCACATTAGACCTACAGGGTTGAAATCATGTACCTTATAACGTAAGTTTTGAGGCACCAGCTCCCTGTCCACTACCTGTTTCAAACGTTTTGTAACTGATGTTGTGCTCGGTGGGATAGATTTGCGAACTCAACTACAAACCTACGAAGGCGCAGAGCGGACATGAGAGATATTCATTTGTAATTGCTACTTTTTTCTGTCAATTGCCACTTTAATCTGGCAATTGCGACTTTCTTCTGTCAATTGCCACTTTATTCTGGCAATTGCGACTTTTTTCTGTCAATTGACACTTTATTCTGGCAATTGCGACTTTTTTCTGTCAATTGCCACTTTATTCTGGCAATTGCGACTTTTTTCTGTCAATTGACACTTTATTCTGGCAATTGCGACTTTTTTCTGTCAATTGCGACTTTTTAGCACATTTCGATAGAAAATGATGTTTATATGGCTGGTTTGTTCGTCTGTCTGTCCGTCCGTTATTTGCCTGGTGGTCCGTCTGTCTGTCTGTCCGTGTAAAAGTTGAGAAGTTCTCTCCTTTTCGGGCAAATAAGCTAGAGCCTTAGAACTTTTTCTGATTAATAGCTTAGGCCCTCAAGGGTGGCCTATGGACAGACTGTATTTTATGGTGGCGCTGCCATCTTGGTAGCCATATTGAAATTTCTCATCAGTGGAACGGAACCTCGAACGGAACTTACTCTGATCTCGTATGAACATTCTCACTTTCAAGCTCAGTTTCATGATTACGCCGCCATCTTGGTAACCATATTCAAATTTCCTATTAGTGGAACGATTGTCCTGAAACTTGGAACTTACCTTTGCTTCGTATGATCACTCTTATTTTCAAGCTGAGTTTCATGATCCGCTAGAGCGAATACAAAGCGAATGAATCTGAAGCGGATTCATACGAGACAAGAGTACCTACGTTTCACGTTTCATGATAATCGTTCGAATAATAAGAAATTTCGATGTGGCGGCCAAGATGGCGGCGTAATCATGAAACTGAGCTTGAAAGTAAGAATGTTCATACGAAATCAGAGTAAGTTCCGTTCGAGGTTCCGTTCCACTGATGAGAAATTTCAATATGGCTACCAAGATGGCAGCGCCACCATGAAATACAGTCTGCCCATAGGCCACCCTTGAGGGCCTAAGCTATTAATCGGAAAAAGTTCTAAGGCTCTAGCTTCATTTCCCGAAAAGGAGTACAACTTCTCAACTTTTACACGGACAGACAGACGAACGAACAGGCAAATAACGGACAGACAGACAGACGAACAAACCAAAGTGTCAATTGACAGAAAAAAGTCGCAATTGCCAGAATAAAGTGGCAATTGACAGAAAAAAGTCGCAATTGCCAGAATAAAGTGTCAATTGACAGAAAAAAGTCGCAATTGCCAGAATAAAGTGGCAATTGACAGAAAAAAGTCGCAATTGCCAGAATAAAGTGTCAATTGACAGAAAAAAGTAGCAATTGCCAGAATAAAGTGGCAATTGACAGAAAAAAGTCGCAATTGCCAGAATAAAGTGGCAATTGACAGAAAAAAGTCGCAGTTGCCAGAATAAAGTGGCAAGTGACAGAAAAAAGTCGCAATTACAAATAAATATCTTCCATGTCCGCTCTGCGCCTTCGTACAAACCTGACCTATATCAACTTAAATCCAGGCACTCGCCTATCCTTCTTCTTTCGTCTCAATTTTTAATGCCGGCAACATATTTTTAAAATCTGATTACTTTCTTTGCTATCCCAATGCCGTCTTCTTGGTGAGATGCTGACTCGCAAAAATATTTATTCGGCTTGTTTAAAGAAACCCTAATTAATTCACGCAAATGTTTATCTGCCACATCTCTGTATCTCTCCCTATATCTATATCTGCCGTATTCTTAGCCCGTGGCATTCGCCGTCTTGATGTTGGCTTTGGCAAGTAGGTAGCTATAAAGTAGGGAGATGCAGAGAGAGCTTTTTGCCGAGTTCTCGCCTGCTTTGATGACTTAAGCGCATAAATTACGGCATATTTCAATGCACCATCTCTATCTCTCGTCTAAGGCAAATGCAGCTAGATGTATACCTGCATCAGTGTAGTTCCCATGCGATCTGGCTTTGCTCGACTCATGTTTGAGCAAACAGTGAGCTAAATATGAATTCGTAATAGGTAGTGTAAAAGCCATGAGAGGATAAAAAGGTACTTATTTCAGATTTTTCGATATAATGTGACCATTCTGGCTCTTCCACGGGGCTCGTGCTAGAGCGAAATATCAATAGCGAACATAACCTGAACATATTATTGATGCTATTAATTACGTATTGTCAAATCAGTGATATATCATAACTGTCAATATTGTCAAAATCTGCACTGACCACGGGTTCCACCAAAAAATTTATGAGCGGTTTAAGCTAAACCGAGATTAAACGGATTTTTTTCTGGTCAATGTTGGTAGATTCATTTTGGAAAATACGTTATATCGCAAGTATACCACACTTTAGTTAATTACTAAGCGTAAAACCTGAATTTACATTGATCATTTGGCCAGAATTGATCAAAATAAATCTCGAGTTAGCTATCAGCTGGTTAAATATTTTGGTGGAACCCACGGTAAGTGGTAGACCGATCGAACCAAAATAAAAAACACCCGCGATGAACGTCACTCGAACTCGCTTGATTCGCTTGTACTCGCGATTTTAGCTACCGATGGGGGCGCTGTAAACAAGATGGAGGATTGTAGGTAAGTTTTTCTATCACCTGTCATCGCGCGTTGTATAAAGGTGGTATTTGTGGTATTTGTGTTAATTAATTATTGATCGCTCTTCAACAAAAGTTCATTTTCTTGGATAACCTGACCACCTATACGAGTATTTTGACAATTCCTGCGATTGTCACTGATAGTTATCTGACAGAGCGACAGAACAGAAATGACGTGAAAACTGACAAACTAGCTTCGCCATGTCAACCGCCAGAGGGCGTCTAGATCCTGGACAATGATCCTTCTGGGCAACCCTAAAAGGTCGAATGTGAAAGACGCTTGATGACGGCATCTTGTGTAACATCGAATTAGTTACCGGATACTTCACACCGTGATGCGGTGATGCCGCTGCTGCTCCAGTCGAATGTGCATGTATACTGAGTGGTCACGCGACAGAATTAATTACGTCATTATCGAAGTGCTTGTATCAAGCCGGCCACGCGTTTTCCGCCTTGGGAGACCTATCAATAAATGAACGTCGAGGACCGAGGTCCGTAATGGGGTAGTTGCACATAGCTGCTGTGGCAGTATAAGTAGAAAGTATCACATAAAAATGCAGGAAAACGAGCAGCATTTATCTAGGTGGCGGGCATATAAAATTCACATTACGTACATCTTTCAGATAGATAGAGCCAAGCACCGCCATTCTTGAGTTCAGAGAGCATAACGAGCAGCATAATTAGAACATGAGGCATCGCCATCCACGAAACGTGAATGCTACGTTGGCTGGAGTACCAAAAATATTGAGCCTTCAATGTCATGTTCAAAATGTCAGGAAGGTAGCTATAGATACCTACCATATCTACTCACCATCTTGATAGAAAAGTCAAACTGATAACTTCTCCAAAACACCTTTGACGTGCGTCAAGTAAGCTGTGGTTTCTCGAATCGCAACCGACTTGACGCACGACAAAAAATTTGCATTTATAACGTACTTGGGTCTCTAATAAATAAAAGCTGAATTTATACTGGCTAAAAAATGTTACGTGGGAAATCTCATTTCTTCTGCTTGCTGAAATCCCAGTGTCATATAAATTAATTAAAATTGCGCTCCGCTTCGCTCCCCTAGTCGCCCCCCGTGATGATGTTTGTGTCGGATAGTCGGGTATGAGCACAAATAGGCACGCTCCCCCTCCCATACCCCTGGCCCCTACCTCCGAGCAGATTCATCTACATTACACCCAACGGTGTGTCCCAACAGCGAAGCTGTTATTGTGATGGGCGACATATTAACTCGCGCAGCTTGATTGATATGGGTTGGCTGGCGAAATGAAAATCGCGATGGCGCCCCAAAAGTCAACAGGTTGCCGGTTATTTAGCATGCTTTAATTGGATTTTTTCAAGTTTTTTTTTGTTTTCAATTTGGAACGTCATAGTCGTGGCCGGCTTTGCTCTAAACAAATACAGAGAGAAGTCCGATCAAGCCAACATCGGTCAAAACGTTCCTATTGTATTTGCTTGCTACGGGTGGATGACTTCTGGGGCTCTATTTTCGGGATACATGTAATCCGTTCACTAGACAACCAGGGCTGTGATGCTGTTATAAAACGTTCACCATAGTGGGACACTTTCTCAGTGAGCTATGATTTGGTGAATTTCTCCTTTCCACGGGTGTCGCGTGGCAAGACCTCCAGCCATCCAGAATCGGAATCACACTAGAGTTGAACATGCTTTACCTAGGCAATCGTCGTGGTGATGCCTGCCACTAAATCGATCAACGCCTGTGTGCAAACAACCGATCTGAGGTCGTTGACTCTGTCGTCAATCTATTGTTTCGTTTCTTCTTTTACATTTGTCGAGGCCTAATAATAATTTGCCGGTATTTTGTGTTGTTTCAGGACGTCGGTCAGGGGGCCCTCTCTTGCCTCTTCCTTCACTCAGTGTCCGCTGCACTGCATCGAGGCGCCAGGTGCAACGCAAGCCCTCTTCAGCGGTGGCTCCATGACGGCATAAAGTGAGCTAGCTGGTAACATCATGCTGGGCGACCTGGATGCCGCATCGCTACGGTAGGAGTGAGGACCCGGCCGGCCTGACGATCCTGAAAGAACACAGAAGCCAGACCGGAGCCGATTATAACTCGAAAAGGACATCGGTGACGTACACTTTTGTTTCATATTTCATTTCCGTATCTACGTAGTTTTGAAAAGCCTTCTGCCGTCATTATTGTAGCTAGGTTGCTGGCCTAGCATTAGCTTGTATCATAGGCAGCTTGAATATACCACGATCTACCTGAAACGAGTTTTGTTTGACTCCCTCCACAGTCCGCATCCGCAGCGCTGCCCTCGAGAAAAACGCGAACGACGACACTGGTTTTATTTTGTAGGACTAGCTGTCACCGGCGCCGGCAAGCCGTCGCCTGAGTGACAGCATTGGTTGAAAAGTAGCCAGGGAATTTGTTCCACTGACACCGGACGAGTGGAAAGGGAATTGTATACATGATGTTGATTTTTAGTTGTTTTAGGTAGATGTCAGGTTTCCTTTTGGCGAGTTTAGTAATTTTATGCATGTCCGATAGTGTTTTGGTCAGATGAAGTTTTCCAAGAGGCGTAAGCAACTGACTGTGTAAGAGTAACATGAATTCAAAAAGATTTTTGTTTTTCGCGTGTTTTGAAATTTCTGCCTTGACTTGTAGGATTTTATTGTGAACGAAACGCATGTCAGTGGGTGGTGCCTGGTCAGTGAAGAGTTGTCGGGAGAAATCGATACACCATCATTTTGTTTATTGCTATGTATTTCTACTTTTGTTCAAGGTAACCACTAAAAATACTGGAAACATGATAAAGCTTTGTCGGTACTGTCGTGGAAGACAGCGTCTAGTGGAAGGAAAATCAGAACCGAACGGAACAGTATTATTTAGGAGCCTTTTTAAATATTTGAAGGAGAAATTGAGATGGAAGGAAATTATGTGCAAAATTACAAATTTGACAGTTACGTTCCAATTATTCATCTGAACCAAGTCTAGGTTTGAAAACTCAATGAATTCGGTTGAAAAAAGAAAGAGTTCAATACGGCGGCTTCAAACTGCGAAAATGTCGAATTTGACAAATGCGTTTCGATTATCCATCTTGACTAAGGCCCGTATTCATAGTCGGATCTTATATACAGAGGGGTGCATAAAAAACGGCCACCGCTGTAGCATCGTTATTCCTCATCCGATCTTGAAAATTCAAAAATCAGTTTGAATGGTTTTACGTCTTCTATGATTCGACAGTAAAAAATATTTTTTTTGTGATGATGCTTCTGAGCACTGATAGTCAACTTTTGTTTTTCAAATGACAACCATATATTTTTAATTCTTTTTTTGGTTCCTTATGCTTATCTGAATATAGTGATGCATCAATATCACACATTTTATTATTAGACACAAAGAAAAAAAATTGAAACTGCGAAATTTTTACACATCACAGTACCATCACAACACCCACGATATGCACGCGATCTGGTAGGCTGGGTGCAAAATGATGTTCAAAAGCACATAGTAGGTCAGGCGTTTGATTTTTCAAAATGTAAATGTCAAAATGTTTTCAAAATCCGAAAGAAGCTGTTTGCCTCTAAGACTTGTTTATTTCCTATTTTTAGCTTACTATTTTATATCTTTTCAAGTGTGTATTGTGGGAATGAAAAATCAATAAGACGTTCTTGTCCTGACAGGTCACAATACCTACTTAAAAATGTGTAAAATAATAAGCTGAAAATAGAGAATAAAGACGTCTTAGAGACGGACAGCTTCTTTTGGATTTTGAAAACATTTTGACATTTACATTTCGAAAAATCAAACGCCTGACCTACTATGTGCTTTTGAACATCATTTTGCACCCAGCCTACCAGATCGCGTGCATATCGTGGGTGTTGTGATGCTACTGTGATGTGTAAAAATTTCGCAGTTTCATTTTTTTTTCTTCGTGTCTAATAATAAAATGTGTGATATTGATGAATCATTATATTCAGATAAGCATAAGGAATCAAAAAAGAAATTGAAAAAATATTGTAGCCATTCGAAAAACAAAAGTTGACTATCAGTGCTCAGAAGCATCATTACAAAAAAAGTATTTTTCGATGTCGAATCATAGAAGACATAAAACCATTCAAACTGGTCTTTGAATTTTCAAGATCGGATGAGGAATAACGATGCTACAGCGGTGGCCGTTTTTTATGCACCCCTCTGTATATAAGGTGGTCTTAAGACCATAATTATTTAGACACAGGCTTGAACCAAGATGGTTTTATACATACAGTTATCATCTTGTGAACATTTTATAACATAATAAAATACCCATACACCTTCTCAAGGTTGTGTTCAGGAGAAATCAGCGTATCAAAATTGAATAAGGTCGTCTTAAGACATAAGATCCGACTATGAATACGGGCCTAAGTATTTGTTCAAAATTTCAATATAATCTGTTGAAAAATACAAAAGCTCAATATGACAGCCTTGCAAATGTCACAATGGCAGATTTGACAGATGCATCTCAATTGTCTACTTCAAGTAGGTAAAGGCTTGAAATATCAATCGGATAAGTTGAAAAATACAAAAGTTCAATATGACGCCCTCTTGAAACGTCAAAAATCAAAATTTGACAGATGCATTTCCAGTGTCCACTTCAAGTGGGTATAGGTTTGAAATCACAATCAGATCGGTTGAAAAATGCATGACGGCCTCTGACACGTGAAAAATCAAAATTTGACAATTGAGTTTTGATCGCCAACCTCAAGTGGGTGTAGGTTCAAAATCTCAATCAGATCGGTTAAAAAAATGCAAAAGTACAATATGGCGGTCTGTGAAACGTCAAAAATCAAAATTTGACATATAAATTCTCATTGTCAACCTCAAGTAGGTATATTTTGAAATCCCAATCAGATCGGTTGAAAAAGCAAAAGTTCCATATGGCGTCCTCTTATTGGAACGTCAAAAATCTAAATTTGGCACATGCATTTAGACTGTCTATTTCATGTTGGCATAAGTTCAAAATAACAATCGGATCTTGCGGTAATAATGACAGAAATGTCATGTAACTACGAGAAGAGACTGTCAATAATGTCACTTTGGCGAGTCGCAAAAATGGGCACCGTTATTACATCAAGTAATTGTTATGTCAAGACCAATTCATTTACAAACAAAAAAGTAACCTAAAAGTGAAAGACATCCACTGAGAAATCAACAATCACAAATGACAAATGCATTTCGATTGTCAACCTCAAGTGGGTAGGTATATAGGTTTAAAATCCCAATCAGATCAGTTGAAAGATGCAAAAATTCAATATGGCGGCCTCTTGAAACATCAAGAATCAAAATTTGACAGATGCATTTCGATTGTCAATCTCAAGTGGGTGAAGGTCCAAGATCCCAATTAGATCGGTTGAAAAATGCATAAGTTCAATATGGCGGCCTCTAAAACGTCAAAAATCAAAATTTGACAGATGCACTTCGTTTGTCAACCTCAAGTGGTCGAACGTTCATTTTGACATTTTGATCGACAACCTCAAGTGGGTGAAGGTTTAAAATCCCAATCAGATCGGTTGAAAAATGCTAAAACTCAATATGGCGGCGTCTTGAAACGTCAAAATTTTTAATTTGGCAGATGCATTTAGACTGTCTATTTTTTGTTGGCATAGGTTCAAAATACCAATCGGATCTTGCGGTAATGATGATAGAAATGTCATGTAAATACGAGAAGAGACTGTCAATAAAGTCACTTTGGGGAGTCACGAAAATGGGCACAGTTATATTTGGCCTTATTCTCTATGCCATTGAAATTGAAAATTGAAAATGTTGCGTTTTTCACTCTGGTTTATTTCGGTACGTAAGCATATTAGGCTGGGATCCCAAATATGGATGGAAATTAGACCTGAATCGCTGCCTGAACTGGCATAGTACGTACTTGTTTACCCAGTCTTCAGATCAATTTCAGCTCTTTAAAATCCCATTTTCAATATTGAAAATTTTCAATGGCATAGAGAATAAGGCCGTAATATACAATTACATCAAGTAATTGTAATGTCAAGACCAATTTATTTACAAACAAAAAAGTAACCTCAAAGTGAGAGACATCCACTGAGAAATCAACAATCACAAATGACAAATGCATTTCGATTGTCCATCATGACCGAGTATTTATTCAATCTCAATATAATCTGTTGAAAAATACAACAAAAATTCAATATTCGGAACAACATGGCGCAATTTCCGCATTCGTCATTAGATTTACTCATCCATAACTGTCAACATCATTGCAAATTGCAACGTAACCAAGAACAAAGAGCACCCGCGAAAAATACGCCCAAGCACTTGCGCCAAATCGACTAATATGAGATGACTGCTGTGACATTATTGACATTTGCCAGTTTTACAAGTGCAGCGCCAGCAATGAAGCTGAATATTATGGGTCAAATTGTCAAAAATAGGACAATAAAAGGTCCGAAATAAGCATGCTAATCAAAACATGGACCCTTCCTGGAAGTGCAGTCACAAGATCCCTGGAATCGACACGGGTTTTCTAGAAAACAAGTCGCGGCAAGATAAATGTGCAACTCGCCACGGAAAGTGTTATGGACAACGAGAGAAGCCCCTTCCTCGGAATGTGGGGCCTTTAAAACTTGGGTCCTAGTGCAAATATACAGTGAGTACCCCCCCAGACATGCTTTGCCTACCCTAATTCGTCTGTATCGGTGAAATTACCCCGTCAACACCGAAGCCGGCCTGCGAAATTTTATCAAAATGCCGTTCGAATTTGGATTGGCTCTTGTGTTTTGTGTCTGATGGACGCTCGAGAATCTCCTCGAGACCACAATTCAATTTCGCACGCTGACACGGTACATTTTCTCCAAAAACACTGTTCAAATGCCCCAAAGTGTTGAGTTCTCCAAAACCCAGAACGTCAATTGACGTTTCTGTCACTTTGGCCGTGCCGTGAACGAATTCGATCAATAATTATACGGCGAAATTTCAAGAAAAACCCCACCACGTGGCCCGCACCGGACGACACTATAGGTCCCCGGCGAAACCCCCCGGTTGGCATTTCACACCAAATTTCTCGAAATTCTCCCCAAAAAGCCAAATTTTCGCCGCAAAAACGTAACAAGATGTTTGAAATGGACTACTCGAAGCGGCGGTTCTCTGGGAAAAATTGGAATGAATTATGAATTTTCGAGAAATCCTCTCAAATTCAGCAGAAATTTTGGAAATTTCCCATCGTCAACTTGCAATGCGGTTCGTTTGCGAATTTTTTTGAAAATACCCCGCCAAAATCCGACGTTTGGTTCTCACAAATTTCAACCAGCCGTCGTTTGGTGCTCTCACCGATTAGTTTATTTTGTAAGACTCATTGCCATGCCGGCGTTTGCCCTAAGTATCGGCATAGCCCTTTCTGAGCTGCGCTGGGAGAAACTGCTCTCCTGGCCCTAGGCCGGAAAGGTAGACGGTGATTAGCTGCCAGAATATCAGCCAATAAGGCACTGAATAGAAAAGAAATAAAATTCGGATCATGAAACAATTTCGCTCAAAACATCGTGGTTGGATAAAGAAAAATGCCTTTGGTGCACCTAGAGAGCGGGTTTCCGGCGTTGAGATAATATCCGGCGCGTCTTTCTCGGAAACCTGTAAGAGCCCCCCCCCAAGATAACAGGACTCAAAGCAGACAATCCGCAGTGATTATTTCAGCGTTATTATACCGAAAGGCCATAACACGCGAAGAATAATGTGTATTCTAGATCCAAATCGCGCGGGATAATTTAATTATTATTCGCCCGAGGGCCGAACAAACGGAACGGGAGCGCGCCGCACAGATAGGACCCGGCAGGAAGGACACGATGAAGATAAAAGCCAAAGCATCGAGAACTATACGCCCCAGTATCTATCGGTCAAAATGTCCTCTGGCTGTAAGACGTCTGATAATATCCTGCCGCTTTCAGATTTATGTTTGCGAATATAGGGGCTGCAGAACATCGTATAGCGTTCTAATAAGATGTTTCCTCCTTCAGGAAGTATGTGTGCTTTGATCGATACAATGTTGCTTATGTTTACCGATGAGGGAGCCGGAAACTTTTGCGTACTGTACATATATAGGTGGTAAAAACTTGTATCTCACCCCGAGTTCGCAGCCCAAATTGTTAGACATAGGACTAATTTGTTGCCGGCGTAACAAAAACACGTCCAGGGCGCCGCGAACTGTCAAAACTCTCCGACAGGGGTCAGCCATCTGACGAATGCACATAACCCTTTGCCCTGGTTAGGCCCTCCCTCCTGCTCCCTTGCTCTTCACCTACCAGCGCCACCACTACCCCAAAGCGCTGCAAATTCTGCGGTGTGCGCCCCCTTGTGCTGGAAATTTATTAGTTGCGTCAAATATCTGCAACTGACTTGGCACTAATAACGTTATTAATTACAGTTTCATGTATATTCCATGAACATTTTGACGGGAGTTTGAGCTGCCGGGTCTGGCTGGTAGCCGGGCTGATGCCGCTTCACCGGATCCTGGAAAGTCCCGGGGAGTAGAAACGAACAATGCGACCGCACTCGATAATTGGGGGCGTTGTGTGATGAAGTTCGATGCGGTCACAAACTGCGGGATAGACAGCGTCAAAATAATAACTGATGGGAATAATCAGGCGATTTCTATTTATCCGAATTTATGCGCATCAGCAGGTGGTACTCATATTGATCAGCCGCTAACGAACTCTTGGTGCACTCTGCAGACCGAACGGCATCCGGTTGAACTGGAATAGCCCCCTGCATGGAATGGAATCTTGTCATTGACACGAATGGTGGCCTATTGGCGTTTCAAGCTAAGCAAGACGCCACCACGCGGGCACTTTCAGCACCAGCGGTGTTATAGCTTGATACACATAGTCTGTACACAAAAAACAAAGTGCTTTATTGGAGCAAAAGCAAGTTAATATGCCTCATATCCAGTGGAAATTTGTACCGAAGGCAGTGTGAGGGCCCGAGAAGAAGTTTTTACCCAGAATCTGGCCGCCTCAGTGCAAATTCCAATAAGGCGACCGCCACTTGGCGAAGGACCGCCGGCCGATTCTTAATGGCGTGTTTTCGCAAACACAAAACCATCGCAGCTACGAGATTGCATTTTGCAGTGCCTTTGTGGCGCCCGCAATCGAAAACACGTATACCTAGTTTTCCCCTGCTTCATGAAATTTGCTTCAAAGACACAGACAGCAAGGTGGAAATTCAGCTTTTTCCAAGTCGTAGGTAGACAGCACTTCTTGAATTCATCAGAAAGTTTTAGAATTGAAAATGACGAGAACAACCCAAAAACGCTTTATTGTCCCATATATCGTGATCTATGATGAACGAGAAACTGGTAGTCGATTTGTCACGGTCAAGGGTTATCTAAGAAGATTTGGCGGCCACATGTTACCCAGTGCATCACTTCAAATTAAAATAGCGAAAATATTCGCTTCAAACGTAACTTTTGGACGTCATTTGTAAGTATTTGTATTCTATTTGTATCCGTCATTGGGTTCGCAATGTTTCAGAGATAAGGTCGTTCAAACGTATTTTGCCAAAAACGCATCAAATTCGTGGAATGTGAATTATGTCGTTCCGCTAGCTAGCAATTTCTAGAGTTCTCACGATGAAGACGACTAGGGATGGGCAAAGCTATTGATATATCAATAAATTTATCAATATATCGATATATCAACTAATGATATCAGTTTTGAAACATATCGATATATCAAATATCGATAATTATCAAAATATCAAATGTCGATAATTATCAGAATATTAAATATCGATAAATGTCAACACATTATCGAAATATAGACAATGATTAGCATATTGAAATATAAATAAATAACAAGATCAAAGACCAATAAAGGCTTCCAAAGAAGTAAGTTTCATTCATCATGCAAGTCTAGATTAACCATCAATGATTAATGATTTTTTTTTCCATATAATTACTTGATATCCTTATTTTCATATTGATATTTTCATAATTATCAATTTTTGATGCTTTGATAGTTATTGATATCTGATATTTTGATAATTATTAATATTTGATATTTTGATACTTTGATATTTATCGATATTTATCGATATTTTTTTCTTATCAAACTTTGATACCCGGATCACGATATCGCCCATCCCTAAAGACGACTCCACGAATTCACCAAGGTTTGGCGAGTACCACGAGGATGAGGTTATCCACAAATGATAACCTACAAATGATAATCTATAAATGATCTACAAGGGGATGAACATGCTGTTTTCCATTGATGTGTTAATAATAAAAGTCTAATTAGTTGTCGTCATTCAGTTGTTGGAAGTCATAATCAGAAAGTGATTAGTGAAATTATCCCCTATTATCCACGCCCTCGGAAATTTTTGATGAATTGTGGTATTATTATTTGATGGAGACTCATTTGACTAAACTTTGGTTGAAATTTGATTGAAATCGGTTCAACGGTTCAAAAGTTACAGTGAAAAAACCATTTCAAAAAGTCAGCTTCAACACCCTGTATCTTTTTAAGGAAGCATCTTGGAACCATGAGTTTTTTGTTCTTTCGGCTTTATTTTTGATGGGGAGTCATCCTTCAAAGTTTGTAACAACCAGACCCGAACACCCTGTACAGGTGTCCCGAAATTAATGCAACAAAATTTACAAGGAGGTAGACAATTGAAAAATAAGGGGACTTCCTCAATAAAAATACTCTCGCAAACGTAATAACAGAGATACAGGTCTTCAAAGTTGGTTTTTTGAAATAGTTTTTTCTGCATAACTTTTGAACCGTTGAGCCGATTTTATTCAAACTTGAACCAAAGTTTACTAAAATAGGTCTCTATCAAACAATTATAACGCAATTCATCAAAGATTTTTAGGGGCAAAGATAATAGACCTTCTCCCTTTTTCCCCTATTTTTCACCCCCTGGAATATTTTTGGAAATTGTCGCAATTTTTGAATTTTACGTTCAATTTAGAGAAAAAAGTTACTCTTGCAAAATTTTGATTGAAGGCTTTAATTTCAAGATATTTGGGTTTGAAACTTCGGAGAACATCTCAAAATCGCCACTTTTCAGGGCCCAATTTTTTTTTCTGAAAAGGTAGAATTGGTCCATCTGTGGTTTTGTCAGTATAAATTTAAAGTTGTTCCAGTCACACCACGTATTTGTTGTTTTTTAAAAAAGGTTCAATTGACAATTGTTTCGAGCAAGACCCTCATCATCAGAAAACTACATATTTAAAAAAGTGTATAAAGTGCTTGTTTGTAAAAGATTTTGATTGATTGATTTGATTTGATTGATTTTAACTGAAAATATTTTACAAACAAGCACTTTATACACTTTTTTAAATAGTTTTCTGATGATGAGGGTCTTCCTCGAAACAATTGTCAATTAAACCTTTTTTATAAAACAACAAATACGTGGTGTGACTGGAACAACTTAAAATTTTTCCGAAAAGCTTCATGTTTCTCAGCAAAAATGGTAGTTTATCAACTTGAAACACTTAGAAAACTTATTTCAATCGAGGATCAAGATCTTGAATTTTCTTGAATTTTAATTTTTAAGGCCTTGAAAGTGGTGTTTTCGAGATGTTCTCCGAAGTTTCAAACCCAAATATCTCAAAAATGAAGCTTTTAATCAAAATGTTGCGAGAGTAACTTTTTTCCCTAAATTGAACGTAGAATTCAAAAATTGTAACAATTTTTGAAAATATTCAAGAGGTGAAAAATAGGGGAAAAAGGGGGAAGGTACCCCCATTATCTTTACTCCTGGACATGTTTGATGAAATGCGTTATCATTGTTCGATAGAGACCTATTTTAGTAAACTTTGATTCAAATTTGAATGAAATTGGTTTTACGGTTTAGTAGTTTACAAAAGAAAGTGTTTTGAAAAAACAACTTTGAAGGCCTGTATCTCCGTTATTACGTTTGCGAGAGTATTTTCATTGAGAAAGTTATTTTTTAGTTGTCTACTTCCCCGTGAATTTTGTTGCATTAATTTTGGGACACTCTGTATAGGGACGTATTCGCGAGGTCCATAGCCCAAGGGCGATTGCATTTTAATCCGGGCTGGCATTACTTATTGTAAACTAATTTCGACGACAAATAATCTCGAACGAACCCACTTCAGTCCTCGAGTTCCTCCTTCTGGGGCGTTACTATCTCACCCCTAAAGCGTCACTTAATCTGACAGAAATGAAGATCTAAACGTATTCACTTCATCAGGAAACTCAAGCAATTTTTACTTAGTTTTTTACCTATCAGTATAGCTCCTAGCCCAAATTCTACTAATTTCCCTCACTGAAAGCACAAAGACAATCAAAAAATTCAACAAGTCTCTGCCACTTGCTGACGCACTCTGAAAGTACCAGCGAGTATAAATCTAGGAGGATATATGTAAGAATAGGGGGCGAGTATAACCCAGCTTGTGGGCGGGGGGAAATGAAGTCGGGTGATGTAAGGGGTGAGGTAGCAACTACGCCCAAAAATTGCATCTAGTGTCAAGGGTTTTTTGACTTTTGTGATTTGAATTGACATTATTGAAATAATTTGAAACTATTTGAGGTTTTTGAGATTTTTTTGGTTGACATAAAATGATGAGTCCTGCGTGATATCTTTCATCTTTGTGCCTGGATCTTGATTGGGTGTGGGTGGTGCTTCATCTATAAGAACTGAATAGATCAGCTCTCCCAGGTGTGTGAAAGACAGAGGCTACGGGCACTGGATACAATATGATGTATGAAGAATATCCCATTAATGCGAGCCAAAGCTGCTGAAGAGAATAAGATGCCTCTACCTTTAGCATAGGGTCGCCCGATGTTTCAGTAGAATATGTTCAGCAAGGATGAGAATGACCAGCAAATTCCAAAAATAATAAGCAGAAAGTGAGCAGTTCGATTCTACCCTCCTAGATTCTACCACGTATTTGTAAGGTAAGCACTGTTAATACACCTAATGATGATCTACACTCTGTGATCTACACTGAACAGCGAAAGAGGTACTCTGGAAACCTTATCGTCAGCCAATCTTATGGTGGCCTTACATTGAGCATCAAATGCTGCAGCTTTTTCTGCTGCCGAGCTCTCATTGGTCAAATGTTGGTCACTGACAGCAATAACAGGCGTCAGTTCCAATCAGAACTCTGCTGCAAAGAAAGCTGCAGCATTTGATGCTCAATGTAAGGCCACCATTAAGGCCTGTGTGGACTTCAAGGTCCATGGCAAAATTACAATGAAAAAGTACCTAGGTAAAGTTAGTGACAAAAATGGCAATAAGTAGAAGTAAGTGAAATCCAACGATCATCTTTAGGAAGGATGTGGCCGGATCTGGTGCAGCACAAGCGTCATAGACTGACAGTATTCTATGAGACTGACACTGACAAGAGCGACAGCTTGCAGAAATTGACGTGGAAAGAATCAGTTTCAATGGTAAAGTGATGCGTACAAAGATGGCGGATATGACATTTCCATGGCTTCACTTTTTATAACGGACCTTCCCTCCCTATTCTTATATCCTCCTAGGTATAAATAAAAAAAATGCGTTCTGCAATGTTTGTAAAATCACTAGTTTTCGAAATCGCACCCCAAAAAAAAACCCAACACCATGGACCCCCAATTTCCATAACGTTATGGAAAGCATTCCAACAGCTTACGTGTGCGTCGGTTCGAAATCCGCCTCAATTAAATGCGTCCAGAATGACGACGGAGCGAACGGCCAATTCCCGCAAAGAGTCTTTTACGCAAACAAAGGCTTAAAAATAACAAGAGAGACGCGGACCAAGTGAGTGCTTGGCTTTCGTTAAACGAACCGGAGCCCCAAACGTAACATCGCCAAAGAGAGAACGACGACGACGACGACGAGAACCTGGTTATGTGCGAGAGCTAAAACAGAGGAGCAGCGAGCACAGCCAGCTAGCAGCGGGGTGACTTTTAAATCAATTAGCGCAGTGTGCCGCCCCGTCTAGGGGGTATTAATTAACAAGTTGTTTGAGGAACGGCCTGGAAAACGTTTTATGATAACAGTAAGGAAAGAATCCTTTCGGAATTAACGACTCCCCTCTTCTGTTATATGGCCTCGTTGGTGTCTTGAGGGTTAGCTGTTATGAATTGGCAGCGGGTAGATGTTGTAACTTCAACCACAAGTAATTTTTGGTTACTCTGAGACCATTTTGACCAGTACGGTTGCAGCCAAAATAAAGTGGACGACAATGTCAACGAGTTGGCTTGCTGTCATGCGACGTTCAGGCCAGAATCCTGAAAAATCTGTCAACTGTCGTCCACTTTAAAAAGTCCGCAACGGTACATGCCCAGAAAACTAGCCCAAAAAATTCAATTGGGGGGGAGCCTGACCTTTAAAGCTTTCTTTTCAGGGGGCACCGATGGTTGTAGGTGCTCTAGTTTCTAAGAAAATGCAATTTTAATCGGGCGAGTCACAATAATTCAAAAATTCATGACCGACAAAAAATGATTCAGATGAAAAAAATCCTTTTTCTCTGGGCTTTCCATTGATGTGTCGCTGATGTCTGTACCTGGCCCAGTAAGCCAGATATTCTGTTTTACAGTCCAGCAAACACAATAATCGGAATCCAAGACAACACCGATCACACACTTATTGATTTCAACACTAGCCCTTACTAGGACTTTTTCACTTACCATATACCTGGACTCACCATAGCAATGAACACCGGCTTATGTTAAAATCAACAAGTGTGTGATCGGTGACGTCATGGATTCCGATTATTGTGTTTGCTGGACTGTAAGACAAAATATCCGACTTACTGGACCAGGTACAGACATCAGCGACACATCAATGGAAAGCCCAGAAAAAGAGGATTTTTTTTCATCACAACATGCAAGTCCGGGCTTGTGCTGAAGCGTGCATTACTTGATGCATGACAAAAATATTTAATTTTCATCAGTGACCGTGACCATTAATCTGTGCGCTTTCGGTCGGTTATTAAAAAAAAAAATCCAATAGTTGACCTTTTCACCCATTTATTGTGACCTAAACATGAAAAGTCTTCCCCCCTCGGTGCTGTCAACGCTAAAGTATAGCAGCAGCGATTAACCCCCGGCCGCCATTGATTTTCACGCGATTTAACCCCAACCTACCTACCTACCGTACATAGTACATACCACCCCCCATTTCCCTGACTACCGAGCTGACTGCCCTCCCCTTTCCCCGAACACTAAATTCCTGTTTTAGCTATGATGCCCTCCTACCCCTGCTATACTTCCCTCACTTCTATCATCGGCAATAAACTTCTGAATGGGACGTTAATTGATATAAAGTCACACAACTCATCCGAAATTGTGTTGCGCCGTCAATCGCGCGCCCTTTTTTATTTGATGAGGAATTTCCGGTTCAGAACGCTTTGATCGCCATTTAAACGCGATTTATCGCCCGCGTTTTTGTTTCAAAAGCTGTGATTTTTTACCGGTCATAAATAAAATCGTCGTGCAGCTGATGCATCCACTTAGCACGTCCGAATATCCTGCATTTATTGGAAGTGATGTAGGGTATGAAGAGATTATTGCCGAATGGTGTAGTTGCTCGCGATTTGATTCATCCACCATTTGATGTTGTCGTAGACGATGCACGACTACGACTCGTAGCAATAAGTATTAATTGCTCAAAGTCAAAATCGCAGCGCTATTAGCGGCCAAATCTTGAATCAAAGGTGTTGGAGAGATGCGTTAACGATAGAGAGAGAGATCGCAGGTTGTGGTATGTTCCCTTTGTTTTTGTTTTGTTTGTAAGTTGGGTCGCCTGACGTATACCGTCAGGGAAGGAAACTTCGTAGCGTTTACCAATGGGAGGGGGAGATGGCGCTAGGCACGCACGGCAGCGGAGAGATGGGTAGACAGTATTGGCGAGTTTCAAGATCGAATACGCCATCTGACGGCCAACGTGTAAACGACGTTTGTGCACGGATCAACTGCAGATTTGTGTGGGCTCTTATGAGCGTTGCGGTGTTGGGGACTTTATTTGATTCCATCTGACTTAACGCGGCGTTAATTTTTTCCAAAAAAGTACGTGAACCACGCACGTTTCATTATCTTGGATATATTGGGTGTCGTCAATTGCAAAAGCATTGCATTTTTAAATAAGAGTGGCACGTGTACCACGACTGGCAAGCAAAAGTGGCATAGAATGGAAGGTGGCAAGATAGATAGTGACAAAAAATGGCGGAGAATTAGTTGTGTTTCCGAGTGCGAGTCGCGCTGTGGAAACCGGAAAAAGGAAGAGTTACATTTTCACCGTTTCCCGTCGAAAGCGAAAGACGCAAGATGGGTCGTCAAAATGACAAACAAAATCGTCACTGTGGAAAATATGACTACGAGAAAAGCCTGGGAAGTGTCGCTGAAAATGAGAACTTTATATGGCTGCATCGAAGAAGCACAGCTGCGATATTTTTGCATGTCCCGGACTGGCCTGCTTTGCAAGTACATTATTTGAACGTTCCAATTTCACAGGAACTGCTACTACTATATTTTTTGATTACATTCCCAGTTATCTAGTGAGGAGATTCATACAATGCGCTTGTTTGTAAACACAATTCAAATATGTCTATGTTTAAATTGATGCTTGATTCGGTTCGCTTTCGACCACACAACACAAGAAATTGTGACTTCAGAATTTCTTCTCCCATCACGATACATCGAGAATCCGTTGAGTCCATCAAGTGATTCAAAACCTCCACAACACTCAATTGCGCTTTTGCCATTTTTGAGTTCCACCGCAATACTAATTAACCACGTTTCACGTCTGGAGGACATTAAAAACCGCTTACTACTGATGAGATTTTTGAACGCGCGGGCAACAATCCGTGCTCTATCCGACATGTTTGTTTACATGCGAAGCGCATCAGCAGCGCCACCATCGGTAATGTTACTCGTCAATAACAGCTGTGTCGAGGTCGCGTCGATTGTTGTGTGCTCCAGAGTGCTCAGTTCTTTCGACCGGTTCCAGGTGGGTTTTTCACTAACTATTGTATAGTAATTTTGACTTCCACCCATCTACCAAATCATGTATGGTATTTCGATACACATTTCGTCGACATAATTATTGTACCTAACGCGAAATTTCGGTCAAGTTTCTGGCTCTTTGTTCTCAACGGGCTTGCGTAACTCGCAATATTCCCCCTGTGTAGTCAAAGTGCTTGACGCTGCTTTGAATTTCATGTAATTCAGCGTACTCTCTAAGTGATCTTGATTTTGATGGCAAATCCCGTAATCTAGTGGGTGTGCACTTCGTGCATTCATGACGTTGTCCTGGAGTTATACTGCTGTATGTGTGTTTCAGAATTTCATGCTTCTCACGCTGCATTTCCGTGGACCAGCACTGATGTATTACAAAAATGTTGCCTCAGGTGTTGACAGAATTCAATCACCACAAAAGTAATGATTCATGCTCATTTAATGTTGTAACAGCCGAGGAAACCACAAAAATTGTGAGAATTGCGTACGCAACAGTGTAATTCTAGACCAACAATAAGTTTCGAAGGCTCATTGTGCACGTATACAAGTTATGTAACAAATTAAAAGACAACAAGAAGGAAGCCTGCTACGCCTAATCAGCCGCTCAGTGGAGAACAGTACTTCTTATGATTCGTTCATATTTCACGATCGGGTTATACATGAAAGTAGGGCAAAGATAGAGGGACTTGCACGCTACTCTGTGTCCGGGGGGGGGTCCACCTGTTTGTATGAATCTACCTTGTTGAATTCACTAACTTCATCTTATTTGGCGGGAAATTATGTCATCTTGTTTTTCATAATTCTGTTACGTGTTTCCTTGCTGTTCCTACTCATGGTGTAGTTCTGTGAAGGGTGGCATTCTGTAGACAGTGTTATGTAAGAAATCCTGTCGGTTATTGGTTTGGCCAGCATAACGGACAGTGATGTAAAATACCCGGGTTTTTATATTTAAGGGTAAATACCCGGTATTTACCCAAAATCGGGTCTCTAATAGGGTATCTATTTTCATTATTGTTATTAACAATTGGAGAAACAACAACAAACAATTAAGATTTTTTGCTCACAGTAGCAAAATATTATTAAGTTCTTTGGAGGTTATGTTTATAAAGCCTTGGAACTTGGAGAAAAAAAATTAACCTTCAACCGTCAACACTGTCAACCGAGCTGTCAACAGTGTCAACTTTTCTGTCAAACCGGGTAGGGTGGGTAAATATCGCTCGGGAAAATACCGGGTAAATACCCGATTTATATTTACCTACCTACCCGATAAATACCCGACTCACATCACTGATAACGGAGCGTTTGTGAAGTGTTGTTTTTCTTGGAGAATCACAACATTAGTGTCCAGTCCCTTTTTGCCGCCGCTACAGACTCAGGTTTGTTTTTCTACTGCCCTGTTTTGACGGGCATATTTATTTATAAACATATTCGGTAGTATCACGAAATCTCCTCACCAGAAATGCGCACTACGTTGAATGTTGGAACTCGAATGAAGTATGAAAGTGGTCGGAGTGTTCGATGATTGTGGTTGCCTATCGCTTTTCGTTCCACGAAATACCGACACAAGCTCAAATGTTAATGTCACTAAATCTTGCATTCAACGAAAATAAGTATTCACTTTTGAGAACGAATGTAGACACACTCGATATTGGAGGGGTGTTTTCCACCTAGTCTCATTTGTTTCGCTTTTGCCCCGCTCTGTTCGGTACGGTGGGCGGTCCTGTCGGCATTCTCACCGACAGGCATCTGATTGGGTTGAACCCACGCGTGGGCCTCACCGAATATAGGCTTCTTGAGAATTTCTTGTCCATCCCATCAGGATTTCAGGAAAGTACCTCTGACTTCAAACTAACCTATTCGATTCACGTTAAAGGGTTTCAAATGGGACAAGAGAGGACCGCTGAGTCTGACCTAGTCGCACATTCACCGGTACTGTTTACTAATTTTTCTCCCGTTTTGTGAGGATCTGTGGGGTTTGTGATGGGTACCGCCAGGGCATTTCGGGTGAATGGGCTACAGATACTTCTTCCTTCCAGTTGCTTTTTCAGAGTATAACCAAATCCGACTTCTTCACCTATTCACTTATCATTCGTTTCTTGTTTACTTATCAATTAATTTGCCTTGTGTTTTGAGAGAAATGCGGAAGTGAGTGCTTTTGATCGTAAAGTATAAAGTTGATTGATGAGCGAGTTGATGAGCATTAAGTTCTATCCAAAGCGTAAGCGAGCAACCTTTTATTGTTACGCAAATAACCTATACGTTCCTAAACGTTCATTGGAGCTTTTTTTACGGAGGCTGCAGTGTGGGACGAGCCTCGAAGCTTGATGCGTATTTGAGGACACAAGAACACAATCAGGCTATACACAGAGGTTTCTATGATTAATCCCTCCCCAGCTTGCCCGCCGAGAAATTCTCACCTGCTTTCAAGGTTGAGTGTCAATAATGAATGGGGTTAGTTTCATTGCATTTTCAAATACAATTAGCTTCACATATCTGCGCCAGATTACGCCAAGAACCAAGAACGAGTAAACCTGGATAGAGAAAATCCAAGAGTCAGGTGCTCAACTTGAGGTGAACGTGTATATGTGTGTTGTATATCTGCTCAGCCCCGAGGGATCCTCCAGTCACTAGATAACCTGCTTTTTGTGCGTATACTGAGCGATCGCACCGCAGAGGATTCTTGTGTATGTGCCGGGAACTATATACCGGCGTCTACAACACCAGCCGGCAGATATAGGGCCGCCCGAAAGATACACCCGTACCTCGAACAACTTCGCAGGTATCCCAAGGCTGCCATAACGAACTTAGCGACCGTATAAACCAAAATTTATCCCTAAACTGAACCCGTGGGGACAGGCCGATGATCCTTTCCGCAACATTATTTCTCGAGTTGCTTTATTCAATTTAGATGGATTAGGTGTTTCGGCTTTCGGCTCTCTAAATATTTTTCTTCGAGTTTGCCGTATCTGTGAGTGAATAAATAAAAAGTAAGGTGTCCCAACAAAAAGTATAGCTCAACAAATACTCAAAAAGTTTTTCAACATAATAGCAACACGATTTTGATCTGATTCAAGTTATTGCATTGATTGACCATCAAGTGTTTGCTATCTACCATGGCGGATTTGTCGGCCTAGTATTTGCGGCCATGGCAATATACGCTATCATCTGTCCAGTTCCAATTACAGGTTCATGGGCTCTGATTCTGCTGACTTGCTTCGTCTCGCCTGATGCGTTACTATATCCAGATTAATCGTAGTATTGTATAATTTCTCCGTGTCATTGATTTCGAACCGAGAAAATTCATATTCGGTGATTAATTTTCTGGCGATATAAATGCCAGCTGGCAATCCGAGCACCTCGACGTCTCCACCAACGCTACCCCAGCTACCTAACACTTTGAAACCGATAGTGCACATCGTTCCGGCAATAACTCAACGTCACTCGCACCGTCGCGACGCCGGTTACGCCACACCACATACCCGTTCCCGCACACACCTTCCTCCCTTGCTCCCGCTTTTCACACGTCGTTTCAGGCGTTTTTTCTTCCCTTTATTCCGTTCCCGGACTGCCTCCCGAGGGACGCGCGGCCCGCTTGTCTCAACTTTGATTGTGATTTCGTGTTGCCACAAGTCCCCCCTTAAAACTCTACAAACAAACTAATCCTAATGGCGTATGGGTGAGCGCGAGTGATCAAAGAAAACTGCGATCAGAGCATGTTTTCACAATATTCCCCGAGAGTTTCAAAGCCATCAAAGCATCACGACATTAATTATGATTCCGGAAATCCAGCATCAGCGGAACATTTTTGCGGGAGACTCAAGGCCTGCGTCAACAGAGTCGTTTCTGCAAGTCTGCGAAAGCACTATCCCGGCGACTTTTAGTCATTTCCTCTGCACTTTATATGCCATATTAAACCTCTCCGTCGTTGTATAAATATACAGAGCAATTTGATGTTGCATAAGACGGTAGGTACCATGTCTACGTTCGAGTCTGTGCCGTTCTTCTGTAGCTCTTTTTGGGCTTGCTTGAGGGACAACGAAACACATCCCGGGGATGTTTTAATATTCATGAAATACCTACCTACTCGACTAGATGAAGCGCTTCGCTTCCCGACTACACTACATATCCAACAGAGTCTATTTTCTTAGTGGTGCACAGGGATGAGGACACGGATAAGGAGGGTTAGAGAGGGGCATGTGCAACAGAGATGAGGACAATTTACTGAAGCGAGGGCGGACACCTCCACCTCTTCCGCCCGGACGTGGAGTATTGCGCATTATTTCACCATCACACGTGTTGACTCCGAGCAATGTACTTCTTGCAGTTAGATCCCCAAAAAAAGAAGTCTGCCGAGGGAAAACTGCAGAGGAAAATTACGTTCGAGTATGCGATATTAGACGGTGCACGATGCCGGAAAATTGTGTTTGTGTGTCCTTATAAAAATGGAAATAAAAACTTTCGGTGAGCTGTATAGTGTGTACATGGGAGTCTTTTAAACTTTTTGCTTGTCGTCATGCCGAGCTTTAAAGCGCGCACGCTTTGTTTCGAATTGAAAGTCAACTGGTGTTCACATGCTTCCGGGCGATGGCACAAAAAGTATTGCATCCTGAAATTTCAGTGATATGCATAAGTAAAACGGCAATAGCTCAAGGGACAGTGGAAGTCTTTATACATGCAATTTTTCTAGCGCTGTAATACAAGCTTGATCTTTGGCGAATTGGATAACGGACTAGTTGCGGTGCAGGGATGTGCAAGATGTTCCAGCTGGAATTACCAACGCCCCTTTCGGCCAGGACGCCCTTGGAGCGTGGTGGCGCCCCATCGAACACCTTCTGACAAGCGCTCTGCGTCTTAGCTGGCAGTTCATGGCCGTTTCTGCCCTTCGACCGGTTTCCGGTATCTCTTCTATGAAGTCCCTACTGCTAATAAAGCCGATAAAAACAGTCTCCCTGTTTTTTTTTATCGCCTGTTATATCTCTGCCTGTTTGCGTAGTTGCCACGTCCATTGCTGGGTGCCCCTACGAAAAGCCTGGTGACTCTATCAGGAGTACAGTGATTCCGCTTATTGTCTAGGAAGCCGAATTGAGGCCCGTTGATGAAGAGTTTCGATCCTTCTCTAGGAAGCCGAGTTGAGAAGCTTTGATAAATCTTCAAGTTATTTGGAGCTAAATGTGGAGAAGAGCTGAAAATCTAATATGAAATTGAAATCAAGTCGCGTTTGCTTGAAAGGGTTTGGACCCTCAGTAGAATAGCAATGGGGTGTTCCACGGATTTTGGGAGAGAATGAATTCAAATACTAGAGCCTTCGTAGAGCTCACTTGTTTTTTATTTGATTTTTTGCGTTCATTTAGGCCCCGAAAAAAAAAAGAAAATTTCGGGTGACGTCACGCGCTTACCGGTATCAGAGTGCGTAACAGATGGCGCCAAATGACGCGGTACAATTTCTCGCTAGATATCGTACGGAATCGGGAACGCGGTGAATTCCGAACATCCCAGCCTGTCAGCCTGTCAACCTGACAAACAGCTTATCCCAAGAAAAAATAAAAGTGTTACCGTAAGCAAGCATCAGCAGCATCATTCAGCAACACAGCAACACCAGCCACGCTGGGGCTAGAGTTAGCCCGTCACAGATGGTGATAATAAAAATAAAATTTGCGAAAATAAAGGAACTTCTGTGTCAATTTTGGTGTTTTGTGTTCCAATGTGAGTGCAATTTTCTGATTACAATCACGTTGAAATTACTTGAAAAGCATTCGAATATTCCCAATACCCCCCTATCGTGTACCCCTGGAGCAGGAGGTAGAGTTAGAGAGACTGAAGTATTTGCATGCATAAATCAAAAACAAATTCATTTCACCCGAGAGTTTACCGCTAAGGGCCGTTTTGCAGCGGCCTGGCCGAGTTCGCTGTTCTGAAAATAAGTGAGTCATGTATTGAGAGATATAACTACCTACCTATTATTTATTTAAACCGGATAAAGTTCCCTTAGGCCAATATCAACGTGATTTGATCCAAGAAAACCGATTTATCAAGACTCAAACCCTGCTGGGATGCCCACAGAAAAATTCAGGAATGCTACCAGAAGCTCTCTCACTGATCTGCGGCGCTAACCTAGCTAGGTGGCCGTCATGGTTGCTTTCCTCAAAGCCACTCAAAGGACGTTTTTTCAAAATTGTTCTCGCTAGTGCAGTCGTTTCTAATTTAGACAACAAATGTCATGTGATTTGAAGTCTTGAAATGCACGTCAAAATTGACAAAACGTGATTCAGATTCGAAGGCGCCAAAATGTCGGCAAAGTAGGTCACGTTTGGTTTGCCGCATGGTTCACCACGTGACGTCACAGATTATTGAATTTTTTTTTCTTCTAGATAATTAGAGCAAGAATTAACGTGCGTGTTACATGAAAGGCTTAATTAGATAAGAAACAATAGGAATACTAAATAAAAACAATTACTTTTTTTCCAATATAACACCCCATTGTTGTGAATTTGTTCAGGATAAATTCCTTTCCCCTCGTCTGAAACTAATATGGAGTTCTATTACAGCGTTTAACTCAAGCTTATAGATGGTGTATAGTCTCAGAGTGGAAAAGCTCTTCCCTAAGCTTATGGTGTTAACCAGCTACTCGACAAGGCATGTGTTTGGTCAAATTTGTAAAATTGATTGTACGGGCTCTGGTTAGGTGAAGTCCAGTTGTCTAGTATCTATGGGTAGCGTGATAATTATTTCGAAACCTCCCCAGTAGTATAGCTGGGGTATTTCTGGCGCACAAAGGGATCTGCATTACCGACATCTACAGTGGCGCCATATATAGGCAAAGAGTAACGCCATCTAGCGGCGCGCACAGAAGCTAGCATTACCGGCATTTACAGAAACCTGCATTACCGATCGATATTTACAGGAATCTACAGTTACAGAAATCTGCATTACCGGCATATACAGAGATCTACGACATTGACAGTAGCGTCACCTTCCGGTACAGTCACGAACTGCCATTAAGCACAGACACAAACCTACATTACTAACATCTTTTTGCACAGATACGAACTTACATTACTAACATCTGCAATAGGGCCCTTTTGTGACACATACAGAAAGTTGGAACAAGGTTGGAAGATATGTGACCCATGATACACATACTTGGAGTGGAAGTGGAAGCATAAACAAACCTAGAAGTTGTTTAGCGAAGTGTGCAAGTAGAGAGAGAAGAGGGCGACTGAATCAAGTCTCATTACCTGTAATTACAGAGGAGGTAATTACGACGTCGGTAATTAGACCGGTCCTACCGCTCTACAGTACACTCTTTAGGGTACGACGCCGGGTGCTATAGAGACGTGATATGGGTCAGGATCCTGAAACCGAGCTCATTAATTATTGAGGTAATTACTAGAGAGGTAATAACACCCTGAGAGTATGTGCACACCAGTTTTACCGTTGCGAGCTTGAACCCGCGGTTTACCTGGACCCTCGCTTTCCTCCTCCTCCTCCTCTTCATGCCTACCGCTGCAGGTGCAAGCAGAGGCAGTGGTAGGTGAGCGTGCCAACACGCTTTCTCAGTCGAACCTTCGTCGTTTCCATTTGTTCTGCGGTTGAAGGAGCGAGATGGAGCGTACGGGTCGCGTTCCCTCCTCGTGTACATAGCTCCACCGATGCAAGCCTCTAGAGACAATGGCAGGTGCATGTGCCATCGTGTCTTCTCAGTCGAACCTCCTCCGACACCGTTTGCGCTATATTGGTAAGAGCGAGATGAAGCGCTGCCATCCTCTTAACACAGCTCGACCAAGCGCACAGCGGTAGGTCTTCTCCTCTCGCGCTCGGTTCTACCTGCTCTGCACGGCACAAAACCGCCGGATCGTGTTTTATGGCTGCTTCCAATCGAACATGCGAAGGAGTCACAAAGGTAGGTCCTTCGCAAGGTCCTGATGGTCGGAGGTCCTTGCACATATTGGGGGCATGAGCGCTGCATCTGAGAGAGAGAGAGAGAGAGAGAGAGAGAGAGAGAGAGAGAGAGAGAGAGAGAGAGAGAGAGAGAGAGCTATTTCGCTCCCCATCTCTGTCTATCATCCTATGCGCTGGCGGTCCAGCCAAACGCAGGTGTTTATGCATCGGTGAAATCGGTGTACGGTTTCATTTATCGACGCTCACAACATGGGAACGAAGGGATGCACGGCGCTTTAAAAAAATCAATGAGAGGAGGTACCTAATTTTTCCATATGACCGCTACGTCGCAATGTTTTAATCATAGCAAGGAGGGAGAATATGAAATAGATATGGAAGCAGAGGTGAGGCGCACAGCGTTTTAAAAAAATTAGATGAGGTACCTAATTTTTCTGAGATGAGATATCTAATTTTTCTATATGCTCGCTACGTCGGAATGTATTAACCAAAACAAGTCGACATGCTCTGGACAGATGAACCGATACATAGCTAACTGTTGTACTAATCATCATGATGTTTTTGATGGTAGGGGGTAATAGATACCTCGGTACATCATCTAGCTGTGTTTTAACGGTCATTTTTACCTTCGTCACAATTCAAAAATTCAAATATTCAAATCCGGTATTGGTATGATATCCCCTGCCAGAGGGTGGAGGGTAGGGAGCGGCGGGTGGTAAACCGGGATTGTTCGATGAGGTGAGCGAAACTGCAGGTTAGATATAGCTCGTCTATGGATTGTAAACCGGCGAATTAAGGGCTTTTTCTCGCGAGAAGACCTAAGCGCCGCATGTGACAAAGCGCGCTATATCGGCTCCATCCCTGTCTATCATCCCACAGCGACATGGATATATTTGAGGCCTGTTAGATGCATAAGGTGAGGTTTCCGACCGTGGGTCTGCAGGTATAAAGTGCTATTATCATACAAAACCGATAGGTACCTGTTCTTTAAAAAATTCATGCTCTCAAAGCTCGGGGTATATTATAGAATTATGTGCCATCATAGTTTCGAGGAAAATGGTGATATGATGATGGTGTATGGAGATAATTCTACGAGCACTTTGGAAAAACCATTTAGCAACACAACGAGACGGCTTCTATACCACTTTCTAAAGCATGGGGAAGCAGTGCCACTTGAATGAAAACTACGAGTGCACTCGCTTTTTTTTTTATAAACCCAGCTGTGAATGAGCATAATGAGCACCGTTTACCTGGGATCGCATGGTTTAGCTGTAAAGATGTTGTGGGGTATGAGACAGTTCGGCATGCGTTAATTAGCAGTAGCCGTTGAAAAAAACCAGGCAATCATTTTTTCAAGAGTTTTATTCAAAAATTAATACATGTCTTCAGTCGTTCATAATCCGATAATACATCGTCGTAGTGTAGTTCGAGGAACTCTAGCATGCATGAAACTTTTTCATTAGATTTGAAACCAGCCAAAATCTGTTTGAGAACTTTATACATAGAAACGTTCGAGTTCGATACATCGCTCGTTATTTTAAAGGAGCTTGATAATAAATCAGTATAAAATTTTTTAAAATTCATTGATTCTAGAGCCTCTAATCTATAGCTAATGATATCTCTCATTCGTGCAATTTGTTGTAGAAAATTTTCATGCAGATAGACGGTCTGGGCCCTGCTATGTAGATGTCCGATGCCTGCAGATGAACCCAATTTTAGAGTATAGTTCTCGAAAATTTTCATATCACCATTCGGAACGTTCGAAGTTGATGCAGTCGAAGAGGGTAAGAGCTCTATTAATTCACTCCATTCCCGCATGGTGAAAGATATTCGGCTCGAATTTGCATGCGATATGATGATGATTGCTGGTGAGAGTCCTCTGGCGATGCTAAGCCCAACTCGTATCCTTGCAGCTGATCCGTTCAGAGTTGTTTGATATAGTAATTCGGTCTCTTGAACGATGGCTTCGTCATAATACCGTAACATTTTTTCGATAGACTGCCAGGGGCTGAACAAGGTGGGCATCTCTCTTTGTTTGACGTTGGTGCTGGCGATGCTATGGAGATGTTTACGATGCTTATAATGCTAGTTGCTTATCTCGATATGCCGGTGATGATCCTTACGTTGATATGACGATAGAGGTGATGATGCTTGCGATGATATGACGATAGCGAGGGTGATGAATATGATAATATGACGTTGTTTTATGATGAAATAACGTTAGCGGTGATGATGCTTGTGATGATATGGCGATAGCGGTGATGATCCTTACGTTGATATGACGATAGAGATGATGATGCTTGCGATGATATGACGATAACAGTGATGTTGCTTTATGATGATATGGAGTTGCTGGTGATGTTATCACGTTGTTGGTGATGATGGCTACGTTGCTTATGGCGATAGCGCTGATGGAGTTTATGACGGCTGTGATCGGGACGTTTTTGCTCCAGACACCTTATTTCACCGGCTCTCTGACGTTAAGTGTGATCGACGAGGTTGCTGGTTCAAACAACGTCTGCTCTCGCAATCCACCCTCGATCGGGCATGCCCAAATATTTAACGTAAAGCCTCGAACCGGTTTTTTTCAAAACTTTTTCCACCAGATAGATCTCGGGATGTTTAGTTTTCTGTAGTTCTCGTTCGTAAAAACATCCCATGATCGGCGAACCCTTTAGATCTTCAATAAGATATGTAGGTGGATTGCTATTCGGTTTCACTCGTCTGATGCGAAACAGCTCCGTCGTCCAGTTGGGGGTATAACCTTTTTCAAAAAGTACTTTGTATTTACTCAGACGTACCACATCGCCAACTTTGAATTTCGTTTTTCCGACTATTTTCAAATTTGCATATGTATCGCGGAGAACCTGTTTCTCGTTCAACACGTTAACGTCGCACGGTTTTAAACCCGTCGTACGATGCTTTGTATTATTATATTCAGATGTTACTCTAGCCAGAAGACTATCGATCCAATTATAGCTTGCATGTAGGGTGAAGAGTTTGTAGAGTTTTGACTTAATCGTCCGAATCACTCGCTCCACGATCGCAGCTTTGATTATGCTAAATGAGTGGTAGTGATTTATTTTAAACTCTTTCATCAGAGCTTTGAATTTTGAATTGAAAAATTCCGTCCCCTGGTCGCTCTGGATATTCTTAGGTACTCTTCCGTCGGAGTTTTCCAATATATATTTCATCGCACCTGCTACCTCGGCCATAGATTTCGACTTGAGCCCTCGAGTCCATAGATACTTTGAGAAGCAGTCAATCACGACAAGAACATATCTATATCCTCTATTATCTCCGCTATAGTTGCCAAATTCAGCAAGATCTATTTGCCAGAGATCATCTAAACCTTTTATAATTGTTCGACGTCGATTAAATTTTCTAATTGCGGGTTTAAACAGCTCATCAACTATCTGTTTTTTCTCCATCTCGACGTATTTTAAAGACGCTGCTTACGTCAGAGGCTGTTCGAAAGCGTCTGAACAGGTCGATACTTGTTCGGACGTGTCTAAACAAGTCTAAACTTGTTCGAACGTGTCTGAGCAGCACAATACATGCAATGAGGAACATGCCGTTGAGGTGCGCGTAGCGCACACGTGTTCATTCAACACCTGTGGAATGCTTCTACTCGTCCGAGGATGTGAGAGGTCGATTACTAATTAGCATAATTCTCTTATTGAGGATGTCGGCAAGATTCAATATGTTCTTAATTTCTTCATCGGCTAGGCGCTGTGCTTCTCGAACGGTTTCAATTTCACCCTGCAATTCCGTAATAGTTTTAAGCAGCTGGTCAATCACAAATTGCTTCGTTGCACAGTCGGTACTCTTCTCAGGATATTTGATGTTTGACAGGCGGCGGTTTTCCCAATCAATATCACCCTTTTCCGTTAATTTGAAATATTTTCGGCACTGTTGGCGTTGAGCAGCAGAAGCGGATTTTGTTCTTGATATCGTTCGTCCAAACTTGTCTATAGACATTTCTATACTGGCAGCTAATCACTATATAGTATGGGTATATATCATGTATTTGTTTTTCTATTGATGATATCTAATAAAATATTGATCTTCCTAACATGCTCGGCCATCAAAGTGGATGCTTCGCGCATTTCACCAATTTCGCCGCGCATATCTTTATCAAGCTCTCCGATATTATTAAGCACAAATTGTTTTGTAGCACAGTCAGACTCTTCCTCAGGATATTTGACGTTAGTCAGCTTTCGCTCTTCCCAGTCGATAACCCCTCCATTCCCCCCTATTTTAAAGTAGTGCTGATGTTGGACGTGTGTTAGAGCACTGGCTGATGATGCTGCAAAGGATCGGCCAAACTTATCCACGGACATTTTCACGCTATCGCAGTCTGCTGAATCTTAGTATATTATATTAGCTTCTCTCAGTTCTTCCTCGATGAACAATATCTCGTCTGATACTGAGCTGTTTCCTGCCTGACGTGAACCGTGAAGCAGTATCAAGCGGTCTATGAGCTCGTTCGGGTCATTCCAGAATTTATATTCAATAGGTTTTTCAGAATACTGTAAATACTTCATTCCACTTCCTGAAGACGGATTCAGTATAGGTTTAATAACACGCGTGTACTTATAACCCTTGCTTGCTTTAAGACGTCCTGTTGATGAAAAACCGTCTCTAGCAACGTTGGTTAGATGAAGAATCTGACCATATTTTCTCAGATCCATGTTGTTATAAACTGTAGGACGTTTCAAAAATATTAGCTCATATAGCCCAGGAGTTGCTTTAAATCGCTGGCCTTGGATGTGAATATCTGATGTTTTTTCTTCGATATTGATAGGAGTGTTTCCCATAAGGAGTTCTCCTGATACAGCTAACGGTCCATACATTCTGTCATACTCTGCATCTGCAGAGGTGTTCATGAATTCTCTAACTTGTCGCAGTAAGGGCGTTTCTCCAGTGAATGTAAAATCAGATTTGGAAACGGTAAATGAGGGTGCCTCTCCAATTCTAGCTTTATCAGCGGCAGCCACAGCGGCATTATCGTCATCGATAACTTCACGAACATCACCATCTGCACGTTCATCATTATCAGCATCATCACCGGTATAGATCGTGGATAAGGATGGTTGAGGAGTTGAAGCTAGTGAGGAAGTGGATTGCTGGGTTGATAAATTTTTCAAAAATGATGATAGCCGGGTGCTCGTCCGCGGTGTCGATGATACAGGCGGGGCGAAGCGTCTACGAACGTTACGAGCTGATGTCTGAGGTGTTGGTGATAGTGGCAGATGGGTTGGCGACTGGGATGGCTGTGTCGGAGGCGTAGGAGTTGGAAGATGGATATTTTTGCTCATTTTTTCCAGCGGCTCAATTATCGGCTGCATCGCCTTTCTCACGCCTGCATTCATATCGAGATCGCGTGATTTTAACATTAAAAACTTTTGACGCACATTTTTTCTGGCTGCGATTACGCGCTTCTTCAGCTTAATTTCATCGGCAGTCTTCATACTGGTGAAAGATTTATTGGAAACTAACTTGGCGCTCGCCTGCCGCGGCTTATATATACTTTTTGGGATAAATGACATGGGAATAAAACAAACAAATCAGCTATCTCGAATTTATTCTGGAAGTAAATTGATCAACCAATTATAAAGTAGCATGCAATTATTTAAAGAACAGATACAGGTTTTCAAGAAATGGTGATTACATGACGGTAATATCTTATCAAATTTTAACATTCTATCATCTCTTGCAACATCCACAATTTTAATACATAATTCATTATCATAACATCTTCCAATAATTTCCTCGATGAAGGCCTTCTTCTGATATCCTTTCACAAAAATAATATCCACGTTGGAAGCCATGCGGTGTACTAAGGAGTAGATTTCTTCATATGGAATATCCCCATCGCTGTATCTGAGCCCGTGATATTTATTCTCCAGATACCTCGCATTTTTCTTGCTCCTCCGGTCTAATGCTGCGAATGGTTTGGGTGGCTTCAGGTGATAGTGTCCGAAATTCTCACTTCCGTATCCTTTAACGTATGTGATTTCCTTTGCAACAAATTCCGGGATATTGAAGCCCTGTATATCAACGGCGAGGAATTTCATGATAGCGGTGTAGATGTTCGTGCGCAGGATGTATGTGAGCGAATGACGAAAAGAGACGCCGTTGTTTATGCTTTATTATTGAATTTCTCTAACCGTGCCGAGTAATGGTGAATATTCCACAATTTTCTCATGAATAATTAAAGCATATGCTCTGGTGTTTGCAGGGAAATTAACTTCTGATTCAAACGAGAGTTTCACATCCACAGCAGACGACTGGATTGCGTCAGCTTGTTTCGTGCTATCGATTATGAAGATTGCATTATTCGTAAACGATGTGAAGGATAGAATCGGGTCTGCGATCATTTTCCCGGTGAAATTTCTAGCAAAGTCGGTATAGCTCTGATACGCCTCAGCAAATTTCGAATTAGCAAAGTCGAAATTCTGATTTTCAAATGGGTAGCGAACGCTGTTTAGCAGAAGATGCACGTTGCGTATCCCAATGTTATCAAATATTGCAGCACTCTGGTCGGCACTTTCCCGGCGATTGGTTTGATATCCTGCAATGACTCCGACCACTTTCTCCACTCTTAATGCAGTCTTCAGAGACCAATTTTCCTTATTGGTGGTTCTTAACGCAGGCAATTCGTGCAATTCATAGACTCTGTAGGGGATTTTGAAAGTCGTACCATCACCGATGCTTTTCAGCAATTCCAGCTTGATCTCATCACTGGGATATACGTGTAGCACTTTGAGAGCGATTTTCTGAATTTCGATGGTTGCTCGACTCGTCCCGGTACTTGTATAGCAGTCGGTATCCGAGCGATGTCTCACAAGCCGAATTTTATGTCTACCCATCAGAACTCGTGGATAATCGTTGAAGAGGTTGAAAATGAACCAAAGAGGGATTCTCAAGCAAAATCTCCGGTTGATTCGGTTGAACGTTACGCATCCGGCACCGTTTGGATACCATCCAGACGCTGCTAGTGCCTCGGTCTCTCCCTTACCGTAGCATGCTAATGCTCGCATGCTAGTTGCGATCCCCGGGTCACGCACCACCTCCAGCTCATGGCCGTTTAATTCATATGAGATCCTATCAAATAGGAACATACCACAATTATTTGACAGAACACATACACCTCCAGCCCCTCCAACCTCCTCACCCGTCGGTGCAAACACGCATTCGAGTGAGAGATATGCTTCACGAAAGTCTATGAGCGCATCTTGTTGATTTATGGCGATTTCGATTTCGTCATTATGGGCAAAAGCACTTGTTTGTGGCTGGTATGTATGCCCTTCTTCCCGCCATATGCTCTCATCCAAGATTGGGTCGTTGAAAATATTTAGCTTGCTTGCTATCGCGGACATTATAGCCTAAAGATCGAAGTCTCAGAATTCGATCGAGTGTTACCTTCGGAGCGTTCACTCTAACTGGTTTGGACGGCTGTGTGATCGTGCTTTTATAGCAGCAATCAAATACTAAGCCCATCTTTTTTTAGTACTAGTCGAATTACAATTTCCTCTCCTCTCAAATTCACAAGGTTCGAATTTTGGTCGATGATTCTCAGCGAAATATTATTAATATAATGCTGATTACTCAGCGGGAGATAGATGGGATTAGATGGTTCGATGTTTATTGAAAACCCCGGATCAACCGTTGGAGAAAACTCATAGATCGTGTGCGACGGGCTGCTGCTATAATATGAACCACTTATTATATTACACTCAACTCGAATGGTCGCGATGGACGTAATATTCACCGTTATGTCCGAAAAATGAGCTTTATATGCAGGAAGGACTTTTTTTGAAAATCCCAATAATGACCCGATACTATCCTCTTGCTCAAAATCGATTTCGAATTTAGATTTCACTTCACACTTTAGCGTATTGTTGTTAGGCTTGAGTGTAAAAGATTCGGCGCTCCCTAGGGAGTTCTGAATAAATCTCTCGATATCAGAAATTTCGTATGAACCAGTTGGAAGCGATATGTTTTTGTAATCAGTATGGCTAGGTGGTTTATAATAAAACCTATTATTTACACCCTCTTGAACGTTAGGGATGCTGTTGAAGGTGTATAAACCAATCAGTGCTAGCGAGTATTCGTATCTGGAGTCGAGCTCGATCACCGGATGAAAGTCCGCACTCAGCTGGGACGATGAACCTTTCAGCGTGAAGGTTTTAGACATGACTGAGAACACCTGCTTCAGCGCATGTATTTAACGACTAGGGGTTATGGAGACGAGTGAGAACAATTTATCACATTCACATGTATTTATTGATTAAAAATTCTAAACATAGATGACCACAATTGTAGGTATTGAATTTCTGACATGCATCGTAATTAAAGTAAATTTTACAACCATTTCCGAGATATTTTACCAGCTCCGGCGGCGGTTTCAAGCTTCCAAAGCTATCGAAATAGTGTACGGTGTTCAGACTCTTGCGATAAGCTACCCAATGAGTTCCGACGCCCTCTGACGTATCCAAGTTAACGATGCCTGATTCATGCTTGCGAACGGGATGTGTAATAGCACCTAACTCATCTCGCATGAATACTCCTCGAAAATGTGGAATATTGAATTCCTCAGCATATTTCAATATATCCGCGTCAGTTAATGCTCTCTTGGGCAGCTTCTTTATTAGTTTTTTGTATCGATAGTGCAGAAGATCCCATATCCTGAACGATGCTTTCTTAAATAGATTCCCCGGCCCATGGCTATGGCCTCCATTTGCCTGTTGTGACGTTCACTTTCTTGAAGACGTTTTCGACCGTCTTTAGCTTCTAGAATTGTTTTCGTGATCGCAGCAGCACCTCCGCCTAAAGCTCCGACAGCTGATAATGCTGCGAATATAGGTATCAGCGGTAGGAATCCCCCGCTTTTCGGGAGAGGTAATATCCGAGGCGTCCTGATACGCGGCCGTCCTCCGGCTTCTTTAATGATGCGACGAGCTGCATGAAGGGATTTTTCCGAAATATTTCTTAAATCTTCGGAATTCCGGATTCTATGGTGCTGAATGAGTTTTTTCAACGGATCTATGAGAACTTTCCGGAATGCAACCTTCCTTTCCAGCTCGACACCTGTCTTCCTCTGTTTCACCCTTTCCTTCTTTCCCACCAGCTCCGCGGCATCATTCTTTCTCTTCTTCTCGAGATCTAACCGTCTCTTTTGCACACCCATACCCAATTTTCGTTTGACCTTCATGATGTTAGTGGTAAACCATGCGGCGGTCCTCTCTCCAATCGGAACGTCTTTCGACTTCACTATCTCCCAAGCTCGATTCTCTAGAATTTTATCGGATAAATGTCGATCAGACAGCTTTTTCGAAATCGAATATGATATGTCGTGGGATCTAGCAGCCTGATCTAATCGGTTCACACCAGGATCCCCGCGTTTCAACCGCTTATGCAGCTTGGTACCGGGGCCTAGATATTGATAGCCCGGAACGTGGAGTTCGAACGGTAGGTTGTTTATTATATTATTAACCAGACCATCACCTTTGAAAGCCTGCATTGGACTGACTGATTTGAATGTGATATAAAGAGTTTATTTATACTCAGCACTTCAGTCTTGATCACGATGCGATTCGAGAAGCACGATTTATCATTACCCGTTATAAATCATGATAATGCCGGATTCGTTAAGAATCGGCGACATGGAGAGCTATTTCCGAGCTCTATTCGAGCGATTTTCTGCGGGCCGAGCCAGTGTGGGAAGACAAACGCTCTCTTGAGCTGCATCCTCGATTCGAACGGTTTACGTTTTCAGAACGTGTATATTTTCTCAAAATCTCTTTTCCAGCCGAAATATATGATGCTGGGCAAAGTTTTGGAGGGGATCGAGGGATTGGGATATTTTCCGTGTAGTGATAATACGTCGATAATCGATCCTTCTGAAGCTTTGGATAATTCTCTGATGATTTTCGACGACGTTGCCTGTGACAAGCAGGATAAAATCAGAGCATACTTTGCAATGGGCCGCCATAAGAATGTGGACTCCTTCTATCTATCCCAATCTTATGGGCGCATAGGAAAACATCTTGTACGTGATAATACAAACTTTCTCGTATTATTCAGACAGGATGAAATGAATCTTCGACATGTATATGATGATCATGTGAATTCTGACATGACATTTGTTAAGTTCAAGGATATGTGTAGGGAGTGTTGGCGAGGGAAGTTTGGATTCGTGGTGATTTCCAAAGACGATGAAATAGGTTCAGGACGCTACCGCTGCGGGTTCGATGTAAACATAATGCTGGATTAATTTACGAAAAATAAAGCATAATAAATGAGAAAATTCTGATTTTTATTTAAAATTAACATACCAAAAATTTAATAGCCTATCTAACACGGTTCTCTCTCAAACCTCTGCTTCCATATCTATTTCATATTCTCCCTCCTTGCTATGATTAAAATGCTGTGACGTAGCGAGCAAATAGAAAAATTAGGTACCTCATCTCAGAAAAATTAGGTACCTCATCTAATTTTTTTAAAACGTTGTGCGCCTCTCTGTAGGTAAGTAAGAGCTATCTATTTCATATTCTCCCTCCTTGCTATGATTAAAACATTGCGACGTAGCGGTCATATAGAAAAATTAGGTATCTCCTCTCAATGTTTTTTTTTTTTAAAGCGTCGTGCATCCCTTCGTTCCCATGTTGTGAGCGTCGATAAATGAAACCGTACACCGAAGCGCGAGCAAATAGAAAAATTAGGTACCTCATCTCAGAAAAATTAGGTAGCTCATCTAATTTTTTTAAAACGTTGTGCGCCTCTCTGTAGGTAAGTAAGAGCACAGCAGACGGTTCTCTCTCAAACCTCTGCGTTTGGCCGGGCCACCACTGCATAGGATGATAGACAGAGATGTGGGAGCGAAATAGCTCTCTCTCTTCTCTCTCTCTCTCTCTCTCTCTCTCTCTCTCTCTCTCTCTCTCTCTCTCTCTCTCTCTCAGATGCAGCGCTCATGCCCCCAATATGTGCAAGGACCTCCGACCATCAGGACCTTGCGAAGGACCTACCTTTGTGACTCCTTCGCATGTTCGATTGGAAGCAGCCATAAAACACGATCCGGCGGTTTTGTGCCGTGCAGAGCAGGTAGAACCGAGCGCGAGAGGAGAAGACCTACCGCTGTGCGCTTGGTCGAGCTGTGTTAAGAGGATGGCAGCGCTTCATCTCGCTCTTACCAATATAGCGCAAACGGTGTCGGAGGAGGTTCGACTGAGAAGACACGATGGCACATGCACCTGCCATTGTCTCTAGAGGCTTGCATCGGTGGAGCTATGTACACGAGGAGGGAACGCGACCCGTACGCTCCATCTCGCTCCTTCAACCGCAGAACAAATGGAAACGACGAAGGTTCGACTGAGAAAGCGTGTTGGCACGCTCACCTACCACTGCCTCTGCTTGCACCTGCAGCGGTAGGCATGAAGAGGAGGAGGAGGAGGAAAGCGAGGGTCCAGGTAAACCGCGGGTTCAAGCTCGCAACGGTAAAACTGGTGTGCACATACTCTCAGGGTGTTATTACCTCTCTAGTAATTACCTCAATAATTAATGAGCTCGGTTTCAGGATCCTGACCCATATCACGTCTCTATAGCACCCGGCGTCGTACCCTAAAGAGTGTACTGTAGAGCGGTAGGACCGGTCTAATTACCGACGTCGTAATTACCTCCTCTGTAATTACAGGTAATGAGACTTGATTCAGTCGCCCTCTTCTCTCTCTACTTGTGCAATAGAAAAATCTAGAATAAGGAGATCTTTGAAAAAATCTCTCATTTCACTGAATACAACCCTGATTATCACCGACCGAGCACATACAGAAACTTGGAATGCGGTTTGAGGATATGTTTTTGTAATTATGTAAGAATGTAGAAAAGTCTAGAAAATTCTCAATTAATACATGAGGGTATGTTACCCCCAATATACATACTTGGAAGTGAAGTTGTAACATAAACAAACCTGGAAGTTGTTGAGCGAATCGGGCAATGGAAAAAATTATGCAAGAATGTAGAAAAATCTAGAAAATTCTCAATTCATACATGAGGGTATGTTAGCCGCAATACACACGCTTGAAATTAAAGTGGTAGCAAAAACAAACTTAGAAGAGTTTGCAGTTTGAAGGTATGTGACTTGGAACTGAAATTGTACTTAGCATGAACAAACCTAGAAGTTGGTTAGCGAATCGTGAAGTAGAAAAATCTAAAAAAAGATCTGTGAGAAGACCCTTTCTGTCACTAATGCAATAAATTTAACATAATAATCAAGGTTTAATAAGAAAGATGAAGGAAAATAGCCCTACCTACTTTAAAATTTCAAATAGCAACCTTGTGATACATTAGACTGAAGGTAATAAAATTCTGTTCCTGTAAAAAATAATTAGGCATTTCCATTGACGTCACAGCAGTGTTACCAACTGTCCAGAATCGCCCGCCAAATTTGAACCAAATAATGTTCGAGGACAACTGAACTGCAGGGCGCTTATGGAGTTCCAGTATCTGCATTTTTTCCCTCGGTTACCTTTTTGAGTTTGAGTTTGAAACTTTTGTATCAGGTTCAAAGCAATGTCCTTAATGCGCCTGCAAAATAAGTTCTCGTGGAGAAATGTGTTTTTTGTGAAAAAGCAAGCCAAACATGTTAGGTTATCTGCACAGAGTAGTGGTGAAAATTCATATTTTCCGACGAAATTGGGCCTGGACTTTGCCACCAAACTTCACCTGAATGTTGGGGGTTCACATTTCTGGCATTGCTGGAGTGGTATGACTTGTGAGGGGCTAGGTATGTACCTCTTCGGTTTGTGCTTCCCAATCACCCAGATATTTAAGGCCCAGCTTTTACTGCTGGATTAAAGAAACAAACAATAGTTTTAGTTTATATTTTATATTTTGAAAGTGCAGGAATGTCTTCACTTCGGTTGTAGAATATGGACAGAGGCAAAACATGGAAGTTCAACTCGAACAGCTGTTCGGCCACCGAAGATGTCTTCGGTCACCGGAGCCCTCTTTGACAGAAATTTTACACCTGATTTAACGATGTTGAATTTTCAACTACAACTTGATTGTGTCAAGATGCTTTTCTTGAAAATACAAATATCTATTGTTCTATTGAGGATTCAAGGTTCCAAATTGTGGTCGACGTAGCAATTCCTCAGTCCGTAGATTTTCCCATTTTTAGATTGCCGAAGGCCACAATTTTTGACACAGGTACTTCCTGAAACTAGAGGGCTTAGCAATAGATAAATTTCTGCAAACATCATAACTGTATTACAGCAATTTAGTTATCCATCCTTATCGTTATCGGTACAACTTCCGTATATTTTTTCAAGTGTATTCCTTCCTTCCTCTTTTCCATTTCTTGGCGCTTTGGGATACTTTCTGTGATACTTTCTGTGATACTTCGTACTTCCACGAGCCCAGCCAGCGTTTCGAGAAAACCATGAATTTCTCATTTTTTCCTCAAAAAAAAGATTCAACCACTCCAACCCAACTTTCACGTTCATTGAGCCCTCTACATCTCTAGCCATGCTTTCTCCATTGCTTTCACAAGCCTGGATGTTTGAATTCACAATAATTTTCATTTTCTACTTCACTGTAGTTGTAATATTCGCTGTGATATAAGCACATGTGAACCAGATGGGATCGGGTCCGAGCTGGGCTCCAAGTATTTTCTGATGACCAGCCATCAAAGTTGATGGCTTCATCGCGTCAAGACACCATTGCTTAATAAATCCTGAAATTTCTTCTTATAAGCAGGATTTGAGGTAAAATTGTGGTCTTTGAGTCGCATTTCTTGGCACTTTGAGATACTTCCTCAGATGCTCTTTCCTTCCAAGAATCCAGTTTTCCGAAAAAGCCACGGATTTCTTTCTTTTTTTTGACAAAAAAGATTTAAGCACTTCACCAAACTTTTTTGTTTATTGAGCTTTCTAGGTCAATGCACTTCCAAATGTCGGTATTGATCGAGACTATAAAGTTTTGTGAATAATTATCACGCACAAACTTGCTTCCTAAGTAATCCAAAATCTCAAAAAAGTACTTTTTTTCCAATCATAACAACGCGGGTTGTTCCCGAACACTTTTTTGAGGTTATAAATTCAACTAGGTTGGCAACACTGACGAGCTCGTGACGTGATGTGAAAATGCCTATAAAAGTTTTCTGAACCTCCCCCTAACCCTTTTCTAAAAATTGTCTCAATTGGGAGGCGAACGGGCTGAAGATAAAAATTTGGCATTACGTGTCTTAGATGTCTCCTTCGAAATTAAAATGGACCTGTTTTTGCTGGAAAATCTATTTCTCAGAGATGGGCAGTCAATAGGAAAAAGACTTCCCTTTATTTGAAAATGAAAAAAATCTGAGGAGGGTTTGGGGTGGTTCAGAGTATTCAAAGTATGTTTGACAGGAAGAGAATTTTATGACCTTCATTTTGATGTGTCACAACATAAGTAGGTGGTGCTATTTGAAATTCTAAAGTAGGGTAAGGTGAGAGCGAGGGGTTGAAGAAGAAAATTTGACAATGTGTGTCCTAGATGTCCCCCTCAAAATAAAAATCGACCTGTTTCTGCGTTTTCCAAGAGACAATTTGGCAGCGAGAAATCTGGGGTGGATCCTCTTGAAAAAAATCACCCTTTATAATAATGTGAAAAAAGCTTGGCTTGGGACCTCTTTCAAGCCTTTAAATCCATGGGAATATTTGCCTATTATCCAACAAAGTGGCTATCGCAGAGAACGACGAACCCTTGAATCACACTGTAGGTAATATAATAATACACCTGGATCTGTATAACGCACACAACGAAAGAAAAAGGAGTGAAACAACCAACTTCAAATTTGTAGGTTATAAAAAGGTTATGTTCTGACGTTGGTTCAGTTGGTTGTCAAACGCCAGTGGTCTGTTCGGATGACGCGTGACGCGTGATGCCCCAGGTCCATACTAAATTTGGTCGTTTACCGCTCCCACTAGTTATTAATCCAGTGTACCTATTCCTGCAATGTGAATTTGTCATAGGATTTTCCATAACCCAGCAATATACCGACGAGTCTCAGGAAACGCCAACGACTTTCGTCACTACACTGCTGTACACCAGTACCCAGTACCGCATTCCTGATTTCCTGCCGCCAGAAAAAGCATGTTTTGTTTCGGACCGCGCCTCCACCATCAATCACTTTGACGTTCCGTTAATTATTGCAGAAAAAACACCTCGCGATTCCATAACAATCCGCCAAACAACCGGTTCAATTCCGGGTGCGTCCCGACGCGGGATAAATCGCCCCGTTATCTCGGCAGGCTTCGGTCACGTTCACGCGATTTGGCGAGGCGTGAAACGTGTTAAAGAGCGCGACATTCAAAGCAAGGGGTGTGCTGTGGAATTCGCGTCCCCGCCGGCCCTGCTCCCGCAATCCCCCGTCGCCAGCCGAAAACGTCAAAAAATCACACGCGAATGAAAACTTTAAAAGGGAAACTCCATGGGAGATTGGCGCGCGGTTTGAGGATACAGAAAAGTAATTGGCACAATCAGTGAACGGCACGTCGTGAGCAAACGTAGGTTATAATACCAACTTATCGTGTCTATGTGTGTGTGTACGTAGGTAGGTCTGCAACGAGGTCTACAATCAGCCATCGGCGTCTCCAGGGAATGAGGCAGGCGGTTGTCCTCCTCCGAGGGGTTATATGCATATACTCCGCCACAACAAGCTTCAAAGCCAATAGTCCGAAAACGTGTCCAGGAGGAATACATAATCGAATTAAATATACAGATAAACAGGGACCTCCCAACCAGATACGGACCGGGAAGATAATTGAGGGTCGGTTCGTTGTGTGTATGTGTGCGGTGGTGTTTTGCAGAATTTAATCCCACGTTTTCGGGTTAATGGGTCGTGTCCGTGAAATATTGCGGTCGCACGATGCTCAGCTTGATTGGGAACGAAACTTTTCAGTTTTTAGTGTTGGTTTTTTCTTCAGCGAGATTTTGAAAACTGTACTAATACTAATGTTGGTAGAATTAGGCCGGCCGGCGTCATTTTTGAACTTTGTTGCGCCCTACCCCTGATGTTGGGGCTAATTTGGAGCGAGATACAGCCAGAAGGGCCGTTTCCCGTACTCTATCTCACTAAAGCGAAAGCCGATTCAGTTCATTGTGGTCTTGGAATGAAGGAAAAACATCATTTTTCCAAATCCCGTCATTGGTTCTGTTAAAATAGAAACCCTTGTTGAAAAAGAAACGACGTCATAAATTGGGAAACTCATAGACCAAGAATACCTGCTTCTCAAAGAAATCCACGATATTTGAAGTTGAGGCTTGACGAAATGGCACCAAGACTACATATTTCCATGGTTACCATAGCCAGGGATGAAAAGCTTCGCGAGCTCTTTGGCAAAGAATCTATTATGTCGATGGGTATGACTTGCGAAGGAAACCGTACCTTTTGGCCGTCGGCTCCCATCAATCCTGCCACACTCTGGTCAGTAGCTTTCGTCGCTGCGCATACCTCGCATTTTTTTCACATATCTTCGATGTTTGCTTTTGGTTCAACCCTGTTATACGCGACAGCGCGTCGGAGACTACGTTGAGCTTGCCCTTTTTATCTCCAAGATCCATCTCGAACTAAGCCAGTTTCACATTCTATCTGGCAACTCTGCCGGTTGGGTTGGGATTCAGAGGCCAGTCGAGAGGAGGATCGAATATTAATCAACATTGTATTCGGACCAAGAATTCATTCTGAAGACTCTTTGGTGATTGTGACAAGAGCTCTTGGTGGAAGGATCAAACTGCAACTGCACGTTACGAGAAACGGCGTTCTTACTCATTTGCGAATGCTCATAAGTGAACAATGTTATGGAAACCAGAGCAAAAAACCAGAGCCTTCGTAACGTTGATTACGAGCGTTTTCAGCTGAGCGAGAAAGCTGATTAAAAAATATGCAGTTGTGATCTGGAGAGTCCTTCTCACTTCAGACTTCGTTTATAAAACAAAATATTCATGTGAAGCGAGTAAATTGGCTGCATGAATTTTGTCGCCAAGCAATCGCAGGGGCTGTCTTGGGTGACTGTCCGACAACAAATATCTAGAGAGACAGATTACATGACAACTGAAGCTGTCAACACAGTAAACATCACATGATCGACCCGAGTCGAAAGAACAATCAAGTTTGCTTTAGACGTACCGGGTCGAGTGTCAAGTGATCGATTCTAGCGTTTGCATCGAGTTACCTGCTGCACCGGAAAATTTGCAAGGTAGCGCCTTTGCCCCGCCAGCGCGCTCACTTGATTATGCTTTCGTATGTGTGTGTATGTTTGTGTGTGTGCATGTAAGATCCTCGCTTCTCAAGGATAACTAGATTCGCTTTAAGGTCGGCTTTTCTCTCGTCCCGGCCAGCGCAGCGTCATCCCTCATACACGAGCATATCCCGGCGGCGTTGTCCTCGCCGCCGCCCGTTCTCCCGGCACACAAAGAAGGTTATTGTCAATAAAGATCCAGTGAGCGAGTGCAGTTTGTCTCCGTCGTCGTCCTCGTCTCCCCATATCCAGCGCCTGCTTTGCTCCTTCATTTCAGATTGGCTCGTAACTTGCATGAGGACTTTTGTATTTGTCTTTTTGATTTTGGGAACGTAGGAGCACACATACATACGAGCACGTCCCGTACATACATACAGCAGGCTTTGAAACGGACGCTGCAGAATCGAAGAGTCCAATTTACTTATACTTGAATTTTGTGTATGATGACGCAATGCGAGCTGCAGAAGATGGGTCAGCGGAAATTAGATGAGGGAATGGAAAAGTCTCGAGAAAAGTAATCATGTTTGTGCTAAAATGGCTTGTAATAGGTAGGCAGGTACAAAGTGAGACGTCTCCCGTGTCGTTCTTGTGCGATTGGAATGGAAGCAACGGGAACTTTGAGTTATTTTCCTCCGAAACTTGAGAGCTCGTTGTATTTGAAACTTGTCAGCGCAGTGACATGAGTCGTAAGTATAAGTAGCTACCTTTAACGTGGGCATATGGAGGCAAGTTTATATAAAGGAATGCTGGAGTACTGGATAGGTTAAATCGAGGGTTGAATACATAGGGTGAGTCACGAATGATTACGAAAGCGAGTTCTAATTGACAATTTGACAGCCGTTTAATGCGCGTCAACCGGAAGCGTATGCTAACCACTGCCGAACCCTAACAGCTCAGGTAAAATTGGAAAAGTCTATCGATTCAGTTCTAGGTGAAGATGAAGACCTGTAGAAGTGAAGTGATATTTATGGTCAATTAAACAGGTGACCAATTGAACTGGTCCACCCAAAAATTTCACGCTACTTCAAGATCGAAAATCTCGTCGAAAAACCGACCGATTTCAAAGAATATGGTCATAAAGGATAGGTTATTCCTTTGACTACAAATACCATGCTTTGTCACGTGAACCTTGACGTTGTTTGCCGTCTACAGGGTGACAACAAAATCAGTGTCAAAATGGCCAATTTTGAACGGTGCACAACTTTTCGAAAAAAAATCGTGGATTCTTTCCCAATGAATTTTTGAAAATCCTATTACAATATCTCGAGAAGGTTCTTGATTCATCCCCCCCATCTGAGTTTTCAAGGGAGTTATGTCAATTTTTGACAAATTCAAGTTTTATGATGCCAGTTCTTCCCAATACAAGGTCATGTTCTTGGCTCAAATGTGATAAAAGTGCATAACTTTGCTCTACAAAGTAACCTCCAATCGAAGTTGATCCCACTGACCATCAAGAACGCTATTCCCTGTGAACGTCTGCAACCCCCTTTGCAGTTGGTTCCAAACGAGACACGTTCTAGTGATACCTTGCATCCTCATTATCACAGGGCTGTTCAAGTGAACCATTAGTACCAATTCATTGCATATTAAGTCCCCTTTAGATCATTATAGCGTGGTTCAAAACACCCATGATCACAATTTTGACATAGATTGTTCAATTGAACTATTTAATGGATGAATTCCATAACTAGAAGTTTCTATCGCGGTTACCAAGTCACGCGGTAATTTTGTTCCAAAACGTGCATCATGTAAAATTCAATTTCGAAAGCTCGCATTGTCGGAGGAAAAATGATATCATGACTAAAATACGGCTCCGATTTCAGTTTTCTCCGTTTTGTTCGATAGAAAAAACTATTTTCATGCCTTGGAATGAATAAAGAACCAAATTAAAGCTACATTCTGATCGTGGCCGCATTTTTCCTGTGAAATAGCACGTTTCATCAAGTCAAGCTTTGACATGATACATCTCAAGAAACAAAATAACTCTGTGACTTTGTAAAAACGGGAAAAGAAATCAGAAAATGATATCTGTGTGTGAAATAGTCCAAACTAACTGTCCAAATCTAAATCATGGTTGGCAATACATTGGACACTGAAAGAACTGGAGCTACAAAACATCAAATTTGAGGGTAGAAAAATAATGTTTTTTTTTCTGATGAAACCGATTTAAACACGTCGTTATCAAAATTTTATACTTAGTTTTGGAATCAGAAAGTGCGATTCAGTTAGAAATGATACCAAACATGTCAAAAAGCTGTTAGTCACGGTTTACCATAAGACTTTGTTGCACCTCGGCCCCTTCGCAGTTGTCTGGTACGCCACTGGTGCATTACACATCCTGGAAACTTATTCCATTGGACTCCTCGACCTTGAAAATATAAGGGCCAATGAAAAAAGTATAAAAAAATGAACGATTTCAAAAATGGTAACTTCTTGTACCTTCGACCTCCAACAGAAAAAATGCCAAGCCTCGTACAGATGAGGACTTTTAGTATGTTGTTCCCCATCAAATTCTGAAGGGATCCTCAAATTTTCATATTTTCCTTGATTTATTCCGGGTTAAAACCTGTTTTGCCTGGACTAATAGCCTTCGAACTTTGTGAGTGTAACAACCCTTGACAAAAATGAGAGAAGCGGGGTTATAATGATCTAAAGGGGACTTATTATGCAATGGATTGGTACTGATGGTTCATTTGAACCGCCCTGTGATGATGAGGATGCTAGGTATCAGTAGAACGTGTCCATTTTGGAACAGACTGCAAGGGAGGTTGCAGACGTTCACAGGGGGTAGCGTTCTAGATGGTCAGTGGGATCAAATTCGATTGAGGGTTACTTTGTAGAGGGAAGTTATGCACTTATACCACATTTAATCCAAGAACATGACTTTGGAGAGAACCGGCATCATAAAACGTGACTTTGTCAAAAGTTGATATAACTCCCTTGAAGACTTAGATGGGGGGATGAATTAAGAGCCGTTTCGAGATATTGTAATAAGCTTTTCAGAAATTCGTTCGTAGATCGAAAAATCGTAGATTCTTTCGAAATCTATTTCGAAAGAATCTACGATTTTTTTTCGAAAAGTTGTGTATTGTTGAAATTTGGCAATTTTGACACTGGCTTTGTTGTCACCCTCTACATGATAAACAATGTCAACGTTCATGTGACTCAGCATGGCATTTTGTAGCCCGAAGAATGACTTATCCGGCATGACCACATTCTCTGAAATCGGTTGGTTTTTTTACGAGATTTTCGATCTTGGGGTAGCGTGACATTTTTGGGTGGACCAGTTCAATAGATCACCCTGTTCATATCGACGGAGTAGATTATGTTGTCATTAGATGTGACAGGTGAATGTATGCCTAAAAACGATGTCAATCGGTATCACTCGCACCGTCAATACGCTTAATTAGTGTGACGGCAAAACGTGGGTTTTGTATGAAAACAACGAACACGTAAGTTGGCAACACTTCTTTGTCAAAGTGGCAGCCAATGGAATATTTGCGGATTAATAGATACAACGACCTTCCTGTAGGGTGTTCCGTAACCAAAAAGGCTTTCGAGGGTGGTGGAATAATGCTGGTTAAATATATTTTAAATTTTATTTGACAGCTGCAGTGGAGGAGGTGGGAAGGAATAGGGTAAAAATCAGGAGTGACAGTGAGTGCTGCCAACCTAGCAGAGATTGTTTTCATACAAAACTCAACTTTTGACGTCATCACTAATTGAGCGTATTGGAGGTTTGCTGTTTGCTGGTATGTAAGTAATTGGTATGAATAAGGAATCTGTTAGGAAACTTGGCCAGGCGTTAAATATTTTGAGAATGAAGTGTGAGAAGAAAACCGCAGATTTCATAATAATTGGTGCAACAAGCGGCAAACGCGAGGCACGGTTACCTCTCCTCAACTCTGTACCGTCTCTTTTCACCTTTCACCTATCGCTGCCAAGCTGAGAGGTTGCCTGCAAATCCGTACGCAAAGCGAAATCCGAGCTTTCCAACGAAAATTCAGCCAAGTGACGAGAAATGCTGTTTTGTATTGTTGTTGTCGTTGTTGTTATTGCTGTTCGCTTACATAGGAGCAATACCAAGCGAACTGAGCTGTCAAGCTACGTCACGTGGCTTATCAAATTCGCAGCCCGCTGCATGATTGTTCCTCCACTCCGCAGTCCAAATCACACGGCCCACCTAGCGCCAAATTTCAATTTGAGCAAACATCACAGCCCAACCCGGCATCAGCAAACAATCGCGTGTGCGTGCGAGCAGGCTGTACATTTCCCTCGCTTTTTTTGTTCATTTTTTTTTCTTTTAGCTTTTTTTTTAATAATTCCACCATTCGTACGCATGAAACGCCATCACAATTTATATTTTACGAAACATATAATATTTTATGCCGGAGGAATGATAATGACACAAGGGGGCGCATGAACCGGGCTGCTGGGGAATTTCACGCGAGGAGACGAGACGGTTTTATACTTATATACCTACGTCCCGTTTGCCCTGTTTTTCCGTAACGCGCCACCCGCCACACTTACGTCGTAACAATATTATCATCTACCTGCTCCCCGAGATATACGTAGGTAGGAATATGAGGAAAAATATCTAGATGGCAAGAAGAAACGACTCACGTTTTTTGCGGGTCGTATTGGGGATACTCCTCGGGATCTCGCAGGCGCAGGTTCTTCCGGATGTCGCTGGTCGCGTTGGCGGTCCTGCTGTGGGACAGCGAGCCGGGCAGAAGCATGGCGATTTCTGAAACAAAGCATAATTTCATCAACTCAACTCTTGAATCAGCAAAGCTTTTTGTGACAATAAAAATATCGTAAATTTGAAATCCACTGCTTGGCGCTTCTGTCATCGCCGCTGCTTTTTACTATTGACAAGACTATAAGGGAGAATGTTAAGCTCCAGATCAGGCGTGATCACGCGGTCAATGGGAGGCATGGACGATTTTGCTCCCGCCAGGAGGCGCTGCAGTTGGTTGGGACCTCTAGGGATTTTATCTCGCCTAGGTTGCATAAACAAGCGCGTTGTGTCAAATCGTCAAATCAATAAACGTCAAATATTCAGAAATGTCACCGTGAACATAAATTGGGATTTTTGAGTCGTATCGTTGAATCGTTCATGAGGATGCCGTAGGCTCTTGCGACGAGGGTCAGGACGCGGCCCCAAACTCCGGGTAAGCTCAGTTTGACTACCGAAGAAAAAAATACATTTTTATTCACTTTTATCGTAGACCTGGGCCCGGTATGGTACTCTGGAGAGGTAAATAGATGCTCTGAATAAGCCCTTCCTGCTCCATTCTACCAGACAGATGGAGACAGGAATAATCGAAAAACATTGACATTGCTGAGCTGCATGAAGGGATCTAGATTATGTTGGTTCTATGTTGAAATTTTGAACTTGTTCATTCAAGTTATTATGTTCACAGCGTTGTGCGTAGTATACGAAAATTATACACACAAAATACAGTTCTTTAATCAGTCAGGACAATTCACTTTATTACAATAATTCAAACCATCACTTCACAGAAAGTTTTCCACACTGCTACAAAATTTTGAAGGAAGGGCGACTCTTGTATTGGTGACACCGAAATGTCCTCCTGTTCTCGTATAGTATAGTCTAATTTCTCTCTCCATTATCCATGTGCTAGGATGAAGCAGGAGTGGCTTATTCAGAGCATCCCTTTGCCTCTTCAGTAGATACCATATGGAGCCCCTCGGGTCTATAGTAGTAAACAAAAATGAATTTTTGCCTTGGGCAGTCAAACTGAACTTACCCGAAGTTAAACGGAGCCCTGCTTAAACATGATAGCTTGAGACCACTGTGGGTTGCATTTATCGTCTCACCGGCCGGGATTTTGTCTCGCACGAACCGCCAGACGGCCCCGCGCTGCTTCGCTCGCATTTGCCCTGCCTTTCAAACGACAAGCACCCGGTACCGGTGACACTAACACCATGCGAGTCATGCGACGACAATAAACAATAAAGATAGGTTAGGTTATACTCTGACAAGCAATGACAACTGCAAGCTTGACCTTGGACTTGACGTTGACATGACGTTGACATTTGGTCCCAAGCCTATGTCGCGCCCTCTGGAATGCGTTTGCGAGAATGCCTCCCATTAGTCTCATCCAGGTAGCCGGGGCCTGGTTCAATCCAAAAGGGAGACGGGTGAACTCAAATAGTCCCCGCTGTGGAACGGTGAAAGCAGTTATGGGGATTGCTTCCTTTGCCAATGGCACCTGCCCATAGGCCGATTTTACGTCTATCGAGGATAGATATTTCACGTCGCGAAGTTTATCCAAGATGGCGGATACGTTTGGCATGGGCGTCGGGTCTAGTGAATTTATTAACCTTGCGGTGATCCACACAAAAACGGAAAGTTCCATCCTTCGTCGGGATTAACACAACAGGCGACGACCACGGACTATCGAAAGGCCTGACCACCCCCTTGACCACGTGTTAATGAAGGTTGGGAACTGAAAAGTAGGGTTTCACGAGACCGGCCTTGGTCTTGGTCTTGGTCTTGGTCTTGGTCTCGAATTCAAGACCAAGACCAAGACCAAGACCATCATTTTATTGTCGAGACCAAGACCAAGACTTGGCCCCCAAGACCAAGACCAAGACCAAGACTTTTCAAGTCTTGGTCTCGAGTCTCGACTTTTTTTCCGTATTTTGACTAATTCAAAGAAAAAAAATCTAGCTAGATGCGAGCAACAGTATATACCATATTATGCAAGTCTGTGGTCAGGTTCATTTTTAGGAATGTTAAATATTATGTGATTGACTTAAGAACACTGCCTCGATTAGAACTTTTACTTTTATTATTAGTTATTGCATGAAGGTATGGAAATATAACATTTAATATATTATAATGTGTATAGTTGTGACAAAGTGCTTGATTTATGGTACCTACTAATACGGGATACTATTCCATTTGGCAGGCAACACATACCTACCCCAGGCCCTGAAGTGAAGTCATAAAAGTAAAATCTAACAAATTAGTAGGACGTATTGAATAACCAGCCCAAATAAAAATACATCGTTTTCTATATGTATACCTACCCACAATTACAACCTGGCATAGCCTCTTTGCTTTTCTCTGTTTCCCATATAGTAGGTACTTGCGGGGGTTTTCAAAACTACTTTGTTTGAGGGTGTTTCTTAAAAATACAAAGAATCCAAAGTTTATGTATTGTGTTTTATTTAAAGAACAAACAAAAATTTTCTAATTCCATCTTAATCTTCGCTTGGAGACGCTTGGAGTTCTAGTTAAAATTCGTTCAAGGCATTGTAGCTTTGGAAATTGTTGATAAAAAATAATAATTTAGTTTGATAGGGTTCGTAATAGTCGAGGCAATAGTTTTTTAAATTATTGTTCTTGTTGTTGTATTTTTATTTTGGACTTGGGGATTGGGGAATCGAGACTCGAGACCAAGACCAAGACCTCCACGTCAAGACCAAGACTCTTGCTGTCAAGACCAAGACCAAGACCAAGACCAAGACCAGATTTTCAGACATTTTCGAGACCAAGACCAAGACCAAGCGGGTCTTGGTCTTGGTCTTGGTCTCGTGAAACCCTACTGAAAAGCATGTTGAGTTCTGATTTTCTGAATCATTTGTTGGATTCTGACAATATTCTTGGTAGAAAATGTATGCAATCGGTGTTGAAAATCTGAGTGAGTATGTCATTTTTTTCGTAGGACCCCATATATTGGACGTCGCAGATTTTCCGCCCGCTACGTAAAGCTATGTACACGGTTCACCATAGAATGTAGGTTGTAGGTACTGTGATAGTACCCCCTTTCCCTAATTAGACGTGATACAACCCTTGTTGTGTGTATTTTTGTGCCATAGTTTCATTACGCTTTTACTTTAATGAGTCAAATAAAATCCCAAGTCCCTCTTGATTCTCAGATCATTTTAGTTCCCTAGGTTCTATAGGAAGAGGACGATTCAAATAAATCTTGCTAATAAACAAAGTCTTTGAATCCACACCTCCTTTATTACGAATCAATCAATAATCGCCAATCTAATTTATGCAACATTTATTATTTTATTTAAATTAATTGTTAATTTCAGTCTCAAATCGTGCGGACTGACTGCAGCTGACAATAAGGAATTTTTCTAGTTAATTAACAATCAGTTCTGAGATTAAAAAAGAATCCAAATTGCCTATTGAAACCCGCGCATGATCAATTCCACTCTCTAAATTAATTTCCGTTTCCGTATTCCTACTGATTTGAAAAGATAAAGATAGATAGCTAAATTTCATAACACACTTGACTTTTGATTCCTTGCATAGTTAGTTAACACCTGATTGATTTTAATCAATCCTCAAAATAATTTCAATCAACCCCTTTTGTCGTCTAGCTCATATTTATTTGTACAAAGAGAGATATCAATCATTTCACTTCGAGAGAGAATATTCTTATCAACCCATTGAGTATGGTCTCTGTCTTTCGAAATTTCAGTCATTATTTTCAATTACCGATCAAATAATTTACACAAAATATTGTAAAATTTGAGGTCTGCTCTTTGTGGAGGCATTTTGTAGAAATAAAGTTGGATAAAGTTTATAAACAAAACAATTACTTTCACCGCTGTGAACAATGATCATCATTTGATTACATGGAAGGTAGACTTGCCTTGGTGCTTTCTTCTCTTGTCACTGATGTACTACAATTGTTAATAACTAGCTTGGCACTCTCGTCAATTGATATTTGACGACAACCAATTTTCTCCTGCCAAACAGATCCGTTTGTGTTGAATGCACTGACTCCACCATCATCTCTTGTACCATTTCTTTCATACCCAATATCGCCCGTAATGCGAATTTATTCAAAAAATTTAATTCTTCTTCAAGATTTTAAGCTGGACGCCACAGTACCTACATCACGTACTACTTGCTTGCATTTGGTGCGGCACAAAAAAATGCTACGATCCGGTTTTTTCTATCAGGCCCCTATGAATGAAAGTCGCGTATTCATGACAATAAATATCATTATTTCTTGTTATCAGTGCCTGTGTGTACTGAGAGTTCTTCCCTCGCCTATAAAAAGGGTGGCAAAGGGTCGGCGACTTTCAACATGTCGCCTCCACCACGTCGCGCATAGCGCATCTCTCTGTGAATAGCTCAGCTATGTCGTGACTTCGGTCGTGACTAGATGAACTGTTTTTTTCTAGCTGGTGGTTAATGGGGGCTCAGATGGTTGAGTCTACAGGCTCTGATATAGAATACTTGTATTGCATCCTACTACAATCTTATCAAGTCTAAGGGACTGTGGTGGGACGCCTTTAAAATTATAAAATAAAGGGGAATTGAATATTTAGGAATAAATTAGAATTACGGGCGGAATTGGAAGATTACGAAATTGCACACGGGGTGAAGTAGAGTCAGGAAGCGCATGCCGGCGCATGGGTTTGGGTGTCAGGGTTTTACACACTTGAGACGGAGGGTGGGAAATAAGAAGCGGTCCGAAAGTAGCGACGGGGGTAGGAGGATTCGCGTGGTAGCAGTCAAGAACGGCAGATATGCGGGAAAAGAAAACTCGTATTTTTCAAGAAGAATAAATCAAGAAAAGTGCTAAAACACTGTAATTAACAGTAGTGCATTGGTGACGAAAAATGGAAACATTTGAGGCAAGTCTGACTTCTATTGTAATCAAATGCTTATTATTGGATGAGGCTTAAGGTAATTGTTTGTTTATAAAATGATAGTAGGTTTTGTTTTGATATTTCGAATAACCATGGGTAGCGTCAACCTGATTTAGTGCCTTGAAGTTGCGGTGAGATTTTAAGTAAATTGTTTTCAGCTACCTTCAAACCACCAGGAAAATGGTGAAAGCTTCAGTGACCATTTCGAAGAGATTAAGCTTCCTACAGAGCATGATTTTGTAGACTCTATTAGCTTGAGACAAGCACTAGCAGTATTTATGCAAATCAAATCTGGGCAAAATCTCGATCACGCGTTATTTTCCTCCATATAATAAAATATTTAACCCTTTCGCACGACAAAGAGTCTATGGGCGTAAGGTTAAGTTTCCCAAAGAGAGAACCCCTTGAGCAATGCCAAGAAAATTCAGTGTCGTTTCGAAAATACTTCAAGATAGAAAGGAACGGAACATCAATTTTGCAGGCTAATAACTAGAGGCTCACCGCGACAATGGAGTATTATACTGAAAAATTTTTTCGATTGAAATGGAAACTAGATTGAAAAATAATTGACCCGTGTTTTTTTATTTAGTCAAAACTCGTATCGTTTGGGCGCAATAAATAAATAACATCAACTAGTTCTGACGTCACAGCGAGTCGCCGCCTATACTGCCTGTGTAAATGACGTCAGAAATAGGCAGAATATAGGAATTTTGTTTATTTATTGCGGCCAAACGATACGATCTATGGCAAAATAAAAAAATACGGGTCAGTTTTTTTTCAATATATTTAGTTTCCGATTCCATCGAAAACAAAATAGTTTTTGAAAAGTAGTTCAAAAGTTGTACTCTATTGTACAACTGATTGCAGATGTGTGTGAAGTTATTCAACCTAGCGTGAAATAAAGCACCTGGATAAGGCTGTAAGTCAAACTACAGCACCAGCTGGATACAAATTCATGGAATGTCAACACTCAAATTTTATGTAAATTATTTGATCAATAATCAAAACAATGGCTATATAATTTCGAAAAACCAAGAAAAAACTCAGTGAACAACAATCTCTCTCTCTAAGTACAATTGAATAGTGAAGATTTCTTTCCGTACAAGTGAAAATGGGCGAGAAGGTAAAAAGGGTTGAAATTAAAATTCGACGAAGGCTTAGTAAATTAAGAAAGGAATTAAAATTCTAGTGCATTAAGAAACGGGTTCGCCAAAGTTCAGAAAATTAGGAAAAATGCAAAACGGAATTGAATTGGAAGGGTTGAATTAATTAGTCGCAGAATTTTCGCGCGTAATTAGGGTGTTTTTTTCTTTCAGAAACCGAATGTAAACTTGAATAATTCCCAACGCAAGCTGATGTCAGCACGTCTGTAAATTATGAAATAAATAATCAAGGTGAACTTAATTAAATTGGCGATGATTGCTTAATTTATGATAAAGTTGAGGTGTAGTGCCTTTGTTAATTTTTCAATATTTATTCAATCCATCCTCTTTCAAAGAACGTGAGGTTATTACTACTATAGTAGGCTTGAGGTATTAGTACGACGGGAATTAGAGGTCGGTGGGAATTTATTTAAATGACTTAGGTAAAGGTAATTAAAATCTACGGCAATGAAAAACATAACGTAGGCTCGACTAGACGTATCACAGTTGATCAATTTAATAGTCGGGAAAGGGGTATCTCACAGTTCCTACTTTCAACTAAATAGTTTCAACCCAGATATCCGATGGGGGAACTCACCCCCATTGGGACTTGTGTTGGTGGAAGGGGGGTCATCCCTTATTGTGACAGTACCATGCATCGATCAAGGTGACCATTCATCTGGACAGCCTCAAACAATCTGTTGTGGGCGACAGAAAACTTTCTGACTAGTATCCAGGAACCTATGTAAATTTTTGTTCGAGACGTCCCTTTGGGTGAGAAATGGAAATTTTGAAAGGAAGATTGGAACAGAACAAGAAATTAAAAAAATAAAAAAATAAAATTCGATATTTCCGGGAGAAACTCGAAGTTTTTTCCGAATCATCTCATTGTAAAAATCGTCAAATTAAGGCCTCATTCCGAGCTTCATCATAGCAGAGTCTGCTATCGATAAGCAGGTTTTAAATTTTCAAGTGGAAAACTGTCGGGAGATCGGAAAAAGAAATTGTTGAAAAATGTTCAAGAACCAGTTATCTCTTGTCGAGCTTCTTGTTGAAAAAATAGTGAAAATCTGTGCACAGGATGGAAAGTTAGAAATTTGTAGTTTATCCAGAATGGAAAAATCGAAAACCGTTGGTTGGATTCAAAAAATTCTTTTCTCAAAAACTAACTCAATCCTTTCTCCAATGAATATTTCATGGGGCTTACCGCATGTCGAAGTTTCTTTTGCGGTTTTTTTTGAAATTACGGAATGTGTAAGTTCCATTTTGAAAAAATCACCACCGAAAAATTGGAACCGCGTCGCATTTGAGAATAGGCCTACACGACGCCCAGTGCAATCCTATTTCGATATCAATTGAAATTTTTTGAGAAACGTCGATCCCCAAGCAAGAAAAAGGATCTGACTAAACTCCTGCATCAAACGCAGGTCGTCCTCGTCAAAACCCAGGTGGGCGGCCGTCTCTGGTGGTAACGGCCAAAAGAAAATTTAAAAACTCGTAACGCCTGACTAGAAAATGGTGGAAAACACGAACTGCAGTCTTAGTTTTGTTCTTATATTGTGTTGCTTCTAGCCAAATTTGGTTCCAATCCATTGGATAGATTGTGAATAATTGAATGACAAACTTTTAAACTTTGACATTTTTTAATTATTGACAAGTAAGAGTTGGAGAGATACTTCGAACTGTTCTGAATACAGCTTTGTTAGAGCTTTCAAACGACATATCGCAAGTCAAGTTCCGTGAGATAAACCATTACAAACTTATGTCATTTTTTTGATAGTGACACTTCGGTTTGACAGATGACAGCCAAAAACTAATCAGCTTATTTCACAGAAAGACCCTGTCTGTATACCAAATTTTAATTTGGTCGGGTTAACGGTTCGGCAGCTATGGTGTCAGAACGGTTTTCCTGCATCATCACACAACTTTCCCTTCCGAGTGAGAGGACGGGTCGAGAAAGTAATTCCGAGTGAGGGGACGGGTTGAGAAAGTAAAAGCCATAAAATCCGGAAATTCGCCAGCGGGAGCAGTCGTTTATCGTTTTTATTTCTACCGGCGAAGGACAGGAGCCACAATCACCTAACAGCAAATCGTGAAACCCCTGGCGGAGCCTACACTCGTGTACTGAGCTTAAATGCACGAAGCTTGCGCCATAACGTTCCCCAGCTAGAAATGTTTTTGGCTCAAGTGACGAAGAACGAAGAGCTCGTAAATTTTAGTAACTATGATATAACTGCTGGCTACTGCAGAGCATCTTCAAAGGGAGGTTGAACCAAGATGTTGCTGAGACAGGACTAATACTACTAACTAACTACTAATCTACTCGGTAAAGTCATCAACGGCGTGGCTGGGACTGAGACTTCTTGAATTGTCCACACTCACCAAACCACGGATAATGACTGATCATTAAAGTCAGTCATAAATTGACAATTATGGAAACATACGACAACTGTCAATCTGGTATCTTCTGACACAATCAGTAGCTAAGCAGATTTTTTATCAGCACCTTCTCTGCTACTCCCTCGGAAGTTGTTGGGGCGTTGCATTCCCCGAGTGTTATGACTGTGAACTGCAATAAGTCCGGGGCGATGAGCAGCAGAAGCCGCTTTTTTGTCGTGAAATTGTTGCGCGTGCTATCTCCGGCGCTGTAGCATTATCAGGATGCTCCCGAACGACAACAATTTGCGGCCATCAATGCGGCACAAGCTTGGCGCACCTCCAGTGTGACAAAACGAGCGGAAGAGGACTTCCACCCCGCGATTATTCCCCGTCCAACCGCAATTTTTCACGACCGCGCCACCGGTTTTTTCCGCACATACTTTACACGACTTACTGTTAACGCCATAAATTAGACATTAAAAAACCGGGATAAAGGTGTAGAGTGCAGCATCCCGCGAAAAAATCGCCTCGATCACGGTAAGCCAAGCTCTCTGCAGTGTGTGTGTGTAGTAGCCGCGTCATTGTTCCGGTCGCGGCCATCTTGATAAATGATCCGCACCGGCTAATCTTGATGTATCGCGTATATAAAAAAAACAGTGTTTTCTTTCTTTGTAAAAATCCCTTTAATGTAGGTACACCCCATCCCTTGCTTCTACTGCATCCCTCATTCTTCCCTTTCCTCTCCTGTATTTGCCATACTGAAGGTATGGGTACTCACCTAAGTACTTCAGTGCGTCGCCATCCAGCATAATGGCACCTACGTTTAATTTATTGCCTCTTACTACACCTATATTTTCTTTAGTCGCCAAAATAAGTGTCTGTGGCTGACAGAAATGCACGACGAAATTATACGAAATTTCACAGCGTGGTTCATGATATTGTGCATGTATCAATTTTCGATCGCCTTTTGGATTAGGTATACTACAGCGCCCCTGTCATATTGGAGACTAATGCAGAATATACTGTGATAGCCCAGATCTTTTCATGATTCTGACAGTTTCATTACTTACTTTCGATATTTGACTAATTGAAAAATACTGTTAGGTTGAAGACCTTTCGCCGTTATGGCTCGTGAAATTCTAGTGGTTGTAGACACTCGAAGTGCCGTCTCGTAGAGATGGTGATGTTCTTTGCAATGGTAGAATCATGATTGTCTGATAACGCTTATAATACCAGAATAAAAATAAGAACACTGGACACAAATTTAGATTTTGCAGGGTTTTAATTCAAACCGGTATGTTCACACTGGAGTTAGTAGTGGTAAGCTAAGTATATCCCTCGGATTATCAGACGGCCAAAGTCGTTCATGGGACAGTCAAAATACTTGATGTCTTTTGGTACCCGTGATGGTTTCTCCCTCCAACCTACCAATCTAGAAAAACTCTTTCAGGAACTCCACCGGTATTCACAGTTAGTGTAGGTGAGTAATGTATGTGTATTGTGTCGTGATGTGTTCGTCCGATCTCCAGCACTTGAGAACTTAAACAAAGGTTCGATAGATCACTTCGTTCGATCTGGAGCGGGCATCTTTCCTCTTTCAGCTAAGTGTCCCTCCGTCCCTAACCAGTTGTCCCTCATCGTTCAAGATTAATGGGCCAGCGTGCTCACCCAAACATGTTTCTCTTTTACCGGAAGACGTAAAAACCTTTTTTTCTCTTCCCAACACCGAAAACGAGCTAGACTTCAGGCGAGTGTTCTAATGTTTTCGTCCGTGATTTGCCCTAAAGCGTGAACGGTACGCGACCGCGAATGCAGGTTGGGTGTCAATACAAGTTGGTTTCCGAGAAAAGCCCTTCTAAACAGTACTGGTTCCGAAAACCCTCAGGTCGCCTTGGACATCAAAGTGTAAGACTCTCCCCTAAAAGACTCTGGATCGTTCCAGATAATCGTCGGGAAGACCTTCTAGTGAGACAGCGTGGATTAAGGTAGCCTTAAGGCTATCGCGGAACAGCAGCGAGGGACTCGCCGTCGGGTAACACACCTGTGAAGAGTTTTCTTGCAAGTGTCAGCAGTCAAGATCAGGATTCGCCTAAACAGAAAAGCGATGAGAATCTATATACGGACAGTTGTGGAAGCGGCATCTGAGAACGCGTCGAGTGTACCTAAGGTGAGTGTTGGAAGTTATAGACCTTCACAAATTCAACCTATCGGGGACCCAAAATAGCGTCTGTGCCTGTGGCATGATACACCTAATATGCTAGGAATACAACTACATGTCACCGAGCCGCCTATCGCACACACAAAAGATTCTGCCTCTACTTCTCATTGTGCAGAACCATCGAGGATCTACTTTTGCTTCCCACTGAGCCGGATTTGATCAGTTTAAGGTGATGGCGCTCGGAGTACGCAACATAATTTAACAAATTCAGTCGGATTATGGTAGTTAAGTCGTTCTGCTCTCCAGTAGCTTTTGAGAGATTAATGAAGAAGATGCTAACAAAAAGAGTCTGTTTTTGCCACTCGTAGTGCCGAGTTATGGCAGTTCAAAGACTTGCTATTCAGATTATACAATGTATTCGTAACTTTCGTGAGAATGTTGGAGAAGTTTCTGACTGAAAGAACCGATTGAAGAACCGTTCGCACCATATCGATATCTATTTTCGTTGAGGCATAATTCTCCTAGTTCTATCATTTTGAAACATGTTCAATATGGAGAACACAAGATGGCGGCGGGTCATCAATTGTCGGAAATTGGATGGATCTTGATGTGGTTCACATTGCCTGCCAATTTCATTCCAAGGATCACTTTGAGAGAAATTCAAAATGGCGGATCAAAGATGGCGGCAAAGTGATAAAAAACCAAAAGTCAACTTGACATCCTGGATATAATTATGTAGATACCGTATGATCAAAAACTTTCCTCCTCTAGGCAGGCTGTGGTCTGGCCAAAATCAGCCTCGTTTGCCTGCCAATGACCAAACCAAAGCCTCTGGTACTCCTCGTTCTGAAGTGAGGAAATTCTATGCTGGTCTATGGCAGTTCAAAGACCGTGCCATTCGAATTCTGCAAAGCGACACAAGACTACGGTTGTTGTTCAGCAATTTTTTTATCAGGAATGGTCCGGTTGAAACACACTTGGCTGACACCAATCAATGTGTCGCAGGCTGTCACCGCAGTGACTAGGCGATGAGTTGGTGGTTGATTGGATAAAAAAAAACTGAACAGTTTTCTGACACCATCCAATAAGTTATCAAGGAGCTCAATTGAAATCATTTGGAAACATTTCCCCAAAAATCCAGTTCAAAGCAAAATGAAATCAGAAATTCATACTGAAGTAGGGTTTGTATCGGTGTCGACTTGAAACAGTGGCCGTGCTCACTTCGTATTGTCATAATAGTGACATAAAGGACTTGGGTAGAAGTTCCTCCCTTGAACATAAAAAGCAGGCACGTGTAGCCAAAGTATCGCCGAATCGTCCAAATCAGCAGACGCTAGGTCATTTCCGCAATGGAAAATATAATGAAGACAGAGGTTTGGCAGGATCAGCAAGGCATAGCTGCGTCACTGACCTGATTTGGGCGATTCGATAAAAGAGGTTCTGAGCTTTGAACATGTAGTCAAAATATGTTTTAACCGGAAATAAATTCGGAAGTTATATAACATTTATTATGTACAATTTTACAATATTAACAAATTATTTTACATTTTCACAATAAACTCAACTAAACAAGCCAAAAAATTTTATCTAAATATCTAAAATTAACTGTGGAAGTTGACGAAATTTGGTCGATCGATGCAGAATTTAACGTGGAATAACATACTAAAATTCCCGAGAATTCCAAGGCTTGGCTTTTTTTCTAGGACCAATAAAAAAGCGCCATCCTTGTAAATTTTCGATTTTTTCTATATAACTTGTAAACTATCACCTGTAGAACACAAAAACCGGCAAAGCAAATGTAGCCCGTTAAATTATCAAGCGATCAGTGTTGGATTCATCACTTATTGGTCAATAGTGTGATCTCCCAACCCACCCCTCTTATAAAAATAAACTTTCCCCAAAGAAGAAGAAGAATCCCCTTTAAAGTTGAAGACTTAGGTTGGCTGTTCGTGTTCGTCTAGTGGTGTTCGTTCGGACTTTAATTGTTACGTAGTTACCCCAAAGTAGTACAGGTAAGTGAAGGCTTGGAAATGAAACACAGAGACTTCAAAATAAACAAAGAACAATTTTATTCCAAAGACAAATATATCAACTCATGTTCAAGAATGCAATATCAATCAATTACAATGCAACCAATTCCATACAACACAATAAATTCAATTCAATTACCCTTCCCACCCACTGTTTGAAATGCAGTGTGTAAGCCACTGATGCAGAGAGAACAAGAGAAAGACGAGAGAGAGTATCGCTCTCGCTAAAACAGATCATATTAGTTCCAGTAACCTAGATTGTTGAGGAACCTGTATAGCGGAAACTAAACGGCAGACCCAAAGTGTGATGCATCGCCGATACATCACTTGGTGCGAAGGGAAAGAAGAGGGAGACAAACGTTTATTAGTAAGTTCTGCGGTGACCTAAATTGACGAGGGATCTAAAAAGGAAATAGCGGCGAGTTTGGCTAAGCACAGGTTCACTTGAACAGGCCCCTGCTGCCGAAAGAAGAAAAGAGAACAGTGTTGCATTCCCGGATGTATTTTAATGGTACATAATAATAATGGCAATGAAAGATCAAGAATGAACATGATCAACATGGTCAATAATATCATCATAAATTATTTACTACAATAAATACCACAACATGACTCGAGGTAAATCAACAATATCAAAAACCAGGTCTTAACAGTTGAAGACGTACATTATTTCATCAGATAACAAAGTAAGGAAGAATATCTTTTTCCACGAGATACACTTCTCTTACAAAACACGACAATAAGAAAAACATCTGTTGTGTGCAGATCTTTATCTCACAGGACTCAGGCATGAATATAGAAGATAGTCGATCAGTGCAATATGTATCATAGTAAACAAAAGTATGAAGAAATCATTAAAGCAATTCAACTCGACTGAGAAGAATACCACAACCATGCCCATCAAGTATGACAGTATACCTTGGAGCTCTCAAAACCACGTCACCTGTTCTACAGGTCAATGCTTTGTTGTCTCGCTAAACCCTGGCTCTCATGGTAGCTCGGTCCCAGTTCATCTGGAAATCTTGTGGCGACATCGTTCTACTCTTTCGTCTCTCTCAAGCATCAACAACAGTGACCCACACGCTACGTGTATCCCCTTTATCCCCTGAACGTGATTATCCCGTTAATTGTTACAATTAATAATGTCTAACTGACAGGAAACAAAGCAACTGAATAAACTTATCTTCGAGCGTTCTGAAGGCACGGCAGCTATACTCTGGAGGTCTCCATCATCGGAATAGACTTGAATCTTCTCTTTTCTATGATCTTGAGCAGGAAATACCCAGTTTTTCTTGGTTCTTCTTTCAGACATCTCCCGATTTTTTTTACACCTTTCAACTTCCTTTATTCCTTGACGACCGCAACTCCCTTTTCAGGTGTATTACCAAAGCTCACCATATTTCACGTTTAATTCTTTATAGGCTAAAGGGCCGGTCGATTTCAATAGTCTCTGAGATACAGCGTCTGCCAGAACGCAGTGAAAATGACACAAAATATATTTCCGGATTTTACGAAACAATTTGCATAGTGTCAGTTCAGGGGCTCTAACATGGACAGAAAATGTGCAGATTCCAGTGTGTTTTACATTTCTAGAAAGCCAATTCAACATTCGGTATAACACTTTTGTCCAGAAGTCGCCAACTTCAAAATGGTATACTTTTTCTCGACCTATGAAATCTATACTTGAAGTCCCGAAGAATCCCCGAAGATAGTTTATTTTCATATCATTTACTTCATTTTCCAAGTATGGAAAAACGATCTGGAGAATATGTGGAGGATTGAATACCAAAAAAATAACATGTTTCAGAATCTTTTTCCTAGTGATGGTTCCTGAGGTTGAAAGACTAAAACGACCTATTTGGAAAAAAGATTGGTAGTTCGGACACTAACTGCTGAATACTGTACGGACCTTGCATTTTAGGTGTAAGATGCCACTTGGCAGACGTGGAAAGTACATAAGTATATTCACTACGTCTACGTCTTCTAAGTGGCATTTTGTATCATTAAATGCAAGGCCCGTACAGTATTAGCAGTTAGTGTCCGGACTACCTACACTGAGAGAAAAGTTTCATTTATAGGTAATAAATACTTGTTTCGTACCAATTTGATAACAAATACTATAACAAAGTATATGTCACCATATGTCGTTTACACCAAATGATTATTTTGAAATCACTTATTCATTATAACCAAGGGGCTTATTATGCCAGTTGTTCATAAGAGTTCATAAGATTCAATAAATATATTATTCCGTATCAAATATTAGTCAAACTTTCCCACAAAATGATTTATTACATCCAAATTGCACATTTTGTTTGTGATTGAGCCGGTTTAATCACTTTAAACAAATACATATTGGCGGACAATCACCTGTTCTTAACCAACAATATACCTGTGTTCACTTCACTCTGGCACCATTTATTCCCCAATAATAACTGTGCATTATTCATAAACAATCGCTAAGTCACCCTCAATGAATTTAATCACTAGAGTATCTTCAGATATTATTATTTATTATTGCCAATGTAATGCGTTGGTGGGGTGAGAGATTTCCACCCGGCGCCATTATTCGTGCATGCTGTCATTTGTGTCGTATCATCCCATGTCATTCATTGTCCAGTATCTCGTTGAAGAAAAGCAAATTTATTTATACAGGGTGACTCAAAAATGTTGGACTATCTTGAAAGTGCGTAATGTAGAGGTGTAGTGGAGTGCTGAAAAGTTGTTGAAAAGATTCCAATGTCTTCCAGTTTTAAAGTTGTGGAGGAACAAAAGTTGGTTCTTCGATCGCTTCTATTTCCGTTGTTTCAAAAGATTTTGGTGAACTGTTTATGGAAAAACAATGAGTGCCAGAAATCAACCTCTAAATCTGTGATGAATTTCTCTTTTGTATAAAGGGTGAGTCATGAATCTTGGAAATTATTATTTTCCAAAAGTGCCTGCAAACAGTCCCATATCCTATGTAGAGCACAATAAAACACAATTCAATTTTATAAAATTCTTTGCTTCTGGTTTCTAATGAAAACTGAATTTTTGTAGTTTATGACTCAACTTGTATAGAAAACAGAATAGTTCATGACTCAACCTGTATAGAAAACAGAAATTCAGTACAGATTCAGAAGTTGATTTTTCGAATCCATTATTTCACTATATGTAATGGAGTCTTTGCTGAAATCTTTTGAAACAACGAAAATAGAAGAAATCGAAAAATCAAATTTTGTACCTCCATAACTTCAAAATTAAAAAGCCTAGAATCTTTAAAACAACTTCCCAGTATTGTACTATACCTGCATATCATGCACCTTCGAGGTGGTCCGACACTTTGAATCACCCTGTATTTATTAAACAAATTATTAGCTATTGATAATGGATTTAATATGTTTTATGATGATTTGGCAGAATCATCTATAGCCAGCAATAATGCATAAAATTACCTATAAAAACTAATTTAGATCATATTATTATTAGCTAATATTCTATCGTTACCACTCAATAATCGAATTGCTTATTATCATTCACGTTTCTTATTGATAAAAAATTATCAAACAGATGTTTTGTAATTATAACCAAATATTAAAAAACAGGAAACAAGGTATTTCAACGCTATCAAAACAATCCGCTTGGTGGATGCAAATAAATATTTATTAAGCCGTATTTAAATAAGGCATTTGTTAACAATAAACGAGTCTGTGTTTTCCATAATAAATATTCGAAATCTTTTCTCTCAGTGTATCTTTTTCTCCAAATAGGTCGTTTTAGTCTTTCAACTTATATAACTCAGGGACCATCACTGGAAAAAACATTCTGAAACATCCAATTTTTTTGGTATTCAATTCTTCACATATTTCCTGGATGGTTTTGCTCTACTTGAAAAATTAGGCAAATGGCATGGTATGAAAATAATCGATGTTTGGGGATTCTTCGGGACTTTAAGTATCGATTTCAAAGGTCGAGGAAAAGTACTATTTTGAAGTTGGCGACTTCTAGACAAAAGTGTGATACCAAATGTTGAATTGGCTTTCCAAAAGTGTGAAACACGTTGAAATCTGCACATTTTCTGTCCGCGTTACAGCCCCTGAACTGACACTATGCAAATTGTTACACTGAGAGAAAAGTCTCATTTATAGGTAATAAATACTTGTTTCGTACCAATTTAATAACAAATACTATAACAAAGTATATGTCACCATATGTCGTTTACATCAAATAATTATTTTAAAATCACTTATTCATTATAACCAAGGGGCTTATTATGCCAGTTGTTCATGCGAGAGTATAAGATTCAATGAATATATTATTCTGTATCAAATATTAGTCAAACTTTCCCACAAAATGATTTATTACATCCAAATTGCACATTTTGTTTGTGATTGAGCCGGTTTAATCACTATAAACAAATACATATTGACGGACAATCACCTGTTCTTAACCAACAATATACCTATGTTCACTTAACTTTGGCACCATTTATTCCCCAATAATAACTGTGCATTATTCACAAACAATCGCTAAGTCACCCTCAATGAATTTAATCACTAGAGTATCTTCAGATATTATTATTTATTATTGCCAATGTAATGCGTTGGTGGGGTGAGAGATTTCCACCCGGCGCCATTATTCGTGCATGGTGTCATTTGTGTCGTATCATCCCATGTCATTCATTGTCCAGTATCTCGTTGAAGAAAAGCAAATTTATTCATTCAGGGTGACTCAAAAATGTCGGACCATCTTGAAAGTGCGTAATGTAAAGGTGTAGTAGAGTGCTGAAAAGTTGTTGAAAAGATTCTAATGTCTTCCAGTTTTAAAGTTGTGGAGGAACAAAAGTTGGTTCTTTGATCGCTTCTTTCTCTTTTGTATAAAGGGTGAGTCATGAATCTTGGGAATTATTTTTTTCCAAAAGTGCCTGCAAACAGTCCCATATCCTATGTAGAGCACAATAAGACACAATTCGCCCCCCAGGGAATTCCAAAGAAATGATTTACCTAGGTGAGTCTAATTTAGGAATGCCATTCAATTCATATGTGATAGGTGTGTGTTCGAGTTTTCTGTCAATGAACGTGTGTCTAAATGCCCAAGGTGGGAGCGGTGGTAGCCGAGTGGTACAGGTAATGGCAAGCCAAACCATTCGCGCTGCCCTGTGTGGGTTCGAATCCTACTTCATCCATGGATATTTTGTGCTGTCCCCGAGGTTGCATGGTAGAGCAGCTTATAGCTGAATGCCGCCTCGTAAAATAAGACAATTAAATTCAATTTTATAAAACTCTTTGCTCCTGGTTTCTTAGGAAAACTGAATTTTTGTAGTTTATGACTCAACCTGTATAGAAAACAGAATAGTTTATGACTCAACCTGTATAGAAAACAGAAATTCAATACAGATTCAGATGTGATTTTTCGAATCCATTATTTCACTATATGTAATGGAGTCTTTGCTAAAATCTTTTGAAACAACGAAAATAGAAGAAATCGAAAAATGAAATTTTGTACCTCCATAACTTCAAAATTAAAAAGCCTAGAATCTTTAAAACAACTTCCCAGTACTGTACTATACCTGCATACCATGCACCTTCAAGGTGGTCCGACACTTTGAATCACCCTGTATTTATTAAACAAATTATTAGCTATTGATAATGGATTTATTTTGTTTTATGATGATTTGGCAGAATCATCTATAGCCAGCAATAATGCATAAAATTACCTATAAAAACTAAATTAGATCATATTATTCATAGCTAATATTCTATTGTTACCACTCAATAATCAAATTGCTTATTATTATTCACGTTTCTTATTGATAAAACATTATCAAACTGATGTTTTGTAATTATAACCAAATATTAAATAACAGGAAACAAGGTATTTCAACGCTATCAAAACAATTCGCTTTGTGGATGCAAATAAATATTTATTAAGCCGTATTTAAATAAGGCATTTGTTAACAATAAACGAGTCTGTGTTTTCCATAATAAATATTCGAAATCTTTTCTCTCAGTGTACGTAAAATCCGGAAATAAATTTTGAGTAATTTTTACTGAGTCTCAGCAGACGCTGTATCTCAGAGACTATTGACCACAAAGTGATGAATTAAGTACTGATCTCTTGAGAATTCAACGGTCTACATTTGCTTCGCTGGTTTCTGTGTTCTAAACGTGATAGTTCACAAGTTATTCAGAAAAAATCGAAAATTTTCAAGGATGGCGCTCTTTTATTGGTTCTAAAAAAAATCCAAGCCATAAAATTCTCAGGAATTTCAGTATGTTATCCTACGTTAAATTCTGCAACGATTCACCAAATTTTGTCAACTTACGAATTCATTTCTGGTTTGGCCAGATTTTTGCTCAATTTGACTGGACTAATGAGGGATCAGTCTTCCTGGTTGTTCATTGAGTTCAGCCGGGGCCCTGTCCCGACGCCGGTTTATGATGGGTATTAATCGCCATGGAGTTCATGTAAGTAGAGTTATGAAATCTGCGAGTGTTATTAGTCGAGTGTCATGTGTACAACATTCCAATAATCATATAATAAACTTATTATCTTAGTAGGATGCCTGCGTTCCCATTTACTTCCTCTACCAATTTTCAGCTGTGCTCAAACAAAAATTAAGAGCAAACCCCTGTTCACGGGTAGTGCTAAGGGCCTGCCCTTGTTATATTCGTGACAGTATATCATTCATCCACTATAGATGGTCCATACCACTGGTTACAATTCAGTACTTTGTTTTCATACTTACTTATCATTCAAAATTTCTCAAAATTTTCCTGCCACCACACAATTATCGTTATCATTATTGTGCAATCCGAGCTTCATGGGGTACCATGTCATCAAGGGCCTGATGAGGTTTCAACTCATGTTGGAATGGTTGCCCTTGCCATCCTATCATGGTGTAGCAATTATGAAAAAAATGCGGTCACAAAGAGCTCGGAATACTTTAATTTCGTTTTTAATGCGCTGAACTCGTGGCATTATGGCGTTTTGATTAAAAATTGAAAACCACGCGTCAGTTACGAAAAATGCTTTAAACGTGTAAGCTCCCAACACCTCTTTTGATCTCGTCTCTCTCTCTTTGATACCCCCTGCCCCAAGCCGCCCGGATTAAACTGAAAAATACATGATACAAGGAAAACAACATTGTCCCATCCCTCTTGAATTACGATGTTGCCGCTGCCGCCGCTGACAAAAAAAACCTTGTTTTCATTTTTAATTTCATCATCGAGTCGACGTCGGCGGGAACGAACGGAAATAGAAATGTGCACGGAAGCGCGCCGCCGTCTGCTTGTCCCGCTTTTTTGCATCGACATGCCGACGTCATCATCATACCATCGACTTCGCCGCCACCGCTTGCCCCATATCGACAAGTCTCCGGCCGTCGCTACGCTAACTAGATTTTCATCATTCGCAGCATCACCGGCAGGTACCCGCCTCGCTATTTTCCCGTGTACGTTTTTTTTTGTTCGCTTCCACATTGTGTTCAGAACTGAAGTTTACAATGTTGCGCCAGGCATGGACGCATCCAGTGAGCTGCTCTGCCGGTGTCTAATTAGTAAAAACAAAAGAGCCACGGGAGCGGCACTAACCGCCGCTCAGTAGCGTAGATAACGGAGTGTTGAGAGGTTATTGAGCAATCTATTGATGATAGGCGCAGCAGCGAGCGGATATATGCCCTGCTGTGCCGCATTTGAAACAGAAACACTTTCCTATCAGCTTTGTGATTTTGGAATCTATACAATAGATAGCTACGGTTGCATTACAAAATTATGGGAGAGCCGAGAGCCCTATGTGCAAAGCTGCCTAAGGTACAAACCTGTTTGATAATCAAGGTGCGTTATAACAACTAGGAAATGAGCTCGGGTTTCACAGCTGTGTGTCCCCTTTTCCCGCCAGCACTCGGTCATTTGTTTTGTGGGTCATCATTTCCACCAGCCATCATCGTTGAAGTTGGACCGTAAATCAAGTTACCTCTGCCCTTTGTCCCGCGTGCTCTCGCAAAGTGCACGCGCGCTAATTTTCCTCTCGCTTTTCCCCTACAATTTCCAGTTTCACTTTTTATATTCACGTAAGCTGAATACACACCATTGCTTATATTCAGGCATCGATCGGAGCGTCTGCAAACTATCTTGAGGGTTAGTTAAAACCCGTTTAACAGTACTTTCCGCCGCCGCAGCGGCAGCTATACCCACTCCCGCGCGAAGCGGTAGCATTCTACGGCTGATTAAAATTGGCATCTGCTTCATTAAATCCGAGTTTTGTAATTCAATCAAGCCACCCTTCGTTATGCAGACTTGTGGAGTCAAACCGCAACATTTGAATGTCAATTAACGTGCAGTAGGCAGGCAGGCGGCGGTGGCGGCGCACAGGTATATAGCGACAGCGAGAACGGTTTTACAGAAATTAGTCCTCGCCAATTATTGGCAGTTGAAGTGATTATCAGACGTCCACAGAATGGGTCGATTCTGTATACAATATGTCGTTCGTGATCTGTTTGCGAAGGGAAATTTATCCGTACTTGAAAGCTCGTTGAGTTGAAAATAGTATAGTGCTGCTCGAGGTGCTTCAGGAAACATCTTATCGGCACTCGATAGAGGAACGTACGGCTCAGGAGAGCCAGTTTGGCGGAATTTGGACGACCGGCATTGTGAAGCAATTGTCTTCACAATAACCCTTGCCTCAGTGGTGATGATTGAAAAATGGAAAAATCACCGATTTTGCGCAGATCACCCTAAACTAACCATCGCCCTAAACTAACCGCTGAGAGAACCAAACGACGGCTGGTTGTTTGTGAAAACCAGACGAGGGATTTTGACGGAGTATTTTTTTAAAAATTTTCGCAAACGAACCGCATTGCAAGTTGACAATAAGAAATTCCTAAAATTTCTGCTGAATTTGAAGGGATTTTTCAAAAATTCATAATTTATCCCAATTTTTTCCAGGGAACTGATATTTTAAATAATTCGTCCCAGATTTTTTAATACGTTTTTGCGGCGAAAACTCGGCTTTTCGGGCAGAATTTCAAGAAATTTGGTGTGAAATGCCGACCAGGGGATTTTGGGAGCCACGTGTCGCCCGGTGCGGGCCATGCGACGGGGCTTTGCTTGAAATTTTGCCAAAAAATGTTGAAAAATCCAAGCACGGGCCGACAAATCTGACAGGAACGTCAATAATTGACGCTCTCAGTTTTGGGAAACTCAACAACACCTCGGAGCATTTGAACAGTGCTTTTGGAACGAAATTGACCAAGTCAGCATGCGAAATTGAACAGTGGTCTCGAGGAGACTTTTGAGCGTCCATCAGACACAAAACACAAAAGCCACCTCTGAATTCGAACGGCATTTCGATCAAATTTCTCAGGCCAGTTCCGGTGTTGACGGGGTAATTTCACCGATACAGGCGAGTTGGGGGAACCAGAAGGCGACTGGGGAAGGTACTCACAGTTTTCACACTAGGGGCCGATTTTTGAAGGCTCCACATTTCGAGGAAGGGGCTTCTCTCGTCCATAACACTTCCCGTGTCGAGTTGCACATCTATGTTGCCGCGACTTGTTTTGTAGAAAATCTGTGTCGATTCCAGGGGACCTTGTGGCTGTACTTCCAGAAAGGATCCATGTTTTGATTGGCATGCTTATTGCGGACCTTTTATTGTCCAATTTTTCAAAATTTATCTCATAATATTTGCTTCATTGCTGGCGCTGCACTTGTGAAATTGGCATATGTCAATTGTCACTGATGTATTATGCCGTTTTTCGTGAGTGCTCCAGCCGAGGCTCTAGCAATTTTTTGCGGGTGCTCTTGATTACGTTGCAATTTGCAATGATGTTGACATTAATGGACGTTTTCGCGAGTAAATGCAATGATGAATGCGGAAATTGCGCCATGTTGTTTCATATTGAACTTTTGTATTTTTTCAACAGATTATATTGAGATTTTAAATAAATACTTAGTCATGATGAACAATCGAAATGCATTTGTCATTCTTGATTGTTGCTGGTCCACTGAGAGGATGTCTTTCACTTTGAGGTTACTTTTTTGTTTGTGAATAAATTGGTCTTGAAATTACAATTACTTCATGTTATAACGGTGCCCATTTTCGCGACTCGCAAAAGTGACATTATTGACAGTCTCTTCTCGTAGTTATATGACATTTCTATCATCATTACCGCAAGATCCGATTGGTATTTTGAACCTATGCCAACATGAAATAGACAGTCTAAATGCATCTGCTAAATTTAGATTTTTGACGTTTCAAAACGCCGCCATATTGAACTGTTGCATTTCTCATCCGATCTGATTGAGATTTCAAACCTACACCCACTTGAGAATGGCGATCAAAATGCGTCTGTCAAATTTGGATTTTTGACGTTTCAGAGGCCGCTATATTGAACTTTCGCATTTTTCAACCGATCTGATTGGGATTTTAAACCTACACCCACTTGAGGTTGGCGATCAAAATACATTGAATAAAATTTCAAGCCTCTACCTACTTGAAGTCGACAATTGAGATGCATCTGTCAAATTTGCCATTTTGACATTTCCAAAGCTGCCATATCGAACTTTTGTATTTTTCAACAGATTCTCAACCAATCTGATTTGGATTTTGAACCTTCACCCACTTGAGGTTGACAAACAAAATGCATCTGTCAAATTTTGATTTTTGGCGTTTCATGAGGCCGCCATATTGAACTTTGGCATTTTTCGTCCGATCTGATTGAGATTTTAAACCTACACCCACTTGAGAATGACGATCAAAATGCATCTGTCAAATTTTGATTTTTGACGTTTCAGAGGCCGCTACATTGAACTTTCGCATTCTTGAACCGATCTGATTGGGCTTTTGAACCTACACCCACTTGAGGTTGGCGATCAAAATACATCTGTCAAATTTTGATTGTTGACGTTTTAGAGACCGATATATTGAACTTTCGCATTTTTCAACCAATCTGATTGGGATTTTAAACCAATACCCACTTGAGGTCGACAATGGAAATGCATCTGTCAAATTTTGATTCTTGACGTTTCAAGAGGCCGCCATAGTGAACTTTTGCATCTTCCAACTTGACCGATTGATATTTCGAGTCTTTAACTACTTGAAGTTGACACTTGAGATGCATCTGTCAAATTTGCCATTTTGACATTTTCAAGGCTGCCATATTGAACTTTTGTATTTTCCAACAGTCTCTCAACCAATTTGATTGAGATTTTGAACCTATACCCACTTGAGGTTGACAATCGAATTGCATCTGTCTGATTGTGATCCTTGAAGTTTCAAGAGGCCGCCATATTGAACTTTTGCATCTTCCAACCGATCTGATTGGGATTTTAAACCCTATACCTACTTGAGTTTGACAATCGAAATGCATTTGTCAAATTTTGATTCTTGACGTTTCAACGGGCCGCCATATTGAACTTTTGCATATTTCAACTTATCGGATTGATATTTCAAGCCTTTGCCTACTTGAAGTCGACAATTGGATGCATCAGTCAAATTTGTCTTCTCGACATTTCCAAGGCTGCCATATTAATCTTCTGTATTTTTCAACAGATTAAATTGAGATTCTAAACAAATACTCAGTCAAGATGGAAAATCGAAATGCATTTGTCAAATTTGACATCTTGGCAGTGTGGAGCGGCCGTATTAAACTCTTGCTTTTTTTCAACAGAATCCATTGGATTTTCGAACCTAGGCTTGGTTCAGATTAACAAATGGAACGTAGCTGTCAAATTTTGAATTTTGCACATATCTTGATTTCATCTCAATTTCTCCATCAAATATTGGGAAAGGCTCCTGAATATCACAAATACACAGTTCTGCCTTTCTTCCTACTACAGTGTCTTCCACGACAGTACCTTCTCCACGGTTTAGGTTTCTATAACGCATAATCGTCGCTTTCATTTTCAAAGCTTCGTCATGTTTCCAGTATTTTCAGTAGTTATTTTCTTCATCTGACCAAAATACTATCGACAAACATGCATAAAATTACTAAACTCGCCAAGGGAAAACCTGACATCTGCCTAAAACAACGGAAAATCAACATCATGTATACAATTCCCTCTCCTCTTGTCCGGTGTCAGTGAAACAAATTTCCTGGCTACTTTTAAACCAATGCTGTTACCCAGGCGACGGCTTGCCGGCGCCGGTGACAGCTAGTCTACCTAAACTAAAGAAGCAAATGGTTAACGAACTTACCCTAGTTATCACTCTGATTCCATCAGATTTCGAAAAAGAATCTCGGCTTCGCGAGAGTCTCTACCTCTCTCCGCGTTCTTCTTTTTTTCAGCAGGGGACTTTACCAGTTCAAAGTGATGCCCTTTGGGCTAAAGAATGCCCCCAAAAGTTCTCGGAGGTTTTTTTCCCAATAACGGTGCCCATAACATACTCAGCGGGCACACAAATTATTGATATTGCCACCCGCTTCTTCATCCCCTATCTAGCACCTGACTCCTACCCCTAGCCTAGTCACTATTTACCGTTTTCATGACAAGATCCTCCCTCTTGTAGCTCAAGCAGAGACAGCGAACAGAACAGTTTTAATGAACAAACTCTAAATTAAGAAGCTTTTTTGTTCAAACTTAAGTGCTGTGCGAAAATGGTGTCACCAAAAACAATTAAAATTGGAGAGTCAACGGACTCGAATTTTACTGACCAATAAATCTGATCCTGTCGCAAATAATACTATCGCAAAATGAAATTGTTGGTTATATTACGACCTAGCTAAATTTAGTTTTCGTCATTAAACCTACAATGCACGCCATACATAAATTATTATTAATAATAACCTGAATGCAGCACATGCAATCGTTTATTTCCATCATTCGCTGTTGCACTGAAATTGCTGAGCCATACCGTAATCTATCATATAACTTAAAAAGGAAGGTGGAGGTACAGCTGACTGCTCCAATCAAATCCTTTTTGTCTCCATTCCAGTGATGTTAAGTTTCCAACAAATTCTGCGACATTTGCCTTTGGCACACTTGCTAGAACCCGGTCTGGGACTTCGTCTGCGATCTTATATTGACACAAATTAACTCGGTATTCCAATTAGTTTATTATTACGGAGTCAAGTCTCGCCTATTTTCCAACACCTTGTCGCAATCGTTCCATCTGCTTGAACTTTAATTCGTCACGGAATTTCCACATCGAATTGCTGTAGTGTATGAAGATTTTTTTTTGGTTCTCGAAATTTGTGCTCAAACGAACTCGCGCTTTTATTAAAATTTTCTCCCGGACTCCGTCAGTTTCCATGCTCATTTTCACTCTTTTCTCCTTTCGCGTGCAATTTTCAATTCACCTTCGGGGATTATTAAACTTCAAATTTTGCTTGCCTTGCTTTTATTTGCCGCACACGGTGTGTACTTTATATACCTACCCGCCGGATTTATCCAATAATAATAATAATTCTGGGAAGTTGCGGAGGATTAAGGCCACAGGGATGGAGTTAATAAGGCGTGGAGAAGTTAATGAAAGTTTTCCAATATCGAGTATCTCTACCTAGTACAGCGTGTGCGGGTAAACTGCGGGATTTAAAGATCAACATTACATCTACAACAGTGAGAGTGCAATTCCAGACTGCGGGAGTGAAGAGGGAAGCGGGAGCTTTTTTAATAACTTGATAGTCTAATAGCTGTATTACACATTACACTATACAATTTCTTGTACAATTTTTCAAACAATCTGACAAAATATTGTCAAAAAACAATAAACTTGATTGTTTAACTGACAGATTGTTCAAGAAATTGTACAAGAAATTGTACAAGAAATTGTGTAGTGTAATACAGCATTAAGATATTTCATCGAGACATTTTGTGGACGTTCCATTCAGTACATTCTTTTATTAGTGTAGATTCTACAAAAGCGGATTTCTTTTCTCCATAACTATCTATTAGGGGCGTTGCATAATCCAAATGCGATGATTGTAGCTGGTCATAGTCTTATTAGGCCAGGCGGTAGGTCATTCTGGATAGAAAAAATTCCGACCAAAGCTTTTATGGTGTCAAACTCTTCGTAAGGTCAGTAGGTATCTACCACTGAGTTTCCGCCCGAAAACGAGTTGTGCTGATTCCTCCACATCTGCCCAAAGGTAAAGGATGTCTTGAAGGTGCAAAAAGACCTGTTGAGCCCCCGTACTTTTTAATTCAATCTGCCTCAATGCAAACGTACAACTCTAACGCAAACATTGGAAGCATTTGTCATCATCTCTGTGCCAGTCTTACTGTTGAAAAAAAAGATTTCTTTGTGCGGGTCAGATAAATCACATTTAATTGTTTTTCCACACAAGAAAACGATGGAGCCACATGCATTTTGGATGTTTCCCAATAACTTGTACTCACTGAGCCTATTTATGGCGTTAAAATTTCAATTACAGCATTTTTGAAGATGTTGCCCGCGAAGAAGTGAATAATTTTTACCCACCTGTTCAGCAGGAATTTTTTCAATTTTACCTAACACCATTCTCGAAAATTTTATAGGAAATGACAAGCTGGAACTGTTTTCTAATGATATTATATCTGGCTTAACCGCGGCACGCTTTTTGAAAGTGTAGGAAACTGATTTCTTTCGAGCGATTCTATTTTACCCGCGTGCGGCCATGCCTACTTGACATAGACCAGACTGATTGCACAAGCTTGGAAATAGACTCTCTTCCAGCTTTGAAACACGACCATTAATGATAAAATGATGTATGATTTCTTCATAAATCAATGTACAAAGTCTCAATAATAATGGTCGCGTTTTAAAGCTGGAAAAGAGTACATTTCCAAGCTCGTGTAATCAGTTCGGTCTATGTCAAGTAGGCACGGCCTCACACGGGTGAAACAGGAGCTCTCGAAAAGAAAACCGTTTTTTAGACTTTCAAGTGCGTGCCGCGGTTAAGCCAGGCACGATATCGTTAGAGAAGAGTTTAAGCTTTTCATTACTCATAAAATTTTCGCAAACGGTGTTTGGTAAAATTGAAAAAATTGCTGCTGAACAGGCGGATGGAAATTATTAACCTTTTTGCTGGCACCATCTTCAAAAATGCTGTTATTGAAATTTTAATGCCATAGATGGGCTCACTGAGTACAAGTTATTAGAAAACATCCAAAATACATGTTGCTCCATCGTTTTCTTGTGTTGAAAAACAATCAAATGTGATTTATTTGATCCGCACAAAGAAATCTTTTTTTTCAACAGTAAGACTGGCACAGAGATGATGACAGATGCTTCCAATGTTTGCGTAAGAGTTGTACGTTTGCATTTAGGCAAATAGAACAAAAAAGTACGAAGGTTGACCAGGTCTTTTGGCACTTTTGAGGCATCCTTTACCTTCGCGCAGATGTGGAGGAACCAGCACAACTCGTTTTTGGGCGGAAACTCAGTGGTAGATAACTACTGACCTTACGAAGAGTTTGACACCATAAAAGCTTTGGTCGGAGTTCTTTCCAGATTGTAGTGATTTTGCAGACATACCGCCTGGCCTATATACGCAAAGTATCAGATTTTTTTGTCACAATCTTCCGTTAGTCTCTCGAATGTTGCGGTGGCGTTGATAATCCGAACGGCATGACTAACCTCCTGTCATAGTCCGATACGATTAGTAACAAAAGCAGATTCCTTTCTGTCAAAGCCATTATTCTGTCATTCCATTAGTCATAAAATGAAATGCAAGATACACTGTTTGATGCTGATTCTACGGCATCGCGTAATTAAATGAAAGAAAGTTCTCGAACCCGTGCTACGAGGATTTTTTCTTCGGGACGCGAAGTACCTTGAGCAGTCAGGTACTTCGAACATGTAAGGTATTCTGAAGAAAGGTCCTGACAACTATCGTTTCTGCGTCGATTACCTAAAGGATGAAGGCCGTCACAAAGAGGGACGCTTATCCACTTCCATAAATCTCCAGTCTCCGATCAGCTCGGTCGCGCCCGCTACCTCACTTTTCTGGACATCAAGTCAGCCTTCTGGCAAGTGCCGATGGAAGACCGATCGAAAGCAAAAACGGCGTTTATTGTTCTTACTCGAGACCTGTTTTAGTTCGCTCGCATGCCATTCGGCCTGTACAATGCTTGTTCCACTGGAGGTGTGGAACTGACAGATATAAGAGGTAAGTCTCCCAAGGAAATCATCCGATTCAGTGAAGAAGTAGATTTCCTGGGACATGAAATTGAAGCATGGTTACGTACATTCTCCAAGACCAAACGACCACCTCTAATCTACAATTTACCATCTACAATCTACTATGCTCCTGGCACCTGGCAGCGCCTCATTAATCGCCTCGGAGTACAGCTGGAACCATTCTTCAACGTCTTCGGGAGGCTGGACTTGTTGCTGAATGAGACAAATGCCACTTTTCCGTCCCGAGTTGCACCATTTGGGTTACACTGTGGATGAGCAAGGCGTGGGAGTCGATCCTGCAAGAGTCCAGGTCACCTTGGAATTGTCGGCGTAACTCGCCAAATACAGCGGTCTGATTGGTTGGTATCCGCCGTTGCTATGGTAACCGCACTTACGGCGGTCTCAGCCCCAACTTGGTATCGAGCCGTTACTCAAGAACTGCAAAACGCCGGACTCTCTGACCGGGTTGGGAGGAGGTCCATCTCTGTCCCACCGCAAGAGTTGAACGTTCAACCGTTAACCAAACAGTTAACTTCGTTACGGGAAGATAGCTTTAAACCGTTAAGGTTGATTTTTCATCTTATGAATAAATATTTCCTATTCCTATCATAGCATATCTTATTTTATTTTATGTGAATTTTTTATTTCGAAAACTAACCAACCATCATTCTTGCCTTCAAAACCACGCAAACAACAGCACCTCAAAAATAACAAAACCATGAAACGATTTTTTGGGACTTTTCCGAAAATCTTGGAAGTTTTTCTGGTTTTGTCTTTTTCCACAGTAGAAAATTTCATTTTATGCTTTTTTAGCACAGTATCTCCATACCGGATTAACTCAACCCTGAGGTGCAATACTTGTGGTTAATTATTATAGTACCGATCGTAAGAAGCAATGGTATTCAACCTTTTGGTTAAAGCTAACCAAAGATGGAAATTTTGACTCTAGATTTTTGCGAATAATAATGGTCATAAAAGTTGATGTTGACGGACTTGAGTCAACAGAAGTTGAATGTAACGGAGGTCAATTAATCCGTTAATGATTTTTCAAGTCAACTTTAGAGTTTAATCGTTACCGAAGAGCTTAACTTTGTTATTTAACGATTAACAATCTGGTACCCAGCTTTGATTTTGTGTAAAGACGTTCATATGAGCTCGAAACATGGTGGGTTCTGGCGAATCGCATGAATTTTTTGAAAGACAAATTTTTTGTAATTATGTCCGTGTCGTCTCAATGTAAATTTAGAACCTTAAAAGTTGCATGATCCGAACAGCATGCCCTCAATTGTCAGAGACCGATATGATGAGTAGTAAAAGCAATTTATTTCTGTCACAGACTTCCACTAGTCTCTGAGAAGTTGGAGGGAACCTTACATGATCCGAATGGTATAACTATGAACTGCCGTAGTGTGGCACAATAAACAGTAAAATTGATTTCTTTGCATCAGCACCTTTTCCATTTAGTCTCTCAAAAGCTGTGGGAGATTGCACGATCCGAACGGCATGACCTTGAACTGTGTTAGGCTCGGAATTTACCTCATCTATGCTCCGCTACTGGAGGTGCATCGTTTACGTGTGTGCTGCTGCTATCAACTGAAGACTTTCACTTTTCAGACTTCGATTTTCAAGGCAGAGGATTTTGTGGTTTGCATTGCCACAAATTGCCACTCGCGCCATGGGCATGGGCTGAAGAATACACAGTTTAGCTTTTTTGTCGTTTTCACCTTTCCGCAAAAGAACGAGCCTATGAATTCGGAGATCGACGTTCAAGTCTTTCTTTTCCATCATTGGTTGAACCAGCTAGCGATTTCGTAGTCGCTGTCGTTTAAGCCATCAGCCTCGCCAGCGGAAGGACATCGCCGAGGCCTCGAAACCAGCTTGCTGTCACTCAGCCACATGTAATCGTCCTCTTCAGAGCCCAGTGCGTCCCGGCTGTTATCGATGTTGTTAATATATTTATCTCGTTATGTGCCATTGTGTCGAGTGTTTTCCTGATCCGACTTGTTTTCTAGTGCCACCGCTCAACCAGACGTGGCCTGCCTACGTTGAATCGACTACCATCAGCTGGGGACACCGGAAAATTAGAAAATTCATGGCACCCTTACTTCCTACCAGCAATCAGCATCCTCATTACTCTCCGGCAAAAACTCGCCGATTGTGTCTCAAGTCTGGGCCACATTTGGGCCGGAGCAGTGTCGCTGGGAACTGGTCGTCTGGAAATCACTCGACCGGAGGACGCACACCCCTCGGAGCGGCTGGGAGACGCACTGGCACCAGAAAGGGAAGTCCCGTACATTTTCTTAGATTCAAGTAGTGTAGAGACGGCTAGCTAAACCGTACATTCATTTTTGTCAATTGTTAACGTATTTCGCGTACACACACTGTTTATTACTGCGTACTACAATAAATACAAGCCAACAATTATTTACTTAGGAATATCGCTGTGATTCCTACTCGCTTTTAATCCGCTCGCTACCACTTCGCAGTCCAGTTTATAGCTGACTGTCGCGCTGAGGACGGTGCTTATATATGCCTTCAATTAGTGTTCTCGAACTTTCCATCATCCTCCAGCAATTTCCATTGTGACCCGGCACTTGGTTTCTACTAGACGACTCTCGAATAATCACACACCTTTCGCGTGCTTCCCGTGTGTTCTGGTATGTGGCACCGCCGCCAAAATGGACAGATGTAGCTTGATCCACTGCTGAAGTCTCCATACAGTTGTACGGGAAAAAGCTTACACGCGCGCTTTGGAGTACACCAGAACGCTCCGCACTTGTACACTGCGATCTCACGGGAAGAGTCTAGCAAGATCGCGTGTTATCCAGAATCGCCGCTCGCAACAATATACTAAAGCCGAAAAGAATGTACTGTTTTGCTTCCCAACCCCTGTCTCTTGTTTTTGTGTCCTAATTTTCTTGTAGAATCCGAGGGATTTGCTACCGCCTTTTTGGAAGCTTTCTTGAGCTGGCTTGAACGACGTCCAAAATAGTCTTGACATTCACAGATTCATGAACTTTAGCTCAAAGGCGTTAATCTTTGTCTCATCGATAATCAGAGATAGGTAAAAACATTGATGGGTAAGCAGAACGTGACCGATGCTTCATGTTGAACTCTAAACCAAAAACCGAGCAATACAGCCCTGGCGAAAGGAAATAAACGCCGGCATCTCGCAGGCCGTCAAAGAAGGGACGGGTTAAGTGCCGGTTTTAAAATTCAAAGAATTTTGATGACCGCTTTTCACGTTCCCCCATAAATCCGACTAGGCGCGCACGAAGCGATAATTGGAATTAATTGCAACACAAGCTTGTATCTCTCTATAGTTGGCGTGATGTTGATGAACAGCTGTGGGATCGTCGCTCAGGGAACAGAAACGACTGGTTTGTGTATGGGTGATTATTTAATTGTCACGGGCTTTTGATCATTTGTATTATCATCCGCATATTGCATGCGCATATTAAAAACAACCCGCGAAGCGTATGAATTGAGTTTCCATCCGAGTTTGTAGAGTATAAGCGTAATAATGGACCCTAGTCAAGGGTTTTGAAAGTTTGAAACTAGCCCTGGCTACAGTATCTTTTTGTAGGTACTGTGCTTAGGCGGAGTATACCGCGAGCAGCACTTATTATAAACTTCCTGCAACTTCATACCTACTACACGCCACTATATCGAAACTATAAGTTTCTGCTCACTTATCTCTATATGAACAAAAGCAATCCCAGTTCTGACAGCACATTATAAAATTTCCTTTCCATGCAGCTTTTGGATATGCAAGGTATAAGTGCCCGACTGCAGAACAGCGTACTGCACACGTAGATAGGTACTTACATCTAACTTAGTTTCGCTCATTTCTCTTACATCTTCTCTCTATATACCTACCTACCTTGCTTTACCTTGCTTCTTTCGGATGTTTCTATGTCTGTTATAACTGCACTGTGTGGGATATAATGAAATTCCAAAACATTTGAGCGAGAGAAAGCCTCCGCCACTTCACTCTGCGAGCGCAAGAGAGTTTATTCAAGATTCCAAAAACGCTCTGCACCACCATTTCATTCCGCCCCCAATCCTGCTGCCATACTACCTGCCTACTACATCTAATAATATGTAAAATCGAGCTTCTGATGGCGGTGCTGGGGGGCTTTCAGTTCTCGCCTGTACCTACCCCCCCGCCCCCTCCCGCGCGCTTAGCCCCAAACTCAAATTAAATCCGCCAGCGAGGCAGTTTATTTGAATCCTCTATTCCTCTAAAACTCCCGATTTCCACACGCGTATAGGTGGGTGGGCACGTTTTAAGTGTGTTGAACAAAATGGGATTATACGTCCTCCGTATATAGTCGAGAGAATGTTTTATTGTGTTAGACGTTTTAACGCGGAACGTGCGACGGCCATATTTCACGTTGGTAATTCGGATAATAATTGTCTTTGGTGAAATTCAGAAATCCGACTGTGCGGCTTCTGGGATGGAATTCAAGAGTTACGAGAGAATGATCTTTGGGGCATAAGATAAGCATGGCAGGCGAAATGGCTACGAATTTGACACATGCCGTAACTGTCAAACAGTGCATTTCTGGCTTGTCCCCAGTTGTTCTATGCCAGGATTATCAGTAGCTGCATAATTCCAGCTGGGCGGAGATATAGTGTCACCGAGAGAGAGAGTGCTTAGCGGTCGAATAGTCAGTGAAGAAGCTCAGCCATATCTACAGGGTGTTTGCAAACTTGAAGTAGGAAATTGAACAGCAGGTAGCGAAATGCCCCAAAAGTGCTAGAACAATTTTAGAAAAAGGTATGATTTTTATTTTTGGAAATATGGAGGGTTAAAAGGTGTTCCTTCGACCCCTTCTTCTTTCGTTATTTTGTAAGAATTTATAAAACTCTTTTGGTCAGACCAAAAAGTAAATTTTTCTAACTTTGGAATTCATTTTGTAATTTTGTTTAGAGTACAAAGTGAGTCAAATCCTAAAAATCTATTTTTCCTCAAAAATGCTCGTGAAAAGTTAATAACATTTATGTAGAGCAGCAAAAAACACAAATAGTTCCCATATGGAATTTTCTGCATGCATTTTTGAAGAAAACTGCATTATCAGGATTTTCTGTTCACCTTTGTGGTATTCCCCCTTTGTTTTGTTTGTATGTTGGTACCTGGAGTAGGTACGGTCGTTGACGTTCGTAGCGTTTGCCGCAGGGAGAGGGAGATGGCGCTGCGCTAGGCCAGCCGGGCGAGCAGCAGCCGCGGGCAGAAAAAGAGGAGAGGAGAATCAGCTGTGGTGAAGAACACGTGATTTTCAGTGCATCAAGAGTGCGTGGTTTTTACAACTCTAAGGTCGGTCTTTCTTTGATTATTGTACCGTAGTTTTGGCTTCCACCCACTCACCAAATCATGCATTTCGATACCTATTTTGTCCGCGAAATTATTGTAAATAACACGGCATTCTTTGTTCTCTTTGTTTTCAACGGGCTTGCATAACCCGCAGTTTTTCCTCTTGGGAATCAAGGTGCTTCGCACTGCTTTGAATTTTGTGTCATTCATCTCAATCGCAAAAGGCAAAAGCCGTAAATCTAGTGGGTGTGCTTTTTACGCACTCATGACGTGACCTCAAGGCCGCGCTATCGCGCGTACTTCGAGGTTTCATTATTGGTTTCTTTTCCACAAGTTACGTCACAAACAGTAAGACGACAAAAAGAAACTCCGCTACGCCCAAATCAGCCGCTAAGTGGAGAACAGTACTTTTGATGATTCATTCTAATTTCATTGTTCATTGTCGGGTTATACCTAAGAGTAAACGAAGGAAAGAAGACTTGCACGCTTCTCCGTGTCCTGGGGGGGGGGGTTCCACCTGCTCGTATGAATCTGTCTTGTTGAGTCTACTAACTTTTCCTTATTTGGGGGGAAATTATGTAAAATGACGAAGAGAGGGCCATAGGTTGGCTCGAGTCGATTTTCTTGTATTTACTGTTATTTCTTGTATGTAATTACTGTTTACTAACCATTGTTCTGTTTTGAATGTATGTATGTATCTGTGGGGTTTTTGATGGGTAACTGCTGGGGAATTTCGGGCGAATGCGTTATAGATACTTCTTTCTTCCGTTTGCTTACAAGGGTATGACCAACTCCAACTTCTCTACTTATTTATCTCTCACCTGTCTCTTGTTTATTCATTTACCAGTTTATCTTTTATTTGTTTCTTGTTTATTTACCTACACCTTTACTTATCGTTTGTTTCTTGTTCGTTTATCTACACCATTACTTATCGTTTGTTTCTTGCTGATTTATCCATTTGCTTACTTATCATTTGTTTCTTGCTGATTTATGTATTTGTTTACCAATCGTTTCTTCATTGTTTACTCATCTATCAATTTGACTTCTTTTGTTTGAAAATTGAAAAAATTAATTGCTGAGCGTAAAGTTTTCTTTTGTTGTTACGTAAATAACTTGTAAACGAAGCAAAGAGGTTCAAGCCCCGATTCACGCTGACTTGATCAATGCATTACTGGAGTGACTTCTCTGTCATTTCATCAAGACTCATTCACACTTGACTTTTATTCAGATCATTTGGGAAGGGATTTTTCAGCAATCAACCAGGCAATACGCATGGGTTTCTTTGACGTGTTCTTCCCATGTGTGCCTGTCAGCGAATACGTCACTTTTCCTTTGCGATCAAATTGACAGTTTAACATGTTTCATGATTTCTTGTTTTGTTTTGTTGACCTGATTTTGTATTCATTTTATTGTTGTAAATTCCTGCATTGTCTGAATAATTTGTAATGACTTTTCTTGTTTCATTTGTTTGTGTCTTGTTGTTCTTCATTCATGTTGTGTCATTTTATCACTGTCAATTTCTTGTTGTTATGTTTTGAGAAAAGAAACAAATTCATTTAAAACTTTGCAATTGATTTTCAATAAACATTCATTTTTCCTGCATTTCATTCGCGTTTCATTCAAGAATCAAACCTCATCCCCCACGACACATTCTGAGTAAGAAATCAACACAACGTAGGTAAAATGTAAACAACGTGGGGAAAGGAAGAAACACGACGATCACAGCCGAACTTCGAAAACGGGGTCACACTACAGAATGATGCCGAGACCTTGGTACACTACAGAATGGTGCCGTGACCAGGATACACTACAGCAATAACATCGGAAAAGGGGGTTACACTACACCCTGTATAGTAAATAAAATTACAAAACACATGCAAAGGTTCAAAAGCATTGCTTTTTGGTCTGGAGTTTACTAAAATCTTTCAAAATAACGAAAATAGAGGGGGTCGAAGGACCTATCATTTTAACCCCTCATTGTTTTAAAAATAAAAGCCCTAAATTTCTCTCAACATTTTTCTGATCCTTTTGAAGCATTTCCCTAACTGCGGTTCAATGTTATACCCCAAGTTTGCGAACACCCTGTATATCCAGTTCACTTTTTGAAATTTTCAGTAGACTAGCTGTCACCGGCGCCGGCAAGCCATCGCCTGGGTGACAGCATTGGTTGAAAATTAGCCAGGAAATTTGTTTCACTGACACCGGACAAGTGGAAAGGGAATTGTATACATGATGTTGCTTTTTCGGTTTTGTAGGTGGATGTCAGGTTTTCCCTTTGCGAGTTCAATAATTTTATGCATGTTCGTCGATAGTGTCTTGGTCAGATGAAGTTTTCCAAGAGGCGTGAACAATTGATTGTGTAAGAGTAACATGAACTCGAGGAAATGTGAGAAAATTTGTTTTTCGCGTGTTTTGAAATTTTTGCCTTGATAGACTGGTACAAAAATTTGAAAAAAGGCCTCAAATTACCTCCTAGAGGCATTTCATATAACATTTTGGTAACAAGTGTTTCTAGACTAAATAGAGCCTTCTGAATCTGAAAATGCTTGTTACCAAGGCAAAATATTGACCGGAAGTAAGATACACACGATAGTTGAAGATGGCGTCCAATGAGGCGAAACGGATTGTTTTCTGCCGTATCTTTTTAACCGCTTCACCGATTAAACGCAAATTTTATACAGATAGTTCTTAGGTACGTGTCCATGACTTGATGAAGAAGAACTTCAACACAAGTATCCAGTGGCGTAGATACTGGTTGGTCGACTTCTCTTCTTGTTCTAATTTTTAAGCTGCTGTAAATTTTCTAAAATGACCATAACTTTGAATTCTGAATCAAATTTTGATACTTAGATTTTCTAGCGAAATTTGAGATATACTGGTCAACCTGTGGAATGGAACACTATGAGTGGATGAGGAATAAAAATTATTGTGGAATAAAAAAAAATTATTAAATTTTGTAACAGAGACATTCTGAAAGACATTCATCCACTTCTATGATCGGTTGCCACCGGCCAATATTACTCTCATGGAATGTCCATTTCTTCACTTGCATGATTTGCATCACTCAACTTCGTCTTATATTCAAACATCATGCTGGTGAAGAAATGAGGATCTTTTTTTTCCACTCGCTGTATGATGACTACGCCTCATGATGCCAAACACGGCTTCGAACCTGAAAACACGCTTTTGTATCGAAAAACACTATTTCACGCAAGAGGACCTTCGTGGTATTGACTTATTCATTATCTCACAATGAGTCCTATTTCTTACAGCTCAAGACTGACATAGACACCTGTGGATAAAAGGCTCGAAAATTTTTGTCTGCGGCTGTTGAGAAACCGGAGTCGCTTCCTCCCACCCAGCAATGCCATACAGCTTCACATGACAAAAAGCCATTATCAGGCACGGTCCACTCTGGAGATTACCATAATACTGATCACTATTTACTCGTGTCTCCAAATCGGAGCTTCCGGCTGCAAAACAAACTGGTGGGACTTCGAATTGCTCTTACAGAAAGTCTGGCATGAAATGCCTGAAACTCTGCAAATGCAAGGATTCTGCCTCAACAACCACAAAAAAAATTAATGGGTCAAACTATTGCTTCATCAACTGTTTTTTTTTTGACTGCATACTAGTCCTGTTGAATACTACTTAATTTTCCTGAATCTAAAAAGTGCTCTTGTGTTGATACTAGGTCAACGTTGGCTGTTGAAAAGATTCTTATTGGCAAGGCTCTGAGCAGGTCTGTCAACTAGGTTTCTTTCAATCGAACTAGTTTCTATTATTCTCTAAAATGGTTAAGAATCTAAACTGCGCACAAATTGAAGTGACAATTTTATTTTGGGACGTTTTTTCAAATGATCATAACTTTTTGAAAAATGATCGGAATCTGAAGCAGCTTGCACTGTTGTGAGGATCCATTCTTCTATTTTGTGAGCCACATATATTCAAGCCACTCAAAGTGAAGGTATATCTCATACAGGATGATGCACAAAGGCGTGCAACTTTCTGCTTTTTTCATCTTGCACCGGAATTTTTCACGTCATGCTGTATAAACAAATGTGACTGCGTCTTGTAGCCTGTAGTATCTGCAACTCATAACTGTTTAGGTTTTCACTCTACGTTATGTACTTCAAGAGATATGATTTTTCTTGTTCAAAAGTACCAATTTTTTTATAAAAGAGTATTAATTGTACGAAACATTTTGTTAATTGAACGATAATCATCTCAAGATGGGATGATTTGTTGTCTCTTCAGGGACCATACATTTGATTGTCAATGATAGCAAAGAAATGAGACATACAGGGTGATGGGAGAAGACTGCGTTTTTTCTTGGCGCAGCGCAGGCAGGAATGGTTATATCACTCGGTACAGGTACTTGGATTGACTGTATCTTGTAGCTTGTAGTATCTGTAACTCGTAACAGGTTCTCTTTTTACTTTGCATAACGTGAGTACCTCGGTGAGTACCATTGGTCAACCGTCCGAGTCGCATGCTGCATGTCCAATGTCCATGTCCATGTTCACCTGTCAACCCGATGAACTTGCGGTCACAAGATTATTCCAGGGCACTTGAAGGTCTGCGGGTCCGCAGTCAACTTTTGTGCCGTGATTTATTATGGTACAGGCCAAAATCTGAACTTCTTTTATGTGTCCCAATACAGGTCCATGGTCCCAATCTTCTTGAACCTTGATCCGATTACCAACAATTGCAAAAATCCATTGCCTAGATACAAAGATACGACTTTTTATTGTTAGCTCTTTGTTGGTGACAGTTTCATGTGACGGAATTGTTGCCGTTGAACAGATTGCAAATTGGTATTTTTTACGAAAAAAATCATATTTCCGTCCATGTATAATGTAGAGTGGAAAAGTAAACGGGTCTGTATTACAGATACTACAGGCTACAAGATGCGCTTACGTTCGTATATACAGGATGACGTGAAAATTTCCTGTGCTAGGATAAAAAGAGCAGTACTTTGCATGCCCTTTTGTATCACCCTGTATGAGGCATTCCTCTGCTTTGAATGACTTGGATATGTATGGTTGAAGAAAATAGAACAATGTATCTTCAAAATAGTGCGAGCTGTTTCAGACTCCGATCATTTTTCAAAAAGTTATCGACATTTGAAAAAACCTCCAAAAATAAAATTGTCACTTCATTTTGTGCGCAGTTTATTTTAAACTGTATATTCTCCCTATTCGAGATCTACGAATAGGCAAAAACTGAAGGCTGAAACCATCAATGGGTTGCAAGTGCTGATGGTGTTTGGATAGAGTGACGAGAGAAGTACAGTTTCTGAATAAATTCGTATCTGGGTTGAATTCTGGACTTCGCAGTATTCCAGAAGGCCAAGCTATGCTTGAAAATTTCAGTTTCTACTCTTTTTTTACTTCTTTGTGATCCAATGGTTATATCTTTGCACAAGGAATGTGTGATCAAAATTCTTACATGGCTTATCACGCTTGAGTACCTTACACTTATAAATCTTATATAGATGAGCATTTTGTTTCAAATCTATCAGGAATTTCTTCTCATGCGAAGGCTGCGTAAAGTGAATTTTTCACCCGATAATTTTACAGTTTCCGCAGTAAAACCAATATTCTGGTAAAACCACCAAACAAAAAGCCATGTTTTTGCATTTATAGGTAGCAAGAATGCTCTCTCTACAATTCACAACGGTAAAAAGCTGAAATTGAGCTACATAAAGGTTATAATGCCAAATATGGAGCAAGTGTGTCTGAGTTATCGGTCGAAAATTAAAGTCACTTTTGGCCTTGCAAACAAATCTACTTTCAGATCTTGTAGAAATGAAAGGCTCATACAGCCCATCATTTTCATATGTTGCTTACTTGTAGCTAATGATTCACGTTATAGTTTCTACAGCATTACCCATGACAAAGATACATGAGTTGACTAAAGTTCAGAAGAAAAAACGTTGAAAAACATGTTTTTTTTGTACAAAACTACTTTAAAATTGCCTCTAATCGAGATGTGGAGCCATTAGTTGAGTTCTAAATGTGGAAAATAGTTGGAAACGACACCAAACTTGGCAATATTGATCCAAAATCAGCAAAATTAGAAAATCACTAACACAGGCCAAAAAGCCTCCGGCTAGACTCAGTCTGCCCTCCCTTTAGACTTAGTGACACTTGGCTTGTCAGTTTAGTACGTAATGAACCTGGTGGATCGATATGGGGTGTGTTCGAGCTCACATCAGTGACAGGTTGAAATTTCGGAATTTTTATTGTTGATTTCACCCCCCCCCTCCCCCATTGCAGCTTTCCTGTCAAAATTTCGAGTTGGTAACAGGCATTTTCGTATTCAGCTCAGCGAGGCCCAAATACCTCAGAATGCCTTGTTACCAAAATGTTATATGAAATGCTTCTTGCATATGATTTTTTGAAAAATATTTCTAGTCTATGACTTGTAGGGTTCTATTGTAAACCAAATGCATGTCTTTGAGAGTAGTGTCTGGTCTGTGGAGAGTTGTTGGGGAAAATTGAGACACTATTATACTTTGTTCATGAATATGTATTTCTACTTTTGTTCAAGGTATCTAACTTTTGAAAACCCAATGAAATCGTTGAAAAAAGCAAGAGTTCAATACGGCGCTCTAAACTGCCAAAATGCCGACAAATGCATTTCGATTGTCCATATTGACTAAAGTATTTGTTCAAAATCTCAATATAATCTGTTGAAAAATGCAAGAGTGCAACATCGCGGACTCTTGAATTGTCAAAAATTGAAATTTGACAGATGCATTTAGACAAATTTTGAGAAAGGACCCCGCACGATTCTTATGGAAAATGGGTCTCGGTCAAATTCCCTGATTTTCTTATATGTTGTAGCCCAATTTGACACAAGCCAAAAACCATCGTCCGTTACCCAAAAAAATTGACAGTTTTTTTTCTATAAGGGGTTGAAAATGGGTTATTTCAAGGTAAAAAAATATGTTCCAACGTAAGTGAGAACATTTCAACGTCCTTTTCAACACATATGGCTCATGACAATTCCCTTTTTCTTTTGTGAAAAAATCAACCCCCTCCCTCACCCCCAACCCTTACTTGTGAGTATCAAATTCGAAATTACGTTTGAAAGTCATGCAGATAGTTCTATTTTGTCGAATTATCAATTTTGGCACAAATTTTTTTTCCAATCCCCAGATAGGGGGTGGGGTTGAAAAAAAAAACCATCGGTCAATTCGACTGAATTTCTGATATTGTGCTTTACCAGTTACGCTAAACAAGATTACCAAGGGAAAACTCATTCGTATGACCAGTTTCCACCCCACAGAGGGTTGAAGTTGACTATAATGACGCATAAAACATTCTTCCATGTCATAAACCAAATGAATGGAAATAGTGGACTTTCATATCATCTTGTTTCGTAAAAATGTCTATTCTCCAAAAATACTTTCAATCCCGTCCTTCATCCCCTATCCCTGTTTCTGAACATCATATTCGAAACAAATATTGGAATTCATATCAATTTTTATTTCATCCTTCAAATAGTCGCAGTAGCTAGAATAAGAGTGTGACATAATATTTTGCTTTGATTGAACAGCTTTCGCTCCAAATGACATAAAATTCTTCAATCTAAACTATAAGTAAAGGTGTATCCGAACAAAAGAAAAAAGTTAGGAACTATGTAGGTACAGGTAAACATAATTAACCTGCTGTAAAGTTGAGACTTGATAGGAGCACCAATATTTTTAATAATAATCCAGGCAAAAAATCATTCAATCAAATGTATGTCTCACCCTGCTGTAAGGGTGCTAACATAAGCATAATAGTGAAAGTGAATTTTGAGAGGGGATTCACAATCAGATGCAGAGAATCCGACCGTAGACCTTCTCCTTCATTTTCAAGATTTATTTCGAATATGATGTTCAGAAACAAGGATAAGGGATGAGGGACGGGGTTGAATTTATTTTTTAAGGATAGACATTTTTACAAAACAAGATGATATGAAAGTCCACTATTTCCATTCATTTTGTTTATGACATGGAAGAATGTTTTATGAGTCATTATAGTCAACTTCAACCCTCTGTGGGGTGGAAACTGGTCATACGAATGAGTTTTCCCTTGGTGATCTTATTTAGCGTAACTGGTAAAGCACAATATCAGAAATTCAGCCGAATTGACCGATGGTTTTTTTTTCAACCCCACCCCCTATTTGGGGGTTGGAAAAAAAAATTGTGGCAAAATTAGTAATTCGACAAAATAGAACTATCTGCATGACTTTCAAACGTAATTTCGAATTTGATACTCACAAGTAGGGGTTGGGGGTGAGGGAGGGGGTTGATTTTTTCACAAAAGAAAAAGGGAATTGTCATGAGCCATATGTGTTAAAAAGGACGTTGAAATGTTCTCACTTACGTTGGAACATATTTTTTTACCTTGAAATAACCCATTTCCAACCCCTTATAGAAAAAAAACTGTCCATTTTTTTGGGTAACGGACGATGGTTTTTGGCTCGTGTCAAATTGGGCTACAACATATAAAAAAATTAGGGAATTTGACCGAGACCCATTTCCCATAAGAATCGTGCGGGGTCCTTTGACAAGAAAAGCTCAGCAACAAGGACTCACATCAAAACACGGACCCTTTCTAGAGATTTGGCCACAAGGTCCGATGGAATTAACATGGATTTCGTAGAAAACAAGACCTGACAAGAAACCCCTGTAACCGACATGAAATGTGCTTTGGAGAACTAAAAAGGCCCCTTTCTCGAAATGACGCTGCCAACGTCTGGCCCGGCCTGGGAAATTTGATCAAAGTTCCGTCGAATTTGAAGGAGATTTTGGGTCGTGACGTCTGGTAGACGCTCAAAAGTCTCCTCTAGACCACAATTTAATTTTGCACGCTCACACGGTACGTTTTTTCCAAAAACACTGTTCAAATGTCCAAGCGTTGTGTCTTTTCAAAATCGAGAGAATAATGAAATTTTTGATAAATCTTCACAAATACGAAGCAAATTTTGGAAATTTCCCATCGTCAACTTGGAATGCGGTTCGTTTGCGATAATTTGAAGAAAAAAAAATACCTCACCAAAATCCGACGTCTGGTTTCTACAAATTTCAACGCCTGGTTGTTTTGGTTCCCGGCAGCAGTTACATTAAGGTGAATGAATTTTTGGATGAAAAAAGTGACAAGCTCGAGGACAACACTACGGCTGATGGCATCTAAAAAGTTTTGGAGCGAAACTATCAGCGACCATCAGCCAGCCGTATCGCCTTAGTGCGGCTGATAGTAATTTTTTTTTGCTTCAAAAAGTTATCCCACTGGAAATAAAAGTGAACGGGATATACAGGATGTCCCAGCTAAAACAATCCCATGCGATTTTCTCAGAAAATATCAAGGCAACAAAAAAAAATTTCAATTGGGGGGAAGCCTGAACTTTTAGCTTTCTTTTGAGGGGCGCCGATGTTTGTAGGCTATTCCAAGAAAATGGAATTTGAATCTGGCGAGTCACAAGAATTCAAAAATTCATGACCGACAAAACAGAATACTTCAGATGAAAAAAAATCCTCTTCCTCTGGGCTTTCAATTAATGTGTCGCCATGTCTGTACCTGGCCCAATAAGCCAGAAATTCTGCCTCAAAGTCTAGCAAACACTATAATCGGAATTCATAACGACGTCACCGATCTCACACTTGTTGATTTTCACATCAGCCAGTATTCATTGCTATGGAGAATCCAGGTATGTTGAGTGAAAAAGTGCTAGTAACGGCTGGTGTTATAATCAACAAGTGTGTGATCGGTGACGTCACGGATTCCGATTATTGTGTTTGCTGGACTTTGAGGCAGAATTTCTGGCTTATTGGGCCAGGTACAGACATCAGCGACACATCAATGGAAAGCCCAGAGAAACAGCTTTTTTTTTATCTGAAGTATTTTGTTTTATCGGTCATGAATTTTCGAATTCTTTTGACTTGACAGACGCCGTTTTGTTTCTGGTGAGGCAGAGTTGTCACATTTGACAAGCACTCTCACTGTCATCATCTCAGCAGTCATAATGGTTTTAGTGGCGCCAGGAACTTCCTTCGCATGATAAATCATTGAATTAAAAAATACTCAAATACCCAATGAAACGGAGACGTGTAACTGTACAGGTGTCCCATTTAAAACAACCCAGCGCGATTTTCTCAAAAAATATCAAGACAACAAAAAATAATTTCAATTGGGGGGAAGCCTGACCATTAAAGCTTTCTTTTGAGGGGGCGCCGATGGTTGTAGGATGTAGGTGTACTAGTTTCCAAGAAAATGCAATTTTAATCGAGCGAGTCACAAGAACTCAAAAATTCATGACCGACAAAAAATGATTCAGATGAAAAAAAATCCTCTTTCTCTGGGCTTTCCATTGATGTGTCTGTGATGTCTGTACCTGACCCAGTAAGCCAGATATTCTGTCTTACAGTCCAGCAAACAGAATAATCGGAGTCCATGACGTCACCGATCATACACTTGTTGATTTCAACATTAGCCGTTACTAGGACTTTTTCACTTACCATACCTGGACTCACCATAGTAATGAACACCGGCTGATGTTAAAATCAACAAGTGTGTAATCGGTGACGTCATGAATTCCGATTATTGTGTTTGCTGGACTGTAAGACAGAATATCTGACTTACTGGACCAGGTACAGACATCAGCGACACATCAATGGCAAGCCCAGAGAATGAGGATTTTTATTTCGTTTTGTGGTATTCCCCCTTCGTTTTATTTGTACGTTGGTACCTGAAGTAGGTACGGTCGTTGACGTTCGTAGCGTTTGCCGCGGGGAGAGGGAGATGGCGCTGCGCTAGGCGGGGCCGGGCCAGCGAGTCGCGGTCAGACAGAGGGAAGAGAATCAGCTGTGGTGCGGAACACGTGATTTCAAGTGCTCCGGTGTGTGTCGTTTTTCGTATTTAAGGTCAGTTTTTCTTTGATTAGTGTACCGTAATTTTGGCTTTCACCCACTCACCAAATCATGCATTTCGATACCTATTTTGTCCGCGAAATTATTGTACATAACAAAACTCTTTGTTCTTTGTGTTCTCCACGGGATTGCATAACCCGCAGTTTTTCCCCTTTGGAATCAAGGTGCTTCGCACAGCTTTGAATTTTGTGTAATTTATCTACTCCCAAATGATCTCAATGTTGACGGCAACAGCCGTAAATCTAGTGGGTGTGCTTTTTGGCGCACTCATGACGTGACCTCAAGGCCGAGCTATCGCGCGTACTTCGAGGTTTCATTTATTGTTTCTTTCCACAAGTTACGTCACAAACAGTAAGATGACAAAAGGAAACTCTGCTACGCCAAAATCAGCCGCTAGGTAGAGAACAGTACTTTTGATGATTCATTCTCATTTCATTGTCCATTATCCGGGTTATACATGAAAGTAAAGGAAGGAAAAGGGACTTGCACGCTTCCCCGTGGCCTGGGGGGGTCCACCTGCTTGTATGAATCTGCCTTGTTGAGTCTACTAACCGTTTCTTATTTGGGGGGGGGGGAATTATGTAATCTCTTTCGCAAAATGTTTAACGTGATCCCTTGTTGTTCCTACTTATGATGCGAATCTGTAAAGGATGGCATTCTGTAGATACGCTGTTATTTAAAAGAAATCCTGTCTGCTATTGGTTTGCCTAGTGTAACGGAGCATTTGTGGAATGTTGTTTTTGTTGGGAATCGCCACATTAGTTTCCCATCCTTTTGCCGCTGCTTCAGACTCGGGTTTGTTTCTTTTTACTGCCCTGATTCGACAGGCATATTTATTCATGAACATATTCGGTAGTATCACGGAATCTCCTCACCAGGAATGTGTACGCTGAATGTTGGAACTCGAATGAAGTATGAAAGTGTTCAATGATTGTGGTTGCAATTCGCATTCCTCGATAATACCGACAATGTCAATTCACAAGCTCAACTATAAATGTCACTTATCATGCATTTAACGAAAATAAGTGTTTACCTTCGGTAACGAATGTAAACACACTCAATTTTGGAGGAGTGCTTTCACTTCTTTTTGCTTTACCCCGCTCTGATCAGTACCTTGGACGGACTGTCCGGCCCTCTCACCGGCAGGCAACTGAGTGGGTTGATCCCACGTGTGTACTCCATCGAAAATAGGCTTCATGAGAATTCCTTGTCCATCCCATCAGGATATCATTAAAGTACATCTGACTCCAAATTTACCTCTTCGATTCACGTTGAGGTTTCAATTCCAATTAAGTCGGCGACGAAGAGTGGGCCACAGGTTGGCTCGAGTCGTCGCACCCTTGCCTGTACTGTTTACTAACCATTCTTCTGTTTTGTATGTATGTTTCTGTGGGATTTGCGATGGGTAACTTCTGGGGAATTTCGGGCGAATGCGTTATAGATACTTCTTTCTTCCAATTGCTTACAAAAGTATGACCAACTTTAAGTTCTCTACTTATTCACCTCTCACCTGTTTCTTGTTTATTTATCTACCTATTTATCCCGCATTTGTTTCTTGTTGATTTATCTACCTGTTTATATCTTATTTGTTTCTTGTTTATTTACTTACACCTTTACTTATCGTTTGTTTCTTGTTCGTTTACCTACATCATTATTTATCATTTGTTTCTTGCTGATTTATCTACTTGTTTACTGATCATTTGTTTCTTGCTTGTTCATTAACTTGTTTACCGATCATTTCTTCATTGTTTACTTTTCTATCAATTTGACTCCTTTTATTTGTAAAGTGTAAAATAAATTGCTTAGCGTAAAGTTTTCTTTTGTTGTCACGTAAATAACTTGTAAACGAAACAAACATTCGAAGAGGTTCAAGTACCGATTCACGCTGACTTGAGCAATGCATAATTGGAGTGACTTCTCTGTCATTTCATCATGACTCATTCACACTTGATTTTTGTTCAGATCATTTGGGAAGGGATTTTTCAGCAATCAACCAGGCTATACGCAGGGGTTTCTTTGACGTGGTCTTCCCCATGTGTGCCTGTCAGCGAATAAGTCACTTTTCCTTTGCGATCAACATGACAGTTTGCCATGTTTCATGATTTCTTGTTTTGTTTTGTTAATCTGATTTTGTGTTTATTTCATTGTTGTAAGTTCCCGCATCGTCTAAATAATTTGTAATGATTTTTCTTGTTATGTGTTTTGTTGTTCTTCATTCATGTTGTGTCATTTTATCACTGTCAATTTCCTGTGGTGAGGTGTTTTGAGAAAAGAAACAAATCCATTCAAAACTTTGCAATTGATTTCCAATAAAACATTCATTTTGCTTGCATTTCATTCGCGTTTCATTCAAGAATCAAACCTCATCCCCCACGACACATTCTCATCTCGAGTAAGAACTCAACACAACGTAGGTAAAATGTAAACGACGTGGGGAAGGAAAAAACAACGACGATCACAGCCGAACATCGCAACGAGGATACACTACAGAATGGTGCCGTGAGACCAGGATACACTACAGCAATAACATCGAAAAAGGGGGTTACATTACAGTCTGGAGTATTTTGTTTTGTCGGTCATGAGTTTTCGAATTCTTGTGCCTCGCCCGATTCAAATTGCATTTTCTTGGAAACTAGAGCATCTACAAGCATCGGCGCCCCCTCAAAAGGAAGCTAAAAGATCAGGCTTTCCCCCAATTGAAACATTTTTTTTGTTGCCTTGATATTCTCTAAGAAAATCACGCTGGATTGTTTTAGCTGGGACACTCTGTAGAGGCCATCATGCACTTTTCAATGAAAAGTTTCCATCGTGTACTGCTTCGCATACTCAATTTTCAAGTATCATACCCATGTTCTTTTCTATAATCACTGTTTTAGTGGATTTCGAAATCGAGAACTAACTACAATGCTACAAATGTGAAAACCCAGGGCCGGCCCTGTTTTTCGCGCGCGTCGCCCTTGTCTCCATACATAATAAAGTCGAGGACTATAATAAGAAACGGGGATTAATTAGTGCCGAAAGGCACAGCCCGACACGAAATGTATACACTAATTAATTCCATTGTAACGAATTAATTAATTCCCAGATACCCCTTCCGTCCTCCCCCCCCCCCGCGCGCTCCCCTTCGACCATGAGCAGCTCGGGAGTCCCTCTCTCATCGCAATTTTACAATTACTCACGGAATTGTCAACCAATTAAGTGTTCGTTGACACTCGACGGCAAATTATCTGGATCTGAAACGCTTAAAGGCGAGCCCGCCAGGATATTCTCGCGACGAGGAAGTTTTCTCGCACCGACGAAAGGCGTCGAGCTGGCTGCGGGCGGCAAATTGCACACTATCAAAAGTTTTATGACGGGGCGGGAAAGTTATTGACCAGACTAGTGGGTTTACCGAATCGGTTTATTGGCGGTTTGGATTTTTATTGGGGTGATTGCACTTTTTGTTTGCAAATACAACTTTGGAATGATATTGACACTGAAAGAGAGTCAGAAAAGTTTCGGCGGAATGAACACAGCTAGAGCTGAAACTTGATATTTTTGATCGTGTGACGTATTTGGACAGTGCGTCCGGACTTTATCAAAGCTGAGTCTACATTATTCTATGCCGATGGAATAATTAGAGTTGGATTATTATTTTGTGCCGATTTAATTACAGCTAGATTTGCTCAATGTTGGCATCGAGCCTCGTCTTGGCATTGCTACGAGTGCGGACAGATGGGTCAACTATGCCGCGAGTGCCACTGAAGACGCCGACAAGCGGATATTTCCTGAGAATGTGATTTTATGGGAAAACCGAAAATCCCGATTAGGTTCTCAACCCGAATAAGACAAGCTTGCTCAAGATAGACTTAGTTCTCCGTTATGCCATTTGGTCTTTGTAATGCACCCGCCAATTTCAAGCATTTGATGGAATGTATTCTTCGAAATGTCGGATGTAGTCTTCTTGTTGCGCCTTCTTTATTTCTTCTAAAGAAAGTTTCAAACCGTCACATTCAAACTCTTCAACTTTAACGACGGTTATCAACACTTTCTTATCTTCTTGCTTCAAACAATGCTTGCAATGCTATGGACATGGCCGTCGAGATAAGGCGTCAGCGTTGGAATGTGCTTTTTCAGGTCAGTGCTGAATTCACATGTCATGAAGTTATAGTCTTTCGATCCAACGAGCCACTTGTCTTTCTGGATTTTTAAAGTTTATTAACCATTTCAACGCACCATGATCAGCCCTTAGGATGAATCTTTGGCCGTACAGGTATGCATGGAAGTGCTGGATGGATTTCACGACTGCAAGTAGCTCTCTTCTTGTTATACAATAGTTTCATTCTGGTTTGTTTAACGTGCTGATGTAGTAGGCTACAATTTTCTCTTGTCCATTTTGCATTTGCGACAGCACAGCGCCCATCGCTTCTATACTGCAGTCTGTGTCAAAAATGAATAGGTTCGGACACCATCTTTTGATATCACGTGACCCAAATATTCTACTTTTCTTTCGAATAGGTGACATTTCTTTGGATTGAGCTCCAAGCCTGCCTCTTGTAATCTACAGAAAACTTTCTGGAGTCGGTCCATTTCCTCGTGAAAAGCTTTGCCATTAACAATCACATTGTCTAAGTCCAAGTACACCAGAGCAGTTTTCCATGAAAGTCCTCTCAGGACCCCTCCCATCAACCTCTCGAAGGTCACCGGGGCATAACATGAACCGAACGGCATGACTTTGAAGTGCCAAAGTCCAGCACACGAAACAAAAGCGGTCTTCTCCTTGTCTTGTCTTTTCCACTTGCCAGAAGCCGTAGATCTAACGTAGAAAACCTGCTCGCTCCAGAGACGGCATCAATTGTGTCATCAATTCTTGGCAACGGGTATGAGTCTGTCTTGGTAACCATTTTCCGCTACGAATATAACCGTCTACCTTATCCTTTTTGGCACGAGTAGATTAGCGCCAAAAATAGTGTAAAACATCTTCAATAATAAACATTTGAGCAACAAAATTATTCAGCAGATTTTTGAAGTTTCTGTACTGTACTTTCTGCGAGTGAAGGTTACTGTCGCCCCAAGGCCCTTGACCCTCTTCAAGGATACACGGCCCCACGGAACTGTCATTGTTCTCATGTCAGTTTTAGTCATTTCATATCGTAGCTAGCCAGGTAGATTGGTAGTCATTGTTGCATCAGTCGACGGCCTTCCTCCGTAGTGTTAATTTTTGTAAACTGTAATATAACCCCCGTTTGATTGACAGTATGCCAAAGTCAATTGGATGTGCCGTTGTGCTTTTAAAGCCCTATCCCCTGGATGTGTTTCCGTTTGTAATGTCGGATTCGCTGCCGGTTAAAATATCCGACCATGCAGAAAAGCTTAGGCCTGGCACGCAGCAAGCTCATTCATAACTCATCCTTTAAGTTGAGCATTTGCCTCTGTAAGCATTCATTAGTGGGCAAAGTAGTGATTCGTTGTCAGAACAGAAATCGGCAGCTGTGGTCTCGACTTTCAAGTGAACTATCCAAAAAACCTGGGTCTCCATGATAAATAACAAGCTCTCCAAAAATGTTGTGTTTAGCGCTATTTCGCCTTCAGGTTCAACTGGGATTTTAGTCTAGCAGCTTGGAATTAAATCGTCCGTTTTCAACTTGCTTGTACGATTCTTTATTCAAGAGTGAATATATAAAAAATTCCAAAAATACATGTCTTTGATAACGTGTCTGTGATAACGTTCTTTTTCGAACATCCGTAAAAATATTGAAAATACACATATACAACAACAAAAAAGACTGAAACATGTTCTTAATTCGCTTCAATCCAAATCCTCGTGGTGTTTGGTGTTTAATTAGTGTTAAATTGGTGTTCAACACCTAAAACCAGAGTGGAGACATTCATGTCATTGTGGAGACTTGCTGCGAGCATTCGGGAGAAAAGCATTTTCGTTCAAATGATCGAGTGAATGAATGATGCCGGGTATAAAAGAATCACAAAAGCTACTACGTCGAGGAACGCTTGCAGCTGTTTCAATAAACCAAAATGCTCCACCGCCGCCGTGCCATGACTTTTTAAAACCCATAACGAACGATCAATTTTTCAAAATCGACGCCATCCAGTCGAGAGCACACACACACAAACACGCGATATCCCGGTGAAATAAACAATAAAGAAGGCGCTGTGCCGTGCGAGTGTGGGAAGGAGCGGGGGGGCTGTCGGGTTCGAACAACGGGGCGTCGAGACGCCTCTGACGCTGGATGCCGAGAATGAAGACGTTTGGTGGGCCAGGCACGTATAAGGGCGAGTTTATATATACCCACCACAAACACCCACTTAATATACGACGACGGCGAGAGGGTTTGCTCTTGCTTGCTTCTCTAGTGCGAAGAAGGGTGGCGTGTGAGCCCTTTCACTTAAAATTTCATTCCGGCCCTACTCGCAAAAAACCGAACGGCACGTCGCATCGGGGAGCTTATACTTGGACGCGCGGCGGGTTTTATTGAATAAAGAGCCTGCGGTGCTCAGCTTGTACTCTGTACAGCTGAAGAAGGTACGACATGAGCCGTATCGAGTATAATAGTCAAAGCATCTGAGGTATTTTGCCGCGATGCCTCAATGGCATTCGCGTGACAGTTTGTTACGGTTTCAAAAATCGACTTGGCGATACAGAATGATGGAACCAGGGGAACCAAAAAACAAAAGAGAGTTGGTTGTTATTTTCGGAGGCTCCGGCTGATTCTGCAAAGAAAGATCCAATAACCATCGGCCGAGTAGCGATTCAGTGTTCCTCTGCTGTTTCTGTTGATGGCAAGCAGTCCCACCAGTCATGTGATGTGCCTCGAGAACCAAAATTGAGGAAAGCGACGCTGAACGCCACTCCTAGAACGCTGCGCCTCCTTTGGTTGACAGCAACTGTCAGTGATCGCCAACTTCGTTAAAGTGACCATCTCGGTCCTATTTCTTTCGTCTGTCCAGATGCCAGAGCGTATGGTGAGCTTCTGGAATGTTCAAAGGTACCAAATCAGTTCACTACCTTACCGTCCAATCGGCGTCTTCACCAACGTTGTCAGTTGGTCCAGATTATCAAGATCCTACTAATCGTTGCGGTTGTCCCGAAGCTCATGCGTTCAAGACTCGTTGATGGGCAAACCAAGTGATGCCTCTTATCTTTTATTTTACTGTTTTAGAATAAGTTACCTATTTGACATTTAGCGTGTTGTTGTTATATGTATTATTATTGTCTCTGCGTGAAGTAAGAGACGTTATAAGGGGGGGGGGGGTAGCTATATCGGTTTACTACACCGATTTCCCTTGGGGTAGGATGGCAGTATGTTGTTTTTCGTGTAGGTACTCTGTTTCAGGGTCGTCGCTGGAGCTTCGTTGGGCCCTTTGAGTTCTCGCAGCGTCATCGAAAAGGTAGGTACCTACGTTATAGTTTGTAAGCCAACTCTCGCGGTATTGCTCACCCTTTCTATTGGCGTCCTCTGCGCAACGCCCCTTTATCTTTTTTAACACGCCATGTCAAGTTGAACTGTAAATATATCCTTAAACCTTTCCTTCCCGATCATAAACCTGATTTTTGTAGTTTATTCTGTATTTTTAATTCTCCCAATGTCAACTATCTCCACCTCGGAATCGATCACTTTCAATTACGATTTCAACCCGTAATAAGTTGCTACGACCAAATGTTATTACCTCTATACTGCTGTCTGATCGAGCATGAATTGCTGCCAACTTCACACTGATTTGGCACTTGAACTTCAGGCTATATTCCTTATTTATATAAGGAGATATATCTTAAACCCAGCCGGTAGCGCGCGGGGGAAACTCTCTCTTTGGAAGCAATTCCAAGGACAGTGAGTTCGAATCCAGAGTGGGCCAAGTGAAAATTTTTATGCGCTCTCTAGTACCTAGGCGTGTACTACCGTGCGGTCACGTCAAGGTGAAAAAAGTGAAACAAGATGAACACCAAAAAAAGGGCGCTAACCTAGATAGTGACATGTCCATAAAATGGTGGGTGGTGTGTGAATCAACCGGCATCGCTATCACAGTACTGAGGCGGCGTTAAGGAGGTACTGCCAGTGACTATACTGTCAATGGAAATAAATCTATAATCTATTACATTACATCACAATTCATTACATTACATTACATTACTACACGGATACCCGCCCACCGGAAGAAGAGAATATCTTAGAGTTGGATCTCCAGTTGAAGATACGCCGCGCAAGTGTAGCGTAAGTCCGGTCACTATGGCAACTTAACACAACCCGACGCGATGATTGGCTTATCGATGCCGTAAATGAGTGGCGCAAGTTGCATCGCCGACTTGAAATTGAGCCTCTAGATTCTCCGAGAAAAGTTTTCTAGCCTTAGCTTTATGTTCTTCATGAAAATAACGAAGTAACCTGACGTTTGGATGTGACCAATTCATGTGAAATTGGCAACAGGTGAGCCTCGTTTAGCCATTGCATGATGCTTGGAATTAGCACGACGAGGTCAGGTCAGTTGAACCTATCACTACCAGGATGTTCAACAAACGCTGTTTATCTCCACAACTGTTTATGAAACATCAAAAAATTGAGAAAAATCACCATGTATGCACGCGGTGCACCATCTAAGGAACGATTTAGTTTATTAAAGAACATAGCCGCCGGCTGTGTTCAGTCATTTTTCATTTGCACCATGCACGCCGACGTACTTCCCATCTCCACTCACGTTGTTGAATAAGTAAAATAAATGGCACCTTGTCAGGTACGCTCCATGTTAAGCTTCTCAAGGCAAGCCAAGTCTTCTTGTAGCAATTCGTTTCGTTCGCTTTAACCCTTCGGGTCCTCTGGAACACTTACTCGGATGCTTATCCCACAGAGAATTTTAGCTCTCCGTCATCTCGGATCGCTCCCGCAGGATGGCTGATTTGAAACATCCTGACACATACAAACCGGCACCTACCCCACCGCCGGATTGATTATCCGACTGACTCGTGTATGGTTGGAGGATAATGCGGACTGTATCAAGGAACCAGTTAATGTCGGGATGTTTGCTTGCTCAACATACGTTATATGTCTTGCTCAACACGTGATTTATACAGCTTAATGAATTATTCATCGCCCCTTCTGCTAACAGGGGGCGCTCGTGCATTAATTATTATTTTGGGTGCGAGAGCTAGACGCCCGCCGAGCCGCCGCGACGGACGCAATTTTGCTAAAAACACAACCGGCGAAGATTATCATTGCGGCGGCGGGCGGTGTTTGGAGAAGGTGTGTTGAACCTAACGTAGAGATAAAGATAAAAGCATTTTGAACTATGTTTCGAACATAACTTTCTCCTCTTTTTCAGCTTACAGCCGAAGACTTTTTGCTCATATTCTGAATTACTCCGGCTTAAACAACATAATAGCGAGCGTGAAATATGGCATCCCCTCAATTAAGCAACAATCAGGACCCTAGATAATTCAGCTGTGTATTTCGGCTCTGGGCTTTCCCGCACTGCGGACTTCCGCAACAAGTTCTGCCACCAGTCTTTGTCAAGTTTTGCAGACAAAAGAAAACAACTATTTGTTTTGGGATTTAGGCACTATTTTCGGCCAATCAGTGCATTAGTGCTTGATAAGTCTGTGTTACGGTTTCAAAAATCGACTTGGCGATACAGAATAATGAAACCAGGGGAACCAAAAAAAAAAGAGGGTTGATTGTTATTTTCGGAGGCTCCGGCTGATTCTGCAAAGAAAGATCCAATAACCATCGGCCGAGTAGCGATTCAGTGTTCCTCTGCTGTTCCTGTTGATGGCAAGCAGTACCACCAATCATGTGATGTGCCTCGAGAACCAAAATCAATGGAAGCGGCACTGAACGCCACTCCTAGAACGCTGCCTTTGTTTGACAACAACTGTCAGTAGCGATTCAGTGTTCCTCTACGGTTCCTGTTGATGGCAAGCAGTACCACCAGTCATGTGATGTGCCTCAAGAACCAAAATTAAGAAAAGGCGGCGCTGAACGCCACTCCTAGAACGCCGCGCCGCCTTTGGTTGACAGCAACTGCCAGTAATCGCCAACTTCGTTGAAGTGACCATCTCGGTCCCATTTCTCTCACCTGTCCAGATGCCAGAGCATATGATGGTGAGCTTCTGGAATGTTCAAAGGTACCAAATCAGTTCACTACCTTACCGTCCAATCGGAGTATTCACCAACGTTGTCAGTTGGTCCAGATTATCAAGATCCTGTTAATCGTTGCGGTTGTCCCGAAGCTCATGCGTTCAAGACTCGTTGATGGGCAAACCAAGTGATGCCTCTTATCTTTTATTTTACTGTTTTAGAATAATTTACCTATTTGACATTCAGCGTGTTGTTGTTATATGTATTATTATTGTCTCTGCGTGAAGTAAAAGACGTTATTAGGGGGTAGCTATACCGGTTTACTACACCAATTTCCCTTGGGGTAGGACTGCAGTATGTTGTTTTTCGTGTAGGTACTCTGTTTCAGTGTCGTCGCTGGAGCTTCGTTGGACCCTTCGAGTTCTCGCAGCGTCATCGAAAAGGTAGGTACCTACGTTATAGTTTGTAAGACAACTCTCGCGGTATTGATCACTCATCCTTTCTATTGAAGTCCTCTGCGCAACGCTTTTTTATTTTTGTTAACACGCCATGTCAAGTTGAACTGTGAATATTCTTGAACCTTTTTTCCCCGATCATCACCTGATTTTTGTATTTTGTTTATTATTATTTACCTCGGAATCAATCACTTTCAATTACGATTTCAACCCGTAATATCTGTTCAAGCAATTGACAAATAATATTATTGCAGTTGGCAAGTCGGTTGAGATTCGGAAGCTTGAGCAAATGAAAATCTATTCACTACACGAGATCAAGTAACGGCACCGTAGTTTATTTTTCCAGTGACTTGAAATTTTAAAGATTTGTTTTTCGTAGCACGTGAGTTTTTATCAGAGTCCCTGTATAGTAGAACGCTCTATGGCTTCATTTTCAGATCCTGGGTAGAACCCGTTCCTTTGGCAATATACAGGTAGTTGAACTTCACTTGGAATGACGTTTTTCATTTTATTACGCTGGCTGTTTGTTGGGCCTCATCAATCGATTTGGTGAAGAAAAAAAATAGAACAACACGTTTCTGCGTCGATTACCGAAAGCTCAATGACGTTATCAAGAAAGATTCTCACCCATTGTCAAGAATTGATAACACAATTGACGACGTGTTTGGAGCAAGCTGGTTTTCTGCGTTAGATCTACAGAGCGGCTACTGGCAAGTGGACATGGACCCGGAAGACAAGGAAAAGACAGCTTTTGTTTCGTGTGCTGGACTTTAAAGTCATGCCGTTCGGTTTATGCACTTCCCCGGCAACCTCCAAGAGGTTGAGGAGGAGGAAAACTGCTCTGGTGTACTTGGACGATTTTATTGTTCATGGCAAGACTTCTCACAGAATAGACTGACTCCAGCAAGTTTTCTGGAGATTAAAAGAGGCAGGCTACCTAATCCCCAATCATAAGAAATGTCACCTATTCCAAAGAAAAGTGGAGTATCTGGGTCACGTGATATCAAAAGGTGGTTTTCAAACAGACGAAAACAAAATTCAAGCTGTAAAGACTGGAAGACGCCAGGGAACCTTCGAGAGGTTAAGAGTTCCCTTGGGTCATGCAGCTATTACCGCAAGTTTGTAAAAGGATACTCCCAAATCCCTTGACCTCTCCACCGCCTTACAGAAGCCAACAAAGTCTTCAGATGGACTGAGGAATGCCAACATTTATTCGAAAACTTGGAAAGTGCTCTGATTACGAGTACTGGATTAGCAATTCCTCGAGATAAAGGTACTTTCATCCTGGACACAGACTGCAGTAGAGAAGTGATGGGCGTTGTGCTGTGCAAGATGGACAAGAGAAGGTTCTGGCCTACTACAGCAGCACGTTGAACAAACCGGAACAAAACTATTGTGTAACAAGAAGAGAGCAGAAAGGAGAGAGAGAAAAGAAAATTGCAGAGAAAAAACTGAACATCAATAACGGTAGATTAGAAAGAACTAACAATATTGCTAGGGAGAGTTGGCGAATAATACACGGCGAAAGAAAACATGCTAATGGGACCTGTCCTGAGCGTCTAGTCACGACTGAGAATCTTGTTTTAGATAAAGTAGAGGACATTGCCAATTATTTTAACAAATGCTTCAGCTCCTCCTCCGGTCCCTCAGATAAACTAAAACCGAATTTTAAAATTACGAAAAACGTACAAAGTTTCTACTTAAATCCAACTACGCCGCAGGAGATTTTTGAGATCACGAACAAAACTACATCTAAACCAACTGCCGGAATGGATGGGATTGACGGAAGGGTTTTGAAGGCGGTGGCGGATTTAGTATGCTATCCGATTTCATTTCTTATCAATAAGTCTTTTACCTCTGGTGAATATCCGTCTTCCCTGAAACAATCTAAATCCATCCCGGTTTTTAAGAAAGGTTCAAAGGAAGTAGTGACTAACTATCGAAACATTGCCTTGCAGAATCAGATCGCCAAGATTTTTGAATCATGCTACAACAATCGATTGTACGATTTCTTTATAAAAAATAAGCTATTTTCTCCATGTCAGCATGGATTCATGAAGAATAAGTCGACTTGTAGTGCCATGGCTGAATTAATTAATTTCATCTACGACTCACTCAATTGTAAACAGCACCCGATGGCTTTATTTTTTGATCTCTCGAAAGCGTTCGATTCGGTAGATCACGAGGTTCTAATGGATAAGTTGTATGCATGGGGTATCCGCGGTGTGGCCAGTGACTGGATACGTTCCTACCTTAGTGATAGGACTCAGTGCGTTGTTTTGGATGGTGTTACTTCGAGTCCATTACCGGTGAATAGGGGCGTACCTCAGGGCTCGATATTGGGACCTATACTTTTCATAGTTTTTATTAATGATCTGCCCAACTTTTGTGTAGTTCCGGATAAGAGCCTGATTTATGCGGATGATACAAATTTTCTGCTTCGGCATTCCGACTTGTCAGTGGTAGCGGATCGTGCCTCCCGGTCGGCTGAGGAGCTGGAGGAGTGGTGCAGGGACAATGGCTTATCGTTGAACATCAGTAAGACGCTTCTTATGCGGTTCATGACAAAGAACGGGTCCTGCGATCGGTCTGTACTTGTTAGGCTTGGTGGACGGTCGGTTGAGCAAGCATCTTACGCTAAGTTTTTGGGCGTGGTGTTTGATCAGAAATTGACATTCCAGCATCACGTAAACGAAGTAGCTAGCAAACTTAGCAGAAACGCTTTTTTGATGAGACAGATTCGTGACACGGTCTCCCCCCGAGTTCTCCGATTGGCCTACTTCGGTCTGATTCAGTCAGTTATGTCATACGGCCTGATAGTTTGGGGCTCCTCTTCGCACCTTGACACGGTATTTGTTGTCCAGAAGAGGGTGCTGAGGTGTATGGGAGGCGTTGGTCCACGTACTTCGTGCAGAGATTTATTTTCAAAATTCAAAATTTTAACCTTACCATCTCTATATATTTATCAGATCGTATTGAACGTTAAGAAGCTCAAATCTACATTGCCAAGTAGAGGCGACAAGCATGTCTATAGGACGAGAGGTGGTTCCTCCCTTGACCTTCCCTATTCACGACTGGGACTCGGTCAGAACAGTCACATGTATCAAGGAATTAAGTGTTTTAATAAGTTCCTGCAATTGACAAGTGATGTAACTAGTGATTGCAATTATGCAGCTTTCAAACGGAGCTTGTATGACTTTTTAGTTGACAAGGCTTTTTACTCTGTTGGGGAATTTCTCGAGCTATGATTTTATTGTTCCTTATTTGTTAATTTATTACTCACCTACCCACTTTCTCCCTTATCTTTAGATTTAGTGTTTGGACATGTCCTATATTTTATTTATGAGTGAAATATCAATCTTTATATTTTATTTACACTTCTGTAAAATCACGGACGAAAATAAATATTATTATTATAGAGCTACTTGCAGTCGTGAAATCCATCGAGCACTACCATGCATACCTGTACGGCCGAAGATTTTTCCTGAGGACTGATCATGGTACGATGAAATAGTTATCAAACTAAACTATCAGTTCAAACTCCGAAGGGACAAGTGACTCGATGGATCGAAAGGCTACAATTTTGAAAGTTGAGCAAACAAAAATTCATCTAAAATATGAGACCGAGTAGTTTAGCTCACTTGACTAAGAGTTTCTTCAAATACCTGATAATCAAGTACAAAGCTTACCATACTTCAGCCTTAGTTCCAGAGTCTGGAATATGGGACGTACCTGGAACAAAAGGTCTACATTAAATTTTGATTATTAACAGCAGAATGTGAGCAACAACATAATTAATAATAAAACCTCAGGAGGAAAGAAGAACAAAGAAGAAAGGTCCGTTGTAAAAAGTGTGGCCATGGATATGTCATATCCGACATTTTTGTACGCCATCAATTCAAATCACGTTATCAGTAAAATTGATTATTGCTATGTCAATAATTAGACAAACCGTCAATTTCTGCTGTCTAAGTTCAAGAAAAGAAAAAAAAAAGCAACCTACAAGCGAGCCTACACTGAATTATCGGAAAAAAGTTAAGAATTCTATGAGGAACCGATATTTCAAATTAAGATTGTGGCTACGGTTACGGTAACTTCATTTTTTCTCACACTCTTATCGGAAACACATCACAATCGCTTCTATAGACGTTTTAAGTACTGAAAAATGATCTTTTCATGAAAAAAATTAAGAGATTTTGCAGGATCGGATCTGCTCCCCGCTCGACACACGCTTGGCGGCATTTGCAATAGATGCAGTCGCATCTCGCGTCTTTTTCCATCAAGCCACCAAGGTATTTCCTCGCCCGGGCTAAAACTGTCTCTTATAAATGATACATACAATTTCTTCTTTCCTTCAAAGAGGAAAGTTCCGTTTTATTCATCAGCAGGTGTAGGAGGCTTTTAAAAATCATATCGGCTACTTGTTGAAATAATATGAGAAATGCGTCGCTAGCTCCCCGTCTATTATATCCTTCCAGAAAAAAAATACACCCGATGAAGTTGGTAGAGCTTTGAAAGGCAACGTGTTTCAAAATTAGATTCTCTCCCAATAATCCCAATGTTTCAGGACCTTTCCTATTAGCACAAGCTCATAAACTATGAGAACGAATCGATAGGGGTCGGTCCTCTGCACACACTCTTGACCGTACGCAATATTTCCCATAATTAATAAATTCCGCAGCCAATTCTGACCCATTTCCCAGGCATCAGGCGGATATTGGCCGACCGGAAATGGCAATTTCCCCAACTATAATGCTGCCTCTTACACGCACCCCGGTTCAAGATGGTGGGCGGGCGAAAAGACAGCGGGCCAGAGGAAAATAAAACGAGAGAAGAAAACTTTGCGAGAAAACTACGCGAGTATGGGAAAGAAAAGCACAAGAACGGCGCACAGATCGTCGCTGGCATCAAGGAGGCCGATAAAAATAAAACCTGAATGTTCGCTGCATTTCCGGAAACCGCCGACTTGACATCATGGCCTCCCGTGATTGTCTCCGTGCACGGCCGCGTTCACCTCTTATCTGAATGCTGAGATAACCTGAGAACACTGTAACTATACGAAGTTCACAGGCTTTTTTTTGACACAATTCGTTTTTCATTTGGGTACAGTTGTTCTTGATGATCAAAATGGGAAATATAATAAATCAGAGCTGTACATGCTGTTACATTTCTGCGGGATCTCTAGGGACTCCCAAAGATCGGTTTTGGATTTATAGGGATCTCTGAATTTTACTACGGAATTTGTAGGGATCCCTAAAGATATTTACAAAGTTTCTAGGGATTTCCAATGATTTATACGGAGTAACTAGGGATTTCCAAGGGTTTCTGAAAATGTGTAGGGAGTTTTGAGATTGAAGATGTGTACGTTATCTCAATTGTGTTCAAGATTTCTACGACAGAATAAAGATTTGTATGAAATTGCCAGGATCATCAAGATTTCTATGGAATTTTTAAAGACTTCCAGAGATCTCCAGAAATATCTACAAAAATTTCGAAGAAAATCAAGAACTTTTAGGGGGTTTTAAAAATATCTTCAAGATTCTCCGGGATTTATGAAGATTTTCACGGTTTATCAAAGATTTATGAATGTTTATACAAGATTTTTGAAGGCTTGAACTTTCCTCTTTCGACTCAATTTATTTTCAAGAATCTAGGAATATCTGAAGATTTCTATGAGATTTTTTGAAGGTCTCTAGAATATTTCTAGGGATTTTTAAAGATTTCTGCGGGATCTCCAGGGACTCTTGATGATTTATATAAGATTTCTGAAAATTGCTTGGTACTTCTGAAAATCTCCATTGATTTTTGCAGATTTCATGGGATTTCCAAGATATTTCTGGAAGATCAAGATTTTGAAGGGATTTCTTGAGATTTTTGAAAACGCCCAAACATTTCTATGGATGTCTCAAGGTTTCTACGGGATTTCTGAGGAATTTTACAAGATGTTTGAGGAATTTGAAGGCATTTCTAAAGATTCCTTCATGATTCCCAAAGATCTTAACGAGATTTGAGGATTCCTGTGGAAATTTCTAGGGATTTCCAAGGGAAATCTAAGTATCCCTAAAGATTTGTTCAAAATTTCTTGAGAGTTTGAATGTCCAAGGATTTCTAGAGATTTCTACAAGGTTTTCAGAGTTTTCTGAAGATTGTTACGGAGATTCTAGAGATTTCCAAGGATTTATGAGAATATCAGTTCTGGGATTGGAGATTCATAGATCTATGAGCCAGGGTGAAGATTTGTATGGAATGCTAATGTTTTCATAACATATCTATTTTGGAGATTTCTGAAGGATTCTACAAGATTTTTGAGAATTTCCAAAGATTTTTATGGAGTTACAGAGGATTTCTGAATATTCTTCATGGGATTTCTGGGAATTTATAGGGAGTTTTGAAAATTTCTATAGGATTTCTGGAAATTTGTCTTCGATTTCTAGGAATTCCTGAATATTTCCGGAAGATTTTCAAAGAATTCTGAAAATTTCTAAAAAAATTCGTTTGGTTTTTAAAAATTGTTAGAGATTTAGATTTCCCAAGATTTGAACAAAAATTCGAGAAATTCGAGAAATTCATGAAGATTTTTGAAGATTTCTACAGGACTTCCAGAGATTCATGATAATTCATACAGAAGAAATTCTAAACATTTGTATGTGATATCTAGAAATTTCTAAAGATTTCTACCAGATTTCGAAAAACTTCTGGAGATCTAAAGTTTTCAACATCTACGGGATTGAAATTGGAAGGGATTCCTACGAAAATTCGAAGAATTTCTCACGGTCTCTACGGTATTACTTTCAAAATTTCCGGAGGATTTCTGGAGATTTTAGAATTTTCTACGAGATTTCTGAGGGTTTTTAAGAATTTTTAGGGATATCTACGGGATTTTCAAGAATTTCTAGGGATTAACACAGGATTACTGAGGATTCTTGTGAGAATTTTTCGAGAATTTTGGAAAATTTTCACGGGATCTTGAAAACTCGTATGGATGTCTAAAAATGTTCTGACAATTTCTATGGATCTTTGGCGATTTCTACGGGATTTCCGAGAGTTTTTAGAAGATTTTTAAGGTGTTTCTGAAGATTTTTGAGGATTCTCAAAAATGCCTATGCATTTCTCAAAATTTCTGCGGGATTTCTAGAGACTTTGAAAGATAACGTGATTTTTGAAGAACTGCCCAGGATTTTTGAAGATTTCTGTGTGATTCCTCAAAGTATTCATGAGATTTCTAGAAATTCTTAGCTCTCGAGGCCAGAAAATATGATTGTTGAAAAAAATGACATAATACCCACGAGTGACAGTTTTTTTGTACAAGAAATAATTTCAGATCTATAAATGACTTCTTGATTGGCATCAGAAGTTCCGCTGGTAATTGAGCAGAGATATCAATAACCTACTCGTATTTTCATAAGCTATAACAGCTGTATTGGGCATAAATTTCAATAAATACATAAATGACAGTCCAAGTTGTAACTTAACTGGAATTCACATTTTTATTAATTACACGTAATTCCACATCACCAGCCTTAACTGGTACCGATTTGTCAAAGTCAACATGTCTAATTAAGACAAAATTATTTTTATAACAAGCAAATAGATATATACATAAATCAATTGCATGTCGATGGCAATTCCGCCGGAAATTTTTCTCAACTGTCAATACTGTCAATGTCAAACAATATGCTCACCTGTCGTTTTTATTTTCAATAAATAACAATTTTCTTTATCACACATCATGTTATTCCACCTAACCGAACCATACCAAGAAGTTTATAAGTAATTTCGTTTATTCTTATGGAGAATGTCAACTACACAGTGTATTATTTCAACACTGAAGCAGGCATACCAAGCTAATCTTAGCAGCGACCCAACGTCCCTAGATTACATAGCTCCGACCTTCACGTTGCCTAATGACGAGAAGGTGAACGAATCGTTCTATTACGAAAAACTTGGCAACAGAAATACACCAGTTTGCTTGCCCGAACGAATAGATTATGAACCGCATATAAGAGCCCCCCTACGCGGCTCTTTACTTGAATATTTTTCATCCCCAACTTGTTCCTGGAGCAAACTTGCTATCTTTACCTCTTTACCTCTTTTATTGTGCACCCTCCGGGGTTGGCTAAAGTGAAGATCATTTCACTAAATCGCTGACAATGCCTGGAATACCGAGGGAGATAGAGACGCGCAGAATATGCCTTTCGGATCGACGGTGATGCTGGAAAGAAGAGGGGGCGGTTATACCGATCGCGATTACAATTAAAATTACCGCGCTTTCGCTGCGGTGTAACTCAAACACACCGGAACTTTAACTGCTCGAAACTTTAAAGGATATTTGCGTACAAATGGAATATTTTAGACGCGCGCGCCAAAGTAAGACTAAAATGATGATGATGAGGAATAAAAGGGAGGGGGAGGCAAAGTAAAGGGGATGGCAAAAAGCGGTTCGGGACCCGAGTCCCACGCAGTACACTTCGACGACGACGACGACGAAGGATTATGTCGCCACTTATGGGCAAAGCGAGCGATGATGGTCTAAAACGGAATGTCCCAATTAAAATCGCGTGATTTCTTAAGAACAGAGACAGTACGATTTGTTACGAGGAGCGTAAGATGATGATGTTAATCTCGGCATGTTGGGATTATCGTTAGCGCAATGTTAACAGCTTTCGAGAGCTTTCAAGGCAATTGCTTCTATAAAAGTGCTTGGTTTTAGTGGGAGTCTTCGATCATTTTGAAATTGAGCTATTTGGCTGTACCGGGATAATGATAGCTCGAGTGATAGTTACAGTTATAGTTTTAAATCATCTTCTAATCGCTTAAAACATGGCAAAATATTCTCAAGTTATAACTGCTTTTACTGTTCCGGAGAAATACTTTTTAGTTTACGCGGATGCTACTTGGGCTTCAGAATGCATCAGCTAAACTGGGCCAGAAATTGAGTGAACCACCTTAAAATTTGATTTGAACTGAATGAAGATATCTCAAGAAATTTGCCGTTATTGGAAATGTTCATGATAACCGATGAACCATGTAACTGTATCAAACGTACCATGAAACAATCTGATTCTATCGGTTTTTCAGAAGTAATAAAAAAACTGGATTGTACCACTCCATGTGAATGCCTTTTGGCTTTTCCACCGCCTCAGCTACGTGGCCAAATAACCTCAAGCGATGGTCACTACCTTTACACGGGTTTAAAGGAAAGTCCACGCCGAATTTTTCGCGCGGTTACCATTTGGCTCTCATGATGCACCACCTACTTGACGGAGGATTCTCAAGCTGTAACTGCATAATTTTTCCAAAGACAAGTCTGCATCACTCAGTGCATATGCCGCCTGGCACCCACAATGCTCCAAACCACGTGCTGGAGGATCCCCACGCGATACTGACTCGGCTGTTCCAAGAAGAGGCCCATACCACTTCTCGCATATGTCGTATATGACCTTTCGCAAAGCCTCAGTTATTACGTTACGTTACAACATATAATCATATGAACTGCTTTCACAGTTTCGAAAAGTGGTCCACACTACTTCACGCGGAAGCCTGAGAAGTTAGTGTTTCACAACGCTCTCGACTTCCGGGTGAAACATTTTCGTAAGATAGCTTTGTTTACACTGCTCAATGAAGAGGCCTTTAGTACCTTTTCATGCTTATGCTGTCCGGCCTGTGGGCGGCTTAAACCACTACAAACGGATGCCATTTGGCCTCAACGACGTGGCAAGGCACTCTCATGCAATATAATAGGATTGCGTGAATGACTTTTGGCCTCTACAGCGCCCCGATTATTACGTGGCAAGGGATATGCTCAAGCAATTGCCTGAAGTGTGTTAGTCTATCTAGATGACATCGTTTTCTACCACCACTGTGTTACGTTCGATTTTGCTGCAATTCTTGTTTCGTCGTTTTTTTGAATCAATTAATTAATGCATTTCTTTCTTCAACTTTTTTTCGCTTCAAAAAATGTCTAATAGTCCAGTAAAACTACGGTTTAACCTCGAACTAATTGCAACAGAAATAATTTTTTGGCCATCAAGTTTCGTTCAGCTGTCTGAACAACATATTGAGAATTAAGAAAAATTTGAGTAGAGGAAAACGTCCAAAATGGTATATCCAATCCGGCCGAAGAACCTTAACCATACTTCTTGATGAACAATCTATGATAAATTCAATTTTTGTTGTTTATCAGTTCAGTACATCTATACGAACAACACATAAGTAATATATAGAACAATAGAGGTAGAGGAACAAGTCCAAAATGTTAAAACATATCCGGAAGTAGGCGCTACGTAGACGATTTTCGTTTCTGTCAATATCGGATCAATTCTGGCAAGTTTGACATCGTTTCCTACTAAATTTGACGTTGTGAATTCAATAAAGGTGATTCAACTGTGATTGAAACATGTTTAAGCAAGTTTAACTGAAAAAAAACACGTTTTTTTCGGACATTTTTTCTTTTTTTTTTCTATTCCATTTGTGTCGTTGTTGAAATAATTTATTATCACAATTCCTGCACACTTCATCTATTCCAAGATTTTTACACAGAAAAATCATGCACTGAATGTATCTTTTGTTTTAACAAAGTGATATAATCAATTTGTTACAAAAGCTGTCTAATGACCATTTTTGCTTAAAACGACCACTCTTGCGGTAAAAAAGATGCTGTAAGTGAAAAATACATTTGTTTTGAAGTTTTTGAACTGCGGATTATAGAGAAAGCATTCATTTTTCGTTCAGTAGAGGCAGTCGTACAAAAGTCGTATTTTGATAGACGCAGCATAATTGTTGCGTGAACCTGCGTGAATTTTCGAGTGAAAAATGGGCGTTGAACGGTTTCCGCAACAAATTAATTTTATCAATCAGTGAGAATGAAATGCACATCAAATGCATAGTTGTTTTGTGTAAAACGCTTGAAATTATTGAACTATGTGGCAAATTTGACAAAAATATTTTTTGACAATGACTAAATCAAAATTAAAAACCGACAAAAAATAAACCTGAAGAACGTGTTTTTTCAAGTTAAACTGGTTTTAACGTGGTTTAATCCTCGGTTTAATCACAATTTTACGTCTTGTTGTTTGTTTTGATGAATAGTAAAAAACAAACGTATAGTTTTGCCTGATTTTTGTTTTATTCCTTTGAGAAAGTCAGCTAGCCAATATTTCGATTTTTGACTAGGTGTCTTTTACTTCATTTTCCTCCCTATTGGAGCTACCGCGTCAAGTTAGGTAATATTTCAGACTAATTTCTACAGTCTTGATCCAATGATGACCTCAAAATTACAATAGAAACATGTTTGGACAAGTTACCTGAAAAAAAAACATTTCCTTTGGCATTTTTCAGTTTTTTTTTTAATTGGTGGCGGCATGGCATTTGTATTCAGAACTATTTTATACGTCACTACTTTGGAGTATTTAACATAATCAAAAGCATGTACCCAAAACCCGCGTATTCTGTTTTGGGAAGCTAAAAAAAAGCAAAAATTGGGAAATAGTTCTGGATGCCTCCAACAATTGAGCCCATGAAAACCACAGTGGTGTAAGTCACGATTTTGAGTTTTTCAATTTTTGACATATTCATAATCTTCTTTTCTTGCTCTATTTTTAAGGCTAAGAATGAAAAACGCAGCACTTTTTGCAAAAAAATTACACGCCTCCGCTTCTCTGCCTCGCTGTACATTCAAATGGGATCTTTTAACTTCTCAGGGCCATATCTCAAAATAATGTTTTATGACTTACACCAATTCTGGCTTTGAACGGCTCAATTACTGAAAAAATCAAACTAAAGAATATAAGAAAACACGGTTTTTTAAGCTAACTTGTTAAAACTTGTTTTTATTTCAATTTTGGGGTTATCATTGGATTTAGAATGTGGAAATTAGTCGAAAATGATACTTAACTTGACGGTGTAGCACCAATATGGGAAAAAAGGGAAAATTTCACAAACCACTAGTTAAAACCCCCGCCGTGCCCCCCACGTTATGCAATAATACATTTTTGGTGAAAAATGGCACCTTTAGACTCCGACACATAGAAAAATTTAGAAAAATCGTTTTTTTTTTTCAAGTCAGTATAAGTAATAAGTTCTAACGGCTCGATACCAAGTTGGGGCTGAGACCGCCGTAAGTGCGGTTACCATAGCAGCGGCGGATACCAACCAATCAGACCGCTGTATTTGGCGAGTCACGCCGCCGCCGTCCCAAACTTTGAGCCTGCAACTTGGTATCGAGCCCTAAGTTTCTAGCCCTGATGCATTTCAAATAGCAATTCAAGCTCCCCCTCCCCTAAATAACACAAAACCCTCAAGCACGATTCTTGTCGATTTTGAATAAATTATAAGGCAGACAATAGGGTAATGACCGATTTTTTTTTTATTTTTTTTTTCATCAAGTTCACTTCTTGATAAGTGACGCTATATAGTTAACAGATTTTTTTCCGTAAGTTTCCTCGGTAAAAAAAAATATGAAAGTTTTCGATTATTTCAAATTTGGCGCCCGCGATTACGTCACAATCTTTCATAGGAAGAGAAGCAGGCTTGACAACGCTACAGAACTTACTACAAAAAGCACTAGCGTCAACCCGTCAACGCTAATAACAGCTGGTTGTTATATTGTTAACGCTTTGTGTATCTGTGCGGTGATTCGTGTTGTTTAGTTGTTTTGCTTGAAAATATGGAAAGAAAAATTTCATGATTTATGAATATTTCAAAATTACATCAGACTATTCAGACCTCAATGGTTATGTTATGCTGGCAAACGTCAACGTCAACACTGACACACAGGCAACGGAGGTGGCGTCATCCCCACTACTGTCAAAAGATTGAAACGTCACAGCCCGCCTTACAGCTCGGTAGATTTGAAATCGTTCGCCAGAAAAGCCACTTTCAAGGCAGATTTTGAGACACTTGGAACTTTTTTTCGAATTTTCACGAAGCGTAGTTTTGTTATTAAGGCTCTACATTCGATTAGTATGATTTTTTTTTTATATTTTTCGATGGTGGTCACTACCCTATTCTGGACACATCCTGGCATTTTCAGATTTCCATGATCTAATTTCAGGTAGAAACTGATCTTTCATGTACTATAGGTACGCAAAAACTATGCAAAGTGACACCGCTATTTTTGATTCGCCATTTTGAAGACTTTCCGCCATTTCAATATTTCCTAATTTTTGATAATTATGTTGCTTGTCGGACTTCAAGGTATTTCATAGTGAAATAGTTATTTCTGTTGCAATTAGTTTGAGGTTTACCCCTTTTTTACGTAGGTTTACTGGACAAAAATTACTGAAAAATAGCAATAAGCGTCTTTGCAGACGGGATTTCCAATCACGATTTGCATACAATAGTTGAAACCTCCAAAAATAAACTAATAATTATTCAATCTTGATTTTACGATATCCAATGCCCTCACAAATTTTCCCGAGCTTGCTTCCATTGCCATTGGCAGACGTGTTATATCAATTTTTTGTGGTCCTAGTGGAAGCTGTGTATGTTCTGGATTCTTTGCTCAAGCCTATTTGATAGTACCCTTGCGAAATATCCAAATCAGTGAAATACATTGCTCTCTCCAACGAATCGAGGATTTCATCGATACACGGCAATGGAAAATTGTCATTTTTTATGTATAGATTCAACAATCAATGATAGAATAATCTGAACCTGAACCGTAAGTTCAAGATTCAGCAAAAAGATATACTTATTGTGCTTGGGACCCGTGATTTTGAAACATGAAATTTCACTCGACGCTGAAAAAAAGCAGTCGTAGAAGATCACCTTGTGCCTAGAGAAGCGCTGGAAACATAGCTTTTTGTCGCGTTTGCAAGTCATTACCGGAAGTTCATGAAACATTTCGCACATATTGCTGAACCATTGAACCACCTTTTAAAGAAAGGTCTCGAATATAATTGGATGGGAACATGTCAGAAAGCATGTCGACTAACTGAAATCCGTTTTAATTTATCAGCCAACATTACAGTTCCCAAATTTCTCAGAAGTTAATCATTTTATTTCATGAATGAACGCATCTAATTTACCATTTGGACCAGTCTTTTCGAATGGATATGATAGGCCTGAAGCATGCGCAAGGCAAACTAGATAGCATACTAGTGTTCTGTCAGTTGGGCGTCATTTGAGGGCTTGGCTGACCCCATCAGTACTCTGGGGTATCTAGTGAAATTCCCAGGATTCCCAGGGGATATGCGACGTTAGGACTTGTGGTATTCAATTCTTCCACAGGTCTCATCGCATCTTGCGATGTAGTGGGGCTCCCTAAAGTCTTGTGCTGGAAGTCCACTGGTTCCTGTGTGTAAGGAACAACATGTAGATTTTAACAGAAACAAAATCGCCAGTTCCTCATATGTTCATTTGATGCGTATACCTAGCACAAAACTCGAGACAAAACTTTACAAATTACTGAAGTTTGAAGCGACGTTTTCTGTGTGTCGAGGGCTTAGTACAGATGGAGCTTGACGATTGCACAGCTAATTCCACATCGACATCCTCAAATTAGCTGTTCTGTATTTGCCCGCCTAATTAAGTTCGCCTGTATGGTGGCACTGTGCAACAATGACGTCGCATCGCCCACAGCCATCCACTGGGAAAACGCGCACTCTATCGAACTTTTCACTTAATCCGTTTTCCTCATAATTCAACCCGACCGGCATTAGAAAAACTCGACACTGCCAAACAATCGTTTACAAAACGCGTATTCAATCCTAATCCCGCTGTTTTACCCCCTTTCATCACCTGGTGATCCTCCAAATTGAATATTGATTGAAGAATCCGCCAGGCGGTTTTTTCCTGTTACCCCCGGCTTTCCATTTTGATGATGATGATGGGAACGTCAATTCTTATTTGAAAACGTCCTTTGAAAAAAATATCGGAGGCATTAACGTTCGGAAAATTCCAGCGAGTTTTAATAACTCCATCGGCGAAACGGAAAACCGCGGCGGTACTCGTTGCGGACAGGCTGGGAAACAAAAGAAAAGCAGTACACGCCACGACACGTTCGAACAAACGAACGTATACACGAATTTGCAAACAAACGCACTCTGAGCGGCTTAATCCGTGGAAGTATTGGGGGCTTGCTCTGGAGTGATGCTCGATGCCGATGCGAGAAGAATCACGGAGCAATTGAAAACGGATCGATTTTTATAAAAATTCAAATCAGTTTCTATGAATACCACGGGCTTACTAATAAGGGTGTAAGGCACGGTGGATAATAATTGAGTCCGCAGAAGTTCTTTTTTGTTTTTCCGCTTTATCTTCGTCGCCGCCATAATTAACTTTGAGGAGGCGGTTTTTCTAATTCGTGCCGCATCAAAGACGGGACTGGCTGGGGGTTAATTAGTCAAATGAATCCTCAACATAATAATATCTTCGAGAGCATGCGGGAGCTCTTTATTTGCGGGGCGCTGGGCGCGCGGCGCCTTATGAATATAATATGGACCACAACAAAAAGAAAAAGCTGCGACGATGAGAGAATAAAACTATACAGGCTTGATGAAGCTACTCGGAAACAGGTAATTAGAGTGCTTGTTTTATCTTCTGTGCTGGGATTTTTCACTAGTTTAGCCGCTTTGATGTTAAATGATGGTGGTTGATGCACAAGTTTCTTGTATACTACACCTGGAATTTGTCGGCTCTTCAACATCAAAGGATACAAATTACGTGACCCCGCGAACTTCATTCAGTATTCAGTTTCAAACCGCTTTTTTTATGAACACTGCACTGAGGTCTTTAAAACTATCATCAGTTTTCCATTCATTTTAGTTACTCTTTTACCGACGACGTCGCAATCTTAGCATCCAGTCTGTGACGGCTCGAATTTGGACGAGCCTAGTCCGGCTCTGCCTGTGCGGAGTGCGCAGAGCGGTGAGTTTTGAGTTATGGTAGTGGTAGCTCTGTCATCAGTGTCATCTGGCACCGGAATGTTAGTCGCCGAAAAATGTTCTACATGAAAACGTCCAGCTAAATTCGGCTCACGCGGCCGCCCCTACTTGCATTCCAGGTGAGCGATTAGCGTTGGATTTTAGCAAGGGGGCTAAAGTCAGTTGTTTCAGGCCGCTTATGGAGGCGAAAATCGCGCTCCGTGCGAGCTAGGCTCTACAGTTCCTCTTCCGCACTGTCCGTCAACAAAATGGCGAAGGTTGGCCGTGACAATTCAAGTACACCGGCAGCCGCCTTTTTGCGTATGGTAGCGCTCACGCAGTGATGCTCGGCCCGCTGACCGCACGTCGCTGAGCACGCTGTCATGCTGGCCGCCGTCACGGTTGCTGCTGCTCAACTTTACACCGACCACCGTTTGCAGCTCTGGGGCGTTGCCTGTTTTCCGGTCCGAGTTTCGGCTGGCCTCCTCGTGCAACGCGCTACCGTGCGCCAACAGCCGTGCACGACAGAGACAGACATCACTCATGCTCTCCGACGTCATGGTGCAGTCGCCGAGGTCTTCGGCAGCAGCAAGTTCTCACCTCTCCTGGAGACGCCGTGCCAAAGCTGAGTGTTTACATTAGTGATGGGCACTATCGAATGAATACTATCGAATTATTCGATAGCACGTTCAAATGAATGAATTAACGAACGAACGAACGAATGAATGAATGAATGAATGAATGAATAAGCGAATGAATGAACAATTGGATGAACAAATGAATGAATGAATAAACAAACTGATGGATGAATGAACGAACGAATGAATGGATGAACGACTAAATGGATGGATGATTCAATATACGAGTGGATTTAACGGATGAACTGAATAATTTTGAATGCAAAACAGAATTAATTGATGAACGAATGAATGGTAGAATTTTTACTTGTAATCAAAAATTCTGTTATACCTATGTATAATTATCAGTCTCTTATGTTTTATGGAATCAGCAATGAATGAGTCAAACAATTTGATTTTCAGTCGATTTTTTGGAATGAATTATGAGATGTACAATTTTATAATGTATTTAATTATTGATTTTTATAGGACAGTGAATGAAATCAAAATAAATGAATCAACAAGAAAAAAATTGCTGCTCAAAAATATTATCAAATCTAGACTTTTCAGGCGATTCTCCTCTGATTGGTGATTTTCCCAGCTTTAGAGAAAACACGCTTCGACGGTACTGTGGTAGCAGGCACGGACAAATGCTTGAGGGCCATCTCAAATAATTCGGGAAAAATGGATGCATGTCTTTGCCAAAACTCAAATGGACTTTTATTGCTCGTTAACACGGATGAAATTGACAAAACGAGTTTTTGTTTTTTCCACGGCGCGCTAACATCATTCATAGCCGTCCGTGCATTCAAGTTGTGTACATTTATAACTTGGATTTTAACGCAGAGTGATTTTTGCGATATCAGTAAGTAGTACTACGTTGGATGACATGTGGCTTCAGCAGTCAAGTCCATTAAGTTGCAAAAATTACCTACGATTCACGACAATGACAACTGACCACAAAGTGCTTAGTCCTAGTTCCTATAATCCTATAGTACCTCTACCTAGAACTAACCATAACAATTCAATCCCGGAACGAATGGTTGAACAACGAGGTTTCGTTTCGTGAATAACAATAAATAAATTTGAATCAGTCTGAACTTTGCAATTTGAAAGTTTGTATCTTGTAATGTTTCAGTTGAATTGAATAATCAAATGGATGAATGGATTAGGAATGGAATGAAAGAATGAATGAATGAATGGAAGAATGAATAAATGAATAATTCCATAGCACATGAATGAAATCAACGGATTCATGTGAATGAATGAATTTGAATGGATCATTTGATAGTTTCAGTCATTCGATAGTCGTTCATCGATAGTGAAACTTATCGATAGTGCCCATCACTAGTTTACATTGCTCAAGTGTGTTTGGCGTGTCGCTGTCGGCCTAGCCTTCTTCGTCATTTTCGTGATTTATTGATTTTGCTGAAATTGTGAATTTTGTATAGTTGTGAAAAGATTACGAGCCATACGTAATCCACACACGATTACAAGTCACACGACTTCATTTCGTGAATCTCCATTGTTGAGTTTTGATTCTGGCCGGACGGCGCATCCGGTCAGCTCATGTTTTGTATTTTTGTGCCTTCAGCATTTTACCGTGGTAATGCCTGCCACTAAAATTGATCATCACATGTGTGCGAACAGTTGATCTGAGGTCGTCGACCCCGTCGTCAATTTATTGTTTCCTTCCTTTTCCATTTGTCGAGGCCCAATAATCTGCTGGTATTTCGTGTTGTTTCAGGACGTCCGTCAGGTGTACGACAGATTACAAGTACCTTTTTATTTCGTAAATCTCCGTTGGGTTTTGATTCTGGCCGGACAGCCCTCAGCATCCGGTCAGCTTATGTTTTGAATTTTTGTGCCTTCAGCATTTCACCGTGGTAATGCCTGCCACTAAAATTGATCAACACCTGTGTGCGAACAGCTGATCTGAGGTCGTTCCGTCGTCAATTTATTGTTCCCTCTCTTCTTTACATTTTGTCGAGGCCCAATAATCTGCCGGTAATTTGTGTTGTTTCAGGACGTCGGTCAGTTGGCCGCATCCTGCCTTCTCCTTCACTCCAGTGCCCGCTGCACTGGATTGAGGCACCAGGTGCGACGTGAGCCCTCTTCAGCGGTGGCGCCGAGACGGCATAAAAGTAAGCTAGTCGGTAACATCATCCTGGGCCACCTCGATGCCGCATCGCTACGGACACAGAAGCCAGACCGGAGCAGATCTCAACTCGAAAAAGACCTTGGTAACGTACACTTTTGTTTTATATTTCATTTCCGTATCTACATAGTTTTTAAAGGCCTTCTGCCGTCACTATTGTAGCTAGGTTGCTGCCCTAGCAATAGCTTGTATCATAGGCAGCTTGAATAAACCGCCATCTACCTAAAACAAGTATTGTTTGACTCCCTCTATCGTCCGCATCCGCGGCGCTGCTCTCGAGGAAGACGCGAACGACAAGACTGGTTTGATTTTGTAGGGCTCTTTGCCATGCCGGCATTTGCCCTGCGCTGAGAGAAACTGCTCTTCTGGCGCTAGGCCAGAAGGGTAGACGGTGATAAGTCTTCAAAAGTTGATGAACAGAAGTTGTAGACGAGTTAACCCTTCCTTGTACCTTGAACCTCAATAATTATATAAAAAAACAGATTTTTGAGTAGCTCTTTCAATTTGTTTGACATACAGAATGACAACTCACAATTGGTACACACCAGTGGCGTAGAATCACTGGGCAGATTCGCCATTGGCGGCGTTTTCAAAGCACCGTTCATGCATGAGAGGAGTGCTCTTTTAACAATAAAAGTAAGTACAAGGTAGTTAAATGCTCAAAATATAACTAACAAAAACGAATTGATTTTGAATGGTGTTAGTTTAGATGTTAAACTGTCAATGGACATTTTTTCTTCGCCGACGAAATTAGTCAACACCGTTACGCGCTTTCACGGTCACCATCCGCACGACACCATCAGCACCTGGACGTACGGCGACCACTCTAGCCTCGGGCTAGTAATTCGACGAAGTGTTGTCGTATTTGAGAACGACGAAAGCGCCTAGCTGTTCAAGTAGCTTGTGTTGGCTTCTTTTACCAAGGCGTTGTCGTAGCAGATGGAGGCAGTCCTTGGACCATCGGTTCCAGAAGTGCTGTCTTGTCATTCTCTAGAGATGTTCATACCCAGATCGTGGATGGTGGCTCTATAGGTATGGAGTCTGCGGCGTGTGGCAGCGCGTTGAGAAGCCCGCCAGAGATGAAATGTCCGGGGGTGATAGGATCCAGACCGTTTAGATCGTTACTCATGAGAAATAAATAAAGGTCGTGAGTTCAATACAGCCGCAACCTGCATCTATAAGGTGTATTGTTTCTTGAAGTAAGACTCAAGCTCATGGTTATGCGCTCCAAATGAAAACTTCGCCGATTTGACGGCCACCTTGAACAAATTGCCACAATGAGAAGAACGAGGGGGGATCAAAAACGCCACAAAGTCCTGTTCTCAACGACGCGGCAGCGTAATTTTAATTTCGTTCGGAGTACAGAATTCAACAAGAGTAATAAAAGTGACATTGGCGATGGCTATGAACTACATGAGAATTAAAGTAGTACTATCATACTGCCTCTTCGAACGACTGGAGCATCGGCCTTGTACGAGTTGAATCGAACACCATTCGGCTCGTGAGACGCTCCAATCAAAAGTTCACGTAAAACGCCTCCTGCGATCGCAAGCTGTCCCAGCATTCCGTCTTTTATCGGAAACGATGTTGTCATCTGGAAAATTTCGCGTGGGCAAAACCCGCAGGAATGAAACCAACAAATTAAATTACCTCTTATCTTCTCCTCGGCGGTGGTTGTCAGTGTTGTCACCTCTGAAACTACGCCAACTGCGCCATTTGTGTTGTTCTGTTTTTCTCCACGCCGGCATCGAGAAGTTGCCTCTTTTGTTCCTAATATAAAACACATCCGGATAAATAAAAGTTTCGCCACTTCCCAATATGTCGACCATTTGGCGGCTAAGGGAGTGACGGCGACGGGTGGTGGCGACGGTGGCGGCGGTGTTGGTGGCGGTGGTGGTGGTGGTGGCGACGACGGCGGCAGTAAATACGTCGAAACTCGGATATGCCGCCGAAATTGGGTATAAGTAACAAGTTTACCAATAAATCTTTCCTTTGTGTGTGTCAGACTGCTCTTACTTCCTGTTCCTCGAGAGAATACCATGCTGGCGGTGGTGTGCGGGACCTTATCGGAAACGTCTGCGCCATACTCGCCGGCCTTTTATTTCTCTGACCAAGACAAGACATTGCTGTATTCGAGCAGACGCTATTGCATTCTCCGACTTCGGTATATAGAAAGGTATGTATTGTATAGCAAGGTTTATACAGGGTGTTTGCAAACTTGAGGTGCAAAATTAAACCATAGTTACAAAAATGCTTCAAAGGTTATACAAAAATGTTGAAAAAAATTTAGGGTAAATTTTTTTGAAAATATGGAGGGTCAAAAGGTGTTCCTCCGACCTCTATTTCTGTTATTTTGAAAGATTTTAGTAAACTCTTTCAAACAGACCATAAAGCAATGTTTTTCAACCTTTGAATGTGTTTTGTAGTTTCATTTACTATACAGGGTGAGTCGTGAATCCTGAAAATCCAGTTTTCTGCAAAAATGCATGCAGAAAATTTCATTTGAGAACTATTTGTGTTATTTGTTGCTCTACATCAGTTTTATAACCTCTAGAACCTTTCACGGGCATTTTCGAGAAAAATAGATTTTTACGATTTATGATTCAGCGTGCACAGTTGCACACTGAATACAAAGTTTCCTGGAATCTTCAAAATAACGAAAATAATAGAGGTCGAAGGCTCCTCCATATTCCCAAAAAAAAAATCAAATTTTTTTCAAAGATTTTTCTGGCTTTTTTGGAGCACTTTTGCAACTGCGGTTCAATTTTCCACCCCAAGTTTGCAAATACCCTGTATAGAACCTTCCAGAAATGAGTATTTTTCAAAAAATAGCGGTATAATCAATTTCACAGCTTTTTTATCAGAATGGAAAAAATGTGTTGTGTTGGTAAAAATCACCGACGGTACGAATGATGCGTCATGATAAATGTGCTACGTATAATGATTGTGACAGCTGTCACCGTGACATCCCAACGTAATGTATGGGCAAGTGAAAAATCGTCTCTAGGTACTGTTTGGTGGCTCTTCGGTAATGCTGTTAGAGGAGTGTGAGGTAGTGTTGTACACTGAAGAAAATGATGCTCAAGTGCGGCGGTACTGAAGAAAATTGAATGAGAATGCCTACTGCCCAGAAATCCCATCTTCTGACGCTCATCACTAAATAGTAAGTACTACCGAATCTAGCGAATACTAAAACAGAGCAAATTGGTATTATTATTATTATTATGATTCCCACTTAACAGGTAGATACCCATTAACAGAGTTAGGCGCACATCAAGCTAAGAGAGAAGAGGAAAAAAAACAACAGGAAAAGAACCGCGATCACTCAACACCGCCAGAAGCAGATCCGTCAAAGCAAGATCTGATCTGGCCAACAGAACAAGAGAATATGTCAATTCGATCCTGGACACTCGTATAATTAGAGCACATTTGATTTATGGGAGAAGCCTTAAGAACATTAGTATTAGTAGTGGGGAGGTAAAACGTCTCGGTGCATCTTGAATTTACGCGTGGAGCCCTGAACATCAATTTCTGCACCAAATTCTTGGAGTCGAGTGAACCAATGACAAGTTTTAAAAGAAAAACAATGGAATGCGAACATCGTCTTGACTGTAGGCTGACGAACTGCGTCCGTGCCAGCAACATGTCCTGGGGACATCCCCTAGGAGGATAAGTACCCCAAGTTCTGAAATGCAAAAACTTCAAGAATCGACGCTGAACTCTCTCGATAGCGGAAACGTGCACCGAATATAAAGGACTCCAAATGATAGAGGCATACTCAAGACGAGGCCTAACAAATGTCGAATAAAGGAGACAGGCAGTCTGAAGATTCCCATAGGGCCTGACATTTCTCAAGACAAAACCCAAACTCCTGAAGGCAGCAGCAGTCACATCAGAAATGTGTGGAACAAAAGTAAGCTGAGAATCGAAGCGAACCCCCAGGTCACGCACATCATTCGTCCTTGGCACCAAAACATCACCAATAGCGTAGTCAAACTGTATTACATTTCTGGCTCTACAATACGGAACAATCAAGCATTTACTGGGATTAAGTGGTAGGTGATTCATCTGACACCATCTCCTAACCCTGTCCAAATCAGCCTGAAGTCTCTCACAGTCAGCCACAGCACCTATTTCACTATACAACTTTAGGTCGTCAGCGTACATCAGAAAACCAGCCTCAACACAGTCACCGATATCATCAACATATATGTCAAAAAACAATGGTCCAAGCTTATTTCCCTGTGGCACACCAGAAGTCTGAGCAAACATCCGAGAACGAAAACCATTGCACTGCACATACTGGAGCCTACCTGTCAAGAACGACTGTATTAGAGCCAGGAACTTAGGAGACAGACCGTACCAAGCCAGTTTCGTCATCAGTATGGAATGATCTATTCTATCAAATGCCTTGGAAAAATCGGTGTAGACAACATCCACCTGCGCTCTCCTATCCCACCTCTCAGACAAGAACTCGGTGATCTCCATGAGGTTAGTTACGGTGGACCGTCGTGGTATGAAACCATGTTGCCTGTCAGACAGCATAGGACCTACATGACATAAAATCTTACGGTGCATAAGGATCTCAAACACCTTACTGAAATTACATCCTATGGCAATGGGTCTATAGTTTTCAACAACATTCCTTCTACCCTTCTTGAAAACCAAACACACTCGAGTCTCCTTTCACCTCCGCGGATAGGCTCCCTTCCTCAACATGGTACTGAAAATCAACGATAGAGGCGCTGCGAGGACTGAGGCACAATCTCGTACAAGATAAGAAGGAATCAAGTCAGGTCCTGCAGTAGATTTAGATGGGAGACTACGAATAGCCTCAAGAACCTCATCCTCAGAGACTATATCAAAATTGAGGACATCACAACGGCGTGAAAAACTCGAGAGACCGGGGTGAAGCAAAGCATTAGATGGAGAAGAGAAGGACTTGCTGAAATAATCGGCAAAGGAATCAACTATACTTGACGGTCCCCCAATATCATTGCCAGCATAAGTCATGGAGGTTGGTATGCTCCCACATTCATTTTTTGACCTCACATATGACCAAAACTTGCTAGGATCACCAGAAATGCTGGACTCCGTCTGTCTGATATAAGTTGCGAACGTTCCAGCAATGTCCACTTCAATCTGAGATCTCAACAATCTATATTCATTGAACATCTCAACACATCTGATTCTATTGTATTTGACTCTGAGCCGCTTCTTCTTCTTAATATCTCGTATAATTTGTCCAGTGAACCAGGGAGGATATGTGCGAGAAGTTTTCCTTTTACAGGGCACACAACGTCACACACGTCATACTCCTGGTATAATCATAATCATAATCATAATCATAATCATCTTTATTTTCTTGTTTGACCTTACAAGGTAAAAGAAATTGTCAGTAAAATATCACAGATACGCATCATATATACATAAGAATAAAAATAAATGTAAAAATCGGTATGACGAAGAAGGTGCATACTTACAGGAAATGGACACAGTGCACTTACGCGCGTGTCTTGTCTCGATTCTCATGCGAACCAACTGACAAATATCACAATCATACATAGCACAGGTGATAATTAACTGCCAAGACGGTAGCATTAAGGCGGGATGGTATCATTCGTACCAACACAACACATTTTCCATAACTTACTCGAATTAAAAGAACTGTGAAGCTGATTGTAGTTTAACGAGTTGCGAGGCTTTCGTGCGATTCCATTACATGCGAGAGTGAACACGCAGGCGTATATACTGGCATAGGGGAGAAGGTGCAGTCACAGGTTTGAGAAAGCTGGAGATAGAGACGCAAGAATAAGACACTGTTACGGTCCTGTTTTATCAACTGTCGATAAAGCCGGTCCTGTGGTCGCTTTTTCCAGCGTATGAGTTCGTCTCAAGTAAGAATTGCAGGCGATTATTCTTGCCAAGTACTTGTTCCAGTCACGCTGATTCCCGGAAACACAGGCTCTGAGCATCGTTTTGATCACGCGGTTGATTCGTTCAGCCGGATTAGCCTGTGGATGATGCTTAGCATTGTACAATAGCATCACTCGATATTTCCACGTAAGATCAATGAAAGGCCGGCTCTGGGACTGCACCCCATCATCACAAATCAAGACTCGTCATGCCGAACATCAGAAACACTACTTGGTCCTGAATGAAGCAAACCACCTTGGCCGCAGTCGCAGTAGAATCGAGCCCATGTGGTCAATACAAATAACTCTCACAGATATGAATCGGTTAAAATCTTGGTTGATATGTGGCCTCTAGGACTTCTTTGTCCTAGATAAACGTACAGTGAAAATAATGAAGACAGTTATTGCAATAGAATCTTTTGCTTCGTAAATGGGGCGTGTGTAGACCAAACGTCATTCACGTGAAATGCTACAGGCCTCTTCCACAGAGCAGTATCTAAAGGCAGCTACCGCTTGGGAATCTTTTGCAACAATGTGCACTTGGAATGTCGGGAAATGACAAGAAGAGGTCATTTTCAAATAGAACTATAACACTAGGTAGTAAAAACTTCAAGACAGAACCTAAAACTTCATAAGAGATGCACGAGTACGAAGTGGCTGCAGAAGCATAAATAGCATTATTAGAACAGCTTCATGCTGAACGTCAGCCTAATTTGTACACATTATACGTCGGTATTCGCCGGAAAATTTACTGCTCCCGCCGGTCTAAGGTTGATTAAATCACATCAACCAGGATTAGGCAATATATGGAGCGGCATAGCGCAAGCGAAAATTTGCATCGCATTTTTATTTATGCATTTCGCAGAGAGATTGCATTAAGATGCAGTTTGTCCTATGCAGATTAGACTTGCAAATTTCTTTGTGTGCACAAGCAGGTCATGCTTGTTTTAAACTTTTAGACTTTATAAAAATAAATTGCAAATTATTTTTTGAATTAGGATAGCTATTTTGCCGTGCGCTTTACCTCTCTAAGCTCCATAATGCAAATCGTTGTGTACTAGCCGAGGTGCTAGCTTAATCAAAACGATACGAGAAAAAAAGGTCGCGCGAGCTTTATTCCAAATTTAGATTGGATTTTTCTTATACATAAGTTCCCGAGGTGTGTAAGTACGCGTATACCTACTTAAAATGAGCATTAAAAGTTTTAGCGTCAGAAAGCAGCAGCTTGGGCCAGTATAGTAGGTATAAAAATGTATATGCGGGACTTCGGCAGTTGGTAGGTAGGTATTATAGTGTATTCGTAATTATTTTGAATTGAGTTGTAAAAAATAATGGATGCACTATAACAGTAAACCAGTGTGAACGTATATTACTTGGCTTCGACGAGATTGAAGGATGGTAATAAAAAGTTAAGTGCTCTATGCGCTGTTTATGCAACTGCTTTTCTTTGACATTAACCTTATTTCTTGGAATCGATATCGGATAATTATAAATGGATCGATAAATGAATTGAAGTTACTAGTGGTAATCTATATGGCAATGCCGATACTGCTGTATGCGTGAAAGCACCTTGTTTATTGTTTCATTCGCAATCGCAATAATCTTAATTGAATTATTATTGACTTTCAAGAAGCTGGGAAACAAATTACCACCACTAAACGTGAATGTTTTCAGCGCATTGCGACGCCATGCCTTTAAGATGCCTGCACTGATGAGTCCTAATAAGGGTGAAGTGTATCTATAGTACCCGTGGTTTGTTTGCCCGATATCATTGAAGGTTTAATCTGGCCTTTGAAAGTCTTCGCTGAATGGGATACATCTCTTATTTAGTAGACAATCATGCCCTGTCAGAGGATTAGTGGAAAAGTGTGACCGAAATTAAAAGTCTTTCGAATCAAATTCGGTAGGTACGTATTAAGAGACTCAAACAGACGCGAAATCCCAGATGGCGGCTTATTGAAAAAAACCATTCCGAACTCCCGATTTCCTGGATTGGAAAAGCAAAGAAAAGAGCTTTGAGCTGAAAAAGGGCGGACTATATTATGGGAAAAGGGCAAGGGATTGCACCTGATCCAATACATGATGTCTGTACATATATCACAAGCGTTTCCAATCTGATTTGGATCAAATTGCGTTCATGATGATGATGCAGGTAGATGTAGCGAATTAATCCATCACACATGTATGATTAGTATTTTGAGACGTGAGTCGGTGATTTATTACCGTGTCGTTATACGGCTGGCTAAGGGGAGCGATGCATTTGGGGAGGGGGGTGGGGGGGGGGGGATCGATTTCCGGCGGCATTTTTCCACCCGCTTTCCAGTGGGCGAGCAAGAGAGAAAAGTGAAAGAGATGGCGCATCACGAGCGATCAGGTGCGCTTTTTCCGCTTAGAAGCTTTCCGGGTGATGGGAGAAGTAGAGGGGGAGTAGTGAAAGGGGTTGTTATCCTGGAGGTTAATTTATGGTCTAGTTTGGTCTAGGCAGGTAGGAATCTATATTATACAGGGTGTTCCAGGGATGATAGCAAAAAATGTAATTGTGGGTAGATCTTGTCGGTTCTAGGACAATTCGTCGCACGGACAATTTGTCGCGGGCAATTCGTCGCAGACAATTCGTCGCACGGACAATTCGTCGCACGGACAATTCGTCGCACGGACAATTTGTCGCACGGACAATTCGTCGCAAAAGAAACGACACTTCTCGATGCGTGGCCGAAACCTTTCGAAGCCACGGAAAAAACAGAGGAGCTCAGCAGGGCTTCAAACTATATTGAGGACATAAGGGGGAAAGGGGGCCTAATGGAGCTCTCTATAACAGAACAAGGCAAGAGGGGGGCTCACCTCAAGGCTCACTGTAGTACTATGTAGTACTGAGAGTCAAGAAAAAACATAGGTGGCCTAATTAAGGCCCTAAATCACACTTGAGGACACAAGGGGGCTTGATAGGGCTCCGAACATCACATGAAAACACAAGGTGCCTATTAATGCACCAAAAGTCGAGGGAAATGTCATGCAATGTCAGCAGGGCTTCAAAACACGTTGAAGAAACAAGGGGGTCCAATGAAGCTTGCTTGAATTCAGATCGCTGGCTGTGAAAAAACATAAGGGGGCTAACTGGGGCTCCAAACTACCCTTTCGGGCAAAAATGGGCCGATAAGGCTTCGAATATCACATGGAAGCACAAGGAACTGGCTCAGCGGGGTCTCAAAAGACGTTGAAGAAACAATGGGGGCCCACGAAGGATCACTAAGGCCTCTAAAAGCGCAAAAAGGCACAAAGGGGCTCACTGGAGTTCTGAAGGTTACGCAAATAATGAAGGGTCTCATCAGGGCTCCAAACGATACATAAGGACGCAAAGGGGCCCGATAGAGCTCCGTAAGCCACAGAAAAATGCTATGGGACTCAGCTGGGCTTCAAAAGATATTGAAAAAAAACAAGGGGGCTCTTGGAGGGCCACATAGGGCCTCTTACAACGCAAGAAGGCACAAGGGAGCTCACTGGAATTCTGAAAGCTACGCAAAGAATAAAGGGTCTCATCAGGGCTCCAAACGATACACGAGGACACAAGGGGGCCCGATAGAGCTCCGTAAGCCACGGGAAAATTCTATGGGGCTCAGCATCAGGACTTTAAAAGACGTTGAAGAGACAAGGGGGCCCTAAGAGGGCAACTAGGGTGACAAGGGGGCTCACTGAAATCCTGGAAGCTACGAAAAGCATAAGGAGGCTCATTAGGGCTCCAAACGATACATTAGGGCACATGGGGGGCCCGATGGAGATCCATAACCCACGGAGAAATGCTAGGGGACCCAGCAAGATTTCAAATGATATAGACGACACAATGGAGCCCGACGGAGTTCTGTTCAACAAAAGAAGGCAAAAGGGGCTTACCTCTGGGCTTATCTACTGATACCCTGAAAGCCATGAAGAAACATGACGGGGCTAATTAGAACTCCACTTGCAGACACAGGAGGGGGGGGGGGGGCAACAAGGGTCGGAATATTATATAAAGACACAAGAGACTTACTAATGCTCCGACCGATAGGGCTCCGAATGACATGACACACAATGGTGCTTAGTGCTCCGAAAGTAACGGAAAATACAAGGGGACCCAGCAGGTCTTCAAATTACATTGAAGACACAAGAAGGGGGCCCAATGAAGCTCTGGATAACAGAGAAGATTATGAAAGGGCTCTGAATATGACCTTGAAACACAAAGGTGCTTACTGCTACGAAATTCACAGAGAAATGCAAGGGGCTGGCCAAAGGCTTTAAACTTCACTAAAAACACAAGGAGACCCAATGGAGGTCTGGATAGCACAAGAACGCAACAGAGTGCTTGCTGGGACTCTGGTAGTCATGAAAAAACCTGAAGGGCTAATTAGAGGTCTCCAAACAACACTTGCGGACACAAGGGGCTCGATAGGGTTCCGAATTAGAGTTCCGGAAGCTCGATGCACTACTAGAAGTGCGCGGAGTAATGCAAGGGGACTCACTAGGTTCAGAGACATTAAAAAACAAGGGTGCCCAAAAGAGTTTTGAATAATACAGTAAGGTATAAGGGGCTTATTAAAACTCTAAAAGCAAGAGAAAACACAAAAAGGGCTAGTAAAACCAAGGCAAAAGGCAAAAAAAAAATTGCAATGAATTGTCCGTGCGACGAACTGTCCGCGACGAATTGTCCGTGCGACGAATTGTCCTTGCGACGAATTGTCCGTGCGACGAATTGTCTGGTCACGGATCTCGTCAAAATATGACGAAAACCTATATACTATTTTGCAAAGTTCGGCCTAATAACGAAGATACAGCCCTCTAAAGTTCACTTTTTTCGGATTTCAAAAATTTGTAACTCAGGAACGTTTCTAAAAATTTAGCTTTAATTAAGCATAAGCTGGTTTGTCATAATCATCTATCAACCTGCAAAACTTGGAGAGAATCCAATCAGTGGTGTAGAAGTTGAGGGACCTTAAGTCAACTTTTCTTCGGATGCTTCTGAATTATTGACCCTCATAACTCCTACACCACTGGTTGGATTTCTCCCAATTTTGGCAGGTTGATAGATAATCATGACAAACCAGTTTTTGCTGAATCAAAGCTGAATTTGTCGGAACGTTCCTGAGTTACAAATTTTTGAAATCCGAAAAAAGTGAACTTTGTAGGGCTGTATCTTCGTCATTAGGCCGAACTTTGCAAAATGGTATATACAGGGTAAGTCATTGATATGGGCGAGCTCAATTACACCTACGCCATTAATAATATCGAAATGAACCAAACGGCATTGCAAACGGGAGGTCAAAGTGCAGTTTGTAAAATTATTTTGCTCTATACAGGGTGCCCCATTTTTGCAGAGCAGTTTTTAAACGAGCTTTTTTAAATAGCACCCCCTGTATATTTTGCATATTTGGATTTGCCCTTTCTCAGGCATTACAAATTTGTTTAGTTTTTGCAATTCGCTTCAACCGTTCAGAAGTTATTAATTTTTTTCTAAAAATTAATGCGTTTGTAGGTACTTACTAAATAAATCGCAAGGCACTTGGTTTTTAGGTTATCAAGTTGCGACTTTGCTCATGTTTAAGCAATAGCATAGAGTATCTTTTGGCGGTAATATCGCCTATTTCCGTTTCGGTATTATCTTGCTGTGACACATTGATTTTGGTGAACTTTGAAAGGCCATAACTTCATTTTTTCAAATAGCATCCCTTGCTTTTTATTTTTTATTCGTATCAAGCGTTTCATTTCACATAATTTTTACCTCCTATTTTTTTTCTCAAAAGTTGCTGGTTTGGAAAATAATTCGGTTTTTCTAAAAACTGGACACACATTTCATCGAATCAACTTAGAGTGCAATGAAAATCATTTAATTCTGACAACCAACGTCAAAATGACTTCTTTTGTACGTCACTTTTAAATTTTGACAAGAAATTTTGTAATTTCAAACAGTTTTTACGATTGCAAATGTAGTAGTGAATGTTATCACTATTGATTTGTTGCACTACCTCAATACGAGTAGTATTGCAAAACCGGTCAGTTGCGAAATACCTCCTTGTTCTGATTTTTACGACGCGGGAAGTGAATATCTGGACGGGCCCATTTCACTAAACGAGGTTCTCGCGGCACTTTCCCAGGGTAGGGAGGGTAGATGTCCGGGTAAAGACGGGATTTCTTACGAGTTTTATAAACATCTTCCACAGAATTGGATGCTCTATTTATGCACCTACTTCAATCGCATTTTTATTGATGAAGACTATCCGGAGAATTTGTCAGAGATCATACTGGTCATGCTACACAAAAAAGGCCCTAAAATAGATCCATCCAACTACAGAGGAATCGCCCTTATAAATTGTAAACTAAAAGTTTTTACACAGATTCTGCATAACAGGATTAGTGATTGGGCTGAGATGAACTCCGTCATCCCGGAGTGTCAGTCGGGTTTTAGAAAGGGTAGGGGTAGGGGATGTGTTGATAACATTTTTACTCTGACGACCGCCATTCAGCTGCAGTTAGAGAGTGGGAAGGGAGCTGTTTACGTGGCATTCATTGATTTCAAACGTGCTTTTGACTCCATCAATCACGATTTACTGTGGCAAAAGTTGTATTCAGTCGGTGTTAGTGCCAAATTCATCAGAACTCTGAGGCGCGTGTACTTAAATGCATCTTTTCAGGTGAAATCCAAAACTGGATACACAAAGAAGTTCGTGGTTTCAAAGGGAGTGCTGCAGGGAGATACACTGAGTCCGAAATTGTTCTCCCTGTTTCTTTCTGATATTGACAGCTTCTTTAGGGAGAAAAACTTTTATGGGGTGGCAATAGACCATCAGACAGATGTTCTACTGATGTTATACGCTGATGATCTTGTCATTTTGGGACACTCTGCGGTAGACCTCCAACGCAAACTGAAGACTTTAGAACAATATAGTGAGCTAAATAAATTAACAGTAAACACAACAAAAACTAAAATTATGTGCTTCCGTAGGGGCGGTAGATCACCCAGTTACAGATTTTATTATGATCAAGAATTGCTTGAAGTGGTAAATGAGGTCAATTATCTTGGCACAACTTTTTCTTCATCTTCGCTCTTTCTTAGAATGTCTAAAAATACGGTTAGTAAGGCAAAACAAGCAATAGGCTCCGTCATATCAATAATGGCTAAATCAAAAATGAACAACTGGAAAGCAAGAATGCAACTATACGACTCACTCATTGTCAGTATCATGTCTTATTGTCTTCCGGTGTGGGCTAACCGATACACAGACCTACTCGAGAGGGTCCAGATGCATTTTTTTAAACGACTGCTTCTGCTTCCCAGGTCCACACCTGACTGCTACTTAAGACTTGAGTTTGGATGCAAACATATCAGTTTTCTTGTGTTGAAGGGCTGCATCTCTTGGTTGAAGAAAATGTTGAAAATGAACAATTCTCGCCTTTCAAAAATCTGTTTTCAAAGAATGCACCACCTGACTTTAACAAAAACAAATCTAAACCTGAAATACAATTGGTGTGCACAATTAAAACAATTTTTTGAAAAAATAGAACTTTCAGACATGTTTGATAACCTAACACTTGCCTCCCTTCAGGAAAATTCGGACGACATCTTGAATAAATACAGTCAATACTTACATCAAAGAGACCTGGATGAATTTCAAAGTCTTCATTATTCAACGTTCAATGACTCATATGAACTAGTGGATCATGAACGACTCAACTACCTACACTTGCCAGTGCCAATTAAAATAACCAGAACACTTTGTCAGCTACGCCTCTCCGGGGGAAGATTCCTTAAATTTTCTTGCTCTGGGTCCCTCCACCAAATCAACTCATCCGAGCTTTGTTCTATTTGCAACCTACAAAAGCCTGAAACCCTATATCATGTTTTTTTCGAATGTCCACTTTACACTCCACTAAGGAGTAACCTCCCGAAAAGCTTCGCAAGCTTTGGCAGTATATCCAAATCAATTCTGTACGTTGAAGCGAGAGACTCCAAAATTCTTTATAACTACCTGTCAAGTGTCTTGCGTTTGCGTTCCTTTCTTCGCAATGAGTAAAGTTTTTCTTTTTTAATTTTTGTAATGAAAAGGGTCATGTTTCTTTCCCTTCTTATTCATTCACTCCTTCTATATTATTGGGGGGACGGACTTCTGGCTTGTATTTGTATATTTATTCATCATAATGAGATGTTATTTATTTTGAATTGAATATTACGTTTATTTAATTTTAAGCTCCTCTTGCTATAAAAATTTTATTTTTAAAAGCAATAAATTACTCACTTACTTACTTACAAAATAGTTATTTATGTAGGTACCATGGGCATAAAGTGCCACTTTTTTTCCCCGCTGTGCGAGATTGCGACCGAGGCCGTAGGCCGAGGGAAGCAAGCACAAGGGGGAAAAAACGCACTTTAGGCCCAAGGTGCATACAATGTTTTTTGCACAGGCTAGTGCAAGACTGGAAATTTCGAGTTATTCAGTCGTTGAAAAATTGTCATGGCAGCGCTGATTACTTGGTTGTACGTCGCACGATCTACCATGCGATCAACAAAATTCGGAATTGGGGTAGGCTGTGCCCCAAGAAAGCAGCTTGACATCCTGAAATTTAACCAGGTCATAGCCTACCAGATCGCATGGACGAGTGGCAGGTTATTACTTATCACCTATCTTGAACACGTAGCTGCCGAGGCCCCATCGCTTACTAGCATAAAACAGGTATTAATTGGTTTTGGTATGTAAACGTGGTAATTTTGTTGTTCTTGTAGTCTTTCGTGTTCCCTACAAATTGAAGTCCATTTTGCATCGCATCAAGTAGTTACGTCAAAATTGAAGGTGACGTCTCTTCTGACGGATCAAGAGCGCTCGTTGCCATGACGACTTTTTTGCCCAAGGGCTAAAAAGAGTCACTTTAGGCCCTGTTTTGAGGTCGTAAAATAACGCATTTAATATAGGTAGTGCAAAAATAATATTGTTAGGTTCCTTGCTCCGACATTTTGAGTTTTTTGATTTCAACATAAAAATTTCTTGTCAAAATTTGAAAGTGACGTACAATAGAAGTCATATTGACGTTGATTGTCAGAATTAGTTGATGTAGTTTGGATTTAGAATTAGTTTGATTTTTAGGTTGATTACTTGATCCGGTGCCATGGCCTGCGAGGTCACCTGACTTGACTAACCCGATTTTTCTTCAGGGCTTTGTTTACGATAGGGTGTATGAAGCTTAAGTCAATACCAGAGAAAATATGCAAGAAATAATTAGAGAGGCTTTCCGTAGCATTCTTTATTTTCACTTGATAATTTATTGTCAAAATTTTAAAGTGACGTACAATAGAAGTCACTTTGACGTTGGTTGTCAGAATTAGTTGATTTTCATTGCACGCTAAGTAATCGATGAAATTTGTCTCCAGTTTTTAGAAAAACCGAATTATTTTCCAAACTATCAGCTTTTAAGAAAAAACATAAGAGGTAATAAATTTGTGAAATGAGACGCTTGATACGAATAAGAAATAAAAAATAGGGAGTGCTATTCGAAAAAATGAAGTTATGGCCTTTCAAAGTTTACCAAAATCAATGTGTCACAGCAAGGTGATACCGAAACGGAAAAAAGCGATATTACAGCCAAAAGATACCCTATGATTTTGCTTAAACATGAGCAAAGCCGCAACCTGATAACCTGAAAACCAAGTCCCTTGCGATTTATTTAGTAGGTAAGTGCCTACAAACGCAATAATTTTTAGAAAAAAATTTATAACTTCTGAACGGTTGGAGCGAATTGCAAAAACTAAACGAATTTGTGATGCCTGAGAAAGGACGAATCCAAATATGCAAAAATATACAGGGGGTGCCATTCAAAAAAGCTCGTTCAAAAACTGCTCTGCAAAAATGGGGCACCCTGTATAGAGCAAAATAATTTTACAAACTGCACTTTGACCTCCAGTTTGCAGTGCCGTTTGGTTCATTTCGATATCATTAATGGCGTAGGTTTAATTGAGCTCGCCCATATCAATGACTGGTGAACACAAGGTATGTCTACGTTTCCAATTTAAGTACCTATATGCAAAACGTATTTTGCTTATATAATACAATCAAATGATAGGAAGACAAAAAAATACAGGTGTACCTACAAAAAATTAGCCCCAAATTGAAGGCAAATCATTGAAGTTGAGTAGTGATTTGAAAAAATCAAGCCAAGTCAAGTACTTGGAAATCAAGCTTTTTAAAAATCAAGTCAAGTATTTGGCAAAAATGTCAAGCTATTTGATCTAATGAAAGCCTATGTGTCCGACCAACCGCCAAATTGTGCAATCTACAGTGGTTGCACCTGGTCTTCAAGAAAGAGGTATAACCTTGATGATGCTACAGCTAACTTTGTATGAGAAGCGACCAGGGACTTATAACACCCACTCATTTGTCTTGAACCAGACCCAGACTTAGCCCCGAGTAAGCAGCGATACTACTTCATTCCCCCCGCATTGCAGAGTCAGGTAAATGACGAGCTTGACCAGATACCGAGCGACGGAATCGTAGAACCTTCTTGCTCCACTTGGTCCTCCCCAATTGTGATAATTGAAAAGAAAGACGGTCGGTGAAGGTTTTGTGTCAATTTTCGCCGCTTGATCGTGACTGGCTTGATGGATGTGTACCCCCATTCGTTTTCTAAGCACTTTCGACATCAAGTCTACATACTGGTAGATACAAGTTGCTGAAGAGTCTCGTTGCATTAACAGTATCTGGACGTGAGCTCTTCCACTTTCCGCACATGCCGTTTGGCTTACATGGGACTCCAGCGACCAGCCGCGATTCATGGATCAGGTGATTGGCGTTGATCTTGATCCGCGTTGTTTTGTTCACTTGGACGACGTGATCATACTTTCACATTCGGGACACATCTGGAAGAACTGCGAGAAATCCTGTCTTGGATCACCAGGATGGGTCTGACCTCGTCTGTTTCGGTTATGTATCTGGTCTTGGTGTGGCTCCGGAAAAGGTCGAGGCCATCATGCGGATCGAGCCTCCGAAGTTGGTGACAGGAGTGCATCGGATAGTTGGGCTAGCCTCCGGATACCGCCGATTCGTAGCGCACTTCTCCACCGGGCAAAGGGCCATGCTTTTCGTTTCGCGATAAAGCGTTGAAGTGGATCGAAAACCATTTTGTTTCGGCTGTGATTCTGATACGTCTGTACTTGACCTTTCGTTTTCGATTCAGTGTGGTGCGAGCGATTATGGCCTGGGAGCCGTTCTAACAGACCCATACGAATGGTGAGAAGGTCGTTTGTTACCTTACTCGTTCCTTGTCGAAGGCGGAGCGCAGGTACACAGCTACAGAGAAGGAGTGCCTCGCTGTGCTGTTCGCGGTCGAGCGTCTGGGACCTCACATCGAGAGTTCGCGATTCATCGTAATTACTGGCCATTATAACCTTTTGTAGCTACGCTCACTAAAGAAACTGACTTGTCGATAGGTACTCCGACTCCAGCAGTTTGAGTCTGACATCCTACAATGGAAGGGGCGCAAGTACGTGGTGCCAGACGCCTTGTCTCGTGTGGTACCGCGGTAATAGACTTCATAGGAAACGCTGGCGGTGCCGACATTGACGACGGTGATGACCCTTGGATGGCCGAGTGAGCAGTTTCTTTTTCTTGTCTCAATTTGTGTTCATTTCTCATTATTTCCGCTCTCTTTTCAAAACTGCTCATCTCTGCGATACACATTTTGTCATTTATTTTTCTCATGTTCATCACTTTCATCTCTATTTGTAAGTTTTTCGTCACCACCCCCTAACACAGCCCCACACGAATGCTTAGGAAATGAAGGGGAGAAAGACGGGAGGGATGGTGAGTACCAGGGGCCAGATGACTTCGAGAGAAATGTATTCGTAACAAGCCTTTCCAGTACGCGTGGATGCCGTTGGACCACAACGCCAACGCCACAGATAGGTACAAAGCAAATGATTCTCCAGCGATTTTTACGTTGTATTTTTCGGAAAGATGCCCACTCGGATGCCCATATCCGAAAAAAATGTCTCCAGCAAAACGGTTCTGGAAAAGAAAAACATCATCGACAAAAAACTTCCTCTGGAAGAAACGTCCTCTGATAAACCGTCAGAGATGTCACCGCAAAAAAAAATCTGATGACTGGTAGCTCCATCAGTCTCATGGCAAAAGTTTCCTAGGGTGTTCTTCATAACTGCTTAGGCTTAGGCTGCTAGGGGCTTCTGATCACACAAGACTACTATTATAGCTCCATCAAACACAAAGATTGTACTTGAAGACTCTCTTAGAACCAAGTGTGTCTTCAGACTACACAAAACCACTTTGTTACCCCAACTGATCGGTGTTGGAAGACTACTGTGGTGAGGGTAAATTGGGCTCTAAACCACACAATACATATGACACTGGTACCCGGATCAAATTAAAACAAAAATCCTTCACTGAGCATCAATGACAGTTGGGACATGTAGGCTTTAATTCTAAAGCGTTTGCCTCAACACTTGAAGATTAGTGACACTACCAGGTGATCACAACAAGGATCAGGTACATCGATCATCACAAGGAGAGAATAAGAAATGTCTGCACTGAACATTTTTTGACCAGGATCAAGAACTTACCACAATAGTTACATCGAGTTGCGAGTTTCAAAATAGAGCGTACCTGAAACAAAAACTTAGATTAGACCTTGATACAGCACAACCGAAATGATAAATTTAATAGCTTTAGATCTGCATTCTGACATTGATGAAACGATTATTTTCTTGGGAGCCTTTCATTGATCTGAACTCCAAGTACTTAGTTTCCTAGTCTTTGAAGATCTCCAAGAATATCTTATAGCGACCATTAAAGATCATATAGAGCAATATTTCTGAAAATCATGTCAAGTCGTTCAGTGATATTCCTAAAAACTGCAGTGACGGGATTTCTGTGAATGTGACATTTCCAAAACTAGTGAAGCAAGATTTTTGAGGCGTGAGGCTATTTTTCCACGGACAGTAGGAAAGCACATTATCTATCTTTGTTATTATCATCAACATTTTTATCGTTACAGATAAAACCAAACGGAAAAAATCTGCTAATAACCTAGCTGTTGATGCAGGGCAAAAAAAATCCGAGGTACGTAGAACAAGATATTCTGTGAACATCGGCAATAGCTCGTATCGAAGCTAAGAAAAATAGCGGAGGCTTGCAGTCCGTTCTGGTCTCGGTTCTGGTCATCAGCAGGTGTACGAGAATTTGAAAAAATACATCGTTTCCTTGTTGAAATGATACGAGAAATCCGTTGCTAGCTTCTAGGCTAATGGTGAGATCTTGCCTTTCTGCCCCTTGTGCTAGCTCGCTAAACTGCTGCATGTCAAATCACGACGATCAGATAAATTTATATGTTTAGAACTCGAGGAACAGACAGACAGACAGACAGACAGACAGGCAGACGAACTAATTTTGTGAATACTTGGCGATTTGCTTTTCGCAATTATTTCAATTTTAAGAAACATCCTGTTGATGTCCCTGGAAAAGAACTGATGCAAATAGAACTCGAAGTTGCTCAAGTATTTCATATCATCAAATTATAGATTCCCACACAGCAACACAATTTTGCAACTAACGATTTTGATTAGCTGGTTTTTATCACTGGATTATTATGTCATAACCAGCGTTATTCAACATACCTCCTAGCTGTACTCAACTACAATGGAAAATAACTAGAATATATAAATTATACAAAATTCTTCCTTGATTTTTTTAATCATTTTTGCTGTTATCAATTTATTGAATTTTTCTCGGTGATTACAGCAATAATTCGAACCTACTTAAAAAACACAATACAAAGATAATATTGAAATGGTTGATTAAAGAAACCTTGTTATACGTACTACTCCACTTGTTATCAATAATTCAGATAATTCTTTCACTAACTCGGACAACACAAACAATACCTGTTTACAGCTCTTGCCGTCCTATTGCAACATATTGTAATGTTAATGTTCTACATGTAGATATATGAATCTTGAGTAAGTAATCTCGGAAAAAAAATTCAAACGAAAACAAAATCAGATGATGGTCCTCGCTTTATAATCAAGGCTCACGCAGATTAAGGCTCCAGTTTGTTGAAAACCATTAGACGGCCGAAATGAAACCCACCATGGAGATAGTGAACGTAGACCGGAAAACCCATGAAAAGCTATACCGTGACTTTTCTAGTAAGTTTTTTATGCTGAAAAAATTGAAAAGAGACTAATTCCTGTGAAAATTTTAGTCGGACCGAATGATGGCATGATTCAGGTGGGAAGCAAAAAACTGTTGGTGCCAGTGAAATACAAGGAATATGCCGAAAAATATGCTAATTTCGAAGTGCGGCCCACCGATGTTTGGGTCATGGGCATGCCCAGATCTGGCACGACTTTGACAGAAGAAATGACTTGGTTGATTTGCAGCGACTTGGATTTCGAACGCGCCAGAACCACAAATTCGTACAAAAGGATACCGTTTTTAGAGTAGGTACTGGTTCATTGTCTACATGACAGAAACATTTCAAGTACGAGTACCGAGTGTCTTTTAAAATTGTGAATTGAAGTTAGCTGTGGAAGTGGAAACGTATGTCCGCGTCTGGTTCATCTTCCCGCGTTGCCTAGCCGACCGAGTTGAAAGCGCAATTCGAATTAGCTCACAAACATTTTCACACTTACAGCTAACTGGAACTGAGTGGAACTCATAATTTTGAATATCAACCGGTAGATACAGTGTGATCAACAAAGTTTGGAGTATTTTGACAACAAAGTCAACTTCTAATGGAAACTTTGTTGGTCACATGATTAGCTCGGGATGGCTTCCTACGAGAAAACTGATTAACGTATTGTATATCGACGTCCAAATTTATTACTGGTCACAGCAAGTATTCACAATAAATCCTCTGTATTGAAGATTATATGAAATTTCAGAAGCAACTTGTTCATAAACGACGAAAAAGCCCTGAAAGAATTAGCACTGCCCAGCACCGACAAAGATAGACGCAACTTTCTGGAATGCTCCATTGCACCGTTGGAAATCCTCAGCGAAACAAAAGAAAAACGAGTCATTAAAACCCACCTGCCTTTCGAACTGTTACCTAAAGAAGTGGCCAACTGTAAGATAGTTTACGTTGCCAGGAATCCGAAAGATGTCGTCGTCTCATTTTACCATTTACACCGAACTGTCAGCTTGCGGACGTACGTCGGCTCTTTCGAAAGCTACTTCCATTACTACAAAGACGGCCTAGGTAAGCTGCATTCACTATTGCCAACTTAACGTAAATTGTCATAAGTAGGTATTCAAACTTCACGCTATATTTGCTTTGATATGAAGAACGTGAGTCTGAGATTAGAAAATTCTGTCTTTATTGATTCATCCGAAAATGGAACTAGATCAATCCTAGTAAAAATGAATCGAGACGGCGACTCCAGCTGTCAACAGTGTCAACAAATGTCGATTTTTCTTAAAAACAAATAATTCTTGAACGAAACACGAAACTATGGAAAAGCTGTCCACATTTTGCGTAAGAGTTTCCGAAACAAGAAAGATTCAGCGAAACATTTTACCTTTGACAACAGACAAGAGTTTTCATTTTCGCTGAAGTTGTTCACAGTTGACGTCGTCATCTTAATCAGTGGAACTTTAAATTGGTCGAGAAGCAATTTTCGACAAGACTTTAGACCGTGACTTACTAAATTGAAACTTTTCAGTGACATTCACTCCATACTGGAACCACATAGAGCAGGCCTGGGCAAGAAGAAACGATCCAAATTTCAAATTCATTTTCTACGAAAACTTGACTGGGGTAAGTGGAAATCATAATCGATTAGTGATAAACTGCGAGTTCCACCAAAAGTTTTATGAGCAAGTTAACTTTAACCTGAGCTATTTGCTATGACACAACCAACAACAAAGGCAGTTGCTTAGCAACTAACTTAGATTAAAGTTAACTCGCTCATAAAACTTTTGATGGAACCCGCAGTAAATGACAAGCGTAAAATTTGCGGTGCAACTGACATTACGTCATATGTCAAAGTTTTGAGTTCGAATAGACATCCTTGGTTCGAATAGTTGAACCTATCGTGCGTTCAGAATAAATTTACATCAAAGTAGGCAAGCTCATGAGAACGTAGGTTGAACTCTCACTGCCACTGTCAGAGTTATTTTGTTTTAGACCCAATCCAAGTCCTACGTTTCATGAATTTACAGGCACCACAAAATATGATAATTAATTGTGATTTTTTCTTTTGATTTTGATAATTCCCACGTTTAAACTGACATCGCCTGGTCTTTGAATGCTCCTTATTATTCAACGTTATTATGGTGTTATGTCTTGAATAACTCAACTATTTTTGTTGCAGGATCTGAGGAACAGCGTGAAAGACGTTTCGAAATTCCTCGGCAAAGACTTCACCGACGACCAGCTGGAACAGTTGGCGTCGGCTCTGGAATTTGACAACTTCAAAAAGTTCCGTCAGCAATCCGTGTCGGCGTACAAAGTCAGCAACGACAACACCGACTTCGTCAGGAAAGGCAAAGTGGGCGGCTGGAAGAGCTATTTCGAAAACAAACAGCTGAACAAAGAAGCCGACGACTGGATCGAGGAGAACTGCAAGAGGATCGGCATACAATATCCTTGTTACAATTAGCTCCATATGATTATAATGAAATTATACTGTTATGTTTTAATTAAGAATTAACTACTCGAATATAGGATACATTTTTAAAAATAACACGACATTATTATTTTATTTTCCGCTTCGAGTTAATTTAGATATTATTTCATAGATTATTATTATTTCATAATGGGATTCGTATATCTGGATATCGGAAATGATGCAATAACAAGCGAACAAGTATGATGGCGGATATCCGTTCATTGACAGTTGCGGTGACAACCAACTGACAACTGGATAATAATATTAATAACAATTCGCCATCGTCATGGATATTTCGCACTTGATTATACGAACACAGTCATTTCCGAAACGAGTCATGAATAATTTATGGCCCGGCGTGTACGACATGGGAATTGGAATATACAGGGTTAAACAATCTAGGCGGTATAATGAAGCCATTGACTTGGGAAATCTTTGTCTTCCGACGAAAATTGGTTGGAACTTGGGAGTAGGTATACCATTTTCAAATGCAATTAATACCATTCCTGCATGTATCCTTTACTTCCGGCAATTTTACGCTTGATACTTGACAAAAAAGTGACTGTTCTTTATTCTGATAAATCAGTGGCACAATATAGGTACATCCAGCGGAACGTACTATAGGAAGTTCATGAAGTTTGCGGTTAGTTGCACTAGCGATATTCGGCACGATAATTCACGATGACACACGATGTCGTCCAGGTGACTTTTGGAACGCATTTTTCGCACATTTCTGCTATAGATAAACAGAAATAATTCCCGGTCGTGATATTTGATGCTTTCCTCCATGAAGACGGCGTAATTTACAACCTGTACTTCAACTTGTCGTCACCAAACAAATCCATTATATTTGGCAGTTGAAGAGATATTCCTAACATATTGAAGCAAGATCGATTTTTCGACGCTTCAGTCTATTAAATGAGTGACTGTCGCTTCAAAGAAAGTGTTGCAATGAAAGCTCTGACCGTTAAGCCTGCTTCAGCTGAGAAGATGCACCAAGCCCTACAGAATTCTTGGGAAAACAAGGTGTCTGTCATGGGTCTGCCCTCGCAGCAGGAATATTATTGTGAAGTAAATTTAGTGATCTAAGCAAAGAACTCATCCGTTCGAAGTTGGGTACTGGACTGAAATTGATGTGATTATCCTCACTTTGCCATTCACCTCCGTTCTGGGGCCCACGCGAGACAAGTTATGTCGGCGCTGCCTGGCCGTCAAGATGGATGCTGTGGAATTCGAAGGGAGGCCACACGGTTTTGGTGCCTTCAATTTTTCGAAGCCAGAGCTGTGCAGTGAGAATTTCACTATAGCCATCAATTTTGTATTCCAACTTTCTCCAAATTCATTTACTTTCTCCAAGCTCATCAACTTTGTAGCGAGAATAGTGCTTAATTCACAAACTTTATAGCAAGAATTGTGCAAAGTGCAATAACTTGATCAGTCCAAACTGTGATGAATTCAAGTATTCTGTGGTCAGAATGTTACTCAAATCTTTGACTTTATTATAGTGTGAATTTCTCAAAATTCATAATTTAATGACTTCATGTGTGAGAATTGTTCCGAATTTATCAGATTTATAGCCAAAATCGTGCTAAATTCATCAATTTTTTGGTAAAAATTCCGTTTAAGTCATCAACTTTGTAGCAAAACTTCCTCCAAATTTCTCAGTTTATAGAAATAGCCTAATCGATCAATTTTATAGTATGAATTTCTCCAAAGGACCCCGCACGTTTTATATGAAAAAGTGGTTTCGGTGAATTTGGCTAAATTTTTCATATGTTGTAGATCTTGATTCAAGAAATATATTCCTGAAAAATTGGACCCCTCCTATGAACGGTTTTTCCCCTACACCCCTAATAAGGCCATAATTAGGAATAGTCTCAATTTTTTTGAAATTCATGAAACTGGTCCGAATCGAACTCGTGATCATGGGAAAAATAATTAAAAAAATTCAAAAAAAAAAAAAAAAAAAAAAAAAAATTCAAGTTATAAATTGGGGTAGTTATCAAGGGGGTTGGGGGTCGGAATTGAGAAAATAAATTAAAATTCCGAATTTTTGTATTCTTATAAAATCTGAACAGAATAATAATGGAGAAATAATTTTGGAAAACCTAAATCAATTAATTGGGTGTTATTCTAAAGAGGGCTGGGGGTCAAAATCAAGGCAACGGAGTAACATTCCGAAACTTGCGATTCCCATTATTGAGAAAATAATTCAAAAAAATCTAAACCAATGAGTTCTGGTGTCATTGAGGAAGCAGAGGGTCGAAATCAGGACAACAATGAAATTCTGGACCTTACAGTTCATCTAAAAATTGATCTGGGTGGATGACAAAATGATAATAAAACCAATCTGCATAAGGATTGAGTTCTTCATTTCTTGACCATTCCTTTTCCCACCTACCATAATATCTGCCTACAACCATGTCCTAGTCCAAATAAGAATTTGTCTCAAGCATTTTAATATTCATGAAACTGGCTCACATAAAGTTGAAGAATGAAAAATATAAGTTGTGAATTGGAGTAATTATCGAGGGGGCGGAGGTCGAAATCGAGTAAAGGAATTGGCATTCCAGGAATGAGGTAATGGAGAAATAATTTTAAAAAATCTGAATCAATAAATTGAGATGGTTACCTACTGAGGGGACAGTGGTCAAAGTCTAGAAAAAGGAAGAAATTCCGAAACTTTAAATTCATAATGTAGGGGTAGGGTCGAGGGTAGGGTCCTTCAGTGAGAGTGATAGAACTTCAAATTGGAATTAAACAAATTAACAAAGAACAGTTTTTGACATTATGTGTGGAAAATAACATCTAGTTAATGGCCTCCTCGACTTTGTCTAACGGCGGGCAGACGGGAAGTCCAATTTGTAATGACTTTCTGGCAGATATCGGGCTCTATTCCAGTAATATTGTCAGGGCTTCAATGGTTCTAGGCTTGTTCTTGTATACCAGGGACTTCACATAACCCCACAGAAAAAGTCCAGGGACGTAATATCGCAAGATCTCGCTGGTCAATTGAAATCGCCATTCCGCGAAATTGTTCTTCCTTGGAAGTTTCCGGCCAACAAGTCCCAAGGTTTCTCCTGCTGTGTGGCACGTAGCCCCGTCTTGTTGAAAGAAGATGATTTTGTAAGATATACTGAGTATTTATGTCAAAAAATGACAGCAAAATCTTATCAAAGTTCTATCACTCTTATTGAAAGACCCTTTAGAACTGAAAATTCAGATTTGAAAAATTGAGCCTTACTTCCAATATCGATCTATTTTTGGAATCTCATTGAATCAACCAATGACCAAAAGCAGGATTCATGTTTATTTAAAAAAGATAGTCCAGTCAATTTTTTTTTGACACAAGCTATATGATGGACAGCACACAGAACCGTGGAGAGCTTCTCGAGAACTGTAATTAATAATGCTGTTGCAAGTAGTCTTGATTCCACCCCCCTCCCCCGGCCCTCATTGTGGTTGTGGGTAGGTATCATAATGGTTGTACCCAGAGCTTGGTACCCAGGTACCTGGGTAAGGGGTGAGGATGATCGAGAAACGATGAACTCAGTCCTTATTCACATTGGTTGTATTATCATTTTGTCATTCGCCCAGATCTTCCTAGATAAACTGGAAGTTCCAGAACTCCACTGTTTTCTCAATTTCGACCCTCTACCCCCTCAATAACACCCGAATTCATTGGTTTTGAATTTTTTGAGCAATTTCCCCATTGCTCGTAAAATCATATATTATGGGAACCGCAAATTCCAGAATTTCACTGCGTTTTCTTGATTTCGACCCCCAGCCCCCTTTAGAATAGCCCCCAATTGATTGATTTAGATTTTCCAAAATTATTTCTCGATTATTATTCTGTTCAGATTTTACAAGAATAAAAAAATTCGGAATTTTAATTTATTTTCTCAATTTCGATTCCCAACCCCTTTGATAACTACCCCAATTCACAACTTGGATTTTTTTAATTATTTTTCCCATGATCACGAGTTCGATTTGAACCAGTTTCATGGATTTCAAAAAATTTGAGACTATTCCTAATTTTGGCCTTATTAGGGGTGTAGGGGAAAAACTGTTCATAGGAGGGGTCCAATTTTTCAGGAATATATTTCTTGAATCAAGATCTACAACATATAAAAAATTTAGCCAAATTCACCGAAACCACTTTTTCATAGAAAACGTGCGGGGTCCTTTGTCAACTTCATTGCTGGAAATGTGCTAAATTCATCAACACCGTTGTGAAAATTTCGCTTATTTGATTTCTCACGTAGTTAGGATTTCATTGAAGTCGTCAACTTCATGGTGAGTATTTCGCTTAATCCATCTGTTTTATTGCAAAAATTTCGCTTAAATCATCAACTTGATGACTAGAATGTTCCTGGATAGATCAATAATATGGCATGGACTGCGCTGAATTCATCAACTTGAAGTGAAAATTGTAATGATTATATCAATTTTATAGCAAGAATTCCGCTTGAGTTATCAAGTTTTCAGTGAGACTTTTCCCAAATTCATCACAGTAGAAAGAATTGTGCTGAATCCATCTACTTTTTAGTGAGAATTTGGCCAGAATAATCAACTGCATAGTGAAAATCTCGCTCAAGTAAGTCAATTTTGTAGCGAGAATTTTGCTAATGTTATCGTATCGAACGTTTTTATAAATTCATCGATTTTGTAGCGAGATTTTTTATCTTCATCAGTGTATGGCGACAACTGTGCTGAATTTGTCAATTTTGTTATGCAATTTTCGTTAATGTGAGCAGTTTTGCAGTAAGACTTCCTCTAAATTTGTCAAGTTCTTAGCTAGAGTTATTCTGAATTCATCAACTATCTTGCGAGAGCTTCGGTCAATTTATCACCCACGTACTACGTAGTGCCGTTGTAAGAGTTCCACAAAAGTCTTCAACTTTTTGGTGTGAATCAATCAAACTTACAGCAAGAATAATTGTGCTTGAATCATCAACTTTGGAATGAGAATTGCACTATTTAAATGTATTATTACGAGCTAAAATTCGGAAAACATAGGTACTGACCCAATTGGTATTTTGATTCAATCAGGCCCTGTAAATAATGGTGAAACCTGGCTGAAATAGGACCGAAAATACAGACAGAGAAGTTTTTAGAAATACGATAAGAGGCGATAAGCTTTTCCCGTGAAGAAAGAACATTCTGAGTCAAAATTTCACGTTGAAATCGGTGCCGTGTGCCTGCTGAGTAAATTGCAATTAAATCGACCGAAATTATCCGACATTTCGACAGTTTTATCGATAACGGTTACATGCAGTGTAGTACGAATACCGTAGAAAATTGAAATTGTTAGAAATTGACTCACGAATCAAACGGTAAGCTAGATTTTTCGAATATCCGTCCGCTGAAAATGCTCATTGATTTTAGGCCATCAGAATCCTCTGTGTATACGTACACTGTGCGTACGTAAATAGATCCGTTTAGATTCATCGTAGTTACTCATATATACGCCGAGTGCATTTGGGAAATACACTCGTGGTGTCAACAATAGCCCCTCAATACATCGGTAGCCGCTACGCTTGAAACGTCAAATTTCGCATACCATTACCATCGTTGATACGATTTGGCCAAGACAAGGACAGTCTCTCACCGTCGCTGAACGAGTCTCCCATGATCAAGTTGGCAAAATTATTGACGTACGTTGGCAAGATATCCGACCGCTTCTGTGGACCGCACGGTTGTGGAAATTCGCAGAAAGTATCTACGTGTATCCTTTTTTTTATCTTAGTTGGGTGATTATCTTATTATAATTACATTATCGTCGGTGAATTATCGCTATGTTGTAACTATCTTTTCGCGTAGTAAAAACGAAAGTTCGAATTCGCGTTTCCGGTAGCTTGATCCGTAATAACTTTTGTCAACTGAATTGGTATCAATCGACTTCCACGGGATATATTACGTATAATTCGCACTTACTATAAATCTGTCTTCGAAACTTCCATTTATCTAAAGACGGCCGATCGCCGCTATATTTGATTTTTATTATATTCAACGAACTTGGTACATAGCTATCATATCATCTTTATTGAACTTGTAAATATGATTCTGTGATTGTGTTCTTTATCTATGTGTGTGATTGTCCTTCATATGCGAAAACATTTAACAAGGCAAATTTCGTTATCTTCGCGAGTTCACTAGAGACAATTAACTATTGCAGGTGGCGCCCTTAAAAATATTTCGTGTAATTTAAACTGTCGAGAATGGCCAAAAGGTTAACCAACCCCAATCTTCTACTGAGCTACGGGTCACTTTGGGCCAATGAATTCCTGTGGGAGATTCGCTGGTAATAGTATACCTATCCCAGGTGACCTGTTTTATGATGAGAATCAATTCCGCTCAAGTTCTCAACTTTGTAGCTGAACTTTCTCCAAATTCATCACTTCATAGAGATAATTTCGCCAAAATATTCTATTCAACAGTGATAATTCTGCTGAATTATTTATTTTTGTAGTGAGAATTTCTTTAAATTCACCAGGCCCATAGCAAAACTTACGCTGAATTCAAGAACTTTATAGTGAGAATTTCGCCAAAGTCAAATATGAGAGATATAATTGATATTGATGCATCAACTTCATACTCAGCAATAATTTTGCCTAATTTATGAATTTTGTAGTAAGAAATTGCAGAAATCATCAACTTTATAGTGATAATTTTGTCAAAGCCATGAACTTTGTAGCAAGAATTGTGCAAAATTCATGAAGTTTATAGCGACGATTATGCTAATTTCATTAATTTTGTAGCGAGAATTTCTTGAAATTGACCAGCTTTATGATAACAATACATTCCGCTTGGGTTATCAACTTTGCAGCTAAACTTTCTCCAAATCTATCACTTCATAGACATAATTGTACCAAACTGATCAACTTTGTATTGAAAATTTCACCAAAGTATTTTTAACTCAAAAGTGAGGATTTTGCTAAATTAATCAACTTCATAGTGAGAATTTCGTCGAATTCATCAAGCCCATAGCACAAATCGTGCTAAATTCATCAACTTTGTAGTGAGAATCTCGTTGAATTTCATCAACTTTGTAGTGAGAATCTCGTTGAATTCATCAACTTTGCAGTGAAAATCTTCTATAATTTATCAATTTTAGTGAGAGCTTCACTGAATTAATCGATTTTGTAGTGAGAATTTCGTTCAGTTCATCAACTCCATTATTATTGCCAAAAAATTCGACCTTTGAGTTTTGTTGTGGCAAAAACTTGTCTGAGGCAAGGCCAGTCTTACGAAAGGGAGATGAGCACAAGCAAATGATCAGTGCGACAAACTTGATCACCCAAAATTGAGCTTTGAAAAAGTGGGGTTAACATTATGGATTGAACCTGAAATTCCTCATAAATAGGCATACCAACGCCAACTCCTGCCACGTTCTCCCGTTACGCCTTGCCCTAAATTAATTTATTTTTCTCCCCGGGCCGCTGAAAAATCCCACATTAAGCGACTCCAAGATATATAAATTCACACACAGGTTGGCGTGTTTCGGCCGCCACCAGAGTCTATAGTGCGGAGCACACGGGGCATTATTTCAGCTCTCGGCACGTTATCAACATAATGCTCTGCCGTTTATCGTCCTTGGGTTTCCTCCTTTCGCCTTCACACCGTCGCCACCACCCCCTTCTTCTTATATAAACCCGGCAGGAAATAAGGGCCCGAATTGCCCTGCGCCCTTCCCCGACAGTTTTTCGCCTACGGCAATGGAGGCTTATCCGAAAATGTAAATTTGATTTTACACGAGCGAGCGCGGGCTTTTTTTAAAGCCATTACGTCAAGCTCGGCCGCCCGGGACGCCATTTTTTATATTTTTTCATCGTTATATTGGGAAGGCCCGTTGTCGGTGGTTTGGCATGTAGGTACCTAAGTGTGCGTCACGATGATGAGGCCTAATTTTCTGTTGTTGAACCATCAAGGATGGTTAAAGCGTAGGCGGTGTAACGATGGGATATGCCGGGGTTCTTTATATCTCTCTAAAGCAAATTATCTTTTTTTATCCCTCCCGTTATCATTTTATACAGTTTGCAGTCGTACTCGAGTATAATGTGAACCTCTGGGAATGATTGAATACAGGCATCAGGCGACGCAGACGGGAAAATAACACGAAGTGCCAGACCAACCAATTTGATTATCTAAGGCACACCTGGCGGACAATCTGCAAAAACACTGTAGCATTGTTGTAGCAACGTTGTAGCATAATTTGGCTTTATCCTTGTTATGAATTAGATTGAAAGGCACCAAAAGCACGAAATTTGTTTGTTTGAGAGCCAGTATAGTTGAGGACCGCTGGTTCAAAAGTCTGCGGCGGACCAAGAGGAAGAAGGTTAGCGAAGAGGGACCTGTGGGCGGAGCCTAAATGCGTGAACTAAGTCCATCTAGTGGTGCACCTAGATTTGCAATGGGATTTTAGGTTTGTCTGTGACCTGGTAATGGTTCACCACTCCAGCTGACGGTGTTGCTTCCCCTACTTCAACACACGGACTCGTCCAAAACGATTTCTGTTTTTTCTGTTTAGCCCCGCCCACAGGTCCCTGTGGTGTGCCGTCAACTCTACTTGTATTATAGAGTGCGTCACACTTCTCCCGGCTCAGCTTCTTCTACGTCCTCGTAGAATTGATCCTCGGGTCGTTGAAGATAAAGACAGAGACGATCGTTGTGCGCCATCTTCATTTTTCCTTTCTGCCCCTTAAGTATCTGGAACACGACATCGTTCAAACACTAGACAATCTCGTACAGTCCTTTCCAATCTCGCTGTAGTTTCGGGCACCCGTAGAACCACACCAACTCGCCTTCTTTGAACTTGAGTTCAGTGGCCTTCCAGTCGTAGCGGGCTTTCATACGGTCACTCGCTATCTGGATGTGGCTTCGAGCAAATTTGTGCACTGAATACCAAGTCGACGGAAAGTCTCAGTTCTTTCCCCATCACCATCATTGCTGGGCTGTATTTCGTACTTTCATGGACGCAGCTACGATATGCCAAGAGACATAGTAGCATCTTCTCGACTCAGTTTCTTTGATTCTCCCTCACAAATTTTGACAGCATTCCAAAAAGAGTCTGATTGAACCGCTCAACCATTCCATCGGACTGAGGGTGAAGAGCTGTGGTTCTTGTTCTGTTGATACCGAGAATCTTCATGAGCTCGTGCAATACTTTCAATTCAAAATTTCTTCCTTGATCCGAATGTAACTCCAATGGCACTCCATATCCATCCACCCAGACCTTTCCCACGATTCGAGCTTCTTGGTTCGAAATTGGTATGGTACGGGCCACTTTGAGACATAATCCAGGACGACCAGCAAATATTTATTACCCTGCTCCGTTACTGGAAGTGGACCAAGAACATCCACCGCCGACCTCTCAAATGCAGCTCCCACATTATATTGCTGCATCTTGGCATGTTGTCTTCAATGAAACTCTTTTCTTGAGTTGCAGACCTCACAGGTTCTGATGTAAATTTCTACGTTTTGTTGATACCCTACCCAACAGAATCTCTTTCGAACTTTCTCTATGGTTTTCTTCTCTCTTAGATGACCAGAGATGAGTGTATCATGAAGCTGGACCAAGATTTCTTTCACAAGCTGCTTAGTAGCCAAAAGTTTGTTCTTGACGCATTTACCATCAGCGCTTCTCCATAGTCTGTAGAGCGTGCTGTTCTCCAATCGAAGGGGGCCAATCCAATTTTCATTGGGCCAGGTAGGCTTTCAGCACCGGACTGCACTGCACAATCTCTTGCCATTTGAATCTTCGATTATGTTCCAACCAGCCAATAAGAGGCTCCAGGATGTCGTCGTCCTGTTGCGCCTTTTAAATTTCTTCTAGAGAAAGGTTCAAACCATCATATTCAAATTCTCCAACTTCCAACGACGTTAATCACCGCTTCCTTATCCTCTTGTTTCAAACAATGCTTGCGATGTTCCGGACATGGCTTCAGCGTTGGATGTGCTTTTCCAGGTGGTGCTGAATTTTCATGTCATAAACTTGTAGTCTTTCGATTCAACGAGCCACTTGTCCTTCTGGATTTTTGAAGTTTGTTAACCATTTCAACGCACCATGATCAGTCCTTGAGATGAATCTTCGACCGTACAGGTATGCATGGAAGTGATCGATGGACTTCACGACTGCAAGTGGCTCTTTTTCAGTTACGCAATAGTTTCGTTCTGGTTTATTCAACGTGCTGCTGTAGTAGGCTAGAACCTTCTCTTGTTCTAGCATTTGTGACAGCACAGCGCCCATAGCTTCTTTTACTGCAGCCTGTGTCAAGGATGAGAGTGCCTTCGTCTCGAGGGAGTGCCAAAACGGGAAACGTTATAAGAGCATTGTTCAAGTCTTCGAATGAATGTGGGCAATCCCCAGTCCATCTGAATACTTTCTTGGCTTCTGTGAGGCGGTGGAGAGGTTTCGCGGTCTGGGAGTATACTTTCACAAACTTGCGGTAATAGCTGCATAGCCCAAGGGAACTCCTAACTTCTCGAACGTTCCCTGGCGTCTTCCAGTCTTTTACAGCTTGAATTCTGTCTTCGTCGGTTCGAACACCATCTTTTGATATCACGTGACCCAGATACTTCACTTCTCTTTCGAATAGGTGACATTTCTTTGGATTAAGCTTCAAGCCTGCCTCTTGTAATCTCCGGAAAACTTGCTGAAGTCAGTCCATTTTTTCGTGAAAAGTCTTGCCACAAACAATCACATCGTCCAAGTACACCAGAGCATTTTTCCATGACAGTCCTCTCGGGACCTCTTCCATCAACCTCTCGAAGGTCGCCGGGGCATTACATCAACCGAACGGCATGACTTTGAAGTGCCAAAGTCCAGGATACGAAACAAAAGCAGTCTTTCCCTTGTCTTTTGGGTTCACTTCCACTTGCCAGTAGCTGCTCTGTAGATCTAACGTAGAAAACCAGCTTGCTTCAGAAACGGCGTCGATTGTGTCATCAATTCTTGGCAACGGGTGAGAGTTTTTCTTGGTGAGGTCATTGAGCTTTCGGTAATCGACGCAGAAACGTGTTGTTTCATCTTTCTTCTTCACCAAAGCAATTGATGAGGCTCAAGGGCTACACGAAGGCTCAATTACTTCTCGCTTCTTCTTTTGCTTTCCTGTCGCGTTTTGCTGCTTCTTCTGCTTGTAGCTGCATCTGCATCAGCATGTCTTTCTCTGATTCTTCCGTTGCTTCTGCTGCTTTTTCCCTTGCTCTAGTCGAATCGCATATACAAGGCATCGATTCAACGGGGATTCCCTTGGCCCAAACGGGGAAGGCCTAGAGCCAAAGAACTTTCAAAGTGAAAGGAATTCAGTAAATTTAGCTAAATAGCCAAATGCCTCGTCATCTAACTATAGTGACGCACAAGAATGGAATAATGAGCATGAGAATAGTCTTACTACCACTATCCATGTGTGAATTTTCTGAAGTGTATACGGAACTATGGAAACTCGTTCTCTCACAATGCAGCAAGCTTCGCTCCGTATTGTTGCCGATGACTTTCCAAACACAAATATGATATTTTCGTATCTGTCGCCGGCAGAAGTCCACCCAAACCCCCGCAGACATCCAATTGGAATTTATTGTCGCGCAGGAAAACGGCGATTTTCACAAAAACGGTGCGACAGCAGGAATAAACCCGAAGAGAAACGTACGTGGATTGTGGAGGAGGAGCAAGAGCCCGACGGAAGTATTATCACCTACGTCAATACCCACCGCCAGCAATAAAAATGTTTAATATCTCAAAAGAAGAAAAATCGAACACCGCACTCACACACATACACACACCAGGAGTGCCATCACAGGATAACAATTTAATTAAAGAAGGTCCCCCGAGTACGTGGCCTTTTCCACCTCGCTCGTCTTTCATTTGGGGCTGGAGTGATATGAAATTGAAAAATTGTTAAAGTAATTGATTGGGGAGGATGCGAGGGGATGAAATTAGTTTCGAGGCGATGATTGCCGAGCTGCTCTTTCGATTTCTGATTCTGATGCTTCTCGAATTGCAATTTATTTGTTTCACCCACCGTTTGTGATTAAAATTTACCAATTTTAATTAGTTTCAGCGATTCGGACGGAACGTTTGAATTTTGCGAATAATTTATGCCGCGTTGTATACAATTGCGTCCGATTGTTTGCCTAAATGCCCAGAGCATTATAATACTGCCAAATAAACTGAACGTGATTCAGTTGATGTACTGTGTGAAACTGCTTTGGAATTAATTATTAGTCCGATGCTGCTGATGAAACTTCCCTGTTTTCTAAAATGTAAAAACTTGAAAAAACATCTTGCTATTCCCCACTAACCGTAGCAACGTTGAAATAACGTCGTTTGAAACTCATGAATAGACACAAGAAGGTGTCATTGATATTGCAATAGGCGATTTACATTTAAAAACGCCACCTGGTGTAGAGCTTGGTACACATACTCCGACGTCTAGCAGCCTAGGTGGGCACTATGTAGTAGATACCTGCAATATCCACATTATTGACATGGAAATTTGACAAGTAGAAATAATGTGAAAAGGGGTTTGCATTTGTGTCTCTTATTTCATGTTATGGTTAGCATATTCAGCAGGCTTGTTGTAGATTTAGCCCCAGAGGTGCGCAGCTGAAAGGCTACGCCCCCAGCAATGCACTACATTGCGGTAAAAACAAAACAACGTTTACGTCCCGAACACAAAGGTAGCTACGGCGAGCTTATTAGAATGAAAAATGCGGATCTCCAGCTGAAGGTACGAAGTTTCCAAAGAAAAAAAACCAAACCAAGACATTTGTTGAAGGTGAATCAATGATGATAATGTAACCCGCCATGAGTTATAAGTGAATGATGAGTTAAAAAACCATTATAAGTCCAAGCAGAAAATCTTTAGAAAAAAGCGAGGGAAAAAGGTAGGTGGTGGTTGACTCTGCACGGCCAGCCCAAGGTGATTTTTTCTTGGCTGGTCGACGAGCTTGTGTGTTTCCCTCCGTGCGGATGTGACAATTTGTTGCTTTTCCTTGGGCGGAAGCTATGCATGATTTAGAGAAAGGTCTGCGACGACGCTGGTCATCAACATGCCAATAAAGAGCCTACGGGGTCCCAAGGGTTTACAGGAACAAAAGTTTGCTTGTAGTGGACTGCTCAAGACAGCAAAGTGACAGTTTTGACGTGCCACCAATTGACGTAACAGCCGCCGTTGCCTGCGGCAACTTACACCTCTTCTGACAATTAATTCCCTAAAAGTTCCTCGACAAAACGGCCATTTTCTCCAATAAGGTCAATCGCCAATAGGCGATGTACAGAACGTTACTGCAACTTTTCAGAGCATATTAAACTTAGGTTATATTTAATGTCAATTCAACGTCCTTTTACTTTGCGCGTGTATCTTAATACCTTTTTTGCAATCATTGCTGCAACATTTCAGGGCACAAATAAATCATTAACGTCAGAGTTTCAATGAGCACGATTGCAATATTACGGTTGAAATGTTCAAGGGAAACGTTTTATAAACTTCATTAAAACGTATGCCAGTTGGTTAACTGTGTATAACATCCGAAACTGCTTGAGAAAAAGCTTTCAAAACCAGAACGTTTCACAATAACTAGACATATTGCATTTGTAAAATAAATGCTGAATAAATATTCCATTGTTTATTTCACGACCTAGAAACTCAAAAGATCATTACCTTTTTACAGTTCACTTTAGTAGTTGGAGTTATTTTCTTAAGGTCTACCTACTTATAACAATATATGTATAAGAATTGCCAGTTAGAGTATGGGATATGGAAATAAACGAATTAAATTTAGGACAGAAATATTACTGCTCCCATTATCAGTGATGCCAAGGCATGAGTAAAGTCGAGATCTTGAAAGTAGGCTTTGACGAGCAGTTCCGCAGAGATTTTTCGTGTAAGTTTACAAAAATAACCACAAATATTATCTTAGTTTTCAATTATTCTTCAACAATTCTCAAGTGGGAGACGATGACGCTGGCTTAGTCCAAGTTGGCTCAAAAAAATGGTTACTGCCAAATCTGTATCGAGAACAACAACAAAATTACGCCAATTTTGAGGTCAGAGATGACGACGTTTGGATTATTGGCATGCCTAGATCTGGTAATATCTAACTTGAAGGGTGTTTAATAACAAAAAAAAAAACACCTGGTATATTTTTGGAATTATGATAATCTTGACCTTTTGACAACTTCAAGAGACTACGCTGACTGAAGAAATGGTGTGGCTGATTCTCAACGATTTGGATTTTGAGAAGGCCAAGCAGATCAATCCCTACCGACGAATTCCATTTTCGAGTAGGTACTTGCTACTTACTGCAAAATTGATACTTAAAGCTAAGTTCGCATTGAAGAAGTTACTTTTTGCATTGTCTCGTAAAAATTAAGAAAAACTGACGTCATAATGACGGCATCAGTGGCGCGAAAATAATTAGGCAATGGGGTCTTATACGAAAACCCAAAATGCGATTCTATCAGCGTGAATCAACTAGATAGATAGATAGATAGGCTCAAGTAGATGAAATTCAATACTGTTGAGTTGAAAAAAAAAATCTGCCCAGGAAAAAGAACTAGAAATTGGGCTCGTCACAGTTCATCCGTAAGTTGATGTAAAAATAGAGAAAAATGAAAACAATTCACAAACAACAAGTCTTGGCGATAAAAGAACACACATCAATTAGACACAATCCCCCAAAATGACCTTTTGAACACCATCACTGAACACCATCACTGAACACCAGTTTCAATAGGCAAAGGACATATCTTTGCGAAGGATCTGCGAAGAATTGTATCCGCTGTCTGGATGGTGGCGACACGATGCACGCCGTCTTTTCCGGGAAGCAACTGGATCACTCGGCGAAGCTGCCACTTGACTGGCGGCAGGTTGTCGTGCTTAATAAGCACTAGGATCCCTAGCTTGAGATCAACGCCGTGTTGGCGCCACTTGCTTCGTTGCTGCAACTCGCCTACATACTCGCGGCTCCATCGGGCCCGAAAGTGTTGGGAAAGCCGTTGAATGAACTGGAATCTGGACAATTTCGATTCCGGCAGATAAGCAACGTCAGCATCGGGGACTGAAGTCTGAGCTCTACCGGAGGTCAGAAGTGGTCAGTGGTCAGGTCAGGAAGTGACTCGGAGTGAGGGGTTGAAGATCAGAAGGATCTGAGGAAAGGGGTGTCAAGGGCCGAGAATTTAGAATTGACCCAATCCGCGGTAGGAGAGTTCCGAACTCCTCAAATGTCAATGACGCGCTGCCGACAACCCACTTCAGGTCAAGCCTTCACGCCGGCCTCCCAGAGGTCGCCAAAATGTGGGGAATCGACAACCCACTTTAAGTCAAGCCTTCACGTCGGCCTCCCAGAGGGCGCCAAAATGTATGGAATGATCAGGAATGAAGTACCAATGCATCGCATTCTCAGCAGCAAAGGAAGATATTTCATCTTCGTTCTTCTTCAAGAAGTTCCCGAGCTCCAGGAGCATAGACTTAGCACCGACGAAGTTCGTACCGTTATCGGAATAGATTTGACTGGGACGCCCACGGTGGGATACGAATCGGCGTGATAACTGAATTAACACCTCGGATGACAGGTCTGACACAAACTCTAAATGAATCGTCTTGGTGGCGAAGCACACAAACAAACACACATAACACTTGCTTACCTTACTCCCACGACCCTTATGGTCCTTGAGTAAGAAGGGACCAGCGTAGTCAACACCCGTGTGTTCGAAAGGAAAGGAAGGCTGAGCTCTACAAGCAGGAAGGTCGCTCATAATGGGTTTCAAAACTTTAAGACTAAGCCTAAAACACCTTACACAGGAGTGTACAACCTGTTTGGTCAGCGTTCGACCGGAAGTGACCCAATATCGCTCTCAAATCGAAGCCAAGAGTAGCTGAGCTGCTGACCAGCATGTAACAAACGAAGAAGTTCACTGGTGACGATGAGTTTCGCCAGTGGATGTTTTCCATCTATTATGACTGGATGTTTCTCTTCAAAGGAGTAAGAAGAATTTCTGATCCTTCCACCCACACGTATCAACCCATCCTGGTCAATAAAAAGGTTCAAAGCTGCCAACCTCGAAGACTTGGAGTGGGAGGTTAGCCTTCAGGGAATTGAACTCATAAGCAAAAGAATCACCCTGAGAAATACTTACCAGAGCCTGCATTGCTGCATTCAGTTCGAGAAGAGTCAAGGCACCAACACGGCGATCGCATTTTGGCTTGGAACAATTCCAACGAAATCTCAGGCGATAATCAATTATTCGCCTTGAGCGCGACAGACTGGAAAACCTTGAAATCAGAGAAGCATCGGTCGCTTCAACCGCTGCGTTAACCCTAACCTCACATTTGAGCTCAGGAAGCTCCGAAGTATCGAATTTCGAACTGGGCCAGTGCGCCTTTGTCAAAGACAGCCATTCAGGGCCACGAGCCCAGAGTTCAGAGCCCATAAGCTCCAATGGCTGTGCACCCCTCGAAATCAAGTCGGCAGAGTTCGTTTTGCCAGGAATGTGCCTTCAACGGGCATCCCTGGAAAGTTCCTGGATCTCAGAAGTTCTGTTCGCAACGAAGGTTTTCAACCGATTTGGTGGCATTTTCAGCCAACTCAGAACGATCGTCGAATCGGTCCAAAAGAATAAACCGTCAATCTTCATGTCCAAAACCAGGACCACCTGCCTCACCAAGCGAGTCAGAATCAATGCACCACACAACTCCATTCTCGGAATCGACACGAACTCCAACGGAGCCACCCTGCCCTTGGAACACAGCAAGTTGCAGACAATCTTTCTGTCCGGACCAACCGAGCGAACATAAACACATGCACCATAACCCTTCATGGTCGCATCCGAGAAGGCATGCAAAGTGACTGAAGTTGGATTCTCACAAATCACGTTTCGAGAGAATCGCATCCTGTTCAACTCAGAAAGCATCGATCTGAATGACAGCCACTCTTCTCTCACCGAGGAAGGCACAGGGTCATCCCAAAATATATTTTCCAGCCAGAGGGCCTAAAGCATGAGCTTACCGACCATCACGCACGGCGAAGGTAACCTGTAATGAAGAACAGCAACTGATCAGAACTGTTCGACCATAAGAGGCCTAAGGTGTTGGCGTGAGAGCCAAAATCATAGAGACTGGGCTGAACGTCAGAAGGTTCGACCTTCTTCAAAACTTGCGGGTCATTCGAAAGCCACTTCCGAAGTGTAAAACCGTAAGCAGAAAGAGTGAGTAACTACGAAATAAATTCTCACAAGTTTTCTGAGCATCACTCAATGAGTCAGACCCACTCAGGCAATCATCCACGTAAAAGTCCCGTCGAACGACCCTGGAGTTCAGGATCGGAGGAAGCACACTCGATCCCCACCTGCTGTAGGCATCGAGTGGCTAGAAAGCTGACCGACGCCGTGCCATACGTCACTGTGTTCAACTCATACACCCTGAGAGGCTGACAAAGGAGAACATTTGGAACAGTAGATGTGTTGAAAATTTGTTTTCTAGTCGGTCTTGTTAGGACGATTAGAGAATGAAATTACCATGCAATGTCCTTCTGCAGTGTGGGATTAAAGAGCAAATTGCTTTTCCAAGCAAATCTCTTTCTGATTTGGCATAACCTTAAAAACATATGTCAAAACACAGGTAACATTTCTCCGTTGTTTTTAACATAGAGGCGGGGCCGCGCTGTTATTATCAACAAACAACATTGTGTCTGTGGCAACATTCTGTTGGCAACAGAGCATGTTGCACTTACAGAATCGATACTTCTCTGTTGCTAACATCAACAGAGCTACAACATAATGTTAGTCATGATAGTTCCTTACAGAATCACCCCTGACAATGACATTGACCGTCAAAAATTCAAAAGTGGCATAGGAGTGGCCTGATGGGATGTGCTTGACAGGACAGGGCACGGTGCAACGTGCGCGTACGCATCTTTCTATGACGTCAGAGGGGGCGTGTAAATAGGAAAGGTGAATTGAACTCATCCCAATACTACCTATTGAAGTGACGTTTTTAGAGAATAATAAGATAATGTGGAAATGACGTGTACTGACTTTGAGTTACTTCAACCAGGCATTATTCTATGGATAGCTATCCCAGCCGGCGCAGTAATGTCACGTCGGAATGACAACACTTTCAGAGCTTGCCCACGTTAATATCACGCCACATAAACAGCAGCTTCGAGTACCCCAAACTCAACTCAAATATTCATATTTTCAGCGGCGATATGTTTAGAATGAACGACAAAACCATAGACGCATTCTTGGCTTCTCCCTCGGCTTCGCCATACGTCACCGAAGACCTCAAAAGAACCATGGAAGCCTTCAATTCGCCTCTGGAATTTTTGAACAAGAACACGGGACGCAGGGTGATAAAGACCCATCTGGCTTTCGAGCTTCTGCCGCCAGAAGTTTTGACTTCCAGCTCGAAGGTCATCTACATCGCTAGAAACCCCAAGGATGTCATAGAGTCGTGCTATAACTTTTCGGACACGCTGATGGCCTACGAAAGGCGCTACAAGGGAGATTTCGAAAGCTTTTTTCGGTACTACAAGAACAACCAAGGTATGCTTCGGTATAATAGACCTACCTGTACAAAGTGTCTCCACAGCCCGGGGTAGTTTACAAAAATGCTTTAGAAGGGCCAGAATGGATACTGCGATTCTGATATGGCTAAGGGAAAACTGAAAAACAACCAATCCTTTCGACTTGCATTATGCTGTATAAGCTACAAAGTTAGTAATGTAAACAAACAAGGATGATGTGTATCTGTCTGTTTCAGTGATTTATACTCCCCATTGGAGTCACATAGAGCAAGCTTGGTCAGAGCGAGCCGGAGAAAATTTCAAGTTCGTGTTCTACGAGGACTTGGTTACAGTAAGTAGGAACATCCCACATCCTTCTCCACACTGTGTCCAAACAGAGCTTGAACTGAAGAGGTCACGTCACATCCACATGAATTTTTGGTCATTTGAATCATTCTGTCACGCCCCAAACGCTCAATCGTTTGTTTTCTTTCTTGAGCAAAAGCGCTTGCACCCTTTCTACGCGAGTACCGGCCTGGCCAGCGTCAGTGGTCTAGGCTGGGTTCAAAGATAAAAAAAGGCGCCACGGATTTGTTCGTATTTCGGAAACGCCTGAAGATATTTCAAAACTGTTTGCAGCATCTTCATGAGCATGAAACCTTTTATCAATAGATATCCTGATTCACATTATGTCCATCGGTTGTGGGTCAAGATTTACGATGTTTCAACAGTTTTTTTCTACTTCACCCTGTATAAAGTGTTTGCACGATTTGCGCCGATGTCCCCACATCCAGATTGGTCCAGGGTGGTCTGAGCAACAGACATGCGAAGTGACAATGCTTGGTATAAAAGTGCAAGGTATTTTCCAATAACGTCCGGACTACGACTCTCTGCTTCCTAGATAAAAAGTTCTCATCAATTCAAAGAAACTCTCACATGATGAAAAACCCAAGAAACGACAAGAAATCGAGTGAAATAGAAGACAGGATACTACAAAAGGATACAGGGTGGCACAAAACGTTAGCTCAAAAAATAGCGACTCAAAAGCGTGTTTGGAGTACCTAATGCAGTCGATTAGAACTGACTCTGTCAATTTAACGACGTTTGGATGCTTGAGATATCTGGGATGCCGACGTGTCTGACAAATAATCACTGAAGAATAATGTGAATTTAGCGTGACTTTGCTGACTGAAAAGTTTTTTTTTTACCAAACTTCAACCAACTTCACTCCATATTGTGATTAATCAGCTGTTGCAGGATTTGATGGAGCACGTCGTCGAAATTTCCAAATTTTTGGAGAAAAGTCTGACGGAAAAACAAGTTGAGACTTTGGTGGAAGTTTTGCAGTTCGAGACGTTCAAAAAATACAGGGCCGCCAGCGACGATCTAGTGTCGAGAATCAGGAACGACAACAGCGACATGGTGAGAAAAGGCGAAATTGGGAACTGGATGGAGTATTTCAGAGGCGACTTGATCGACGAAGCGGACGAATGGATTCGAGAAAACGTCGAAAGAATCGGAATCAAGTATCCGGTTCTGTAAAAACAACTCGTGATGCATTTTTGACGGATTGACTATTTTTATTTTGCACGATAAATAATTTCTATTGTTGCCCTATAATAATTAGTGGCGTAATAACTACGTAAATGAGGCTCTCACTGTCAAGTATCAAGTATCCTGTTTCTCATAAAGCATTCTTGGCGTACATATTTGATATTTCTATTTTGCATGATATCATCATCAGACTGAATCAATCTCTCTTCCCTATGATAGCCAATTTGATCTCCATCTAATTATTGGTAACGTCTTGTTGGCTGAACAAAATTTTCACTGTCAATCGTCCTGTTTCAAATAAAGCATTCTTGGTGTATTTGATTTGTTTATTTTGCATGATATTACACACATGGAAAATATTATGTAGGTATGTAGTGGTATTTGGATTTTTATATATCACGAAATTGACAAAGAGAAAACTTTCTTGAGTAATTCTTTCAAGATTGAACATGGTATACGCATCAACCGTGGGCTCCACGAAAAAGATGATACGAGATCAGTTGATTCGCGATTTTTGTTTGTCAATTTGTAGCTGACTGATCAATGGAAAAGCTGGTGTACCTGTCAATAGTGAAAATATGATGGGTCTAGTTCAGATTTCAGGCATTTCTTATGGTTGAGCGACTAGTATTCAGCAGAAAAAAGTTCAGTCAATCTGCCATCAGCCTGATCGCTTATCATCTTTCGGTGTGGAACTGGCGGTAAGTTGTTTAAAAAGAGTAGTTGATGATAATATGTCCTAAATATCAACTGTCCTGAACAAAATATGTCCTGATATCAATCCTAAAATGACTGAAATCAGAATTCCAATTTTCAACAGTTTTCAATTTATCAGGTGAAAGAAACAACTCAATACAAAATATGACCTCCGTAACAACGCCCTGCAACACCTTGCCTTGGCACGCTGAAGATTGAATTATCGAGATCTCTCTGTAAGATCTCATCCCAGGTTCGCTACAATGCTGAAAAAGCTTCCGTTTGATATAAAACTGACCACCTTCCCGCGAAACCATTCTTTGAAGCATACCCTATGCGTATTTGATGGGATTCATATCAAGGGTCTGCGTCGGCCATGGTCAACATTATGCGTTTGCAGGAGCTCCTGGACAATTCACGCAGTATGGGGTCGCGGGTTATCTTGCTGGAGGGTGAAATTTTCCCCGAATGCAGCTGCTTCTGGAAGGACCTAACCTTGGACTATTTCATCCCCATTGCAGTCAGGTTGATTTTTACCAAAACGAGAGATGTTCTTTGGCCAACTGATACTTCTGCCCAAACCACGATAGTACCACCATTGAAGAGATGAACTTCCTGGACGTTCCTGAGTCGATTATGGTTGTCGGGTGACGTCCATGCATGGATTCGTCTGAAATCTGTACGGATTTTTAACGTGATTCGTTCATGAAAAGGACCTGATCCATTCGCGAGTCAGCCAGTTTCAGAGTTCTCGCGCCCGCTCTAACCGGGCTCGATTGCCTCTTGTTAAAGGCTAACACCCAAGATGCCGTCAGGCTCTTGAATGGACACCACCGTGCAACCTGTTGATAACAGTACGGGACGTAATGGACAGACCATGGGCCTGATAGAGCCGACTTTTCAGTTAAGGGGCCAGTGGAAATGGACTTTTTTCCGGCAGTTGATAGCGATCTTGTGCTGAGATAGTTACACAAAGTCGCCCACTGTGTTTTTCACCAACATTCGCGGTTTGTGACCAAAGACGTCAAATGTCACTTTGGATCGTCCTCAAAGCTCTCGCTACGGTCACTTGATCTCGACTCACCTCCAGCATCCCGACGACTTTAGGCATGTCATCCGCAGTCAAATAAATGACGCCTGGGCATACTACCTGAACTCTCTTCAAGTCCGTTTGACTCTGATCCCAAATCGATGTACAGCCAGTCGCCAGAGCCAAATGACTCCTCGTCTAATTAGTAACATCTTCACTAGATGAAACAGATTTTTATTGTCCCTACTGTAGTGTCCAGCTTAAAATATTGAAGGGGAATCGCATTTTCTGAATAAATTAGCGTTAGCAGCGATATTGAGAAGGAAATACATGGTACAAGGGAGGATGGTGGAGTCGCGCCGCATTCCAGAGTAGCGGGGTTTGTAGGCCAGGGGTCGTCCACACTTGAGAGAAGGTGGAAGAAAAATCGGCCCGGAAAAAAGTAGCGAAATTGGCGTGGAGGCGTTCGAGACCAACGGATGTGTTTGGCCAGAGAAAATTAGTTGTCAAAAAAAATGGTAATTAACAAGAGTGCCAAGCTAGTTATTAACAATTGTAGCGCATCAGTGACAGGCGAAGGAAGCACCAAGGCAAGTTCACCTTCCATGTAATCAAATGATAATTGTTCAAAGGGGTGAAAGCAATTGTTCTGTCTATAAACTTCATCAAGTTTGTTCTGTGTATTTCGAACAGCCACGGGTAGTGTCAGACCGAGTTAATATTCCGCAAATAGCTGTGAGTTTTTGATGCATTGTGTCCAGTCAAGGATTACGAAACTACGGCACAAAAACAAACACAACGTAAGGGTCTATTTTATCACGTCTAAATCAAGGGATAGGGGTACCATTACACTACCAACAAAATCACTCTCAAGGAATCCTCGAGAGATGGGGAAGAGAACCCCCATCAATAAGTGATACACCGGTCATGAGTGATATTGAAACGAACACAAAAAATTGAAAATGTTCTCTCATGAGCCAAGTCATTGGAAATGCCCAAATTGTGCGATATGAAAAACGCCCGCTTTTCATTGCAATTTCCGGCGCTTTGCTGAATTCACTGCACTTTTAACCGCACCGCTGCCTATAACGCCAACATGAACACGACCAACACAATCATTTAACTCTGCACTTCTGCGGTGCAAATTTACGTCGAATTGTACACTGGTTGAACAAAATACCGCCCGCGCACACACACACACACACACAGTAGGTACGGCAGTAGGCGCAGTATGCCTACATGACCTCGAACAATAACAATAATTAATAACACTGCGCTAATTTCAAAACACGACGCTGCAGTTTTCACGCCAAATTTCCCAATTACCATTCCGGGCAGCAGCAGTAGCAGGAGCAGCCACCCTCTGCATAATGCTAATGACAGGTAATAGGTGGCGCCACAGCTGAAACAGCATAGCCGCCATTTTTGCAACGCAAAAAAGTAAAGTGAACGTACCTGGCCCGTAATCAAATAAACGGCCCCGGTTGCTCTGGGTTTTTTCCAGTTAAGTAAATGCACCCACAAAGGATAACTACCGTTATTAGGTTGGTGGAGCGCTGACGTTACGGCTTTCGGCCGGGGTGTTTATGGATGCAAATGAACCTATATAGCCGGGCCACAAATTGATTAGGACCATTGCCGAATTGGGCGCTTTGACTGCGTGTTTATTTTTCTGATGCCTTGTGTTTGAACAGTTTGAACAAAACAACAGGAAACACGTTTTCAATAAAAATTGTCTTTCTCTAATCGTAACGTCACTGAATAGACGCCGTCACTGGAAAGAGATAGTCGCAGCGTTTTGCTCGTTGCACAAGCAGAGATACACTCAAGACGATTGGATGAGATTAATTCCAATTTTAACCGAATATGATTATTTTATGGCCACTATTCACAAATATGGAGTTTGCTCTTGAAGAGAGTGTTCTTGGGAGACACAATCTTCGAACAGTCTTCGAAGACCCAATTTCTCCAAAATTCTGAGGTACTGAACATACCGCATATATGAGTCGAAAACACACGGACAAAAAATCAATCAATGTTTTGGGCTGGAGCGTGTGATATTCAAATTCACCAGACGGTTAAAAGATGTCGCTAGCGGTGTAATTTTTTTTTTGCGGTGGGCGGGTATCCGTGTAGTCACTGGCAGTACCTCCTTAGCGCCGTCTTAGTAGGCTAAGAGCGACGCCGGGTGATTCCCACACCACCCACCATTTTATGGGCGCATCAACAGCGAGGTTATTAGCACCCTTTTTTCGGTGTCCTTCTCGTTTCACAATTTTTCCCTTGACGTGACTGCACGGTGGTACACGCCAAGGTACTGAAGAGCGCATGAAAATTTTCACCTGGCCCAGGCCGGACTCGAACCCACGATCCCTGGAATTGCTTCCAAAGACGGAGTCCGCCGCGCTACCGGCCGGTTCGGTGTAATTTATACGTATGAACTTGAAGAGGTAGTATAAATCGGTTCAGATTTGTTTCACCGTCCACTGACTCTCCACTCCCAAGACCGAGTGATGCACGCCATACCTCATCTGAGAAAGCCAATTACCGTAGTATTGTTCATTTCCACCTTGTGAAAAGCTTAGACCGCCATCGAAGGGATCTTTGTCCGCGTTACGGTATTATTGAATATGCGATTTGCCCGGTCTACATCAAGCTTTCATTAAAGGGAGCCGCGCGCTCTCAACAGTTGAATTTCGCAGCGGTACACACTACACTTTTGCTCATGACGCCGGGCTTTCATGTGGGACGAAGAGAGACGGTTTTCGCCAGGGAGTTTGAAGCTAGAGCAAGAACCTATTGACCGTGGGACTATTGCCGAGAGACCGAAGGGCTTTCCAGGTGCGTCATTTGCTAACGAAGGGTATCGTGAAGTTTTGTCCGGGGTTTGGTTGGAAGCCAGCTTATACACACCACGGTCTGCGCAAAGGGGAGGCCGCCTCGGGGACTCGCATTTTATCACCCTGAGCTAAGTGGATGTGACTTTACCCCTGCGGGAGCGTTCTGTCCTCTGCACTGATGTGACTTTACTTCTTTGGGAGCGTTCTGTCCTCTGTTGTGATGTGCCTTTACCTCTTCGGAAGCGTTCTGGCCTCCTTTAGCTGTGCAGCTGTGCTGTACCTTTGGATGAGATGTGGGAAATCGAAAGAAAGTCGCCTTGGAACGCAGGACCAGTGATTTGTGGGGTGGGCGGACAGCCTACGATTGAGATTTTGCGATATCTTGGAGAGCCAAGATCGACACGAGGCTAGACTTCAACTTTTCACTAGGTAGTACCAGCGGTCCAGGGGTTGGGGTTGGAACTTCGACGGAGCTTTTGGGCGACTCTTCTGAACACGCGTTGCTAAATTTTGAGGGGAACAGGGAAAACAACAGAAAAGAGAAGAAGTTCCCACTCGCTCGCAAAATTCACTCACTCCTTTTTCGGTGTCTAGACGCCGGGACTAACCCTAACATAACCTATAGTACTAACGTAAATGTTGCATCTGATGAATCCACGATGAGAATTTCGAACCACACACTCAACCAAAATTCAAATGTTGGTCAAGGTGTAGAATCAGGTGCTCATCGGAGTATTGATGTGTGATGGCTTTGAAATAATTATTAGGGGCACAGACTCAAGGGGAATCCATCTTCTAGGGAACAATTTAGAAAACTCAGTTATCATAGTTACCAGTGTTGAGGTAGGGTCAGGTATAGGAACCAGCCTTTATTTGAACTTATTTATTCTTTAGCCTTTAGCTGGTATCACTGGTTGCCCAATATCAAGAGCACATCGTCTATTTCATTTGATTGGAAACGTATATTGATATCAACTAGACTACAGTTGATTTTTTCCACTAGCCCCATTCCACCATCATCCAACACATTTCTTTTCGAGTCCCAGGAGATTCTAAAGAATACGGGCCACTAGTCTTTCAGACGATGCACTCAAGTTCATCGGCCTTCCTTGCGAATGTCTACACCTTGAGGTAAGGTGACCAGATTTTTCAGTGGAGAAATCGAAACTTTTTTTTTTCAAGGGGCGTACTTTTTATTTGCTGATTCAGAACTTCCAGGCACCTACTTACCATCTATTCCTATTTTTTTCGCGTCTGTTCATTGTTGGATTGACGATATTTTGGAATATTTTTTGAAACCGAGTCGGAAACTTGGTTTTTCTGATCATTTTTCTGCAAAAAAAACAGCAGGAGGGTGGGTAAGTGCTGTCCCTTATTCGCTCTCTTCTCAACAAACAGCGTTCATAATCATACCAATAATGATGGAATAATGATGTTAATAAAATAATGCTTTTTTGAAACAACTTGTACCGTATGATCAAAAAATCAAAAACTTTCTTACTCAAGGAAGGCTGTGGTCCTGGTCATTTGCAGGCAAACAAGGCTGATTTTGGCCAGGCCACAGCCTCCCTTGAGTAAGAAATTTTATGATCATACGGTACATTTTGCAGACAATCGAGACCTCGGTCGAGACCCACTTGCATAGCGTGGGTGCCAATCGAAATAAATTTAATTTTGTAAATAAACTACAATTATCAGGTGATTAAATTAAAAAAAACTTGAACTAACTTAAAATATTATTAAAGTAAAATTCAATTAAGTTAAATCAAAGAAATAAACTACAATCTACATGAATTTCAACCAAATTTACCGAAAATATAGAAGAGGTGAAAAAAATTTAAATGTTTGTTGCTCAAATCGGAAATCGGAGCATTTACGGAACAGTTACTCAAATCGGAACATTTACGTTTACATTTACATACAAGTGTCTCCCGAAAACGGTACAGCTTCGATCAAATCGGAACGTCTGGTCACCTTACCTTGAGGAGTTGCTCTATTCGATGTCGAGCTCAATGTACTTTTTTTTGGCAAGCGGCGTTTAACACGGCCAAGCATACATTCGCAAGCCGCAACCATAATAATCATATGTTTAGTTCATTTTCTGCCCGTTATAACAACTTTCCAGCAGTTCGAAAAGAACGAAAGAACTGGCATCAACTAGGGATTTCTACGCTTTGTAAAGCCACAGCCAGCAGGCGAGAGCTGGAGTTTCCTATCGGACCCTGCTTCCTTCCCTCCCTTCACTTCTCCGGATTCTGGCTTCCGCCTGAAATGCACTTCTTGTAATCGATATCTTGATTGGGGGCCGAGACCGGTGTGTGAAAAACAAAGGCAGCGCGGTGAGCTACACGGTGTCTTTTCCGGAGAAAAGAGCATTCGCCCCGGTCTTCCAGTTGAAAAAGGACGAGGCGATAAGTAATCAATGTTTCGGTTATTATTGAGGAACGCTATTGGGAACCGGCGAACTCTCTGCGGTGTCGTTTATAGTTCTTGAGCATCAGATATCGAAATCTAGTTCAATTCGCTTATCTGCTCCATAATAATATTCTGCACATGATTAGTTTTTGGAATGAATAATTATACAGGATGTCCCAGAACTCCTGACGGAAAAAGAGAGTCTTTAGATGAGGGTAAAATCGGCTGTTCAGTTTTTTTAATTCTATTTTTGTTTTTTTCTCACTTCTGTCATTCAACTTTGAAACCGCGCTGATGAGTTTTTCTGAAATTTGGCTTGACCGAAACCGTTACAGTTGAATTACAACTGGGTGTGTCAAACCGTTTGGGAGTTATTCGCAAAAGCAATGAAAAGTTGAACTTTGGAGTGTCACACCCCTACCGGGTGACCTCCAAAATCCCGACATCTAAAACTCCGACACCACTAAATCCCGACAGTCCAAATCACGACACACCCTTAGCCCGACAGGCTTCAAATCCCGACAAGTTCGAAAGCCGGACATCTGATATTCCCGACAGCCTGAATCCCGATACCTTATTATCCCGAGAGACCCAAAATTTCGACAGTCTAAATTCCGACAATTTAAATCCTGACACCTTGTAGTCCCGACTACGACAGCTCAAATTTTGACCCACCAAGAACAATTATCCAGAGCTCCATTGGGCCCCTTGCTAAGCCTCTTGCATTTTCTGCTACTTTCTTAGCATAGTAACTATGCTACTGACGGCATGACGACATGACGGCATTCTTATGGCGTCATGTCATTTGGAGCCCTGATGAACCACTTGATGTTTTTTCATACGGCTTTCAGAGTACCAGAGTACCAGATTACCCGGAAGGGGATTCTTTCACCTTTTTTTATTATACAGAACACCCCATTGGGCCCCTGGCTTGTGCCTCCCTCATGTGTCCTTTGGTGCTCTGATGAGCCGCCTTATGTTGTTCGTGGCTTTTAGAACTCTAGTAAGCCCCATTGTTCCTTCTTGCGTTGTTGTAAGCCTTAGTGGCCCCCCAAGCGCAACCCTCGTTTCTGTAACGGCTTTTGAAGCCTTGCTGAGCCCCATTAGCAAGCACCTTGTGCCTTGATGTGATATGCGGAGCACTGTCGGTCCTCTTTGTGTTATCAAGTGTAGTTTGGAGCCCTGGTCAGCCCCCTTGTGTTTTTCGTGTGTTTAAAGAACTCCAGTAAGCCTCCTTGTACCTTCTTGCGTTGTCAAAAGCCCTAGTAGCCGTCCGAGGGCCCCCATATTTCTTCAACGTTTTTTGAAACCCTGCTGCGCTTACTCACAGTTTTTTGTGACTTTCAGAGCGTTAGTAAGCATCTTGTGCCTCCATGTCATATTCGGACCCCTATCGGGCCCCCATGTGTTCTCGAATGCAGTTTGGAGCCCTAATCAGACCATTTATGCTTTTCTTGGCTTTCAAAGTACCAGTGAGCCCCTTTTGCCTTTTTTGTTACATAGAGCTCCATTGGGTCCCCCCGTCGGTATTGAGAGGTGTCGGTATGTAGGCTATTGGGATGTTTAGGTGTCGGGATTTTGGGTCTGTTGAGATTATGAAGTGTCGGCAGACTGTCGGGATTCGGACTATCAGGCTTTAGACTGTCGGGGTTCAATCCGTCGGGAGTTTGGAATGTCATGTTTTTGGATCTGTCGGAATTTAGGCTATCGGGATTACATGGGGTAAACCCATAATTTCGACAAACAAACTGCACGGGAATTATTCACATTAAAGGGGGGTCTATAGTTTCTTTTCCTACCATCTTTTCTGGAACATCTGTGATACCGGTAAACTAGTACGAGCAGAGCTGTTGTAAACTTGGTACTTTTCGAGCTGTTCCGTTTCCGTTGTTTTTTTTTGTTCTGTTTTCGATTGAGGACCGATCTGGGGGCTTAAGTTTGTTACGTTTTGTAATTATCTACCCCCCTGCTTCGCCACTGTCACTTGCGTCACAAAAAGGCAGCATGGGCGACCACTTGACGTGTCAGTTTTTCGACACCGCCAAGTTTAGTTTTTGAACATCCCTATATAATTATGATGATAAATTGACTTCATTTTGCATAATACACAATCTCAGAGTATCCAACACAGAGTAAAAAAAATAGTTATTTATGTACCATGGGCATAAAGTGCCACTTTTTTTCCCCGCTGTGCGAAATTGCGACCGAGGCCGTAGGCCGAGGGAAGCAAGCACAAGGGGAAAAAACGCACTTTAGCCCAAGGTGCATACAATGTTTTTTGCACTGGCTAGTGCAAGACCGAACGTTTCGAGTTATTGAGTCGTTGAAAAATTGTCATGGCAGCGCTGATTACTTGGTTGTACGTCGCACGATCTACCATGCGATCAACAAAATTCGGAATTGGGGTAGGCTGTGCCCCAAGAAAGCAGCTTGACATCCTGAAATTTAACCAGGTCATAGCCTACCAGATCGCATGGACGAGTGGCAGGTTATTACTTATCACCTATCTTGAACACGTAGCTGCCGGGGCCCCATCGCTTACTAGCATAAAACAGGTATTTATTGGTTTTGGTATGTAAACGTGCTAATTTTGTTGTTCTTGTAGTTTTTCGTGTTCCCTACGAATTGAAGTCCATTTTGCATCGCATCAAGTAGTTACGTCAAAATTGAAGGTGACGTCTCCTCTGACGGATCAAGAGCGCTCGTTGCCATAACGACTTTTTTGCCCAAGGGCTAAAAAGAGTCACTTTAGGCCCCGTTTTGAGTTCGTAAAATAACGCATTTAATATAGGTAGTGCAAAAAAGTACATTTGGGGCGGAGTCTAGCCTAAGGCAACTCCTACTCAGTCCCAAGAATATGCCCAAAAATTGCATGTGTTAGTTGTGCCGCTGTCTTGCGGTGTTGACGGAGACTAGGTTTGTCGTTCGCTGTATGATGTAATGCTGTATTCTATTTTTTGCCTTCGGCCCATGTGGATGCTGTTTGTACGCCTGCAAATTTTGACTCACTTTTATATGTTTGGAAAGAGCGCCAGATCCCTGGCGTAGAGGGCAGCCGTCACCTTGACATTTGCCTGTCACGTCGACACTTGCGTCACTTTTGTTTTGTTGAGAATACTTCGAACCTCCCCAGAGAAATGCCAAGACTTCTACACGACTCATTCACTCGCCGAGAGGGCCCCGTGCATCTCAGCGTGATTTGAGACGAGTTGTTTTTCTGATCTGGTTGTGTGCTCAAACGAAGCTGCTTTTGACGTGGCCACCGCCCTTGAATCGTTTGTTAGCTCTGGAGGCACCAGAGAAACTAGATGATTCGTGGCGTTCACAACATCATGCGGCCCAGAAAAGGCAGCCGGTTGTGCTCCCAGAAAAGGGACAGGCACGTACGGAACCAGGCTGAACACGAAACACGGACTGGAGGCACTCGACTGGAAGATGTCACCTCACAGAACCGTTGGGAGTGCACTGGATCTGAGATCGCCCCCAAAAAGAGAAGACCTGTTCATTTAATCTAGATTTCAAGTACTTAGTGAAGCCAGCCAGTCTCCGTATCTACCGTTATCATTGTCAATTTGAGTGCAGCCTCCTGCTCGCACCTTTTTGTATTTACGAGATAGAAATTCACGGTTCTTCAAGTTATAAATATATAAAGTCGAACGAGTCTGTTGTGTTTTGCCGCATGTGCCATTTCTGGTGACATCTGGGGAATTTGGTACTGCCGCCGCCCGTTCCCCGTGTGACGGTCCGTATTCGTTTTTTCCGTGGAGTTTTCGCCGGCGATAAGCGCGAGCTATACAGGGTGGTCCGACTTTTATGTCATTTAATTTAAGGATCGATAGAGAATAAAAAATGAAGGGGACTTCCTCCGGAAAACATATTTGAGAAATGCCTAATAACAGAGATACAGCCCTTCAAAGTTGGAAATAAATAACCGTTTTTTCCGCATAACTTTTGAACCGTTCAGCCGATTCAATTATAAATAGAACCAAAGGTTCACTGAAATTATCTCCTGTCGAACAATTATAACATGTTCCATAAAAAAGTTTCAGGGGCTTAGACATTAGGGGGTGACCCTACTTTCCCCCCCCCCTATTTTTCACCTGCCTAGTTATTTTTGGAAACTGTTCATAATTTTAAATTCTACGTTCAATTTTGAAGAACAAATCGGTGTTGCAAAATTTTGATTAGAAGCTTCGTTTAGGAGATATTTTGGTTTGAAATTTTGGGAAACATCCCGAAATCGCCACTTTCAAAGGTCTAAAAATTAAAATCCAAAGAAACTCATAATTTCTCAGCTGAAATAGGTTTTCTAGAATTTCTAAGTTGATAAACCACCATTTTTTCCAAAACACGGGAAATTTTCAGGAAAGAAACAATTTGGGTTCTGGAAAGTGGCGATTTCGGAATGTTTTCCAAAGTTTTAAACTCAAATATCTCCCAAACGAAGCCTCTAATCAAAATTTTGCAAGAGTGACTTTTCCTTCTAAATTGAACGTAGAATTCAAAATTATGAACAGTTTTCAAAAATAACTGGTGTGTAAGAAAAAGGGGGAGGGGAGTAGAAGCACCTCCTGATATCTACGCTCCTGAAACTTTTTTATGGAACACGTTATGACTGTTCGACAGGGATAACTTCAGCAAACCTTTGGTTCTATTTTGAATGAATTCGGTTGAACGGTTCAAAAGTTATGCGGAAAAAACGATTATTTATTTCCAACTTTGAAGGGCTGTATCTCTGTTATTAGGCATTTCTCAAATATATTTTTTGGAGAAAGTCCCCTTCATTTTTCATTTTCTATTGATCCTTAAATTTAATGACATAAAACGAGGACCATCCTGTATAAGGGGTTTCGAGCGGAAAACTTGTTTTTTTTTGCCGCTGGCCACCTTGGCTCGTCTTCTACAGGTGAAAAAGAATCACTTGCACTGCGGAATGGCAAACCACGGTTGATTCGTTTTCTTAGGCATCCACCGCCCAACGCCACCGGACTTTCCACGTCTCACCGCCCATCGCAATTTTCCACGGCTATCCGCTGATTATCGCCGCGTCCCGCTGGACTCCGCCGTCGATGACAACATCACAGTTCTCCGCGATGCGACGGCCGAGTTGCCTAGGAATTCACCCCGGACCATGAGCTGCGCTCGCTGCTGAAAATGCGCCGCCGGATGCATCGTCCGCTACGAGTCAAGTTGAGTGGTTTTATGTATTGCTGGCGGAAAAGCCACCGTCTCGACGTGGAGTAATAGGCCGGTGCACTCCGACAATGATAAAGGCGAGAATCGCGACGCCACCAGAACGTCATGTTGACGGACTGTCAATGTCATAATTTAGAAACCGGAGCTGACAATCATGCGACTACTTTTTTTGCTTGTTTTTAATTTTAATTATTGTATAATTGTTCAGCCTCGCTACTGAGAAGTGCCGGACGGCCGCATTGGTACCGTCCTTGTATTATCCACCATTTTGTCATGTGTTATGTACTGTGCTGTAGCAGCAGGAGTGGTGGATGCCAGAACTTCAAAATCACATGTCGGTCACAGGGAAGTCATTTCCAATATTATTCTGATCGCCAAAGAGCTAGAAAACCATCAGATCCAGCACCGCGTTGCATTCGTATAAACTGTCCACCTTGCGGGGCTTCATACCCTGCCTAAACTTGGAAGAGTCGTCTACTCTCTCTCCAAACTAGTTGTAGGAGGCCTTATGCCTGTATTGTTTGTGTTTTGAACCGGGAGGCTTCCCTTCTCGTACTATGTACCTGGCCCAGCGGGCGTTTGTTGAAAATTGTGTTCCAAATTCATTATTTCCGCGTGAAATACACGACTTGTACAATGCACTCGACAATGCACTTGTTTCGTTCTCTTTTTACCACGGCACAGCTTGAGTGAATGCGGTTTATTGCATGGAGCGGACTCACTCCGGTTCGCATGGATGAGAACGTTGAATTTGATCTCGCAATCAAGCATAGGAAACAAATGTACTAGGATATCTCTTTTGCTACTCATTTCTGTCATAAAGTGCAAGGTTGAAACCGTTTTTTTCGCTAACCGCTGGGACTATCACTATAAGCCGTTCATCAAACATATAAGACGAGTTGATTATTCAGGTAGTTCCAAAGTGGAAGATCCTGGCCAATTAGAACTTGGTAAGTTTATAGTGGCACAAAGGACATTCATTTCAAGAAAATAAACCCATCAAAGCACTCAAAAGCGATTGTGATTTATGTTTGGAGAATGAATCATACAATTCGCTCTCAGGGGCCATCTTGTGGCAAGAAAAATTTGATTGAATCGCGAAGAATGTATGCAAACATTCACCGGCGTCGGTGTTACGTCCTGCCAGAGGAAGTAGGTCAACTGAAACGAACCAACAGGGAAAAATTACCTGAGCTTTTCTTTGACAATGGGAAAACAGTAATTTCCCCATTGGGGTGACGTTCAATTATTCCAAAACCTTCAAAAGTGGAACTTTACTCAAACACCAGCCAAAACTGAACGGAGAATCGAGACAAATTATTAAGTAATTATCCAAACCAAAGAGCAGCTCACCCGTTAAATTATTCAGGTCTAGTGCTGCACGTTTTTCGATTAAGTCGTTTATCAACCCCCGGCCCCGAGACCACTGGAAATTAGCCCGACCACATTACAACACACTCTTGGCTTTGTGCAGTTTTGTTCCGTTCCCCCGCAGAATTAATTAGCGAATTCCGTGACGTCCCTACGTTAGCATCATTGCCATTACCATTACCATTATTGCTGGCGCATCGTATCTCTGCATTAAAACTGCACCACCACCACTATCGCACACATGCAACCGCAACTTCGTCGTAGGTGCCTGTACCAAGCACGGCTCGCGGCTGCGATTTTATCAAAAATTAGAATCTCGCAGTTGTGCAAACGTCGAAGCGTGCTAAACTGAAACCCAGCTACCCAACTGTTCTGAAAATATGTTCGGCGAGACCGCGTGAAGGATGGAGGAGCAAGGCCGGAGGAGGAGGAGAAGCGACTCAAAAGAGATGGTTGATAATTCGATTAATTACACGAATCGCAGTGACATGGATAAAAACAAATGCCTCCCGAAGGAGCCGACGGTTGGCAGCCGTGTGCGAGTTTTCCGTCAAAAGGTGGGCGCAGGAAAGCGGCGGTAGCAGATGGGGAGGGGTGCGAGGGCGAAGGGAGAAGGACGTCGGTCGGAACTTTGATTGCTTTCTGGCAAAGCTTTTGCCCGTGGCTATACCTCCATCTATACCTTCAGGTGTATACAACCAAAAACCTTTTTGATTTGTTTGCGTCCACAAACTGCGAGGCAAATTGTAATTAGTTTGTATTTAAAATGGGCACTTCTCGCTCAGATGAATCTCGTTCTTTTATTTCCTGATTTTCCAAGACCAATTATTACTAGTGGGGTGATTCTTGGAATTGCTGCAAAAGCGATCGCCGCACCTCGACGATATTATTACGCACCTTTTCAATAATGTGAAATTATTATCGTTTTTCTAGATGTATAATTATAGCGACAGAGTTGCTTGATGAATCAAAGCGTCACAGTTCACAGAAATATAGTCTCTGTTAAATAGCATCGATCGGTACAACATTAATGGATAGGTATTCTGACTGAATGATGAAAAAACATCGAAGAAATATTTTTTTCTTCGTTTGACTTCAAACAACTGGGGTGTTGTTCATCACCACGTAAGAGATGGCGCGTCACTCTCCACTCACCGCAAAGCATTTTCAACGCTGGTTTTTTCTTTTTTTTTCTGTCGAATCTGTTGACTCCACATGGCTGAGTGGAACGTCACCATATGGATCTGCGGTTTGCTGCCTTTTGGGTGAGTTATTCCCTCTTGCGATGGGTCGGTCGAAATTTTACATTCATCTTTACCTCTGAAAAAGGGTCTCAAGCCAGTCGCAAGCCCAGTTCCAAACCGACTTGCTGTGCTTTTTGTTAAATCACATATTTGTCAATCAGCTATGTGCAAACTGGATATACCGGGTGATCATTTGAAAACTATCCACCTGCAATATCTCCCGATTCCTAGTGCAAACGTCTTTGAGCAAAAACAGGTCGATTTTTATGTTGAGGCAGACATCTAAACACACAATGGAGAATTTATATCTTGAGCCCCCTCGCCTCCACTCACCCCAACTTTGAAATTTCAAATGACACCACCTACCTTGCGATACATCAAATTGAAGAAAATTAAATTCTCTTCCTAAAAAAAATATTTGGAGATTTTTCAACCCCACCCCCTGTTCTTCCTAAAATTCTCTGAGTGTCCAAGTTGATATTCTTGACTTCCATTTCCCTTCAATACAGTAAACGTCATCCTGCACAGCATCAAAAGAGAAAAAATGTTATAAAAAAAATGCCACCCGAATTTACCGCTCCCCCCACCTGACCTCAAAAATTTGAAATGTCAATACCTACTTCGTAATACATCAAATTGAAGGAAATTGAATTCTCTCCCTAAAAAAGATTTTTTCACAATTTTTAAAGCCCCCCATTGCCCCCCTAGAATACTCCAAATGGCCAATTTATTGGGGGAGGGGTAGAAAATTTGAAAAAAATTCTTTTCGGAAAGAGAATTTAATTCCCTTCAATTTGATGTTTCACAATGTAGGTGGTGTTTTGTTAAATTTGGGAGTTGAGGTGGATGAGACCAAAGGGGTGAATTTAGGTAGCACTTTTTCCACCGAAAATTTTCTGCTTCGATGCTATCTAGGATGACGCCAACTAAATTGAGAAAAAAATGAGGGGTCCAGAATACAAAATGGGACAGTCAGAGAATTTTCAGAGAAAAGGGGGTGGGGTTGAAAATTGTGAAAATATTTTTTTTAGAAAGTAAATATTATTTCCTTCAAGTTGATGTATCGCAAGGTAGGTAGTGTCATTTGAAATTTCAAAGTTGGGGTGAGTGGGGGCGAGGGGGGTAAATATAGAAATTTTCCAATGTATGTTTTGGATGTCCCCCTTGATATAAAAATCGACCTGTTTTTGCTCGAAAAAATATTCACTAGGAACCGGGAGTTATTGCAGGTGGATAGTTTTCAAATGATCACCCGGTATGTTAGATCAAATGTAGGTTTGGTGTAAGCATTCAATGAAGCTGGAAAAATGAAAGAGCATCTCGATGTTTTCGGAGAATACCTGAATACGTTGTAGTTTCCTTCAATTTTCAACATTACGAAACTCACTGGAGACCACGACGCGCGAGTAAGACATCCATCTACACAATTGACGAAGGAGCTTGAAGCTCACCGCATGTACGGGTCGAAAACACGCGGGGGAAAATCAATAAGTGGATTGGAAATTTAGCGTGCGGTATTCAAATTCACCACATGGTTAAAAGATGTCGCTAGCGATGTACTTTACACGTAGAAAGTTCGAGAGGTGGTATAAAACAATAAAGCTAGATCCAACCGTTAATCTCAGCCACCCCGACCCATATGCGCTCGCCTCTCGGGTACTGCGCCGCAAATTCTCCACCTATTACCGGGCACCGAAACATGGAACTCTGACGTCGTACAACTCGCGCTTGATTGTTCATCCCACATCTCTAAATACCGGCATTGCACATTGCTCGCGTGTCGCGTAGGGATGTCCAAATGTTGTCGATGAATCGATTCGTGCTAATCGAATCGAATCGTAATCAATAGTTTGATTCGATTAAAAAATCGTATGAAATGAATCGATGCATCGGAAAGAACCGATCTTAGTGCATTCAGTTCGACGGGGCAGCTTATTTAGGTTTGTGGTGTTAATGGATGATGCCCCAGCTGAAAAATTTCAGAATAATAATAATGTTGACAATAATAAGTGATTTTTCATCAATAGTCGACACAAATGACAAAAAAATTGAACGACTTTTCGGCATTAACAAGTGTTTTCGCGTGCATAATAATCGAAACAACAATCACATTAGTTTGAATCGATTCCCTAAATAATCGTATACAGTTGAATCGATTCAACTTTTCAGATGCATCGTTTCCATTGAATCGATTCAAGTATGAATCGAATCGAAGTTGGACATCCCTAGTGTCGCGTAAAAATTAGAGTCACTGACGGTAGACGGTATAGCCTACCTACAGCACTGAAATTATCAAGAGTTTAAATCGCGCATCGTTCACACTTCATTTGCACCGAGATTAATTGCGTTGTACTTTGAGCGACAGTTTTAATCAGGAAGCTCCTCAAGTTTGAGAAAGAACCTATGGACGGGTGGGTATCGCCGAGTAACCGAGGTAAACCTGAGTGCGTCCCTTGCCTTCGACGAGATTGTATAGTTTCATACCCTTGGGGTTGGAACCCTTCATACAGAACGCTGCCTGTTGGAAGAGGAACCTACATCGAGCGCTCGTATCTATCCCTGATAACAAGCTCCGCGGCGACGTGTCCTGATCGACTTAAGAGTTGTGTCTTGATCTTACGGTGTGACGCGTCCTGATCTGCTTTGAGGCCATGTCTTGATCTTCCGGTGTGATGTGCCCTGATCGACTTTCGAGTCGTGTCTTGATCTTCCACTGTAATGTGTCCTGATCTGCCTGGAGCCGTGTCTTGATCTTCCGGTGTGATGTGTCCTGATCGACTTTCAAGTTGTGTCTTGATCTTCCACTATAATGTGTCCTGATCTGCCTGGAGCCGTGTCTTGATCTTCCGGTGTGATGTGTCCTGATCGACTTTCAAGTCGTGTCTTGATCTTCCATTGTGATGTGTCCTGATCTGCCTGGGGCCGTGTCTTGATCTTCCGGTGTGATGTGTCCTAATCGACTTTCGAGTCGTGTCTTGATCTTCCACTGTGATGTGTCCTGATCTGCCTGGGGCCGTGTCTTGATCTTCCGGTGTGATGTGTCCTGATCGACTTCCGAGTCGTGTCTTGATCTTCCACTGTGATGTGTCCTGATCTGCCTGGGGCCGTGTCTTGATCTTCCGGTGTGATGTGTCCTGATCGACTTCCGAGTCGTGTCTTGATCTTCCACTGTGATGTGTCCTGATCTGCCTGGGGACGTGTCTTGATCTTCCGGTGTGATGTGTCCTGATCGACTTTCGAGTCGTGTCTTGATCTTCCACTGTAATGTGTCCTGATCTGCCTGGGGCCGTGTCTTGATCTTCCGGTGTGATGTGTCCTGATCGACTTTCGAGTCGTGTCTTGATCTTCCACTGTGATGTGTCCTGATCGACTTTCAAGTCGTGTCTTGATCTTCCACTGTGATGTGTCCTGATCTGCTTTGGAGTCGTGTCTTGATCTTTTCCAGCTGAGCTAAGCTTCAGAGCTGGATGCTAGTGCTCGCAGAACGGTACCTCGCGGTGGAAAAAAAAAGCGATCTTGTGGGGTGGGGCAGACGGCCTACGATTAAGATTTGCAATGTCCTAGAAAGCCACGATTGACACGGGCGTAGACTTCAACTTCTCATTGGGTGGTATCTGCAGTCCCGGGGTTGGAGTTGGGACTTCAACGGAGCTTTTGGGCGACACTTCTAAATACGCGCTGCTGAGTTTAGAGAATCGCGAAACGAAAAATTTGAAGTAACTAAAATCGCGTTTGTTGAAACCAGGGTTCGGACCCTTCTGTAGGGTCGTATTTGTTGATAATAATCGGTAATCGGTTCAGGACAACGACCCCCCCCCCCTTCGTAAAACAAATGACTTTGTTTTAGCGTGCAACTGCGTTTATTTAGATTTCCATGTTGATTGGGTTATTAGACGGAGAGGAGTTCTACCTAGAGGAACGATCGGTTTGGTCATCGCGCAACTAATTAATTTTGCTGCAGTATTCCCTTAAAGTTATTGGAGATTGTTTAATCATGAGATGGAAAATCTATTAGAAGATGTTCGTATGATTACCTGAGCATTCGACGACGCGACGATTCGATCAATTTGTACCTAAAATGAATTGTTACGGCTCAATAGTTGGTTAGCGATCTGATATTTATTTATAGGGGGAAAAATGGTTGTTTCGAAGCCTTTTCGCGTTAGTTCGTCGGTGAGCACCGTTGTAGGTTTTTAACAACAATGGGTTCACTTCATGGGTTCACTTCACACAAAACAGAATGGGGTTCAATCAAAGAGTCTTCACATGAGAGTTTGGTGCCTTGACTTTAGTAATTGTTCGCGTACACCATTAGTTCCGAAGTTTTTGGAAAGGTGAAATTGGGTTTTACATTTCCGGCTATAGACACTCGCGGTTGCGATATCCTTCTAAGCTTCAAGGGCAATTCAAGGTGAAAATAGGTCCAGTTCTCCACAAAGGAACCGGCCATATCCAATCCCTTCCAAAACGGGCAAAAGATTACCATAGCCTAAAAAGAGCCAGCAAAAAGAATAGTCCAGAGATAAGAGACGCAGCCTTTGAAAAGAGATTCATAAAAGGAGGAGCCCCGCACACACCGGCCCACGAAGTTAGATTGTAGAGAACAGGGGAAACAACAGAAAAGAGAGGGGAAAGTTCCCATCGCTCGCAACAGTCACTCACTCCCTTTTCCGGTGTCTAGATGCTGGGCCTAACCCTAACATAACCTATAACACTAACTTGAATGTTGAACTTGATGAAGCCACGATAAGAATTTAGAACCATGCTCCCCAAACAAAGTGTAAATGTTGGTCAAGGTATAGAATCAGGTGTTCTTCGAAGGATTGATGTGTGACGACTTTGAAATAATTATTAGGGTAAACTCATCTCTTAGGGAACAATTAGAAAACTTAGCTATCCTAGTTAACAGCCTTGAGGTAGGGTCAGATATAGGAACGAGCCTTTATTCAAACACTTTGACATGTAAACAGAAGTCAATATAATGATTTTATGTTACAACTAATTTTTGTGTCTTACTGCGTCAAACTAGAGGTTAATTCGATCTCAACACGCCCAGGAGCTCTATCCTCGAACTACAAGAAGGATGCACAACAGGATGGTGTCCTGATACTAGACGATCACCGGCTAAAGCTGTTCCAAGAGCGAGAAAAATGATTTAATTCAAATAAGTTGAATTGAAATGGAGTACGTTGGATTGCCTGTCTATCCAGGCGGATGAGCTGAGAAGTTGGGGGTGTTTCAAGCTTTACATTAAGAGATTTCTGATATTTTCGCAAAGGTCTATGTAAGCGCCATCTAGAATGCTGTTACCCTACTACTTCGGCAGCGGCAGGCGCATGTCATGGTGCAAAGTGAGGAACGCCACCACTTCCATCGTGCCTTGCGAATAGCTTGTAGCCTTCTGCATGTGTTCTATGCTTTTGTGTACAATTATTACGTCTTTCGAATCGAGCCAGAAGGCTTCTTTCTGGCTCAAGAGCCCACAATGGCACCCCAGCCGGATTTTCATCGCTGAGGACAAGCCACCAGGCAGCCTGTTGAAAATGCACCGGAGCACCCAAACTCCGAAGGAGCCAGCATCTTGTTCTGCATCCTTAAGTTCCTATTGTGAAGTCGGAAGTCGTGGAGCTCTATTTTTTTACAGAATGTCATCCTTACGCCACTTTGGCGCCGCTCTTTTCGCACCACTTATCCAGTGGTGTCACCTTGTATGGGACAGTGGGCGTTTTCCTACCAAGCTTCGCTGTTTTGTCAAAGGTTTGTCAATTTAAAATACGGATGAACTGTGTCGAGCCATTGTTGTTACCGCCATTGAATTGTAATAATTACCATTGAAACCTTTTAATTTCCCATGTACTTATAGCCTTCACGAACTGATTGAAGACAACACACCGTTCTAGTGGTCCAAGAAATGTAAAGACCCCTTTAAGACTCAGAGTTACGTCAGATAGTCCTATCTCAGTAGGTATGTCTTCGATCACAGAGACATTCCATCTTAAATACCGACGGAAATACACTAATTATAATGTTCTGAGTTGAAATGGGTAGTGTGATGAAAATTTCAAAAATCCAGTACAATCGCCTGTACATTTCTCTGAGGAAGCCGCATGCGAATTTAAATGTTCCACTTCCAAAAGAAAAGGTACCAAAAGTATATTCTACTAACTCACTTGTTCAATCTCATTACAAGTTGAAATTACCAAAATATAGGCACATTTTTTGGCATTTAGAAATGTAGCATATAAGAGGGTCTCAAAAGTATTGCATTCAGAGTTCGGAGTTTCAACTCGTCTCCCGAAGGCGGATCGAAACTCAGCATCCAAGGGCCTCAGTTCTACATCCTAGAGGTGGGTCGAAACTCGCTAAAGGGTAGCAAGTCATCAGCCTCTAGGTGGGCGGAAACTCATCCTAGAAGGATCTGAACTTAACGTCCTCAAGGGGGATCGAAACGCATCATCAACGGATCTCAACTCTACATTCTCCAGGTGGATCGAGACGCATCAACCAGGGTCTCAACTCAGCATCCTCCAGGTGGATCAAAACGCATCGTCGAAGGGTTTCAACTGTACGTCCTCCAAGTGGATCGAGACGCAGCATCAACGGGTCTCAACTCAGCATCCTCGATGTGAGTCGAAACTCCACTCCAACAGAGCCGCAAAAGCACTCGGCAATGGATACGATTTTCCCCAGGCGGATCGGCCCAGCCCAGGCACAACGATCACCAATCGATATCCTCCATATCCATCGATACTCCTCCATTCCAAGCCATTCGGAATCCATTTTTTGCACGTAAAACGACAGTGAACGGCGTACAGCCGTGAAGCATTTCATCAGGTAACTTGATCTTTTGAGCTGGTTGCTGGTATCGGGCGTTGCGTCACGCCGGAGACTGTTATGCGGGGCCAATAGTCGTATTGATGTTACAGAAATTTGCTCAGTTCTCACGTATGAACTAAATGACTAGCGACATCTTTTAATGATCACTTGACGCTGAATTATCAAATCCGTGATTCCACGGCTACGATTTATTTTTCTCCCGGTTATTTTCGGCGCATTCAAGGTGGTACGCCTCAAGTTGTTTCGTTTTCTACCTTGAAACTCATTTGTGCAAGTGCTATTGACCGTTTTGGAACAGACCTATAGTAAACCGAATATTATTTGAGGAACAAGTGACAAGACTGACAGGTGATAGGTTGACGGTGGCGCCACTGTTCTCACGGTTTACAACAGCAGCGAAGTCTGATCGTTGCCAATAACGGCGCCCGCCGCCCGCACAATCTGGCCCTGTTCCCCGCCGCAGAATAATCGTCTGTTCCTGCTCGTAGTTGTTGTACCCATTACCTGGTATTGCACTCGTACATTTCTTGTCTGCGGCGTGGCGGCACGGGCAATTTGTAAAAAGTTGCGGCTGGCATCCCCGGCTGCAGCCATTATGCAAATTCGCGGCGGTTCGGGCCCGCATGTTGTTGTGATTTGGATCGTGTCGTAAAGTTTTACGTCGCAGATTGTATCGCATATTCCCGAGCCATACAACATACTCCACACTAAAGTTTTATTATGTGTTGTAAAATGGGCCTATCACATGACGTAATGAGGCGATAAATCACTGGCGCGGGGAGGCTGTGCGCCTTGCGCGTTGCGGTTTTTGATTTACTTAATCTTGGAAGCAGAAGCAGTCACTTTGTGGGGGCAAGTGTCCCGCTGAAATTCTACTACCCCTACCATATGAGTGCCTCTATCTGCCCTTGTTCCATTTCGTGAACTGCCTAAATAGTCTTTCATTTAGGAAAATGAAGATTATACTAAGAATATCGCATGTCATAGCTTCTGAGGGAGGAAAAGTGAAGCCGTATTACGTAAGGGAGAGAGCACTCTTGAGGCAAGGGCAAGGCCGATTACTCATATATTTAGTACCAAATTCATTATTTCACGCTATCATTTCACTAGATACATAACGTATAAATAATTGATACATAATTAAATAAACCTAAGAAGCGTCGTTTAGCGATCAACTTGAATTCAATATTCAATTCAGAGTCCGGGAACCGGATAGTCCTGTCCCTAGCAGTACTTCTGTAAGAAAAACGATGTAATCAAAATTTTTTTTTTTTTGGAATCGTTAGAGGGTCATCCCAGGACAAATAATCACTCGGGTGCCTCCGCGATTTCTGGTACATTTTCCAGCAATATCGCATCAAAGTTGGCGGCTGGTCAATTCTTCAGTTCGCTGATATTTCTTTGAGTTTTCGCGATTTTCTTCAGATAAAAGTACTGATCTACCCAACAAACAATTCTGGATCGAATGGTGCTGTCAGATATTGGGTACTCACCAGGTGAAGAAAAAATAAAAGGAGTTTCATTATTTTTTTCCAACTTTTTAGTTTCTTGGCCGATTTTCACAGACTTGGCGTCAAAAGTTCGCTGATTGAATCGTCTACTCAAATCATTTGTCAATATAGCCAAGTTATCAAAAATCTAGATGGCCGCGGCGAATGGTGGATTCTGGACGATTCAGCTTTCTTCTGCAATTTGGGGCTAGATTCACTTTATTCGCACATTCCACTGTGAAAATATAGTGAATTAAGGGAAGGTCCACATGTCATTTTTTCCAAATTCACAATAAATCAACAGTTTCAAAACCTTCCGCAAATCCTTATTTCTGAAGCAATTTCTACACACTTGGTGGTGATCGTAAGCTGTGTGCATTGGCTACAATTACATTATGGGTGCATGACCAAAGTTTCAAAATTTTAGATATTGGATGACGTAAATGGTGAAGGTGCGCATCTCAAATATCGAATATTCTGCTTATTGTTCTCACATGTTCTAAACAGAACTTCTGTAAATGGTTGGCTTAATGGCCAGCTGAATGAGCACGCAACAAAAACCAAGTGTCAGGAGAGTCAAAATGAGAAAATTTTAAATAGACTACTTTACTTCTTTGGGAAAAATTAAACGGTTTTATTGTGAATTCTAGTTACAATCGGTGTAAGGTGGTTGAGATGAAAGTACAGAGATCAAACTTGCCTAGACTTGCTAGTCGCTTGCCCCAAATCTTCAAACTTAACATCTGAGTTTGGCAATGACAAAATGGTGTCTTCAACATAACAGTGACAGCGTTCATCTGTTCACATTATTGAGGACCGAGTACCTGATGCAAGGTATAGTCACGAATAGCGTAGGTATATAAAAATCATGAAGGCGACGTTGATTAGTTCTCCATGCTTTAAATGGAGATGATTATACCAGCAGCAAGTTTGGAACAAAAAAGAGCTCTTCCTCTTGCAACATCCTTCTTATCTCAACAACTTTGGAGTTTCCGACAACTGAACAGATATCGAAGATACTGTTGGTAGCAGAAGAATATCTGGTACAACTTTTGCGCAATGGATCCAGTTGCAAAACTCTGGATGAGCTCTGGTCAGTCTGGTCCTCGGTCTGGTCGTTTAGACATGGCAAAAACACGCACATTGAAAATCTACCACCAACCAGTAGATGCATTAGAGGGCACTTAGGTACTGCGAGCATACTTCTCTACTCACTTACAGATACACTGCATCGACAACAACTTGACAGTAATAAATCCATTAGAATTTAGTATTTTCGACGACGCCGACGTCTTGATTGCTGAAAACAATATCGTGAAATTGCCGGGAAACTTCGTAATTGTACGCTAAACTCAGGTGTAGAATTTCTGTCAAGGAGGGCTCCGGTGACCGAATACATCTTCGGTGGCCGAACAGCTGTTCGAGTTAAGCTTCCATGTTTTGCCTCTGTCCATATTCTACAAGCGAAGTGAAGACATTCCGGCACTTTTAAAATATAAAATATAAACAAAAACTATTCTTTGTTTCTTTAATCTAGCAGTAAAAGCTGGGCCTCAAGTATTTGGGTGATTGGGAAGTACAAACCGAAGAGGTACATACCTAGCCCCACACAAGGCATTTCACTCCAGCAATGCCAGGAATGTAAGCCCCCAACATTCAGGTGAAGTTTGATGGCAAAATTCATGCCCAATTTTGTCGGAAAATATGAATTTTCACCACTACCCTGTGCAGGTAACCTAACTTGTTTGGCTTGCTTTTTCACAAATAACACACATTTCCACAAGAGCTTATTTTGCAGGCGCATTAAGGACATTGCTTTGAACTTGATACAAGAGTTTCAAACTCAAACTCAAAAAGGAAGCCGAAGAAAAAAATGCAGAAACTGGAACTCCGTAAGCGCCCTGTAGTTGGGTTGTCCCCGAACATTATTTGGTTCAAATTTGGCGGGCAATTCTGGATAGTTGGCAACACTGCTGTGACGTCAATGGAAATGCCTAATAGAAGTTACACTTCAAAAGTATAGAATATTCGACATTTGAGATGCGCACCTTCACCATTTACGTCATCCAATATCTGAAATTTTGAAACTATGGCCATCCACCCATACTGTATTTGTAGCCAATGCACACAGCTTACGATCATCACCAAATGTGTAGAAATTGCTTCAGAAATAAGAATTTGTGGAAGGTTTTGGAACTGTTGATTTATTGAGAATTTGGAAAAAATTACATGTGGACCTTCCTTCAATTCACTATATTTTCACAGTGGAAAATGCGAATCGAGTGAATTTAGTCCCAAGTTGCAAAAGAAAGCTAAATCTTTCATAATCCACCAGCAATGTCGTTCTTTACAAAGTTCAGGAACCAAAAAAAAAAAAAATCTTGACATACGACACATTTTTATCTGAGTTCGCCGCCGCTATCTTGATTTTTGATAATTTGGCTATATTGACAATTGATTTGAGTGAACGATTTAATCAGCGAGCTTTTGACACTAAGTTTGTGAAAATCGGCAAAGAAACTGAAAAGTTGGAAAAAAATAATGAAACTCCTTTTATTTTTTTTCCACCCGGTATAAGGTAAGTACCCAATATCTGCACCATTCGATCCAGAATTGTTTGTTGGGTAGATCAATACTTTTATTTGGAGAAAATCGCGAAAACTCAAAGAAATATCAGTTAACTGAAGAATTGACCAGCCGCCAACTTTGATGCGATATTGCTGGAAAATGTACCAGAAATCGCGAAAGCACCCGAGTGATTATTTGTCCTGAGATGACCCTCTAACGATTAAAAAAAAATTTTTTTTATCACATTGTTTTTCCTACAGAAGTACTGCTAGGGCCTGGATTAAAATTGTTCGGTATACTCGAGACGTCTTGTCTTGTCTTGAAGTCTCGAATTTTCGAGACAAGCCTCTTACATGGTCTCGTCTCGCCGTCGAAACCGAGACATGTCTCGTCTCGACGGCATCACTACAAAAAATGCATACTCCCAGGAAAAATTTAAGCCTTTTTTTTTGTAAAACAAGAGACGATCAAAATTCCAAAACCGTTTCGAGATGTCGTTGATCTAGCTTTCCAAAAGTGCAATCAGAAGAAATCTACGATTTTTTTTAAGCTAGGGGCACGCTGTTGAAAATGGACCATTTCGACACTAGTTTAATAATCACCCTGCATAAAGGGTTTAGTAGTCAAAAGATGAAGCTATCTGAAAATACTGCCTTTTTGAAAATCAGTTGATTTTTTCCTGAGATATTCTTATCCGAAGTAAAGCGAAATTTTCGAAAGCTCACTTCAATCGTTGAGCAGTTTATACCGAGTGATCATATGAAAACTATCCACCTGCAATAACTCCCGATTCCTGGTGAAGAATCGGTGGTCTCCAAGCAAAAACAGGTCGATTTTTATATCGAGAGGGATATCTAAAACATACCTGGGTGGTTTGTATCTTTATATAGCGCCCTCGCCCCATCCACCCCAACTTTAAAATTTCAAAGTACACAACCTACACACATCAAAAGAATCTAGGGGACAAGCAAATTCAGACGATTTCTAAAATCATCATGATTTTTGATTTCCGTAAGCGATTTTATATCGGTTTTCAGTGCTCGATTGCCCAATCTTTAGTTTTCATGCCTTGATCACGTCAAATACGAACAGTGTTCCATAAAGTTGCTACAGGATGATCAATGGAATAGTGTAAAATTGCCGAAAGTTCAGTACGAGCGCGATTTCCTAAAAAAAATATTACATGCGTTCCAATAGCACAGTTATGAAGATCGGTGTTTCAGCTTCAGTAACGTTTTTGAATTTTGAAAATCGAAGGCGAATTTCCAGAGATATTGATCATTTTGTGCCGCCATGTTGAACTTCCAAGAAAAAAGAAAGTGGTCCGATTTCATTGAAACTTGGAACACACTCATGTCTGGTTCAAGTAATTGGAATTTCAAGGTCAAATGTCATTTTCGATCACTTTCGAGCCGCTATATTGAACTTTTTACATAAATGATTCAATTTGAATAAAACTTGAAATACACTAAAATCGAATCATTCACATAAAAGTTTAATGTGGCGGCTTGGAAGTGACCGAGGAAGACATTTGACTTTAAAATTCCAATTACTGAAACCAGACATGAATGTGAACCAAGTTTCAATGAAATCGGATCACTTCTTGGGAGTTCAACATGGCAGCACAAAATGGTCAATATCTTTGGCAATTCATCTTCGATTTTCAAAATTCAAAAACTTTACTGAAGCTGAAATACCAGTCTTCATAACTGTGCTATTGAAATGCATAGAAATTTGTTTTTGTGGAATCGCGCTCGTACTGGACTTTCGGCAATTTTATACTGTTCCATTGATCACCCTGCAGAAACTTTATAAAACATTGTTCGTATCCGACGTGATCAAGACATGAAAACGAAAGATTGGGCTATCGAACACTGAAAACAGACGTGAAATCGCTAACGGAAATCAAAAGTTATGATGATTTCAGAAATCGTCTGAATTTGCTTGTCCCCTAGATTCTTTTGATGTGTGTATTTTGCGATACATCAAATTGAACAGAACTAAATTCTCGTTCTGAAAAAATATTGATAAAATTTTTAACCCCACCCCTCTTTTCCCTAAAACGGGTGACACCTCGGCTTCGCCTCATGATGGCAAAACACGGAATTTTTCCCGCCACAAAATGGCTGCTAACGACTGTTATGTCACTTTTATGCTTTTATGTCAGTTTGATTGTCAGTTCTGTTCTCACTACAATCCGCTTTCAGCAGCCAACTTCTTGTAGTAGGAAAAAATAAATTACCAATTTTAGTGATTTTGAAATGCTGGACGGAAGAATTGTGAGTACGGCAACGGCACTCTTGACCCGCGAATAGTGAACTCACCTTTAATGGCAGGATCGGGGTGGTGATGACACGTGGAAACTTGACATCCGCGTCGCTGTTCCAGGCTGGGACAGTGCCGCCCGCCGTTTTGCGGCTGGACCTTGACGGATCTGGACCTGGACATGGTGCCGGGGCCGCAATCGGCGTCGCACGACGACCAAGGGCCCCACTGAGACACTTGGCAGTCCACCACTGGAAAAAAGATATTCAAATTCAGTTACTTGTGATGCTGTCGTGATGTTAGTTATGCTAGAGGTCGTTGTCGTTGTTTTGTACATTATCTCTAAAAGTATTCAGGAGACGAGACGACATAATTTATTGTAATTTAACGTCCCATCAATTTGATATTCAATAGGCGCTGCAATAGCGCCTCCCTGCAACAATGGGAATGAATATAAAGCCACCCGAAAAAGGAGAAAAACAAAAGCGATGTGAGAACAAAACCGCATTATAATAGCGATGACTCTTCTTTGTTGTGTTATGTGTGGTATTTTTGGTTTGGAAGAATCAGTGGCGTGCTCATGCTTGGTCGATTCAACAACGCCCGTATCAATGATCGTTGCTCAACGTATCGACCTATCTACACCTTCCTATTCAAGATTTGAAAACAAACTGGACCTCTCTCAGTACGACTTTTGCCTCGTACTTTATGCAAATCTTGGTGGTATGTCTTTCGCGTGCAATCCCAACGTGCGGTGAAGCCGGCACCTCCGCCAAAATGAACAAGATGTGTCTCACTTGCATGTTGAAGTCTCCACGTATTTCAATCGCCAAGCCATCGCGTATATTCTGGAAATGTCCAGAGCTCCGCACTTGTACATCGACCTAATAGGAAGAGTCTAGAAAGATTGCGTGTTCTTCAGAATCGCCGCTCGTAACAGTATTGTTGATGGCAGCGAGTTTACAACTTTCGAAACAAAAGCCCGACCATGTCTGGATCGTCTTGTTGTCTTTCATCTTTTGTGAAAAGACTTTCGTACCTCTCATACCATACATCGAAAGAAACGTCCGCTTCTGGGTTGTACTGAAACTCGCCGATGCTGCTTGCCAATTATTTCATTCTGAATTCCACATCGTGTTTCGCAGATGTTTTGCTTCGACCAGACCCTGGGAAAAGTCCAAACCATGATCGACTTGCCTCCACCACAAGATTTATCGACTCTTCGATAATTTTTCTGGAAGTCATAAACTACTACGGGAAGTTCATACCTCAGCACCATGACCTGCGCAAGCTTCTAGACAGCTTGCTCAAAAAGATACCGTCTGGAATTGGTCGAAACAGTGTCAGCTATTCTTTGAGAACTTCAAGACTGTTCTTCAGTCTGACGACTTGGCCCTGAAGCATCATAGTCCGAGATCATTTTTGCGGCAGGTGCTTGGAGACATGGAGTAGAAACGTGCATCATACATCGGTTTCAAAATGGAAAAATCAAGATAATTCATTATGCGTCAACATCGCGCTAACTTTAACAGAATCAAAATATAGTCAAATTGAGAAAGAAGCATAAGCAATCATTTTTGATGTTGTCAAACTCCACAAAATGATATACGGGAGATCATTCACCCTACAAACTGACTACCACTTGAATACCTTACTTGCCTATGACTTCAAGATCAAAATATCACGAGTGACCAAAGCCAGATGAGAAATGTGGCATCGCGTCTATACAGCTGTAACGGCCCCGTGGCGCAGGCGGTCGAGTGGCAGCCTGCGGTGTGGAAGTCCCGAGTTCAATTCCTAGTGAAAAGTTTGGATGTTGTGTTGTCCACAATTTGCACTCTTTTAAGTTTGTAAAACTGATAAATAAACGGGCAAACTCCTGTGGCAAGAAAAAGCCAATAAGGAGTAGAACATTTATTCATTTGATTTATTTATTTCACAGCTGTAACAGGATTTGGGGGAAGTTGTGAGATCAGCGCCGTTGTCTAGACCAGTTACATTCGCCATGGTTCAAAAGGAAACGACTAGAGACTAACACCTTCAAAGGCTCATCAGGTACATGCAGGAAGGTTGGTCGTCAGAGATCTGCTGTCAAATTCTGAAGATTTTCTACCAGAGAAGAGAGTCGTTGTCCGTCCTACAGAACGCACTCATGTTCACGGAAAGAGTGGTAGTTCCTGGAAAGTTTCATGAAAGAGTGCTACAACAATTAGACGAAGGGCATTAAGGGATCAAACGCATGAAGTTTCTAGCAGAATCAAGCGTCTATTGGTCGAACACCGATATAGAAATTGGAAGCTTTGTCAAGAGTTTTTTTGTGATACTCAACAGGTGATACCCATTTAAAGAGTGAGGGCTATTTAAAGAAAACAATGAGAAAGAACACAGAGAAATACAAAACAAAAAGTAAACGAAAAATTCAGAAATTATACGATGTTAAGACTGAAACGCAACCTGATCGTGCTTAAAGAACAGATGAAAATGTCCACACTATTCTGGATAGATGCATAACTTGAGCACATCTGATGCAGAGGAGGAGCTCTCAAGAAATTTGCACTCGCAGTTGGAAGGTGAAAGGTTTCAGTGCATCTCGAGTTTGCACGTGGGACCCTGGACAGCAATCTCTGGAGTAAGTTTGTAGAATCAATCCTACCGTTGATAAGCTTATACAGAAAAACAGTGCAGGCCTCGTCTGGATTGTAAACTCACAAATTGTGTCCGTGCCAGCAGTATGTTCTCAGGTCGTGCCCGAGGGGGATAGATCCCTTCGCTTTTGAGAAGCAAAAATTTCAAAAAACGTCGTTGCACTCTCTCAAGGACCGAAACGTGTATTGAATATATTATGGGATTCCAAACCGACGATGCATACTTTAGGCGAGGTCTGACGAACGATTTGTAAAGGAGAAGGGCGGTGCTGAGATTCGGGAAGGGTTTAACACATTTCATGGCAAAGCCAAGAGTCCTGAAGGCCGCAGCAATGACATCAACAATGTGAGGAACAAAAGTGAGTTGCTCGTCGAACTTCACTCCAAGATCGTGCACGTCACTGAGTTTATGCACAGAGACGTTATTGATCTCGTAGCTAAACTGTATCACATCTCTGATCCTACCGTAATAGACAACAGAACACTTATTAGGATTCAGAGGCAGCTGATTGATCCCACACCACACCTGGATCTCACTCAAGGCAACCTGGAGCTCTTGACAGTTCGCAGAATTTCGAATTCCTCTGTACAACTTAAGATCGTCAGCGCACATCAAAAAGTCAACTTTGACGTTTTTACCAATGACGTTTACATTGATATCAAATAACAGAGGCCCAGACTTGCCAGAGATGTATGTCAGTGGCGAAGACTTACCATCCACAATCAAATGGGCAGGCTGAACGGTTAGTGGACACTTTCAAGAAAGCCATAAAAAAAATATTTCGTCCTATCCATATTTCGTCTCAGTAGGTTGGAGATGTTCATCGTGGAGACGTTCTTCTTTCGTTGATTTAATCTCTATATAGTCCACCGATCTTGAAGCTAACCCTTTTAGATGCAGTTTCGTGATGTTTCCCTTCAGCCTTCATCTTTTGTCGATGTCTTCGTCCAAGACAGTCCAGCATAGTGTATCCTCCGTCCAGCCCATTTCATTTCCACCACAGACCACTTCTAATCGCTTATCATCTCCTGCTTTTCTTGATTTGTAGCACTTTTCGGGCTTGTGCTCGTCATTGCAGAAGGTACATTTAGTGGGTACATAGCGACATGGGTCAGGGTGTGTTTCAGTTGACGATATTATTTCGTCACTTTAATATTCATCAACTGATGGCCAAAAGAAAATAGTGACGAGCGGAGCTTCTTTCTCCACCCTTGTGAAGATATTTTGCCCAATGGTTTTTGAAAGCAGATAAAAGTTTGTCAGTGAGTTTGCTCAACACTCGGGATTCGTCCAATATGGTTATATCTCGGGTTTCATTTTAGTGATCTGGTGAAAGCATCGCTTTGAAGTGAATTTTGTGGTTGTACCATGTTTTCTTTGTCGGTGTATTTCCTGATGTTATAGCTTCTGCAGTAGGTCGAAATGAACGTGGACCGTTTTTTCCAATTTACCAGAGTATAAGCCCTACAGATCTGGACTGATCACGGAAACTATGACTGTATTTCTAGATATTGTCGTCTCTTCCATCTTCATTCAACCACCTGTATTTTTTCAACTGATCATATCTTCGACTGCTTTATTTCTAATCTCTGAATCGATTCCTCATCCTGACCAAACACGGACACTGCTCCAAATGCTGCTACTATCTCGATCAGCATTGTTGTCATTCCAGTTCTTTCTTCTCCGCGTCCTGTTGTCTTTCCGATCTTTTTTTTCCAGGACAAGTTTTAGTTTTAGTCGTTCTAGTTCAAGCTCTTCAAGCTGTTTTCATTTCCTAATTTCTTGACCTTCGCGTTCTTCCATTAATCTGTTAATTTTTTCGCTCCACGATTTCAGTTGCTAGTGTGTTGCGTGTCATCGGCTTTCATTTGATATCTGGATTGACACCGTCGGTGTCGTCCGTTTTTGGGACCCTTTTCTTCAACACCTACAGGGGTAGTGATAACCAGTAATTAAGTTTACTGTGATGTGGTCGCGGAAGCAGCAGTATCATCAAGAACAAAGCATCATCGAAGCATCGTTTCCGCAGGTGTGTAATCTTGGGTACAAGCATCCCAACCTTCCCGGTCGTCCGGAACGCTGCACGACTCTTCTGATTTCTACTATCTCCAGTTAGAAGAACACTCCGGAATCACCTGAACGTTGACATTTATAATGTATGGTGATGAACTTCGTACAATCGGCTTGGTAACTAGATAACCAAAGGTGGGCACCGTTAACGGAAAAGCTAACTTCGTTAAACGTTGAAAAATCGTTAACAAAAAAGTTGACTTCGTTAATCGTTAATCAGTTGATTGATTGAAAATGTAACGGAAGTTAACGTTAAACCGTTAACGTCAACTATTCATTCCGTAAACCAAATAATCATCTCCAAAACCACCCGAACACCACCCTGAAACCGACGAAACCATACCTTATACTTACACCAGCATATACAGGGTGATCATTTGAAAACTATCCACCTGCAATAACTCCCGATTCTAGTCAATATTTCTTCGAGCAAAAACAGGTCAATTTTTATATCGAGGGGGACATCTAAAACATACATTGGCAAATTTCTATGTTCAGCTCCTTTGCTCCCACCAATCCCAAAAGCGCAATATCAAATGACACTACCTACTTTGCAATACATCAAATTGAAGAGAAATAAATTCTTTTTTTGAAAAAAATATTCTCAAAATTTTCAACTCTACCCCCCTTCTCCCTAGAAATTCTTTAAGTGTGCCATTCAATATTTTGGACCCCTCAATTTTCTTCAGTTTAGACAGCATCATCCTGAATAGCATCGGAGAAAAGAATTTTCGGTGGTAAAAGTGCCACCCAAATTCACCCCATTGCTCTCCCCCACCTCAACTTCAAAGTTTAACATGATACCACCCACTTTGTGACACATCAAATTGACGAAAATTAATTCTCTTTCCAAAAACGATTAAAAAAAAACAACCCAAGAGAAACGGGGGTGGGGGGGGGGGGGTTAGAAATTCCAAAAAATTGTGTTCAGGGAGAGAATTCAATTTCCTTCAATTTGATATATCACAAAGTAGGTATTGTCATTCTAGATTTTTAAGGTGAGGTGGGGGGAGCGGGGGGTGAATTTGGGGGGCACTTTTTCCATGGAAAATTTTCTCTTTCGATGCTGTGCAGGATGACGTTGACTGCATTGAAGAGAATTGAGAGGTCAAGAATATTTAATTGGACACTCAGGGAATTTAAGGAAGAAGGGGGGTGGGGTTAAAAATTTTAGAAATATTTTTCCAGAAGAAGAATTCAATTCTGTTGAATTTGATGTATTGCAAAATAGGCAGTGTCATTTGAAATTTCAAAGTTGGGGTGAGTGGGGACGAGGGGCCGAGGGGGCTAAAGATAGAAATTCGCCAATGTACGTTATAGGTGTCCCCCTCAATATTAGAATCGACCTATTTTTGCTCGAAGACATTCTCAAAAGGAATCGGGAGTGATTGCAGGTGGATAGTTTTCAAATGATTACCCGGTATACCTACCTATCCAAACTGGGCCAAAATTCAAGTGGACCACCCCAACATTTTGCCTAGGTTAAAATGAGGATATCTCGAGACAAAATTTCCCAATTCTGAAAATGTTTGTGGTGTTCGATAGAGTAATCTTTTACTGTTTTAACAGTTAAAAACTTCACTCCATTCTTTCAGATTTTCTTTCTCTACTTCGGGTTTAAAAGACAAATATGGATATACAAGTTAACCTCAACAGACTTGAGTTAAGGGAAGTTGAATGTAACGGAAGTTACTTAGTTCGTTGATGACTTTTCAAGTTCACTTCGTTAATTAACGATTAACGGATTAACGATTTGGTGCCCAGCTTTATAGAGAAACGCGTAGGTACGTGATCCTTCCCAAACTCGAAGGCAAGTCAGGGATGGAAAAACTAGCGACACCCACCAGGAGTCTAGTTCGTTTCGGTTTACGCAGGGTCAAAAGAGCTTCGTAATACTCTTGGCTACTGGCACAAGACAACATAGTGAAGTGTATAGATCGGCCTTTGCTTTTGAACGATTGGGTACGAGTCTTGTTGTACGAGAATATCGTACATAGATCGTCAGGTATAGACATTTGAAGTAGTCTGAAGCTTCGTCGTGTACCTAGCGCTTGCTCTCTGAATATCAAACATGTTCAATGTTTATTGTTCAAGTTTCGGCACCAATGTTAGAAAATCTTCCTTGTGAATTTCTATTGTGTCAAAATTGCAAAAATTAAAAAAAGTAGCGAACATAAACTGTCCACTGCCGATGTCCGTGACACAACTACTTCGCTCGCTTTATCAAAATTGCTTCAAAACACTAACCTTGATAGTCAAATACAGAAAGATTTTTCGCCAAAAGCCTGAGGGTACATTTTACGTCTGCCAATGGCGTGTTTCCGGTTGACAGACCAGCAAGGTTGAAGTTCACCTTTTTGGAAGTCGTGCATTTCTGATTTGCACCGTAGATTCGAACAAACGTTTCAAAGTAAACATGACGAATTCGCAAAGTCACTTTTCCGCCTCATCTATCTGCCAATCGTATTTTTTCAACTCAGTTACTTTGATGGCCGCTAGCGTCGCTGCGATCTCCAATTACATTGTATTTTTTCATCTGATTGTTACCCATGTTATTTCAGCAAAGCGGTGGATAAATCCGTACCAGAAAGGGAGTGCCTGGCGATAAAATTCGGAATAAACAAGGTTATCCCGAGGTTATCCCCCTTGCTCCGCCGTCGTTCTGGATCTGCGTCAAAGTCAACCCTGCCAAATAAATCTTACCCGATAACATAGCTAATACAAACAACTTGCGCGAAAATATCAATATGTTCGGCTCCAGTTGCCGAAATTAATATTGGCCAAAGGCAAAAGGCGGAAAGTTGAACATATAGGTATAACTAGCTACAACAACATAACGGGGGGCGAAATCCCTATTTATACCTCAAACTCTGCTAATAGCTACCAGCTCGGCTCAAATTAATGACGATGCGAATCCAACTGAGAAGCTCGCGCCTCTTGGAAAATGTAGAACACTCACTACCGACACACACACATGAATTGATTCTGACATAATTCGCAGGCTGTAATGAACTTGGCGAAGGTAGCAACGAAATCGATCCTCCATTCGCCCAACAACAATCACGTGAAATATTGTGGGGTAACTCGGGGGAAACAACCGATTTCGGAATTTTTGCATGATTGGGGGGTGGCGGAAAGACTCTGAAGGGAAATTTTTATGAAAAGGAAATAAGAAACCGAAAGCATCCAGTCGCGAACAACTATATGTGGATGTGTATCGGCAACGGGACCCCCTACAGTAGCTTTTGCTTGGAAATCGATATAATATAGACGCTGAGCATATAAAACGTGTTATTGCACGTTGCCGGCTTATTTCCTATTCTTGTAAAATGGTATTGTGCCGAGCTCCGCGGGGGTGGGAAAAGTGAAGAATCAACCGCAAAAAATCAAATCTGTGCGCGAGCCCTGAATGGTTAAGTTTTTTCACCACCATACGTTCGACTTTAGTGCCTTTAGCTGTTGTCAAGCTATAAATAAGCTCAGTAAAAATAACCGAAACAGTCCATTAGCCCCTTAACACGATAGCTGATGCCAGCATCCATAGTAAAATTGGCATTTACAATAAAGCAACGTAGCATTGACGTTAAGCAATAATGTTGGTTTGCGAGCAAATGAATAACAATAGTTAAAAACATAAATCGTGATGATTTAAAGTCATGTGTGTGCACATAATCCTTATCGTAAAACTCCAGCTCAGAAAGGATGCAATGCTTCCAGACTTGGGTCCTCAAGACGTACGTACATCCAGCTCCTCGACTTCCTCCCATATCTCAGTACCCCTCCCCCAAAACACCGTAAATTTTTACGAGGAAACGGCAATTCCGTCGTGTCGTCGGCGCAAAGAGCCGGGAAGTTTAATTTCACGTCCCCACCCCTCCCCTTCTCTTTCCCCATCACTCGTCCCTTCTTCTCTTCGGTCCTCTACATCGTTGTTCGACAACGTTTTTAATTTATATCATCAGCTACAAAGTTTTTACAGCGTTCCCCCTTTTGACCCTTCCTTCTCACCGGCACCAGCAAGCAGATCCTTCAGGATAAAAGTGATAATGCAAAACTGCCTCGTTCGACATCTGTTATCGCAGTTAATGGAAATGGGCGGCTTGGAGTAAAACCGGGAGGCCCGAAGAGAGTTGGGGGAGGCTAGCTGCCGTTTGTGTATTGATCAATTTGGTTCTTTCGGTCGCCATCGGGTTTGAGGAATTGTTTCAATTAGATCGGAAAACTGTCATCTATCAATTCCCGCCTTAATGTTGCCAATAACACAGGTATTATTTATAGCCTGTAAGCAGAATCGAGAACGTGCTTTTATTTGCTGTACATTCTACACAAACACAGGGTTTCCCAAAATACTGCAGCAGAACCGTACTACGTATATGGAATCTTTTACGAAGCCTTCAAAGAAATCATAAAAAAAAACCTTGACTTCTATTTTCGAAGTCACGAAGGATCAAAAGGTAGTCCCTCGAATTCTTCTAGTTTCATTATTTTGAAATATTTTTGTCTGTCTGTCACAAAACCGATAGTAGTAGTCCTTCTTGTGCGCCAAGCGGCTCTATTATCCCACGTCGGAGCATGTCATTTAACTGATGGTCAGTCACCTATTGCAGAGGTGAGGAGAAATCGCAACCCTACCCACTAAACCCCCTTCTCTTGCCTTGTGCTCATCCTCCTCCTGGAACCGTGTTAGCATATCTTCAGGAGTGGGTGGCTATCACTGTGTTCGTTCTTCTTCAGATGTTCTCTCGTCTTTCTCTTTCCTTGACATCACTTCCTTCATGAACACTTCCACCGATTCTCACTGCTCCTCACTTTCCAGCATCACTTCAATCAAATATCCTGTCCTGACTTTGAGGGTTGTTGTTTGGCGCTTCCAAAGAGCGGTTCGGGCTAACGTGAACACTGTAGAGTGTAAATGTTTGTGTCACGGGCACCACGGGAAGCCATTGCACTTTTCAGCACGATGGCCTCCCTTGCAGATGTTCGTGCATGGTTTGGCTCTATCCGTGCCTTTGCAGTCCTGTGTTCTATGCCCCTTCTCCCAGCAGCGGAAGCACCTGGAGTTTTTTTGGCCTTTCTCATTCGGCAGTTAGTCTATCCGATTTTTATCCTTTCGTCAATTTGCGTGTGCCTTTGAGCCACTTTTGGTCCGACTTCGATTGTAGCCACCTGCCTGCCTGTGGTCTTGTCTTCTTCCGTTATCTTAGCAACCTCGGTCAAGAGTGTCAATACCTCTTCTTCCGTAATGAGCTCGTTCAGATCCCGTAAGGTGAACCTCTTTTTGTCCGTGGCGAGGCGTATTTCTCGATCTCCTATAACTTCTTTTGGGGCATTGACGAGTGAATTCGTTTTACTGTTATGCGTCAAGCTGACAAGGAAATTAAAATCTTGTTTAGAACTTTGCTGTAGTTCCCCTTCGTTTCCACTATGACGGCTTCGCTTCTAGTCTTGCAGTTGCGTGGGCGTGGTTTTTTTCGCTTTGGGACGTGTATTCTGATCATGAGGTTTGAGCTTCCTAGGACATTTTCGATGTCCTTTCTGGTTCTCTTCATGGTATTTAGGCAGGTTTTGGGCATAGCGATTGTGATCCTGTTGTTATTTTCTTGGAATCTTTCTCTTAGCTATTCCCATAGCCATGAATTGTTCTTGTGGTTGTCTGCTGCCTTCCAGATCCGGCAAGTATTTGGAATTCCCTTTCCTCCGCTTTCTATAATCGTGACGTTTTTGATGCTGGTGAGTTTCCCGTCTAACTCTTCAATTTCGGGATATCTGTCCTGAAACATTCTTTGGATCTCTTTATCCATTCCATTTTCCGCGTCTCCAACCAGCACCAAGAGGAGCGCCGGTTTCGAGGGGGTTTCCTTCGACTATCTTGGAGTGTCGGAACATCTATGCCCGCCCCGTTCCACCGCAGGGAGCAGGGTGTTACATTGGGCTCAGGGATTTCCTATACATCCGCCTGTGTTCCAGTTGTGGTCATGTTTACCTTCCTTCACATCTTGTCTTCCTCTATTTCTTCCTCATCGAATTTTGGTTTCTCTACAACCGCTCTTATAAAGAAGTTATCGACCCTTCTGGCCTTGATTCTATATGAACAGTAGTCTTACAGTCACTTCATTGATTTCTCTTTTGGTGTTGGAGTTTTCTTTGACCAGAGCGGCGAGCTTTTCTATGTTTGCTGCCACTTCTTCCAGTACTCGCTCTCTATACTCTTAGTCTTCTCTGTCGTCTTCTGTCCTTTTTTTTTGGCTGGATTTTTCTTTTCTCTCCTCCACCCTGGTCGACCCAGTGGCCCCGTTATCTAGCAATCCAACCATCTTCCGGTCGAAAATATCGACTTTAATATAAGCTCGATGGTCACCCAACACCGTAGCAGACAACACGTAGTCCAATAATACTTTGTAGTTGGACAAAAATGTCCAATTTGGAAATGCACAAATTTTGTCGATTGTGGGATAGGCGAAGATGCCTCAGCCAATTTCTTGCCTTGGTTTCCAGTACGACTCATAACACCTCTAATCGAAGATCGGAATTGATGACCTTTTCATTATCATCGGTGTTGTTGTGGTCCATAGAAGATGGGCAAATATTGGTCCCGATTTCTGCCGATCCCTCTTCAACGTAGCTGTGGTCACAGTGTTCACTAGAGTTTTCAGTGTCTACACTACCTCTTTGACTGCAGCGACATCTTCCTTGTGTCTATACACTCAATTAGTGTGACGTAGGTTGGCTCAGGTCAGGGCGCCGCTATGGCAATGCATGACAACAAACAGGGACAGCAGATTGTTAAAGTAGGGTACGGGGTGTGAGGGAAAGCCACTCGTTACTGTTGTCATGCGTTGCCATGACAACGCTCCGTACAAGACGGACTTTCCACACCATCACTAATTGAGCGCATAGGAATAGTCCGCACCAACGAAGGTCATACGCAAAGACGCATCAGCTTTTACGGCCAATGTTTAACAAAGTGCAGCTCGCAGTTCATCAGTGGTAGTTGATTCACTTGCATTACATACCCTGATCTTCAGTTCGTACTGTACAATGACTTACAGTGCCTACTGTACCTATAATGCATGTCACGGTATGCCTGAGATCCGCTCTGGCTCTACGAGAAAGAGGCAACAAACGCGTTCCACTTCTAGGGTTAATGTGGCTACCTACTACAGAAACGGTATTAAGCTAGATCATACAGTTTTTTGCAGCCATCAACACAAATCCGGTCCTGCGATTCCCACAGCCCGAGAACGGTTGTAACAGATGAGGGCGCGTGATTTAGCACCGCTCGCTCCCTTGAAAAATGTCCTCGTATCAGTGATAAGCGATGTCTGGCATCGGCGGTTTTCCGGTAATTGCTGATGGCGATTTGCACCGGGGAAACTGTACGGCTGGCTGCGAGAAAGAGGAGACTATAACCGGAGAGACGTAATGGAATTAGACAAAAGGGCACACTAATTCAAGAACAATCGGATCCAATCTAAATTAGCACCGGATGCAAGTCTCTATTCTACACCGTATACTACAGGGTTGTCATTTTGCCAGGCAAAAAAAAACTTGGCCTCAGAGACTCGTACTAATGGTCGGTTAGCTCAAGGAGATGATTATACAGTGCATACCTTTACGTTTGTTATTACTGTATGTACAATTAGACGCACACATGCAACGTGTGTGCGCTGCCCGCCCTTATGTAACCGCCACACGAACAGTGCAAATACGGATTAATCCCGGCCGCCCAACTTCGTGTGTGTATGTGTGTGAGAGGAAGCTGCTGCTGGGGGAATTTGTGTTTTAGATTAGAGAGGATGGCAAAACTGAGAGATAGTCGTAGCGCGGTATCAACCGACACAACACGGTATACTATACCGCACCTTTGCGGCATAAGCTGGTGCTGATATAAAATTCAGTATTGCGAGGGATCGGGGAGGGGGGAGTGGGGCACGAGAGGTTATAAGTGGGCGAATCAAACTTTGTGCACAACAAAAACAAAACTTCAAGTAGGTAACGGCTAAGCACTAAAGTTCAGAAAGCGTGTCTGATTTCATGCATGCAGAGTGCTTCTCAGAAGAGCCGTTGGGGCTTTTGTTTACTTTTAGTTAGCTATTCTGATTGGGACATTGATGCCAGCGCAACAATAATTCAGTAGTTGAACTTATACTGCTCAAAATCTATACCGACGCATTTTCCAGAGCAGGCTGAATTTTACGGTGTCAGTAGAAAAGAGCTCCGTCACCAATTCAACCGGTTGATATGACAACTAAAGGTCTGGTCAACGCATACTTGAGCAACTGCAGCTCCGTGGATGAATACGTTAACAGTTGACTCAAGCAAGACAAGATTGCTCCAGGAAGTTGACTTGGATGGTAGGGTCGAATCTGGTGGTGCAGAATCATTGGTGGCAAAAGCGCAGCAGAAGAAAAGCTCAGTAGGGGAAATCCCGATGTTTCAACTGCAACAAGCATGAACATTTTGCGAGCGAGTGTCAAAAGAAAAGAAACACCGCTGAAACGGCAAGTGTTCCAAGGGCATTTTGACACAACACATGCATGAAGCAACATCTGGTGGTGCAGAATCATTGGTGGCAAAAGCGCAGCCGAAGAAAAGCTCAGTAGGGGAAATTCCTATGTTTCAACTGCAACAAGCATGAGCAATTTGCGAGCGAGTGTCAAAAGAAAAAAAGCACCGCTGAAACGGCAAGTGTTCCAAAGGCATTTTGACATAACACATGCATGGGGGGCCAGCATCAGTGGTCTCCTTTCAAAAGAAGCAAAAAAGATCGAATGCTCGATCGAATGAATCACTTCGGAGCGTGGAAGGAGTAAAAAAGGCATGGAAACTGAATACGAGTCTCTGTTTGGAAATGATGTTTAGGAAATGTACCTGCACCGAGCAACAAGAAAATGTTAAGTGCTAAATTTGGTGAGAAACCAAGAGTGCTAAATGGGGTTTGAAAACAAAGCAAGATCCAGAAGTTGGTCATCGACGTAGCGCCCATGGAAGAGCCTACGGTGTGAGGATTTACAGGAACAAAAAAATTGCGGCAGTGCTTACGTAAGATAGTAAAGTGACAGTTTTAACGTGGCTTCAACGGAAGTTACAACCGACGTTGCATGGCGGCAACGTGAGCTTCCTGAAATAATTACTTTTCCAAAGCTTCCAACACGAACGAGCCATTTTTCTGTTCCCCCAAAAAGTTAAATCGCCTATGGGAATGAGATCATCAGCTATCCCTTAAAGTCACCGAAAAGTAATTTTGCAATAATCAATAGTAATTATCACAAATGATTGGATTTTCACGATGATTTTGGCCAGGAGATCGCGAGTGCTGGTTGTAGCAAAGAATGCCCGACTCCGTAGGAGGAGGGCATTTATCTAGGGACAACCAGCTCGAGAGAAACGCTTGGTCAAAATTTTCCGGGAAAATCTTGAGCACGAGTGATATTTTGATGATTATTACAAAAAACAAGTCCGAAGTGACAGCTGTCAAATTTTGTTGTTTACATCCATTTTATTCCGTTTTATTGACAGTGGGATGTCGATAAGTGAATATTATCCTTGTAGGTTTATTATTCAAGGGAGTTGTCTGTAATAATCACCCTGTGCTAACCGCTGAGAGAACCAAACGACGGCTGGTCGAAATTTGTGAAAACAAGACGTCGGATTTTGGCGGAGTATTTTGAAAAAAAAAATCGCAAACGAACCGCAATGCAAGTTGACGATGGGAAATTTCCAAAATTTCTGCTGAATTTGAGGGGATTTTTCAAAAATTCATAATTCATTCCAATTTTTTCCACGGAACCGCCGCTTCGAGCAGTTCATTTCAAACATCTTGTCACGTTTTTGCGGCGAAAATTTGGCTTTTTGGGGAGAATTTCGAGAAATTTGGTGTGAAATGCCGACCACGGGGTTTCTGAGACCTAGTGTCGTCCGGTGCGGGCCACGTGGTGGGGTTTTTCTTAAAATTGAGCCGTATAATTGATCAAATTCGTCCACGACACGGCCAAAGTGACAGGAACGTCAATTGACGTTCTGGGTTTTGGAAAACTCAACACCTCGGGGCATTTGAACAGTGTCTCTGGAGAAAATGTACCGTGTCAGCGTGCGAAATCGAATTGAGGAGACTTTTGAGCGTCCATCTGACACAAAACACAAGAGCCAATGTAAATTCGAACGGCATTTTCATCAAATTTCGCAGGCCGGCTCCGGTGTTGACGGGGTAATTTCACCGATACAGGCGAGTTGGGGTGGGCAAAGCACGTCTAAGGGGTACTTACAGTATATTTACACTAAGGCCCGATTTTTAAAGGCTCCACATTTCGAGGAAGGGGCTTCTCTCGTTGTCCATAACACTTTCCGTGGCGAGTTGCACATTATCTTGCCGCGACTTGTTTTCTAGAAAATCCGTGTTGATTCCAGGGGACCTTGTGGCTGCACTCCCAGGAAGGGTCCATGTTTTGATTGGCATTCTTCATTCGGACCTTTTATTGTCCTATTTTTGAAAATTTGACTCATAATATTCAGCTTCATTGCTGGCGCTGCACTTGTGAAACTGGCCAATGTCAATAATGTCACAGCACTCATCTCATATTTTGCGATTTCGCGCGAGTGCTTGAGCGTATTTTTCGCGGGTGCTCTTGGTTTTTGGTTACGTTGCAATTTGCAATGATGTTGACAGTTATGGACATTTTCACGAGTAAATCTAATGACGACTGCGGAAATCGCGCCATGTTGTTCCGAATATTGAACTTTTGTGTTTTCCAACAGATTATATTGAGATTGAATGAATACTCGGTCATGATCGACAATCGAAATGCATTTGTCATTTGTGATTGTTGATTTCTCAGTGGATGTCTTTCACTTTGAGGTTACTTTTTTGTTTGTAAATAAATTGGTCTTGACAATACAATTACTTTATGTTATAACGGTGCCCATTTTCGCGTTTCGCCAAAGTGACATTATTCTCATCAGTGACAGTCTCTTCTCGTAGTTACATGACATTTCTATCATCATTACCGCAAGATCCGATTGGAATATTGAACTTATGCCAACATGAAATAGACAGTCTAAATGCATCTGCCAAATTTAGATTTTTGACGTTCCAAGAAGACGCCATATTGAACTTTGGCATTTCTCCACCGATCTGATTTGGATTTCAAACCTATACCTACTTGAGGTTGACAATGGAAATGCAACTGTCAAATTTTGATTTTTGACGTTTCAGAGACCGCCATATTGAACTTTTGCATTTTTCAACCGATCTGATTGAGATTTTGAACCGACACCCACTTGAGGTTGACAATGGAAATGCATCTGTCAAATTCTGATTGTTGACGTTTCAAGAGGGCGCCATATTGAACTTTTGTATTTTTTCAACTTATCCGATTGATATTTCAAGCCTTTACCTACTTGAAGTCGACAATTGGATGCATCTGTCAAATTTGTCTTCTCGACATTTTCAAGGCTGCAATATTGAACTTCTGTATTTTTCAACAGATTAAATTGAGATTTTGAACAAATACCAAGTCAAGATGGACAATCGAAATGCATTTGTCAAATTTGACATTTTGGCAGTTTGGAGCGGCCGTATTGAACTCTTGCTCTTTTCAACAGAATCCATTGGATTTTCAAACCTACACTTGGTTCAGATTAACAATTGGAACGTAACTGTCAAATTTTGAATTTTGCACATATTTTTATTTTATCTCAATTTCTCCAGCAAATATTCAGAAAGGCTCCTGAATAATACAAATACACAGTTCTGCTTCTCTTTTTACTACACAGTGTCTTCCACGACAGTACCTTCTTCACGGTTTAGGTTTCTATAACACATATCGTCGCTTTTATTTTTTAAGCGTCGTCATGTTTCCAGTATTTTCAGTAGTTACCTTGAACAAAAGTAGCAAATACGTATTAATAAACAAAATAATGGTGTATCGATTTTCCCCGACAACTCTTCACTGACCAGACACTACCCACTGACATGCGTTCCGTTCACAATAGAACCCTACAAGTCGAGGCAGAAATTTCAAAACACGCGAAAAACAAACATTTGCTCAGATATATGTTACTCTTACACAATCAATTGCTCACGCCTCTTGGAAAATTTCATCTGACCAAAACACTATCGACGGACATGCATAAAATTAGTAAACTCGCCAAGAGAAAACCTGACATCTGCCTTAAACAACGGAAAATCAACATCATGTATACAATTCCCTTTCCACTTGTCCGGTGTCAGTGAAACAAATTCCCTGGCTACTTTTCAACCAATGCTGTCACCCAGGCGACGGCTTGCCGGCGCCGGTGACAGCTATCCTTGTAGGTCTAATAATCAAGGGCGTTTTGTGTAATAATCTTTGAAAATCACTATCAAAGAAAGAACTTTTGGTACTCTGTCTTCTATCATCGATAAGTATCAATGTTACAAGAATAATACGAAACGAAAGCTGAGGAGGAGAAAGTCTCCTCAAATTTGAAGCCGATGCCGCCCTGTCAAGAGCAAGGTATGTTTACGGAATGACACGCCAACACGTATCAGAACCGTCACCGTTCATTTCGCCCACCCTGATGCCACCGCGCATCATTATGTGTGGTTGAAAGCCATTTCGTGGTTTCGGGGGAACGGAGACAAGCAGCTGAAAACTAGACGGGAGGGCCCTGGGAGGAAGGAAAACCGGAGGATGGGGGGGGGGATGAGGGCTCCAGCTCAGCTGCCTGCCACAGCTTCGCCCGATTACTTACCTCTCAACACCTCGTTTGACAGAAATAACGCCAGCGCTGGGGCCAGTTTGGGGTTTTGAGCAAACGTTTGAGGGGGGGTGGTATAAGGCGAGTGAGTCTGTAAAGCAATCTGGGGACGGGAAAGGCGTGGAGGGACCGTCGGGAGAGGGTTGCGATGCTAATCCACTAAAACCGCACACACGTCGTGTGCATGTGTGTGTGTGTTAGTGTCTGGTGTCTTTGAATAGCACCTTCCACCCTAATTGGTGCTTACCTGTGTTATAAATGCCAGCTATATAATATACCTGCCGCTACCTGAGTGACAAGTGCTAAACCCCTTGATGAATTCGGTCGGCTATCTGTTTTGATGTTGGCGGTGTTTGAGTGCTTATTGATCGAAGGCGATTGGTGCAATTATTTTCCGAGGTTTCTTCTTTTTCCATTTCTCAATTCTCATCGAAGATCGTGTTACACAATTGATTATCTTTTGTCTATTTTTGATGTACCTAAAATACTGCGTAAATACACTTTTCCACCAAACTTAGGTCATCTGCGTTGGCAGTTGTGTTTTTTCTTGTAATGAGTCACCAAAATTACGCAAATTTGGAAGAATTATAAAACGGGACTAGCACCATTTATTTCCAACTTGAGAAATGATAACGGTGCATGATGATTATTGATGACTTTCTTGTTTATTATACAGGTGGTTCATGATCACGTGACTTTTGCGCCTGTATAAGGATCAGGCATTTCGTCATCGATAACCAGCATCGTTGATGGTTACATGGTTGTCTTCTGGTTTTGTAATTTTTTTATCTTGCATCATTTTGGTGCCTCATCAGAAAAAAATCATAATTCCCAGCACAGATGACCCAGAGTGGAAATCTGGAAATGTGTGCGTAGCAGACACATTGAACTACAAAATGACGTGAAAGTGTCTCATACAGAGTGATTCATTGGCTCCAAACTACTGTGACGCACTCAATGATTCAAGTAAGTACATCTGTATACCCATACCTGAGCCCGGCATCTCCTAGCAACGTAGAATCTGCCGGCATTTTTCAGGGCGATTGGACCCTTTTTTTCTGAACTGTTGCAGGTATCTTTTGACTTGCAGTAAGGAGTGGGGGAAGGGTCTATAAATAAAAAACCAGCGGCGAGTGGGAGTGGTCTAGAAACTGAAGCGATACCCGAAGCCTGGAGCAAAGAGAACGCCTGCGAAACCAAGTCACGAAACGAGTTGTTCTATCAAGTTTACGTGTTGGAGTTACGTTTGTGTGATTTGTTATTATTCACTCAAGTTTCTTGACAAAATCCGTTCGAACCCGAAATCTACGACAGTATCATCATCCTTTCATGGAGAGAAAACGCCTAGCCATAGTATTCGGTATATACCTACCTAGTAACCTAGTTGAAGTTCGAGCCTTCAAGTTTGATCCATACAATTTCTCTTGTTGCAAAATTTTCAATAATGCAATCAAATAACCGGTTGCCAGTGCCCCGCGAAAGTTGGCTTTCCGCTCTTCGGTTTCCTCTTATCCCCGTTCTTGCCACACTTAAATAATTTCTTTGCAGAGCCCATGGCACAGCAGCGCAGCACCCGAAACCCGTGTCCTGTTCCTCTCTCCTCCATTTATCTGTCTAATTTTCCCCCGGCTCTCGCTCCTCTGTGCGTCGTTCCGTGAATTATCTATAACGATCGCTCGGGTTTCGGCTCTAATGGACCGGATAATTAAAAACCTACTTATTACAGGACCGCAGTCATGAATTCCAAGTCCCTAAAGGATTTATGATCTTTTTACCGCAGCAAAAACCACACCGGAAAAAAAATTATGACCCCGAGAGCTTGCTTTCGGGGGGTCGTCGAGGGTCGCTTTGCAGGCCTTTCCCTTTCTACATTTTTCAATACCGGCTGGCATTTGAACTTGTTTTCGCGGTGGCAGAGCCTCTTTTCATTAGCACTGCGTGTTAGCAGATGTCGACGGCACGGTTTTGCATCATCTTGTCCCGCGCCAGCGCATCCCCTCCCCCGCGGGAAAGGTTGGACGAGGAAAAGGTCCAGGAAAAAAAGGAAGTAGAAAACACGTTGCTTTGTTGAAAGTTTCCAGATGGTCATGGGAAGGCCCCCAGGGAGGCTGGTGAAGCTGCATCCGATGAGTGAGACTGGCAAAAAAAGCGTAACGGATTTAAGCTCCAAGCGCCAAAGTTATGGCGGGCATGCAACTTTAATTGCACTTTCGAGTCGGACGATACGCGCTCACGAGCTTTTTTCGATTATTTTCCAGACTATAAATTCAGAGGAAATCACAAGCAACTGAAGTTTGTAACAAGACTCCGGCCTTCGATTCTTTGCACCAGGAGCTTTTCTTGCTGGAAGATATATTTCCTGGAAAAACAATTCCTTGTTCAAAGCGCAACTCACTTCTACAATGGGCATGACATGAAACGAAACTCCAACATAGAACATTTCTCGGCCATAAATTGCTTCAAAGACTGACTCGTCTTGATACTCAAGGCCTCTTTGTCCTAGATACACAAATCCCACTGACCCCACTTCCTTGACCCCGGGCCATTTCCTGGTAAAGCCTTAACCTCTTTGCCTTAATACAACGTCAGCGATGTGCCAGCAGAGTAGTAGTACCAGTCATAGACAAGAAATGTCATAACGCTGCGCTTATTTAGATCGGCACCTTGGCTTCAAAACTAATGCTGTATTCAGCTCTACCCGCATAACGGAGGGACACTAATCAGAGAAGTGCCTACTAGATATTTCATTTGGCATTGACGACTTCCAATTTTTGATGTGAGCATTTTGTTCTTGCTCCGTTTGCGCGAGGAGTTGCTAAGGAAATTCCCCCTAGCAACTCTTTGCACAAACGAAAAAGAGCAAAAAAGTCTACATCACATTTTTTCCGTTTCGTGGACGGTTCAGAAAACCAGACATCAGTACTCAGGTGAAAATCGAACATTTATTAGGAAAATGTATAGAAATAAGATTATTCTGTGCGCAAGAATGAGATTCACTAAATTGTCGGGGCGGAGACGAATATAACACTTATAGAATTTGAAATGAGCTCCAATTTTTACAAGCAGGGTCGAAGATTCGCCAATAATGGGAGCTGGAAGTAGCGAGTCATCTTTTGAAGGTTCCTACTGCTAAGTTCAAAACCGGCTCCCGATGTCCTAGCTTGACTTGAGGGCTTGATGCCGATATGCGCACCTGGGCGAGGGGTTCCAGCGAATACAAAACTCTCTAACTAAAACGTTGCACAGTAACTACTACTTTGAATACTGCCACACTATCCAATATCCAACGAAAAAGAATAACTTGCATGGACACTAAACTTGCTATAATAACCAGTATTAATGGCTTGGGTGGTTCATGTTTTCGAAAAAGGTGACCCCAAAGACATTATAGACTGCCGACTCACATCTCTGCTTCCAATTTTCTCCAAAGTGTTTGAAAAAGCTCTAAACAAGAGAATCACTGCCTATTTCGAAAATGAGAAATTGTTTGTTCCTTCACAGTACGGTTTCAGGCGCCACAGAAATACTACAGGAGCTGTTCTGGATTTCGTGGAGAGGGTAGTTGAGGTTTTTGAAACGGGTGAACACATGACTGCGACTTTTTGTGACCTTAGCAAGGCATTTGACTGTGTCCAGCGGGGTTCTAGGACAATTCGTCGCACGGATATTTTGTCGCACGGACAATCGTCGCAAAAAGAGCGCCATTCCTCGATGCGTGGCTGGACAATTAACACATAGGGGCTCATCAGGGCTCCAAACTACACATGAGGACAGAAGGGAGCCCAATAGAGCTCCGAAGCCACGGAAAAAGCAAAGGGGCTCAGCAGGATTTCAAACTATATTGAGGACATAAAGGGGCCTAATCTTTAACACAACAAGGCAAGAGGGGGCTCACTCTAGTACTCTGAGAGTCAAAAAATAACATAAGTGGGCTAATTAGGGCCCTAAGCCACACTTGAAGACACAAGGGGTCTTGATAGGGCTCCGAACATTTCATGAAATGCCGCCTATTTATGTACCAAAAGTCAAGGGAAATGTGAGGGGGCTCAGCAGGGCTTCAAAACACGTTGAAGAAACAAGGGGGTCCAATGAAGTTTGCTCCAATTTAGATCGCTGGCTGTGAAAGAACATAAGGGGGCTAATTGGAGCTCCAAACTGAGGAGGCCGATAGGGCTTCGAATGCAAGCACAAGGAACACACTAATGCTCCAAAAATCACAGAAAAAAGTGAGGGGGCGCAGCGGGGTCTCAAAAGACGTTGAAGAAACAATGGGGGCTCAAGAAGGATCACTAGAGCCTCTAACAGCGCGAAAAGGCACATGAGGGCTTACTGGAATTCTGAAAGCTATAAGAAAAGGGGGCTCATCAAGATTTCAAACGATACATGAGGGCACTGGGGAACCCGATAGAACTCCGTAAGCAACGGGAAAATGCTAAGGGGCTCAGCAGGGCTTTAAAAGACGTTGATGAAACAAGAAGGACCTTAGAGGGAAACTAGGGCAACAAGGGGGCTCACTGATATTCTCAAAGCTACGAAAGGAATAGGGGGGCTTATTGGAGCTACAAACGATACATGAGAAAACAAGGGGGCTCGATGGAGCTCCGTAAGCCACGGAAAAATGCTATAAAGCTCAGCAGGGCTTCATAAGACATTAAATAAACAAGGGGCCTCTTGGAGGGCCACTAGGGCCTCTAACAACGCAAGAAAGCAGAAGAGGGCTCACTGGAATTTGGAATTCTGAAAGCTACGCAAAGAATGAGGGGTCTCATCAGGGCTTCAAACGATACATGAGGACACAAGGGGGCCCGGTAGAGCTCCGTAAGCCACAGGAAAATGCTATGGGACTCACCAGGGCTTTAAAAGACGTTGAAGAGACAAGGGCGCCCTTAGAGGGCAAGTAGGGCAACAAGGGGGCTCACTGAAATTCTGAAAGCTACGAAAAGCATAAGGAGGCTCATCAGGGCTCCAAATGATACATTAGGGCACAAGGGGGGCCGATGGAGCTTCATGATCCACGGAGAAATGCTATGGGACTCAGCAGGATTTCAAATGATATAGACGACACAATGGAGCCCGACGGAACTCTGTTTAACAAAAGAAGGTAAAAGGGGCTTACCTCTGGGCTTACTGATACCCTGAAAGCCATGAAAACACATGACGGGGCTGATTGAAACTACACTTGCAGACACGGGGGGGGGGGGCAACAATGCTCGGAATATTATATGAAGACACAAAAGACTTACTAATGCTCCGACCGATAGGGCTCTGAATGACATGACGGCACAAGGATGCTCAGTGCTCCCACAGGAACGGAAAATACAAGGGGACTCAGCAGGTCTTCACAATAAAATTGATGACACAAGAAGGGGGCCCAATGAAGCTCTGGATAACAGAGGATACAAAGAGGGCTTAATGGAATTCTGAGAGCCATGAAACACATAACGGCACTTGAGGACGCAAGGGGGCCCGATAGGAGGCTGAATATCACATGAAGGCACAAGGGGTTCACTATAGTGCTCCGAAAGCCTCTAAAAAATTAAAGGGGGCCCAACAGAGCTTCGTTCGATGTTAAAGACACAAGGGGGCCTACTGGAGATCAGTAAAATAAAATAGGCTTATGTATTGGTACGTATCTTCCTAGAAGCCTATCAACTCTGGGGCTTATCAGAGCTTTGATTACATCTTAAGAAACAAAGGGGCCCGGTAGACCTGCTCCGAATATGACATGATGGCACAACGCTGCTTGCTGCTCCGGAAGTCACAGAAAATACAAGGGGGCATGGCAGGGCTTCAAATCACACTGGGGTCCAGTGGGGCTCTTGATAACACAAGTTTGCAAAATGGAAATTTCTGGAATTCTGAAAGCTATGAAAAATATAATAAGGGTCATTCGGGATCAAAATTACATTTGAGGACGTAAGGAGCCCGACAGGGCTCCGAACACCTCATGAAGGCTCAAGGGGCTTATTAGTGCTCCGAAAGTCACGGAAAAATGTAAGGGGGCTCAGCAGAGCTCAGAAATAATAAAAGGAAACTCCAGGATAGGGCTACGAATATGACATCATGGAAACAGAAAAGTGTTTACTACTACGAAAGTCACGGAGAAAAGCAAAGGGGCTCGCCAAAGGCTTTAAACTGCACTAAAGACACAAGGAGGTCCAATGGAGGTCTGGATAGCACAAGAACGCAACAAAGGGCCTGCTGAGATTCTGGTAGTCGTGAAAAGACCTGAAGGGCTAATAACTTCAGCTATACAGGATGTCCCATTTTGACGGGATTAACGAAACGTCAATTTTTTAAATGGAACACCATATATTTCCTAGCATTTTCATGTTCAACTTTTTCAACTGTCTTAGTCCTGTATTTTGGTTTTTCAATTGTGTGGCAGTGCTACCAACTAAAAATTGAAAACTAAAAAAATCGCATTTTCACAGTTTTCTTAAAAAAATCGTAGCGGCCTCGCTTTTCAAAACTAAGAAATGAAACTTGACATGGTGATAGTCAAGTCAAAGACCAATATCTCAATGTCAAAAAATTGCGGTTTCTTGAGAGAGCGTTCACAAAAAAAATCAAGCTTCATAATTTTCAAAGTATCATAACTCATTTTGTCAAATGGCACGCCCCTAATTTTATAACGTTATCTGATAGCTTTTTGATTTTCTTCCATTTTTACCAGAGGTACCCTACCCTTAAACTTTATTTTTTCCGAGATAATCGGAAATTTTCACAAAATTTGCAATTTTTTTTGTTTTTCTCCAAAAATTGAGTCGGCCGTGATGAATGACAGGCAAGCCAAATAGTACACAGCTGTCAGTTAGTCAGGCTGAATATTTTCGAACAAAAAAAATTGCTTTAACGCAAAAAGAAAACAAAGTGGGATCCTGGATATCTGGATTATATTACCAGAATATCATATCAAACATTTCCTCTCGCGTAAAGTGATTTTTCTTTGTTCGACAATATTCGGACTGACTAACTGAGAGTTGCGTACTATTTGACTTGTCTGTTATTCATCACGGCCAACTCAATTTTTGAAGGAAAAAAAAAAAAAAAATTGCAAATTTTGTGAAAATTCCCGATTATCTCGAGAAAACTGAAGTTTAAGGGTGAGTTACCCTAGTGAAAATTGAAGAGGATAAAAAAGCTATCAGATAACGTTATAAAATTAGGGGCATGCCATTTGAAAAAAATGAGTTATGATATTTTGAAAATTATAAAGTTTGATGTTTTTTTTTTGTGAACGCCCTGTATCAAGAAATCGCAATTCTTTGACATTGGGATATCGATCTTTGACTTGACTATCACCATGTCAAGTTTCATCTCTTTGTTTTGAAAAGCAAGGCCACTACGATTTTATCAAGAAAACTGTGAAAAGGCGATTTTTTTCCATTTTTAATGTTTAGTTGGTAGCACTGCCACACAATTGAAAAACAAAAATACAGGCATAATACAGTTGAAAAAGTTGAACATGAGAATGCAAAAAATATAGAGTGTTCTACTATAAACATTGACGTTTCGTTGATCCCGTCAAAATGGGACAGCCTCTATAGCCTAAAATAATTTCAGGTTATAGGTTTCATCAAGCCATATAACTTCTTTCTCACATCTTTTTCTCTATCTTGAACGGTAAGACCGCTGTGGGATAATTACGCTAGGATGGACCACCCTGTACATTTATAGTCGTAAAAATAGACCCTCTAGGGTGTGTTGGAATATTTTTGCACTAATCGCACTATTGCACTATTTCAGATCGAAATCTTGATTTCTTGTGTTTTCTACAAGAAAATTGCAGATCTTTCTGACGAATGTGTGACCCTTTGGTCTATTTTTGCTGTTAGTTCGCCAGTATACAGCATAAAAGCCGGGTCAATTTTCACAATTATTATAGGCGACTGTACAATAATTCTTCCTAGGGCTTCACGCTTGGTTCCATGTTCAGTCGTATGAAATGAAGTGGAAAAACAGTTCAAGCTATCCTTCTGTTATTTATATCATAGAATGGTAATATCGGAAAAAGAACTTCATGAATGGCTTCAGCAGAAGCGAATTAGTGAGAAATTATACATAACAAATCCATTCTCTCTATTCTCTTGCACGTATGGGAAATACTGGATTTGATCCTCCTCTTTTTCATTTTTGGCTTGTACTTCATCTTTTTAACTACCGTTGGGGGCGCTGTGAACAAGATGGAGGATTGTAAGTTTTTCTGTCACCTGTCATCGCTCGTTGTGTGATGGTTGTATTTGTGGTATTTGAATTAATTGATTATTGATCACTATTTAATACCGGGTGTTTCAGTGACCTTGCATAATACTTCTGGAGGTGATTGCTCTCAGAAAAATAAGTCGAAAAGTAAGAGGACATTTTTTCCTAAATTGCTTTCTAAGGAAGTTACAGCCCGTCAAGGTGAAGAACTTCAAGTTTTGTGTAGAAAGGTTTCTCAACATTGCGAATGTTCATGCAAAATTTCAAAGAAATCTGGCCAGTGGCGGCGGAGTTAGAGGGGGTTGGGGTAGGTTTAACTGTCAGAAAATGTCTGCAATCCGTTCGTATTTTTGTTTGCACATTTGGATAGACTTGTTCAAGACTAAACTTTTGTACCTCCCACATTTTTTTGCAGGATGCACCGTTCACGAGTAAAAGTGAAAAAGCCAGGACCGTGCGACATGACATGCGATTTTTAATTTTTTCTTATTTTGTCAGAAAGTCATGAGTAGGTACCTACCTAATGTGTAAATGAAAGTAAGAGACTATTTTAATGTGCAAACAAAAATACGACCGGAACGTAGACTTTTTCTAGCAATTCAACCTAACCCACTGGTCAAATTTCTTTGGTTTTTGTTCATTTTTTTTGGCACAGGGAGGTTTCTTCACATTGCAAATAAAACAATTGTGAGATTTAGAACAAATTCAATCATCATTAGTGGAGTTGGGGGTTGGGGTAGGTTAACTACCAGAAGAAAATTATTTGACACTTGATTATTGTCAACTGAACACTATTATTTGATTATTTGGTTTTTCCACTTTTACTCGTGAACGGTGCATCCTACGGAAAAAATGCAGGAGGCATAAAAGTTTGAGCTTGAACGAATCTATCCAAATATGTAAACAAAAATACGACCGGATTGTAAGAGTTTCTTTTCTGACAGTTCAACCTACCCCAACCCCCTCTAACTTCGCCGCCACTGGACAGATTTGTTTAAAATTTTGCATTCACATTTGCACTGTTGAGGAACTTTCCTACAATCAATTATTTGAAGTTGTTCCTTATGACGGTTCTTGAGCAAATAATTAAAAACTCTGTTTTACTTCGTACCTTTGAAGGGCTGTAACTCCCTTGGGAAACAATGTAGAGAAAAATGTTGCTCTTACTTTTCGACTTATTTTTTTGGGAGGAATTGCCTCCTGAAGTTTTATGCAAGGTCACTGAAATACCCCATTTAAGTTCATTAAGTTGAATAACTCGATCACTTCTACCAGTATTTTGACAATTCGCGCAATTGTCACTGGTTATCTGACAGAAGCGACAGAACAGAAATGACGTAAAAACTCACAAACTAGCTTCGCCATTTCAGCCGCCAGAGGGCGTCTAGATTTTTAAAATCGCGAATTGCAACGACGATTACAGGTGGATCAGATCACGGATCACGATGTGTACCTACCAGTAAACGAGTATAGACGCCGGCTTTGTTGGAATAAACAACAAAACAGGACACGGATGGTGATGTTTGCATGTAATCCCGCAACTAAATATTTGGCTTTCGCCCATCATTGTTTCCCGATTGCTCCCCAGAGAAAACAGAAGAAAAACAAATAAAACAGACGTCTTTCAGCCAGTGACAGCCGAGCCCCACAGGCAGGCGGCGTAGATGCCCGTGTCATTCACGGGCGACGTGATATTTACCTGAGAGTGGTTGGTGTTCGCCTTTGATTTCGCCGTTCTTTCGGCATACAGGGTGACGGCGCGTTCGGGTGATACGGGTGGATTGATTTCTCTCGAGATGCTTCACTACGGGAACTTTATTCCACCGCTGACTTCTCGCACAGAGATCAAAGCAAAGCTGTTTTCTGTACGAGTTACCTACACGGTTGTTTTTATACCCGCTACCCGCGACTGATTATTTACTCAACAAAGGACACAAATTGTAGGTATTTAAAAATGGAACGACAGGATTTACCATACCATTAATCAAAGTTCTTAATTCGCAGATGCCTTTGGTATATTTAATACCAAACTTGACAGATGTTTGCCGAATAAGCTGTGTGGAAAAATGGCCTCTGGTCCCTGTGGGGTGTATTTGAGGCAGTACAAAATCTTATATCTTCTGACAGTCAAGTGCAAATCAAGCAAATGCTTGGGCTGATTTTAATACGGCTGTGTGCCAAGTATGACCGTGATGAAGTGGCCCGTCGAATTTTTTAGGAGACGCCAACTTCTCAGGCCCTATTTGAGGTGGCCAGGACTTTTAGTCAAATAACACAGTTTTCTGTCAGTTCCAGAAACTTTATTCTCCGAAAGAAAATCACTTGGCAGGTCTCTTTTGAAAGCTACAAGAGTGGACTTTAGCTTAACGAACTCAAATTTTGAATTTTTGGAAGGAATAAATTTTTGGAAAGAATACATTTTTGGAAATTATTAACGAAAGTACGGATCCAAAGTGGTACCTTCGAGTTGTCTTTAGAAATGTCAAATCAAAGCTTTTGCTCTTGACTGGCCTAAAATTGCACGCGCTTGAGAGGTAAGATCAAAAGATAAAACTGAGGATACACCCTGTAGAACGATAGGAACAGCATTTTATTATCTGACAGACAACACACATCCAGCTCACGTGAGAATCAACACAACGCACACAAACACACAAGAATGAGGAAAAGAATTTTTGAAGGGCGGGTTGACGGTGATGGGTGAAATAAATCTCGACACGAGGCGCCACTTCTTGGGGAAACCGAGTGGCGGTGGCGGCGGCGCCACGTGCTCTTTACAAATTAAATAACCACAGACCAGAGCAAAGCCTTTTGTGTGTGTGCATGGTGTGTGTTGTTTGCCCTCTACCTTTGCTCTTCGTCTCTTTTGTCATTTTACCTCTGCATCTCTCTTTCGCCGTTCTTTTTATTGCCATTCGGTTATTTCACCTATTTAGGTTGCCGGAGAGCAATTGCCGAGCATTTATCTTACTTGAAATTCGACATTTTTATGTTGTACCTGGTGGGCATAAATGACGCGCGGATTTTTTTTGTGTTTGTGCGCTCGCTCACGTCGAGCCCAACCGAGGAGGAAATAAGAGGAAAACGCAGATGAGAAAGGGCAATAAACTCCGGGAAAATTGGTGGGAAAAAAAGTTCCGCGTTGAAAGCGCGTTTTTTTTTGTAAGCCTCCGTGCTAAGTCTTGAATATCGAATTTATTTTAAAATGACAGGAATTTGCATCTGGAACACCAGAGTAGATTTAGACACGTCAAATAGACTTATGTACGATTACGTATTAGATAGGCGAGCGCAGGAGCTCGGGTAACATTATTGAACAATTCCAAATAAGTGAACAGGTCAACACATAAGTGATCCACCCCAAAATTTCGCCACATTCTAAGGGGGCATATTTTGGAAAATACGTTATCGATTATTAAAAGTCTGCTGATGCCTGAAAGAGGGTCCTTTTGGCTACCAGGTATCTCAGCGTGTCCGGTGTTCACTGACATTGTACTTGATATACAGGGTGACAACGAAAGGAGTGCCGAAGTGGTCCATTTTCAACACTGGGTAACTTTGCTAAAAAAATTCTAGACTTTTTCAGGTGCCATTTTTGAAGAGCACTTATCGAAATCTCGAAACGGTTTTTGACTTGTCTCCGTATTTTGATTTTTGAAGAAGATGTGTTGCTTTATGTGAAATTTGAATTTTCTGATGCTGCTTCCGTCATTGGTCATGCAGTTGGCTGTAATTTGGCACAAATGCATAATTTGAGTTAAAAACTACCCCATGAAGTTTTTTCACCTCACGGACACCTAATGGTGCTACCCCTGTGGTCATCTGGTACTTGCTTAGGGTCGGTCTCAAATGGGGTAGGTTGCGACGATACATTTCATGTTTATTAAACACAGTGTGGCTCAAATATAGATTTAGTAACCATTCGTTGCATTACAAGTTCCATATTTACCATATCAGCCCTATTTTGGTTACTTTTGTACAGGGTGATTTATACAAAAAGTTACAAGGCTATATCTCGAGAACGGAACAAGATAGAATCAAAAAGTTTTTTTTTGTTGTCAACATGGTGTAGATTTTTTTAAAACAGCCTCTAACCAAGGGTTGAAGGTGACCAATGACCATGCCATTTTGGAAAAGTGTATTTTTAATGGATATCTTGTTAATCTGAATGGCAATATGAGTGCAAAATGACATTTTCAAATTGATATGCCCAACATGATGTTTCTACCCCAAGTGGAAATTAATAAAAAAAAAGTCTATTACGAAACTGTCTACCTTATAAAAAAGGGTTATTCTACCTGACATCCTTTTGATGTGGATCAAATAGACATCAAATTATTGATGTTTGTGAGGAGGGGATTTGATCAAATAAACAAAATAAAACAGCACAATTAAACAACGAGTATTGGAGTAAAAACATGGGAACAAAAAAGTTACAAAAACTGCCGTATCTAGCTCGATAATATTTTTTCCATATCCAACAGAAACATTTTCCTTACTTCGTGGCGTAGCGTAGCGGCGAGACGCTACGTCCGGCAGTCGCAACGAAATCGCACCTTAACAGGACCATAGCGTCCATTTACAACGTGTCACATTCGGTCATCAATCGAGCACTACAGAGGCACCGTGAACGAGGGAATGTTGGTTACGTGCATGGTGGTGGGCTTCGGAGGATTTTGGGTCCAGCTCGAGTCAGATTTCTTGTGAGAACTTCAATGTGTTCTCAATGTGTGTTGCCCTCAATTGACGAGGGTACATCGACGAAATCGCCTTGCATGGGCCAATGAGCACTTCCAATGGGGTATCGAGGAGTGGGGACGATGTCTATTTTCTGACGAATCGAGGTTCAATTTGTATCGTCCAGATGGTCGAATCATGGTTAACCGGCGGTAGAACGAACAGTTTAGGGAAGAAATGCGAGAGGAGAGGGTAGCGTTTGTAGGCGGCGGAGTCACTATATGGGGTGGAATAAGTTCGGACAGTCGCACGCAGCTGGTGATCACGAGGCAATCAATTAAGGACAGTGTTGAATTGGTTTAATAAGCGTTGCGAAATCAATCCGTCTGGGTTTATTCCTAGACGGATTTTCACCATTTTGGTCTCTTTCGAAAGCTACAAGGATGTACTTTGGTTTGAGCTCATTGGCATTCCCAAAATCCAAAAATATTTTTTTTGACTTTTGGATTTTGGGAATGCCAATGGGCTCAAATCAAAGAACATCCTTGTAGCTTTCGAAAGAGACCAAAATGGTGAAAATCCGTTAAGGAATAAACCCAGACTGATTGATTTCGCAACGCTTATTTTACCAATTGAACTCCGTCTTTAAAAGAGAACGATACCGCGATCTGTGCCTGATTCCCCATGTTGTGCCATATGCAAACAATGTGGGGGAAGGTTTCGTTTATGTCGATGACAACGCTCGTCCTCACCAAGCCAAAATTGTTAATCAATTTTTAGAAGATAACGGAATTCAACGTCTCGATTGGCCTGCACGGTCACCAGACTGCAATCCAATTGAGCACGTTTGAGCTGAATTAGGACGTCGGCTATCTCAACAAGAACGACCTCTTCAAAACATTGAGGATTTGATCGAAGCCCTCCATGTGCACTGGAGGGCAATAATTTCCCCAAGAATTTCTTCAGAATTTAATTGAAAGTTTGACAAGGAGATGCGCGGGAGTTAAAGGCGCAAGGGGTGATGCAACGCATTACTAACGTTAAATTTTACTTTTCTTGCCTTGTGTGGAATAACATCTTTTCAGTTTTTTATATTTTTGTTCTCATGTTTGCGTTCCAATACACATTGTTTAATTGTGCTGTTTTATTTTGTTTATTTGATCAAGTGTTTGATCGAATCCACTCCCTCCCAAACATCAATAATTTGATGTCTATTTGATCCACATCAAAAGGATGTCAGGTAGAATAACCGTTTTTCATAAGGTAGACAGTTTCGTAATATAAACATTTTTTTATTCATTTCCACTTGGGATGGAAACTCAAGGGTTAGGCACATCAATTTGAAAGTATGTCATTTTTGCACTCATATTGCTATTCAGATTAACAAGATATTCATTAAAAAAACATTCTTCTAAAATGGCATGGTCACCTTCAACCCCTAGTTAAGGGCTATTTTGAAAGAATCTACACAATGCTGAAATGTGAACCGCTGTGTCAGATTGGAACAGGAATAAAAAATGTATTCTACCTTTTTTTGTTCTCGAGATATAGCCTTGTAACTTTTTGTATAGATCACCCTGTACAAAAGTAAGCAAAATTGGGCTGATATGGTAACTATGGAACTTGTAATGCAACAAATGGTTACTAAATCTATATTTGAGCCACACTGTGTTTGATAAATATGAAATGTATCGTCGAAACCTACCCCATTTGAGACCGCCAGGTGACCACAGGGGTAGCACCATTAGGTGTCCGCGAGGTAAAAAAATCTTATGAGGTAGTTTCTTACGGCAAATTATGCATTTGTGCCAAATTACAGCCAACTGCATGACCAATGACGGAAGCAGCATCAGAAAATTCAAATTTCACATGAAGCGACACATCTTTTTTAAAAATCAAAATACGGAGTCAAGTCAAAAACTATTTTGAGATTTTGATAAGTGCTCTCCAAAAATGGCACCAGAAAAAGTCTGGAATTTTTTTAGAAAAAGTTACCCAGTGTTAAAAACGGACCACTTCGGCACTCTTTCCGTTGTCACCCTGTATATCAAGTACAATGTCAGTGAACACCGGACACGCTGTGATACCTTGTAGCCAAAAAGACCCTCTTCCAGGCATCAGCAGGCTTGTTATAATCGGTAATAATCGGCCCCCTCAAAATGAGGCGAAGTTTTGGGGTGGACAACTTCATGTGTTGACCTATTTATATAGAGGGTGATTACGTCGTAGTTTCTTTGAACTGTCATACAGTCAATAGTGTCAGTGTTGTCAATGTCAAACACGCTGAAAGATTGGTCAGCTCAGCTGTCATCTTATTTATTTCAAATAAATAAAAATGTTCTTCAAAGCATGCTGACCACAGGATAATATACCTATACCTAAATATTATGTCACTTGTCACTTCGACACCAAAAAGAGATTCCAATCTAATCCTCGCACCAAACTAATAATCCAAAATATCTATACATGCAGGGTGTTCACGATGAAATTCAACCCCTCAACTGGGAGACTTCGTTCCCAGATATTTTGAAAAAAAACTTCACTTTCTTTACGCACGAATAGGTATACAGGGTGTTTGCAAAGTTGGGGTAGAAAATTGAACAGCATCAGGTAGAGAAATGCTCCAAAGGTGTCAGAAAATTCATGATTTCTATTTTTGGAAATATGGAGGGTCAAAAGGTGGTCCTTCGACCCCTTTTATTTTCGTTATTCACGAAACACAATAAACTAATGATAATTGGTCGGATAAAATGATAATTCTCGAACCAAACTTCCTACGGAGTAGGCATCGACGGAAGATGGGTGCCTTTGAAAATGGACATTTTGGCATAATTGTGCATAATAATTAATAAGTAGGTATGTCCGATTTGGAAATCAAAACGCAATCAACCTCGCCCAGACTACGAGAGGCAGCGCCAAAAAAAGTGGAAACCTTTTGTCAACCAAAAATCGCGGCCGGCACGAAAGTTGACTACTGGTACTGCATGGTAGTACTATAGTCCAGGAATTTTAGTCAATATACAGCTTGTACCCGGAAGTAACGACCGTAAATCTGAAAATTTGTAGAATCGTAGTTTTGGTCTAGGAGAGACGTACAAAAAAGTCCCCTACTCTCTAGTCTCCCAAATCGGCTTCCCTGTTTTTTCGGTGCAAGAAGGAACTAAGTCACGTGGGGTGCTAATTTGCCAGGTCGGCAAATTATGTACTTAATAAGCATTGAAACATCTCAAATACGAACTGATATGCTTTTCTGAACCATTTTTGGTCATTTCGATACCAATCGGACCAACAACAACCATTTTACTGCAGTATATAGACAGATCACCAATTTTTGTGACTTACTCCCTTCTTGCACCGAAAAAACAGAGAAGCTTTTTTGCACGTGCTCTCCCAGATCAAAGCTACGATCCTGCAAATTTTCATATTTACGTTGATTACTTCCGGGTTGAAACCTAAAATTCCTGGACTACTAATTCCCCATACAATAATCATTCTCATTGGTTTCGAATTGTAATTTCCCGACCGCGTGCACGAATGTTTTCCATACAAAACCCACTGCCACCAAATGTATTACTTTATATTGGTTTATGATGTTCATTTAGAACAGGGAAACGAAATTAGCGGGAGTCTGAAACCTCCCTCTGCTTTTTCTCTTTTTTTTTTTGTTCGTTTAATTCTGTTGTAATTCTGTATAACAGTTGGTAGATTCACGTCCCTATCCGAACAGATTTTAATTAACTTATGACTGTTGATGTTAACGTTTGTTGTTACCGTAGCTTCATGTCAGTATATGTAATTCGAAAACTTTGTACTCGAAACCGATGCCGTAGATGTGGGAACGGCAAGCCATTTATGAGCAATCTGCTAAACAATCCTCTGATGGCTTCATCACATTATGTTTGTCGCCGCTTCGCAACTATATTGCACTTTATATATAAAGATATATTCACTGCTTCAACTACTCGCTACTGGTGTGGCATACGCTACGCTAAAACCTGGCCGAGGCTTCGCTCGACTAAACGCCGGCGTTTAGAACTAAACTGTAATAAAACGTGATTGTCGGCTGGTTCGCAGCTAGCTGCTGCTACTACTACTATGAGGAGGGGGTTGGTTGTGCTTGCTTCCACTGTTGGTAACTGGTAAGTTGTTGTTAATTCTTGTTTACGCTGCAAATTGCCTCGGAAAGGGAAGAGGAAGAGGATAATGCGAGAGCAGTTCCGCGATTAGTCTCGCACTATAACGGCTTTATTGTTATATCATCATCGTGTAATGTTGTCGGTGGTGGACTTTTTTTTTGTCTTGAGCTTCAGGGCTTAACAATGTTGGCGTGTATAGACACAATAGACCAATACACGTCGAATATACTATTCAATAAAAAATTGCGATAAGTGACTGTGATTATTATTAAATAATAATAAGGTGAGTACGATCTGGTCCTAATCCTATCTACAACGAAATTAATTGGCGAAGTACGGGATTAGGTAGGTGAGTAGGTGATAAGTGAATTTGGTGCGAACAGACCGGAAGGGCTCAATAAAAAAAGTATCTAAGCGTTTTCTGTTTTGCCGGCAATTACGTGATGAGTAATACCCTTGACAGACTAGAAAGCTTAATGATCATTAACGGTGAATTGCGATATAAATTACTAGTGTGTCACGTCTTCATTTACTCAATGATCATTTAGAACGTCATTTAGGACCTTAATGATCATTAACTAGGAGTAACCATAATCGCTGGATAATCGCCGGTGGTCGTGCATCATCGCCGTGATTTTTGAGCACCATTGGCCAGCTTATCTGCAATGAATCGCGATATCTGCCATCTAGTCTGTCATTTCAGTACGCTATTTAGAGTGTCAGACACGTATTTCTGTAATGGAGGAATTGGATTTTGTGTCTTTCCTCTTGCAACAACATCTCTTGTACCAAATTATGAGATATTGCCCATAGCGTGCACGTATAAGCACGTACGAAAAATTAAAAACTCTTTGTTTTACATAAGAAATGACCACCTATTCGCGGAATTTGGATGATACGAACATTGCAAACGTGCAGCACGATATCGATCGGCGGCACTTCATTTTTGGGCAAAGTCGAATTTATTGATGAGCAGATAGGTTTCCGTAAGTATCCGTGAGATGGTAGGTATATAATGCCCGTAGCGTGCACGTAGGTATAAGCACGTGCAACAGATTGAAAAATCTCCTCGTTTTACGTAAGAAATTACCGCCTGTTCACGAAAGTTGAATGATACAAACATTGCAAACTTGTAGCTGAATATCGGTTGGCGGCACTCTATTTTTATTTTGGCAAAGTCGAATTTATTAATGAGGGAATCGGTTTTTCCGTAAGTGTCCGTGAAATAGATAGGAAGGTACCTATACAGGGTGTCCCGATTTTCAACGCTCATTTTTGGTATCTCGGAAACGGTGAGAGATACAAAGTCGGTTAAAATACAAAAAAAGTTGCGCAATTTTATGACTCTCTCAAATATGTCAAGATATCCAAGATATCTTCGGTCATTTCCGAAATATCCAAAAAGAAAACTGAAAAATGCCGAATTCGAAAAATTCCAATCATTTCTTTATCATGACAACTATCAATTTGAAAATTGGTATCCAGATATTTTTGAAGGTCTTTGGTCAACTGACGTTAATAGTTTCCTCCTGCGCTCACTAGTTTTTGAGATATGACAGTTAACTCCATTTTTTTTCATGGACATCATATCATTTATCCACCCCATAGAACTCACCTTTTCTTTCTCTTTACAAATATATAAAACACTAGTAGCATTTTTGCCAAAATAACTTGTAAAAATTGGAAAAACTGTTTTTGAGGCGAACAAATCGAGTTACCGCTTTGGTTGTGGCATATAAACAATGGCATTCATGGAAAAGTTCAAGACCGAGATTAAAAATTTTCTTATTGTAAATGCATTTTATACATTAGATGAATTCATGTCTTGTGATGTTCTGTTGTGATACATTTGATGTATTGCGGTGTTTTACATTTTTTGCTTGTTTGTGACGTGTGTAAACATACTCTGTATGTATAATCATCAATAAAGATTATTATTATTATTATTATTTGGTTGCTGTGGTCTGTTGAATTTGGAAAAAGTTGAGTTACATTCCGTTTTTGTGTTTTTGATGATGATAATAAATTAGTAGTTTACGATACGAGTTGGCTGTTACATAAGTGGTTTTCAGACACAAAGCCGAAATTTGCAGAACGAGGGCGCAGCCCGAGTTCTGTAAGAGGCTGAGTGTCGGAAAATATCTTGTGTAACAAGCCACGAGTGTTGTACAACATTTTACGTGTTTGTTCCAGTGCAAATTGTGAAAATGTTGTAGTTTTTGAGGTTATTTTGACAAGTGTCAAATTAAGTACATAAACTGTAAAATCCATATACAGCTTATATAAAAGTCTTTATATCTTATGTATCAACACAACAAACACGTAAAACAATAAAACAAATACAAAACCAAGTGTAACACAAAATAACATAGCAATAGCAATACACATTCAAAATTTACAATTGCTAGAATTGGAGTCCATTTTGCTCTATGCAGAGTTGTGTGTCTTTTAGCCATGTTTTCAACGGCTGATATCGTGCGGGTTATTAATTGACTGAAACGCATCATCAACTCCTTGCTTTCAGCTCTTGGTTGCTTTGGGATGTTCTGTCATGAACCACAAATTCGATCTTTAAGCGTTCCCCGCAAAATGGACCCCATTTCGAGTAATTGTCCCAGAAGATATGCCCCAGAAATGGTTTTTCCAATTTTCACAGGTTATTTTGACAAAAATGCTACAAGTGTTTCATATCTTTGTAAAGAGAAAAAAAAGATGAGTTTTATGGGGTGAATAAATGATATGCTGTCCATAAGAAAAAATGAAGTTAACTGTCATATCTCAAAAACTAGTAAGTGCAAGGAAAAAATTATTGACGTCAGTCGATCAAGGACCTTCAAAAATGTCAGGATTCCAATTTTCAAATTGATAGCTGTCATAATAGAAAAATTATTTAAATTTTTGGAATTCGGCATTTTTCAGTTTTTTTTGAGATATTTCAAAAATGATCAAAGATATCTTTGATATTTTGACATATTTGAAATAGCCATAAAATTGCGCAACTTTTTTGTAATGTAACGACTTTGTATCTCTCTTACCGTTTCCGAGATACCAATAGTGAGCGTTGAAAAACGGGACAGCGTGTATAAGGGTTTATTTCATAAATATTCCCATTCCCATTCCATACTGATCGCGAAAGCAGATGAACAATTGCAGAAAGTTAGAATGACCACACGATAGATACGTACATAATGAACTATAACATACATCTGTCAGTTGCCTTGCCACTTGCTAGCCGCGCACATAAACCAGGGCCACGCGAAAGTAAAAGTTGGTTAAACTACTTAGACTATGAGACTATGCGATTTTGATCAGATTATTGACTAAATCATCAGTCTCTTATTTTTCTTCTCTTTCATTTCTTCCGACTCAATACAAATTCAACATTATTTTGGCAGCAAATGAGGAAAGTATGGTGTGGTGTGAACATTGCAAGCAATGATAAAATAATTATAGCTAAATACCACCTCACACGTCACCGAAAATATGAAATTAATATCATAATTATAGATAATAAGGCCAATAATAGCCCAATACTTCGGACCATTCGACAATTGACATTGACATTTTAGGAGAAAATTGATCACCACGTTTATTTACGAGCTACGGCCCAAGCTCATCGGCTTAATACGATTTGTAGTGTGTCACCCCCAAATTCGCAATCGTCATTCAACGTTATTGATCATTAAGTGTAATGATCATCAACGTGCAGTCTGTCTAGGATATAAGGGTGAAGCCAGCTGAACTGTGATTCGAATAAATTTTGTTTTTGAGCTTCCAAATCTGAACTTGACCTGACCTGACCTTTTTTTTCGAGAGGACTTTATGCTCTTTACGCTTCATAGATAATCTTCAAAATTTTGCGGTTGAAGGTTGCACTGGCGATATTCCACACGATAATTCACGACGTAACATGATGTCGAAGGGCTACTTTTGGAAAGCATTTCCGCTAGAGATGGACGGAAAAATTTGACGGGATCCGATGCTTTTGTACATTTCACTGGAAAATGACATACTTGTCCGACGTCTCTTCAATTTTTTTCAATAAACAAAGAAATCTCGGAGACAGAAATGATCAACTTTCTAGATTCAAATTATAAATGTTTTCTATGAATTAGTATTTCAGTGGTGGAAAAGTAGCTCAAGGTCCTTACCAAAACTCAAAGATGTTTCAGTCCAAAGCAGAGTGGTTGCAATTGATGACAGCTGGCTATTAGATTATATACACTCGAAGATTATAAAATACCTTAGGATAAGGTCATTGTAGTAGAGTATAAATAAACTAAACTAAGCTCCAAAACTTACTGCTTTTGGGCAGGTGTAACACAAGAACATACCTGAAACAAAAATTTCGATTAGAACTCAAAACTCATAAACGTTATGTAGGTAGATATGCCATTGAAATGAGTCTTACGTTATGGTTCAGATTTATATACATCCCAGCAATATCAATCCAAAGTTTATTCCACAGTGGATTTACCGTGAGTGCACGGAAAATTTTAGTCATGACATAAAATTATGGATACTCACGAATGTTTATGCAACATGACAGGTATAGGCTGTCTGATTTCTACATGATTCTAGTGGGCGACGATTCAGGCCGCGATCGGCCGATGGCGACCAGAAACGCAGCCCTCTCGAATCATGCCGAAATCAGACAGCCTATAATACGCAACACTCTGCTCGACAGTTATTACAATTATTATTACAAGAAACTTACATCGAAAAACATCATCAATTATCAGTAAATATAACCAACTTCGCCCTTGTCCTAATAGTTATGCTTCCCTTCCTTGCTCCCCATGGCTTCACTTTTCCCCACTCTAGTGATATGTAATACCAATGGTTCCAGCTTCTTCGGAAAAACAATATTTCTAACAAGAAAATATCAAGTTTTGATAAAAATTGCAGTTTTCCTTTGAGGCTCTGTAACATTTTTGTGCGTCTATGACAATCTTGGGTAGGTATGGGAATAAGTATAGGGTATAGGTATTACAAACCTGCTCAGGTTTGAGCTTTTCCCCTCGACACCGACGTATTAGTCCGTTCGCTACAAAAGCACTCTGCGTATTAATATCCTGCTTTAAGGAAATAATAAGCTTTGATCCTTCAAAATCCGCAGGTAGATGATTCCATTATTAACGGTAAGCCGGTACGAAAGAAACACTTCATTACAAGCTACGCGGTAGCTAAAGCCTCAAAGCCTCTATCAACATTATGATACCTATCTGCATACTTAGCTTCAATAATTTATTAACTTACACAGTATTTACTTTGATTAAATTAATTAAATTCCGTTATATCAAAATATTCATGTATTTATTTATTATTTTTAGTCCGTAAGGCGCAAGCTCTGTAACGTTAGGAAGCGGAAGAGGGAAGAAACCTGAAAACATCACTCGCAAGTGGATGTTTCGAAATTCGCTGGAGACCACGATGCGTGATCAAGACACAACTGTACAATTGGCGGAGGAGCCGTGCATCGAATGCTTACGTCTCGAGTTTGCGCCGCCAATGGACTTTTTCTGATGACGCTTCACGGGCAAATTCAAACTAGAAGTCCACTGGCAGTATCTAGTCCGTCTGACATCACGATTATAGAGACAATTTTTATTGAAACGTGTATAACGAAAAGTCGATTAAACCCCAACGACTCGACAAACTATCAAAAAGCGGTGGGAGGTAGCTTTGCAACAGAGCAACACGAAAACGGCAAACCACAAACGGCCGAAAAATCGTGGAATTCCAACTGAGAATTGTATACAGCGCTGGAAAGCTGATGGCTGTACGCCCTGTGCTGCAAAGTGTAAACTTTCCAGGACCAGCGTGCCATAGATAGAGAGAGAGACCCGCCATGATCCAAAGGCAAACATTGGTTTAGGACGCACCAGCATTTTGGAGTCTGGCCGGACGGACGACGGACGAATCCGGCTAATGCAATCAATAATACAAACCAGCAAGCCTTGTTTATTCAGATTATCGAGTGGTCCAGGAGGCCGCCCCCGTGTGACGGGCCTCCACGGCTCACTTTTCGGAGGAGTAATCCCTCTCGTGGCCCCCAGATGCCTCCCACGGCCAGAGAGAATTATCATCTTGTGCTTTTGCAGTCGCGTCTCTAAACAAAGAAGGTACGACGCAATGAAAACGATCCGTTATCCGGGTCCTCGACGACCCCCTCCCGCGGTATCCCGCGGTTGCTATCAATAAACGTCATCTACGGCCTGTGAGCCCTGAGCTCAATTGAGGTTAAATGACCGGAAGAAACACACAGCCACCTACATGCGATACCTGTTATGTCGCGTCGGCCTTTCATGTGTGCTACCTATCCTCTAACCTCAAACGCTCGAGCCCTCGCTCGAGCCCCTCAGCAGCTTCTCTCAAATATTGACAGTGTCAGCACTCTATTGTAGCAGGGGGACAAATACGTCATCGTAGTGGCGTAAACCATCCCTGCTTACCTGCGGGTTTCACTAAAAGCTTTATGAGCGAGTTAACTGAGTTAGTTCCTATGGTACAGCCAATAGCATCGCCACTTGCTTAGCAATTAACTCAGTTTAAGTTGACCAGTTCCAAGAACTCTTGGTGAAAACCGCAGTACGTCTGATGCTGTTTGATTTTCATATAATATTAGAACGAAAGAAAGAAAGAAAAGAAGAGTTGCTTAGACAGTTTCCGCTTATTTTCATATTGTTACGAGCGGCGATTCTGCATAACACGCGATCTCTCTAGACTTTTCCCGTTAGATTGCAGTGTACAAGTGCGAAGCGTTCTGGTGTGTTCTAGAGCGCGCGTGTGAGCTGTTTCCCGTACAACTGCATGGAGACTTCAGCAGTGGGTCAAGCTACATCTGTCCATTTTGGCGGAGGTGACACATACCAGAACACACGGGAAGCACGCGAAAGGTGTGTGATTATTTGGGAGTCGTCTAGAAACCATATGCCGGGTCACTATGGAAATTGCTGGAGGATGACGGAAAGTTCGGGAGCACTAATCGGAGGCATTTATAAGCACCGTCCTTAGCGCCACAGTCAGTATTGAATTGGAATGCGAAGTGGTAGCGAGCGGATAAAAGGGAAGTACCTGCGATATTTCTACGCGCAAATAATTGTTGGCGTGTATTTATTGTAGTATACGCAGTAATAAACAGTTTGTGTGTTTAAAACGATCGTCTCAATTATAATCGAACCTGTACGCGATATACGTAACAATACTATTCACGATTTCGATCAACATGCAGCCACACAGTGGAAAAATTACATGTCAAGTCATGTTGCAGTCGTGTTTCGCACGAGCTTTTTGTCGAGACTCGAAAGCTTGCTGGTGAATTCCACTTCTGTCAACGACATGCTCTACAGGTGGGACAGCTAGGTTCAAATTGTATAAGTCGAGAATATGCCGATTTGCATCGTATATTCGTAAGAAGGTTTCAAGAATGAAAATCACCAAAACAAACAAAAATAACAAGTTGCTTTGCCGCACCTCATCTATCTGTCAATTCTCCCATTCCGTTAGTTTAAAATGCGGCCGTGATGGCGCTGCTATCTTAAATTGAAACGCCTACAACGTAAAAACCATCAGGAGGATATGATTTGCCTGATGCTCCCGCTTCCTTCCATATTCCTCATCCCACGCAGGCTTTCATCGCAAATGGAGTTTTGTATATTTTATTGTTACCCTGAGACCTCGAGCTTGTTATTCTTCGCCGCTAATCAATCGGTGAAGGTCAGAACGTTTCCGATTATATTCTTATTTCATTGACAGCAATCGCAGGAAGAAAATTTTGGCTTGGCCGAGCTTCGAGCTTTGGAAATTGAAACGTTGCACGCGGTGAGCTGGGAAAGCATTGAAAAGTTGAGTTTAGTCGGTCTAAAAATATGAAACGTTATGCCGCGATCTCGGGGGGAGGGCAAATGGCAAATGTCACTGAACTACCTGCCCCAGCGGCGTGAGTGACGTCTTGAATTCTCAAATTCAACAGCGCGCCAATTGATTCAGAATATAAAAGGAAACGCGGAGGGGGAAAGAGAAAGATAGAGGGAAGTTATGCAGCGTTTCGGCAGAGCTATTTATTTATTCTGGTCGTCTGGCTTTCAATATAACAGAGTAGCAAGAGTGTGCAGGTGAAAGTTGCAATTCTCTCGGAAGTGAGCTGACTCTCTCATTTAGCCATCGATTCCAGCCCACCCTCTCTTGTATAATTCACCGCTTCATCTAAATTCGGTGGAATATGTGTTTTAAGTTGGCAGCAGTGATAAAAGTGGCGTGGGGAAAGCACTGCTGGAGTCTGGTTCTGTCGTAGTTGGTTTTAATTTAAGATCCCAGCCCCCAGCGTCATTAGGGACCACAGTTGAAACCAACAGCGCTGAGGAGAAAAGATTGACATTATTGACAGATAGATGAGATATGTATAGACAGATTTAGCGACTTTGTGTTGTTTTCATGACTTCCACTTCACAAACTTTTTCATGTTCAAAGGAGACCACAACACAAAAATTGAGTCTATATTTTATTTGACTAACTTATGGAGAAGGCAGTTCAAGACGTTTCATCGGCTGATCGGACTCGTATAGAAAACTTAGATTTGTTCTAACGTATACGTAACGTGCAGGCGTACGTAATCTAAGTTTTTTATACGAGTCCGATCAGCCGATGAAACGTTTTAAAAACATTATCATGACGTCACTTGAAAAGTTGTTTTCACCTAGATTTTCACCTCCGGTTTTCACCCTCGTTTTCACCTATCAGGTTCCGTGACCGGACAATTCGTCGCGTGGACAATTTGTCGCGCGGACAATTCGTCGCACGGACAATTCGTCCCACGGATAATTCGTCGCGGACAAATTGTCGCGGACAGTTCGTCACACGGACAATTCATCGCACTTTTTTTGCCCTTTGCCTTGGTTTTATTAACCCGTTTTGTGTTTTCTCTTGCTTTCCGAGTTCTAATGAACCCCTTATACCTTACTGTATTATTTAAAACCCTTTTGGGCAGCCTTGTTTTTTCAATGTCTTTGAACCTCCAGTGAGTCCCCTTGCATTACTCCGCGCACTTTAAGTAGTGCACCGAGCTTCCGGAACTCTTCATTCGGAACCCTATCCAGCCCCTTGTGTCCGCAAGTGTTGTTTGGAGACCTTATTAGCCCTTAAGGTTTTTTCAAGACAACCAGAATCCCAGCAAGCCCTCTGTTGCGTATTTGTGCGTTGCTATCCAGACTTCCATTGGGCCTCCTTGTGTCTTTAGTGCAGTTTGAAGCCTTTGGCGAGCCCTTTGCATTTCTTCATGACTTTCGTAGCAGTAAGCACCTTTGTGTTTCCATGTCATATTCGGAGCCCTATCCTGGAGTTTCCTTATATTTTTGTTGAGCTTTACTGAGCCCCCTTACAATTTTCCGTGACTTTCGGAGCACTAGTAAGCCCCTTGTGCCTTCATGTGGTGTTCGAAGCCCTGTCGGGCTCCTTACGTCCTTGAGTGTAATTTTGAGCCCTAATGACCCATCTTATATTTTTCATAGCTTTTAGAATTCCAGAAACCCCCATTTCGCAAACTTGTGTTATCAGGAGCCCCACTGAACCCCAATGTGATTTGAAGCCCTGCTATGCCCCCTTGTGTTTCCTGTGACTCCCGCGGAGCAGCAAGCAGCGTTGTGCCATCATGTCATATTCGGAGCCCTACCGGGCCCCTTTGTTTCTTAAAATGTAATCAAAGCTCTGATAAGCCCCAGAGCTAAGGCTTCCAGAGAAAATACGTATTAATAAGCCTATTTTATTAAGAGGGGAATTCAAAAGGATTCTGTTTACCAAAAAATCCGCGAGATGCCATGGTGTATTTGGTGGGTTTCTTTTTGAATTCTCATAGAAACCTATCTTATTTTGAAAGTCGTACAGAGCCCTGCTTTTCAGCAACCGCCTCCTTGAAAAACAGAAAAAGGTGCTTCTTGTCAAATTGGAAAAAAATTGATAACCTTTGTCATTTCGAAAAGTACACACGTCACGACCTTGTCTCATTCCTTGTTTTTCGCTAATCCCTATCGAGTCCCGCTCTTTATCTCTGTTCAAAAAGTTGCGTTCGTTCCATTCTGCCCGAATTGCTTGTTATTCTACGTCTTCGAGAGGCGGTCTCTATTCCGTCTGTTTAGTTCAGTGAAGTGAAAAATGCTGAGAAGCCATGGAAAACGACGAAAGAGATGGATCAGGTTCAAAAACTATTACACGTAGTTGGGATAATAAACAAACTGTGTAAGTTTCACACGAGTGTAGTTGTTACTTCTACCTACTGAAGTATTGAAATGATGATAATTTTATTGAAATCTTCATATTTTCTAGTTTGCCTGAGCTTTGGCTGAGAGATTTGGTTGCAATGTTGCAGTTGCAATGTGTGCACTGAAACTTACTCATATGATACTGAGAACCCCAATAGACAAGAGTCTATCATACAATAATGGAGCTGTTTGGGGCACGATCTCCTCTGGAACCACATTTGGGCACATGGACGAGTTTTTGAGCTGTATGGATGAACCAACTATGACACACTGCAACAATTTTATGAGATAGAAAACGAACTACTTGCGAACGAACGCGAACGAACTATTACTACTACTTGGGAAGGTAAGTAACGATGCGGGACACTAGACTCGTCAATATTTGAGGCGCCTAGAAGCCAAAGGGTACTGACAAAATATTCGTTTTGATTTTATAAACTGCTGTTTTTTTTGTCATCATTTGAAAGCATTTCAGCTATCATGCTTATGTTTACGATTTTAAAAATAATTATATGGGTACCTAGTGGTCCCCACTTTTACAGAAATCCACTTATACCCCCTATTTTAAGCGCCTCAAGCACATTTCATTGGGATTTTACAATTAATTTTTTTTAGAAATGGGAAACCTCTTTGTGAGAATCAATGGAAGCTGCTGGAAAGAACGAGAGGCAGCATGCCATAGAAAATAATCATTTGTGTGAGGATGGAACCTCATCGATTACAGTTTATTTGGATGGATAGTGAAGCAACAGATCGTATGGAACAAATTCCATTGCACGTTCAGGAATGATAGGAGTAACTGGAAAACACCCTGACGAATTGCTCTTTGTTGGAATAAAAAAATAAATTTTGTTCTGTCTGTGCAAGGTCTAAAAGAAACGCCAAAGAGCATGTTTGTTTGAAGAACTGGGATGGTTCCGCACCTGCCATAAGAGCTGCTTTGGCCGTAGAAGCTTTTAACTAAAGCGAAGCATGGCAAATTCATAGCAGACGGAGACTCCAGCTTGTCTGCTAAAATGTAGCAGAACAACGTACGGCAGGCAGGTAGAGGAAATTGACATCAATCATGTACCTACTGGAAAATTACGGAACAAGGCTACACAGTATCAAGGCGGACACACTAATTTGTCTAAAAGGAAGGAAACTTCTAACCGCGGCGAAGATCACGTTGCTGACAAAGAAAACCAAGTGCTCGATCTATGAACATGCAAAAACGACCGTTCGTGATGTCGACGTTCTAAGGAACGATTTGAAATATGGACTCCACCATGTTTATGGAGATCATATGTTCTGCAAACAGGGCATATGTAATAGTCCAGGGGATCAACAATTCAATCTGATACCACCAGACTGAAGTCTACAACTCTGCACAATCATCCGCATCTTGAGTAATTGCTAATTTTCCATAGAAATGGAAAATCCATTATAATCAATCCCTCAGGTGCACTGGATCAGTGGATCTGCTTGTCAGAAAAGCACATCTCCTTATAACAAATGGAAATAATAATAGTGCCGAACGTTCTATGAACATTGTTGCACGATTCAACGAAGGTAAAATACTGAACGTGTGATGAGAGTTGGTCCTGGGAAGCACATCAAGAAATCCATTCAGAAGAATATGCAACGACTGGACTGGAAATGCAAGAAAAGACTTTCCAATTACAGTAATTATGACAATAATAGGCCAAGAAAAAAATGTCAACTCAATTCATCCTCAAAAAATGGAGACTATGGTTCTAAGCGGAGCAAGAAGAGAACACATTCATCTTAGAGATAGATGTAGAAGAGATTCTGAACAATCTCCAGGTAACACTCTTCAATTTAACAAGGCAAAAAAAAACTAATGACGAATTTCAGGTATCGGAGTATGACGGGGCAGCATTTAAATAGAATCAAGAGGACAATCTGGGAACCTTGTCTTCGAAAATGAAAGAAAGTTGAGACTAACAGCGTCATTGTTTAGTCGTGTTGTTAAAAAGAGACCTCACACGAGTTGTCATAATCTGGTGAAGGCATTTATACACCGCTTTAACTTTTATTCGGAAGCTACAGAGTATGGCATTGCTAAGGAAAAAGTAGCAGCTGGACTCTTTGAAGAACGCACCCAAATGAAAGTGTACGATTCCGGATTATGGATCGACTTGAATTATGGATTTCTAGGTGCATCTCCTGATGGTAAGTAAAATTTGCGATGTCTTAATACATAAATAGGTACTCATATTTTTGTCTTATTCAAATATTACGATTCTATATTTTCAGGGCTTATCGGCGAAGATGCACTCTACTTGAGGTGAAATGTTTGTTCTCTGCAACAAAGTTGACTTTGGAAACAAACACCATTGAGGAGGTGATTAGTTTGATGAGAAGTAAAATTTGTTTGGAGAAATCGGAAAACGGCGTTAGGCTGAAACGAAGCCATGCATATTACTATCAGGTAGTCCACTTATCAAAGATTTTAACGAGGTCATTCTTTCTACTTTCAGATACAAGGGCAACTAAATGTCACCAACAGATCGAAGTGCTATTTTGTAGTCTATATCAATGACACAGTTGATTTGTTTATGAAGGAAATTGAAAGAGACCGTAAATTTTGGGAGGGGATGATGTTGCCAAAATTGGTACAGTTTTATAAAGAGTGTATAGCACCAGAAATAGTTGTTATGAAGTATATTGGAAAGGGTTAAAAATGTAAGAAATAACCAGCTTATATTTTGGAAGCCATTGAGGAACCAAAACAAAAGAAGTTGAAATACAAATTTATGTAGAGGAATTTGAGAAGAGGAGGAAGAGAAAGGAGAGGAAGAGAAGAGATTTGAGAGGGAGAAAATGTGAACCAGAATCCAATTTTTTGGGGTAGGTAATATGCAAGTCTAATAGTACTGCATAAATCTGTTCAAATAATTGCAGGTACAAGAGAAGAAAAAAGATGCAACAAAAATATACGAGAAAAAAGATGAATCTACAAATGATAAGATTAGTCCGGACGTTTGTGAGGAATACCTTGCACTTTTATACAAAGCATTGTCACGTTGCATGCCTGTTGCTGAGACCACCCTGAACCAATCTGGGCAATGTGACAATGCTTGGTATAAAAGTGCAAGGTACCCCTAATTTTTTCCCCTAACGTCCGGACTAGAAAGCGGAGAATATCAGAAGAACTACGAAATGTAGATGCGCAGAAGGAACTCCCACGGGAGGATTGGAAACATCTTTGGAAGCTTTTTCAAGGGGCTAGAAAATCCTAATTTCTGAAAAATTTGCGGACGACTTTTTGAAAAAGAGCAGCCTCCGATTTTCGCTCCACTTTTTTTTTTAGCCAAAACCGGTCGGTTTTTTTTAGGGGGGACATTACCTACTGTGTGAATATTCATGATTTGGGAACAAATCATTGGATTTTCGTTTTTGATATGTACATCAGTAAGTAACTCGACCTCTAGTCATATTCGGAACTCAGAAAAAGGGCATAGCAACCCTGCCTAGGGGGTCGAGCAGCAAGACTGAAAATATGAGTTCCACGTCCCCCTCGAAGAAAAAATCGATCTTCATCAGCTTTTTTCCAGAAATATCTCGTAACGTGCATGCCATATGCATTGTGCATGCTGTCTTTTCTGTAATACCCTTTCGCACTTTCGCAGTATTATGCACGTTACAAGATACAGAATAGCTCAAAATGTGGTTGGGTACCTGTTCATTATTTGTTTAAATAATTTTGATGAATATAGTCTTTTTAATGCCTCTTTGTTGTTGTTCGCCTATCCTATTACTTTTTTTAGTATCAGTAAAAGTGCATATGATAATAGAAGTAGAAAAGAAACCTTCACTCCCTGGCTATAAAATGTTTGCTGCAAAAATCCCTCAATGGTTTTTAAATTCCCCGCCCATTTTTTTTCAACTTTATTCCTGACTGCCATCTTCAAGAAAAATGCTGAACTGCTTCTAGAACTGCTTCGTTTGTAGCAAGCCATCTTTTGAGGAGATGGCTGAACTATGACTGTCAGAATTTCCTCAAAAGTCAAAATAATTTTCGGGTATGTTAGGCGTCGTAAATACTGATACTCGGGGCTCAATATTCTGGTAATATAATGCCTTGTCCTCAACCTAGGAGCTCAGTGATTTTCTATCTTTTCAGTGAATGAATTTCAACACACCTAGTTTTCACGTAAGTGCTGTTATTTTTATAAGCAGACCCAGAAATACACTGATAATCCTTCTAACTCCTTCTCCAACAATTGTTTCTTCGCTGAATGGTATCATTTCATCACAGAAAATAGTAATGAAGCTGGGAGACATCCAACAAAAAAAATGCCCACCTGTCAGATTTTTTTGAATCCCCCTCTTAAACAGATCTCCAGTAGGCCCTCTTGTGTCTTTAACATCGATTGAAGCTCTTTCGGACCCCGTTTTATTTTTCCAAGGCTTTCCGAGCACTAGTGAACCACTTGTGCCTTCAAATAATGTAAAAGGGAGTTTGCTTATTTGTGTCTCCTATGTTGTGTATAATGGAATTATGCAGCCTCATTATTTTGTATTAACAATTTTATTAATAATAAATTATTACAGGTTCAGTATCAGGTGTGGAATGTTTACTCTCTGTCGTTATAGTTACCAAGGTAACCAGTCTCGCGAGCGAGGACGAGCGCGTCTGTTTAACGTCAATTAGCCAGTGGTGTAACATGCGTTACCCTGACATTCCCCCTTTTTATACAAGTGGTCCAGGTTATAGTAGCAATAATTCACCATTTGATGGTAAATCTAAAACTAGGTCGACACGCATAATTGAATTTTTCTCCAAAACGCTTCCTAAGGGAGATAGAGCCCTTCAGTATTTAAAATCATCTTTTTGCAATAACTCTCAAGTCATCAAAGCGATCTTTACCAAATTTGGTAAAAAATACTTATGAAATGAATACCCATCACTTGACGTGGATAACTTTTGTCAAAATTGTCCAGTGGCGTAGATACCTATTGTTCAACTTCTCCCACCCCATTTTCTACGCCACTGGATATTTTAAAAAAATTATGTTTTGTTTGAATTCCTTGTTCAATTCAGAAAAAAAGTTACTCCTGTAAAATTTTGATTAGAGGCTTCATTTCCGTGATATTTGGGTTTGAAACTTTGGAAAACGCTTCGAAATCGCGACTTTCGAAGGCCTAAAAATTAAAATCCAAGAAAACTCATGATTCCTCAACTGGAATAAATTTTCCAGGTTGTTTAAGTTGATTTACTGCAATTTTTTGCTGAGAAACGGGGCGTTTCCAGAAAGAAAACAATTTGGGCTCTGGAAAGTGGCGATTTCGAGATGTTTTCCAAAGTTTACAGCCCAAATATCTCAAAAAATCAAGCCTCTAATCAAAATTATACAAGAGAATTTTTTTTTTAATTTGAACAAGGAATTCGAAAAAAATATAGTTTTCCAAAAATATTCAGTGGCGTAGAGAATAGGGCGTGAGAAGTTAAACAACTTCCCCGTATCTAAGCCACTGGACAATTTTGACAAAAGTTATCTACGTCAAGTGATGGGTATTTATTTCGTAAGTATTTGTACCAACTTCGGTCAAAATCGCTTCGATGACTTGAGAATTATTGCAGAAAGAAGATTTTGAAAACTGAACTGAAGGGCTGTATCTCTCTTAGGAAGCGGTTTAGAAAAAAATTAAATTATGCATGTCGACCTAGTTTTTGATGGACTATCGAATGGTGAATTATTGCTACTATAACCTGGACCACTCTGTATAATTAAATTGTATTTGAACAGTATCAAAGTATACATGAGCTGCGTTCCTTTAATCATCTGAACTGAGAATTCTCACTTCAGTTGCTAGTTGTGTCTCTCCTTGTCCCTCTCATGCAATTCTCGCTTCTTCTCTCTCTAACTGAGGTGAGATTATCTAAGATATCGTGTAAAAGGAATGCAGCTATAATATCCCACACACTTTCTATTTCCAGTAGAATTACTTTTTGGATCAAAAATGAAGTGACAAGCTGGAGCGCTAGGAAAATACGGCCGATGGCCGCTGATAGTTTGGCTCTCAAACTTTGCAGGTGCCATCAGCCGTAATCGTAGCTCCCCAGCTTGTCACTTTATTTTTGTCCCAAAAAGTAATTCTGCTGAGAATAGAAAGTGTGTGGGATAAGTAACTACAACACAGAATAAAGATAAAACATATTGAAATTATGAACCTGATTTGGTTTTCATTTCGGGATTAGCATTAAACCTTATCCTTTCTGGATCTGCCTTCGTGTCATATATCGGTAAGTCTATGTCATTAGTAGTTTTGTCTATATCGGGAGTACTGTCGCTATCTTTACAAATGTATTTCTTGCTTCTCTCTCACCACCCACCCCACCATCCTTTATTCTAACTTTGTGTAAGTTCTCGGCTTGCCCAGAACTCAAAGGCGAAAGTGGACGATACAATAGTGTGTTTCTGGATCGCTAAATGGCGTGGAAACGAACCCCTTATTATGAAATCAACCGATTTTCCAATTTGAGAAAAAATATGTTCCTGTTGTATTCTAGGAATTAAGTTACTTTTCTACTGGCCGACATACTTTCGGAAAAAACTCGGATTTTTTCTCATTTTTCATGGATTTTGAATTGAAAAAAAAAATCAGGTTATCAGTTAGTTCTCCTCAAAATATAAAATGAATGTGCTTATTTTTGTTTCAACAGTAGTTGAAGAAATCTTGCTTATTATTTATCAACCGTAGGAAGAGCCCAATAGATGAGCAAGTTGGGCGACTCATTAACGTTAAATTTTGTTAGACCACAGATACTTCTACCTACAAGAACCAACAATCGTGAAAGTAGTAGAACGACTGGGACAGCATGAAAATTGCAAGACATCAGGTCAAGATCCTACATGGACCGTAGAGCCGAGAAACGTAAAGTATAATAAAAATCGGCCGGCGACACCACACTGAGTGGCGTTCGTGTTGCTAGAGTTTGCGTATGTGGCGACCATCAGATTCATTGTTGCAAATTTCTCCTTCCGCGTATATTACCATCTGTAACGTGGTATGAATCTGAATGGGCCTCTGTGACGTGCTCTCACTCCAATAAATCACAAAATAACCAGCACGTGACAACAAGTTCATTAAAAAAATGTCATTTTATCGATGATCTTCTATTCACAGATTAGTTCTTAGTTTGCTTAGTTAACCGTCCTGGAAGTCTTAAAGGTCTCCATGCAGCGTGTGCGGCATATTGATTCTTTGCGTTTACAAACCTCCAAATGGTTTCATGTTTACCTTCATCTGTCCACCTAACTAGCAACTATCCCAGAGCGACGATACTGTAAGTTCCCGCTAGGTGGCAAATCGCTTGGCTTGGAAAATCCATAGAATTATTTCTGTTCTTTTAAACGGTCCAAAAGTCATCATTGCGTGATTTTGGATATCTGAGATGTATGAAATAAAATTTGCCGTTCAATTTTCGACAAGGTATAAATGGCACATTAGCTGCCGCCACGAGATTTTGTGTTCCAGTTACAAGAAAGTGCCATCATGACCGCACAAGGAACACTCCAACTCCACTAATAACCGCAGACCATAAGCAATTTCCATAATTGCACATCGCATCACTAATCGCGTCCAATTAATTCTACCGCGTGACGTCATTATTATCCCTCTGCCCCACCCGCCTCTTCCTGCGCCACCCTGTAGAACAGTGCCGTTCGGGTAGCTGTGTGCGGGACGCAGAATAGCAGGATTAGGACAAGCCGAACGAGCTGAATCACTGTTCGAACCGGCGATTAGCTCTCGCAAAAATCGTTTTCAAGGGAAACAAATCCGGTTAAATCAATCCCTTATAGCACGCAGTCGGATTAAAATGAGAAACGGGATTAGGTATACACCCACAATATCCGTTAGTGCTGATGGGCTCTCTGTATCTCTCGTTCGATTTTTCTTCGTCCTGTTCCCTCCTCCCTCACCCCCTTTTCGTTTCCTTTAACCACCGTTTTCACCTGTGGAAAATTCCTTTCCACCAGACGCCCGCACACTCTTTTCCTCGGTTTAAGCTTCTACGGAAACTTATTACGAATTCAAATTAAACTTTCGCAGAGATGCTGATGCTTGCGTACCTATACTGTCCCCACGTAGGTCTTCCACAAACTATTACGAGTTTTAATTAAACGGAGATGGATGGGGATTTGCTATCGGTCCACCAGTATAGATACGAGTACCTATAACTTTTCTTGTGGAAGGAGGCCGGTATGCATATTCACAAAGTCTAAAACGACACAGCTCGCCCAACGCATTGTCACATGTCAAGTCCCTCGCTCACAAACAGGCTTCCAAATAGTGTGACTGAATGATAACAAGAAGTGTGCAATAAAAGAGACTCGAAAATTATCTATAGGCAAAATATTGTTGTGTTGCGTTAAGCTGGGTGGAATAGACTGTTCTCTAAGTCAAATATACAGCAAAAAAGTTTATGACGAATTTTTGGGACAGCTTCAGGTATGTTCCAAGATTCGTTTTCAGAATCTTCATTTAACTGAAAAGCGTTACTATGGGAAGTGGTCAGCTATAGTAGGTTCACTTGTACCGTGATTCTAGTCGGCTGTGAGATTTTGTTTTCAAGTTTCCAAATGTGAAATATAGAGAATCCCCAAAACTTTGCAGTTGGCTGCTCTGGCCGGACTAGTTTTGGAACACATTTTTTGCGTATTTCCTCTGCAGATAGCCGGAACATTTTTGCGGCACGTGATGTCTGACGCTTTTTCCATTTTATTGGATAATGTATCAATTTTTCGACCTGTTTTCAATTTTTGCCAATGAACAAATAAATCAAAAGAGCCTTGACATTTGACAGTTGACAAAAATATTTATAACCTCTCAAAGCCGATTCCGCTTTCGATTGTTCAAATTGAAGAGTATCCAATGCCCTTCATCCAAAAAAGGAGCCCCAGGAGCATCAACCCTTTCGCCTCTTCCAGTCAAAAATACAAGCCAAACCCTGAAGAATTATAGGCGATACAAGGATCGCCGTGCAGTCTTTCATTGACAAAAGAATTTACGTGTAAAAAGTAAATTAAACCAAATTTCAAAAAACTCAGCCGCTCAAAGTTTCGTATTGGACCGAAATTGGTGTAAGCACCTTCAATTTGCAATTTGCTTTTATTTTGGGGCTTCCCTAGACGAGTTTTTGTCGACCCTGAATGGGCCGCCGTCAAGATGACCTAAATTATTTGCGGCCGCCCCGTGCTCTTTTGGTGTCTACATGATGGTAACACAGCTCTGCGTCCCCCTAGTCGCACGTCCACTTATGACCAGGTCAGTTTTCCGAGATTTCAATATCAATTTGATAAGAAATATAACTCTACTTCCAGAGAAGTCAGTTTCACACCAGGTGAAAAGGCGGCAAGCCTACAATGCTAAAGTAAAAAATTTGACCAGCCAACTAGAGTCACAGTACAAGTGAACCTACTATAATAGAAAATGGTCGAACAACTGTCAACTGAACGACTGGTCCAGGATGCCGGTGAGCAAACGTCAGCTGTCATTCGTATGTCACTTCTATATGCTGAAACGCGAAAGCATAACCCTAAAAGCAGCGAGTGAACGAAGTGAGCCCAAAAACAACACTCCCCCTGGGTTCCACAAAAAAGATAATTCGAAATCAGTTGATTCGCGATTTTTGTTTGCCAATTTGTAGCTCACTGATCGATGGAAATGCTGGTTTATCTGTCAATAATGAAAAATGATGGGTCTAGTACCGATTTCAGGCATTTTTTGTGGTTAATCGCCTAGCATCAAGTAGAAAAAAGTTCAGTTAATCTGCAATCAGCCTTGATCGCTGATCATCTTTTTTGTGGAACTGACGGTCCAACTTAATTAATTATGTTCAGATTTTTATCAGTTAAGGCTTCAAATTCGACATTTCAACAGTTTTAGTGTCATTTACGCAATAAAACTGTATTAATATGCTATGGAATAGCATCATTCAAATCGCAACCGACCAGTTGAGCAATTTTAATATCGGAACTTACTTCTATCCGACAAACACCTGTCAAGTTTAAATATCTAAACACCATGGCTAGCTGCAAAACTGTAAGCTCTTTCAGATTCAAAGAATCAGAAAAACAAATCTTCCGAACTACTTGATGCACGTTAAAAAAAATATATAAAAAATTGACAACTCAAGCGAAATTGGCAACAATGTCTGTCACTGCTGGTCAAGTGTATCTCGTGCCGCAGTGGACAATGCGAATATGCATCCGGGCACGTGGCGCCGGTATGAGGAACGTCTCGTGTGACACGGGCCCGCAAACATAAATTTGTAAATATTATTTTTTTGAATGGATGACAAACAACATTGTCATCCAAGACGCTGGTGAGTGGAATTTTTTATATCGAGTGGCTTCGAGGATTATAATGGAACCGCATCCATCATCGAGTCACGGTCGGCGATATCGGAAACGTCTTGATCCAAAAAGCGTAATCTTTGACGGGCGCGCGATATGCCATTGAAGATGACAGGAAGATTGGAAAGGGTCGTGTCGTGTCTCTCGAATTGAGATAATGGGGCGCCGGATTTGGTGATTTTTATTGTTGTCGAGTTACGATTGACCATCAAGTTATTCATTATCAACGTTTACGAACTGTCCCAAATCTATTTGTTCCATCAAAGCAAGTGCGTTTGGGGTGAGCAGATATAATCAGTTTTACGACTTTTCAATTAGGGTGATCTGTGGAAAAATTGTATTGATTTGGTATGGAGCTTTATGCAGTCTAACTCTATGAATTAATGTCCTTCTGAGAAGATTTATTCAACCTCGTCGGGGCTACTGGGCAGTAGACATTTTCATCCCATTCTCTTCAGTACTACCGCTGCCACGCTCAGGCATCATTTTATCTTACGGTCGCCACTAACTAGCACAAGCGGAAAACTATCAACCAGTCAGGATGATGTCAGCGAATTTCTACTCCAAGGGAACTCACGTTTTCCTATTTTCGCCATAAAAACTCTAAATTTTTGACTCACGCGACTCAGAGTGATGGGTGACAGCTGTCACACAGTTTCTGCAGTGGTGGTTGTTTACGCATAATCAATTTATTTGCGTCACGTAGTTATACTTTCGAATTTCACCCCATTCTCATGCTGTCTTATAGATAACTTATCTGCCACTTCCAGTTGCCTTTTGCCACTGCTATTTTTCTGCAAAATCTTCACCCGTGTGTTCAAAATGCCGCCTCCCAAGAACTCCAACTTCGATGAACTCTTTGCTTGTCAATAATGTTTTGCATAAGGGAATGTTGCCTTTTGACACATCATATGGCAGTAATAGGTTAGAGAATCAATCGTGATTGTCAAACATTTTGACGCATTTAGGACCGCCCCCGCCACCCTAGTTTTCACTCCTGGTTCTGGTCCTCTTGATCGAAGCAAACCTTGAAATATAATGACAGGACTACAGGAGCGACAGCTGACAGCGCTCTGACGCATGGCTCTAGATGATGGGAACTTTTTCTTGACGCCCCGAATTTGAAACAATCTTCGAGCTTCCACCCTGCGCCCAATGAAACGAAAACGCACCGAGCGTAACTTTGTTCCGTCTTCGGCGATTGCCCCGCCCGCCCTCGGTGCTGGCCCCAATACAAGCCACTCACACCCCATAAACATCACGAACGGGGCATAACTCATAAAGCACACACAGAGACCTAATAAAATTAATGGTGTGCTAGCTGCTGTGTAGCAAACCAAGTTATATTTAATTTATTGAGGGCTTTTCTGATGGATGAATAATTTTTGTTGGCATTGACTGTATTTTTATTTATTGTTATTATTTATTGTTATTTGTTTATAGTACAATGCAAGTACTGAAGGAACAATAAATATTATTTATTTATTTATTTATTTATTTATATTTAATTTATATTTCTCTCCGGGTATGCACCAGCAAAATTAGAGGCGGTGTAACACGGACTAATATAAATGCCTGCGTGTACCTTAACTACCACTAAATCCTCCGAGGATGGCGGGCATAATGCGAAATATGAAGAGAGCTATATGCGAAATTCCAAAAGACCATCCATTCGGATTAATAAATTCCGGGGCCAAAGGGTAGGTATATAATGTTGGCATAATACCCCTGCTGCACTCGAACAATCGCTACGAATATCCGGACGATGACAAGACAAAGACCTCAATTCAGCTACATGCGACCTAATAAACTACAGTTGAGGTTATTATTTTGTTTTTTTTGAGGCGGTACGCTTTTTTTGGTTCAGAGCTAAGAAGGTTCCAAAACTCAAGTGTCTTGAAGAGCGATTCAATAGAAACCTGGCGAAGAAAGGCTGTCACGTTTCGCGTTATCCTTCCTTTCTCTTTTTTTTACGATTTGTCATTAAAAATGTTCACTGTTTGTCCGTAGATTTGCCAATTTCATAAAAAACCTTCACCTTATCTTTATAACTCAGCTGTAAAATGAGAGCTTGAATTGCTCAGCGCAGGTGAGATCCACTTCTGTTGTATCGGTTGTGGAAATTTGCAGAAACAGACCTATAGGCAGGACTGGGCAAAATACTTCGAAAAATGTATTTACATACAAAATACAAAATACACGATCCAAGATAGTCGAAATACAAAATACAAACTACTTCTTGAAATGTCTTTAAAATACAAAATACGTATTTTGGAAAACTGAGAAATTCCAAAATACAAAATACAACCTAGAGTATTTCAAATACAAAGTAGAAAATACATTCTTATTGCGTATTTCAACCATTTTATTGGAAAACCCGTAAAATGCAAATATTTCAATGGGAACACTTTATTGATTCAGTCGCAACAATAAGTGAATTATCATGAACTATGAAAAGACAAATAAAATAAACATAAAGTGAAAAAAAAGTTCATATTCAAACCTATTCCTTCAAAATAACAAATGTTGATTTCCTTTGGGAAAACCAGCTTTTCGAAAATATTGTCCGACATCCGACATGGAACCTCTCGTGGCTGACAGTAGGATGCACTTACCAGTAAAACGTAAAACGTAAAAGATGCAATCGAACTCATTATCGATCCCAGATAGTGTGCAAAAGCAAGAAATGTCAATGGGGTGAACGAGGGGGTGAATATAGTATAACCAAAACAATTTCGGCCCGAACAGACTAAAGAGCATGGGAAACAAATGTATTTTGTATTTTGAAAATCAAAATACTTTTCCGAAAAATGTATTTAAAATACAAAATACGAAATACTAGCTGCCTGAACTATTCCAAAATACAAATACTTCTCAATCAAATGTATTTAAATACAAAATACAAAATACTTAAATGTATTTCGAATACGTATTTCAAATACTTGTATTTGTATACTACTTGTATTTGAAATACCGCCCAGCCCTGCATAGGTAATATCTAACTGTCCAATGTCCATTAGTATCCTCTTGAGAAAAAGCGATTGCAATGAATCTGATAACTTACCTGGCCCAGTAAGAGAAAATTATTGTTACGAGCGGCAATTCTGGATAACACGCGATCTTTCTAGACTCCTCCCGTTAGATCGCATTGTACAAGTGCGGAGCGTTCTGGTGTGTTCCAGAGCGCGCGTGTAGGCTTTTTCCCGTACAACTGTATGGAGACCTCAGCCTGCAGTGGGTCAAGCTATATCTGTCCATTTTGGCGGAGGTGTCACATACCAGTACACACGGGAAGCACGATAAAGGTGTGTGATTATTCGGGAGCCGTCTAGAAATTATATGCCGGGTCACTATGGAAACTGTTGGAGAATGCATGGAACATTCGAGATAAATTGGTCGGACCTATATAAGGCATCAATCGCCGCCTCACGAGCAGTATTGAATTGGAAGAGACAGCGAGCGGATGAGAAGCGATAGTCCCAGCGATATTTTCAAGCGAAAATAATTGTTGACGTGTATTTACTGTAGTACGCAGAAATAAACAGTGTGTGTTTTAAAACGATCGTCTCAATTATATTCGAACCCGTAGGCGAAATACTGTTACGGTTTCAAAAATCGACTTGGCGATACAGAATAATGAAACCAGGGCAACCAAAAAACAAAAAGAGAGTTGGTTGTTATTTTTCGGAGGCTCCGGCTGATTCTGCAAAAAAAGATCCAATAACCATCGGCCGAGTAACGATTCAGAGTTCCTCTGCGGTTCCTGTTGATGGCAAGCAGTACCACCAGTCATGTGATGTGCCTCGAGAACCAAAATTAAGGAAAGTGGCGCTGAACGCCACTCCTAGAACGCCGCCGCCTTTGGTTGACAGCAACTGTCAGTAATCGCCAACTTCGTTGAAGTGACAAACTCGGTCCTATTTCTCTCGTCTGTCCAGATGCCAGAGCGTATGGTGACCTTCTGGAATGTTCAAAGGTACCAAATCAGTTCACTACCTTACCGTTCAATCGGCGGCGTCTTCACCAACGTTGTCAGTTGGTCCAGATTATCAAGATCCTGCTAATCGCTGCGGTTGTCCCGAAGCTCATGCGTTCAAGACTCGTTGATAAGCAAACCAAGTGTTGCCTCTTATCTTTTATTTTACTGTTTCAGAATAAGTTATCTATTTGATATTTAGCGTGTTGTTGTTATATTTATTATTATTATTATTATTATTGTCTCTGCGTGAAGTAAGAGACGTTATTAGGGGGTAGCTATACCGGTTTACTACACCAATTTCCCTTGGGGAAGGACGGCAGTATGTTGTTTTTCGTGTAGGTACTCTGTTTCAGTGTCATCCCTGGAGCTTCGTTGGGCCCTTCGAGTTTTCGCAGCGTCATCGAAAAGGTAGGTACCTACGTTATAGTTTGTAAGCCAAATCTCGCGGTATTGCTCACCCTTTCTATTGGCGTCCTCTGCGCAACGCCCCTTTATTCTTGTGTACACGCCATGTCAAGTTGAACTATAAATATTCTTGAACCTTCTCTCCCCGATCATGAACCTGATTTTTGTAGTTTATTCTGTATTTTTAATTCTCCCAATCCCAACTATCTCCACCTCGGAATCAATCAATCAATTACGATTTCAACCGTTAATATTACGTAACATTATTGTGTAGAAGATGGTTGTTTCTCCAAATTAAATCACGTTTCCAATCGATTTCTTTGTCGATGTAGTGCCCTTTTGGGAATTTATAGTAAGTACGGTTTTTGCATATGTGCAACCAAATGGAGGTTGATGTAAATATTCCCTGTTTTGTCCGAGAATTTGCACATAAATTTCGGATAACGCCTTCATTGGGTGAACCAAATCTGCTGTTTCACAAAACCAACACCTTTTGAATTTTTAGCAACCAATCACGGCTCAATAGCTCGCCGAAAAAGTAACGTAGACTGTTGATATGATGATATGGTACAATTCGTGTGTTGCTCCTCGACAGATGTTAGGTGCTGGAGATAACACTAGGTACCTATAAGATTTTCGACCGCAACATTGTTTCACGAAATCGGCAGCACTGATAAACGGAACACTATTAAAGCTCCTTTGACGATGGCAATGCTCACAGTTGGCGGGGGTATAGAGTTGATATAAAAAAGAACGTCGCGCGGCACGTCATAAAAAAGTTATTACATCACAGCATCAGCGTAATTCTCAACAGGTTGTCATGATGACAGCATAGTGGTTGGCGGCGGTGGGCTCCCCGGGGGAGATACGCTAAAACCGGCGTCAATTTCATAAACCACCACTGCAGTGCCGCCACCCTCCTCCTCCCACTCTGCCCCCAGCTTCTTTTCACTCGACAACCCTTTTATTATCGTCTACAATCCTGCAGGTTTTTATTTGTATTTTGATTGGGAGCAATTGTTTGCTGGAACAACAACAGGCGGAATGAAAAATATTTTGATTAATATTTCGTACGGAGCTGACCAAAAGGGCGCGTCAACATAATGCAGTGAGATTTCCGTTTCGTTTCGAAACAATTTGGCAGCGCTGCTGCGATTCAAAACAGTACAGGGAACGAGAAAAATTGATGAATTTAACGGAAAGAACGATGATGGACTGCCACTCACTTCAACCAGTGACGTATTAGGTAGCAAACAGTCTAATATTCTATGTACAGTACACCTGTGATAGGTTCGGTTCTACTAGTCATAATACATATCAAGCTAGTGGCGTCTGGTCAGTAGGAGTTGACGAAAGTATAGTATCACAGCAAAAATATTACTCACGCTTTGGGTTGTTAATAGTGGCAGTGTTGTCAAGTTGAAGTAGGTTTGTCATTATGTACCGCTAGCATCAGCACCAAACATCGGGTGGACGAAGGCGTCGACTCCGGAAGCAGGAATTCGCTCATTTGATGGTCCAACATTGGGCGCAAGAGAAGCGGATGTATGAAGTGCGGGTCCGAGGTTCTAAGAAAGGTAGGGAACGCGACCCTATTTACCCTTGCTGGGTTAGCACTTAGACGAAAAATACTTATTACTTGGTGGGATAATCATAAACGAGAACATTGAATTCATATGGGAAGGTGGATTCCACCAATTTCTTCCAATTCTTGATAAACTTGCGATAATAATTACATATCCCTAGAAACTGTTGGACTGTTTCAGTGTTGTGGATGTTGAGAAGTCTACTCTTTGTTTTGATCTTGTCGGCACTTTACTAGGGGGATGATCCAATTGCATTTACAGTGATGTCAAATATATTAATTTCCTCAGCCAAAAACATACATTTATCGATGTTCAGTGTGAGCCCGCCTTTCTGCAACTCTTGCAGCACATTCTCAAGTTTTACTATGTGCTCTTTATGTCTCTGAAAAAATTACAATGTCGTCCAGATAAATTGAAGTTTCTCGTCATTCCATATCTGCGAAAACTTGATCCGCAAGGGCCTGGAGGTAAAAGGCGCATTTGTTAAACCAAAGGACATAACATGCAAGTCGAATATTCATTTGTCCTGTCATGCACATATAGAACATATACAGTCATATAAAGGCTGTATACTGCTTACTGGACTCCTCCATCCCCACCTGCTAATATCTGCTGAATAGATCAAGCGATGAGAAATATCTTACACCTCCTTCATACGTCATAACTACAAATCAGGCCTGTTATTTAGCAATACTAGATCTAACAGTCAAGTCGGTTTGGCTTTTTTAATCAAAGTAGACGGCACGTTTCCACTTGTTGTACTGATAATAAAGAATTCGAAATTGAACTGCCATAAAATACTCGATGCATCATTCTTCAAGTTATTGCCATCTAAACAACCACAATGCCGCAGTAAAGTTCAAAATGAAAACCGCACACGAATAATGCACACCGCGGATTCTCACAAGCCCGCTCCCGCACCGCCCCATAAAATAACGCCGTTGATTTTCCAATCTTTCACACGAAATTTCACAATTTTAGCGTCAATTTACCGTCCCCGAGGGCGCTCTTTTGTGTCTGTTAATTTTTCAATAACGCGTGCATTATGAACAATATTCAGAGCTATTTTCTCCCTCCCGTGAAACACAACAACCGGAACCTGTAATACACAGTTTACCTGGTTCTAGTGTTCTTGTTCTCTTTCTCTTGGATGCTCAGCGCACTGACTGCTGAAATAATGCTCAGGAACGAGCGGTATATGGACGGACACATTATTTTGCTCTGTGCTTTTGTGCGTCGTTATTTATGCATAACTTGACGTTTCTTTCCGTGTTTCGTTCCTCTTGAACGCGATAAAAATGGACCGGGTTTTGATAAATTACGACGTGCCATGAGGGATTGAGTGCATTCCGTGGGATTTTATGGCTGTGTGTGTGTACAAGCAGTAGAAGGTGCATGCTTTACTGGCTGGGGAAGCTCAGTAGCTGTTGGCATCTTCCTTGCCGCAAGGAAAAAGAACAGAACCTGGTCTGAAATAAGACAACTTCAATGTACTGCAACTGACCAGACCTCACCCGCTGACAACGGGTGCAACATTTGCAACTTCACCCTCGCAAAGCAAAAAGTGTCACAAACAATCGACAATGGACAGCTTTTGTTATTATCATCATAGGTACTTTTGAAATTATCATACTTCTTGATGCAATGGAAGATAAACAAAAAAAAAACGTGGGTGCGTGACCATAGTCACCCTCGGAAGAAGTGAAACTTCTATAGATATGAACCAATCAGACAACAACGTTCGAAGAGGTGTTTTTTTCGTACTCCCGCTCCGCTCCCTAACGGTTTGTATCATCTTGTTTTTCCTTGTTATCATTTTTGTTTATTATTATTATTATTACTATGAGTCACTCAAAAGGCAGAATACTTTCGACATGACTTTTTCACGATTAGACTTCTTTTGTTTCTTTTCTCGCTGCGCTCGGCGCTTAAACTCCCATTCTCCGTCACATGAAGTCTCACTCATACCCCTAATACAATAAATATCTATTTTCATAATATCAAAAATATTCTCCACAAATAATTATGCGAATGTGACATCGTGACGGATTTTCTTACTGTACGATTTTCCCCGTTATATTACAGCACAGTGGGAACTGTGTTCTGGCAGGCACAGCATGGCAATCTAATAATCTCCACAAAGTATATAAGAATGTCGTTTGGAAAACTCGATCCGGTATTAATTTTAATTGAAAGAATATAAAATACATAGGTATTTACATAGGTATGTAGGTAGGTACCTCGTGAATGTGATTTGAGGTAACTACGTGGTTAACTAGAGTTCCTACGATATTATCTTCTCCAATCAAAATAAGGCCGTAGGTTAAATTGAAATATTGACAGAACTGATATGAGAATTTTCAGTTATGTGCTTGTCACCGTACTTATATTTAGAATGTCACATTTAATTGAGGTGAAATCAAACCATTCAAAAAATTAACGAAGCATAATGTCAAAAATCAATTTCCAATCATGAAAATTTGATTATCAAACCAGTATAATAACATCGCTATACAATCAGCTGACATCTAGAACATCAAGCAATTGTTCCAGCCTCAATTGTCGGAAATTCTTTTTCTCCTCTAGGCTTCAATCATCCACCCCTGCTTTCCTGCTTAATAGGTACATAGGTACCTGAACGTTGTGTCTACATTTGGGTGTGCGGAATATACCCAGGGCCGGGCCTGGCCTATTTGCCGCCTGCGTGCCACCGAAAAATTGCCGCCTCCCTCACCGGCAGTGGAGAGCCCCAACAAATGCGGGAATTAAAAGAATCCTTCGAAATTCAACGTTATTATTATATTACCGCCCCTATAAAGGTGCGTTTAGTCAGCTTATTTAGTCGCAAGTTTTAATTTTAGCCGTAAGCGCTGCATCGCTTATTGGCTGTTCTGAGGAGGCTGGCTCATAAGAGCCAATGGGCGTTGCTGCGCTTGCGACTAAAATTAAAACTTGCGGCTGAATAAACTGACTGAACGCACCCTCACTTGCCGCCTGCCATACCCGCCTGATGCGCGCCGGAACGCACTGCACGCCTGCTAGGCCCGGCCCTGAATATACCTCCCTATCCCTATAATAAATCACATCCGCTCGAATCTATTCAAGCCAAGTCGAGAACCATTCCTGTCGGGCCAACAGTACGACAACACGAAGAGCAGTCCAGTGTCAGCGGTTAGTAAAAAATAGAACCGAACGCGGCGAACGCTGCAACAGCTTATTCTTCAATTTCCTGGGACGACGCTGGTCACCCCAAGGTCAGACAAGACAACGTTACAGGCCTTCGTTACAACCACTGATGCTATGAAGCAATTTCACTTCCATATGTGGTTCTGCGTTAGTTGTGTGTTGTGATCTAGGCGCGAGAATAGAAGTTTCACTTCAACAACAGATTTTCTAACACTGGTGCCAGAGCTCAACCATGTCTGAAACTGAGAAAGCGAGAGCCACATAACTAAACTCCAGACTACATCAAAATGTAGTACTGTGGTATTCTCTCTTGGTTTTTGTTTTCTTTGTAGGCTGGTATGCCTGAAGTTCATATACCGTCGTTGAAGGAACGTTCCTATCGTTTGCCAATGGAAGAGGGAGATGGCGCTGGGCGCGCTAGTTGGCGGGGGAATATAGACAGCCGTTGTAACGACGACACGTGAATTGTGCTGTGCTTCAGTGTGCGGTTTTTCCACCGGTTCCAAGGTGAGTTTTTCACTGATTATTGTATTTTGACTTCCACCCATCCACCAAATCATGCATGGTATTTCGATACATATTTTGTCGGCATAATTATTGTACTTAGCGCGACATTCGGCCACGTTGCTTGCTCTTTGCTCTCAACGCGCTTACATAACTCACAATTAATCTATAAATTCTAAATAATTCATAATGATTTTCCTTGTTTCATCCGTGTTCGTGTTTTGTTGTTCTTCATCCATGTTGTGTCATTTTATCACTGTCGGTTTATTGTTGTGAGGTGTTTTGAGAAAATAAACGGATTCATTCAAAACTATGCTTATGATTATTAATAAATGTTCATTTAACTTGTCTTTCTTTCGCGTTTCATTGGGGTACATTCTCATCTAGGGTTCAAGAGCTTACACAACGTAGCTGAGAAATAAACAACGTTGGGGAAGAAAGGGGCAACGACGATCACTGCCAAACGTCGAAAAGTGGGTTACACTCACTACAGTACTTCAAAGAACCGGCCTGAAGACATCACAAAGACTCAACAGGAAGACAAGAGAAGGATATCAATCCAGATGTCACAAGTCACAGAAAACTTGGTGGAAGGCAAAACTGGCAAATGAGGTCAAAAGCAGTAATAATTGAGCCAATTGAATCAACAAAATGAAGGATTACAACGCTAAGACAATACTTTTGACATTATTGGATCTATTGACACAATAAAAAATTGATTTTGAATGGAAAAACATCATCACATGGCAGAATGCCATTGCACCCGTTCCAGTGTAAAATACCGTATGATCAAAAACTTTTTTGCTCTAGAGTGCTATGGTTTTTAGCGGATTTTCCATCTTGATGAAAATCGCTATTGCAACCGCTTTGTCCGTCCGTTCCTCGAACTCCTCCCAAACTAGACGCCCTAGCTTCCTAATTTTTTCGCTGTTACATAGCTGCCACTCCCAAAGGAGGGCTAGGCTATATCGAATGTCGATATTGCGCCGCCAACATAGAGAAAACCGCCCCCGACAAACTTGAAATAACATGATATTGCAATTTCTCCCAGACCTACTGCTCTGGTGTTCTCATTTTATGGATAATACATAGTTGCCACTTATAAACGTGAGCCCAGAAACATTCCGCCTCCAATATGCGCCGCCGATATTAAAAAATCGCTAAAAACCGCCCCCAATCACTTTAAAATGAAAAACATAATTCCGAAGATATAGCGATCTAATTCTTTCGGTATATGAGCAGCTGACTAAAAATGGAAAAAAATAGGCTACTTTTGAATAGTCGCCGCCCCTAGATTCCTCCCCCAAACGACAAATAGTGCAACTTTCACAATTTTACTCATTGAGATGTTCTCTCAAACATTCAGAAACTGCCAACTCAAATTGTGCAACATTTGCTTAGCCGAACGCTGCCGCTCCCACACGCCGCCCCCAAAGAAAGAGATAAATGAAAAACATGAACCCGAAGACATAACAATCCAAGTCTTTCGCTATATAGATAGCTGACTAAAAATGGGAAAAGATAGGCTACTTGTGATATGGCGCCGCCTTCAGCTTCCGCCCCCCCCAAAAAAAAAGAGCAACTCTCAACTATTTAGACTGATTTAGATGTTGATGTTACCTCAAACATTCAGAAACTGTCAACTCAAACTGTGCAAGAGTTTCTTTGCCAAACTCTGCCGCTCCCACACGCCGCCCCCAAAGCAAGAGATAAATGTAAAACATAATCCTGAAGACATAGCGATCTAATTCTTTCGCTATATAGATAGCTTACTGAAAATGGGAAAAAATAAGCCACTTTTGATTAACCGCCGCCTCCAGCTCCCGCCCCCCAAACAAAAAAAAACAACTTTCACAATTTTTACTGATTGTCATATTTCCTTAAACATTCAGAAACTCCCAACTCAAACTGTGCAACAGTTACTTTGCCGAATGCTGCCGCTCGCCAAACGCTGCCCTTAAAGTGAAAGATAAATAAAAAACACAAACCCAAAGACATAACGATATAATTCTTCCGCTATATGGATAGCTGACTGAAAATGGAAAAGTATAGGCTACTTTTGATATGGTGCCGCCTCCAGCTTACGCCCCCAAAAGAAAAAAGTGCAACTTCCAACAATTTTCACTGATTTGGATGTTAATGTTACCCCAAACATAGATAAACTCCCAGCTCAAACTGTGCAAGAATTTCTTTGCCAAACTCTGCCGCTCCCACACGCCGCCCCCAAAGTAAGAGATGAATGTAAAACATAAACCTGAAGATTAACGATCCAATTCTTTCGCTATTTGTATAGATGACTAAAAATGGGAAGAAATTGGTCACTTTTGATTAGTCGCCGCCTCCAGCTCCTGCCCCCAAACAAAAAGAATGAAACTTTCATAATTTTCACTGATTTGTCATATTTCCTTACACATTCGGAAGCCCCCAACTCAAACTGTGCATTAGTTACTTTCCCGAATGCTGCCGCCCCCACACGCTGCCCTCAAAGTAAGAGATGAATGAAAAACATAAACCCGAAGACATAACGATCTAATTCTTTCGCTATATAGGTAGCCGACTAAAAATGGGAAAGAATAGGCTACTGTTGATTAGTGGCTGCTCCCAGCTTTCGCCTCCAAACAAAAAAATATTGATGATTGAAAGAATTTTCATTCAAATCTGTTTCATTGACAAGTACCCCATTCTGATAACAAAAAATCACAATGAGTTTCGACTGAAGAGAGTGGGCAAAGAATGATGTTTCTCCTTCAACCAAATTTCTTCACATTCATAATATGCCTCTTTAAGAAAATGCGCTACTGAGACTCACCACGCACGTGAAGGCATACTCACTTGTTTATTCCTTTTTCAATTATGTTGGTAGTACCGCATTAAACTTCCAAGTGACATTTGCATTTTGATAACCTCCTTGGCATTTCATCAGTGTGCGCAGTGACGTTGACATTCAATAATCTATTTGATCAATATGGCCAACCTTTGATAAGTGAAATTATAATTTCATAGCACTTTGGATGAAAAAAGTTTTTGATCATACCGGTATTTAAGTTATTTGACCAACTTCAACTGACCAGACCTCACCCACTGGCATGCGTATCGTTCCCAGTAATAAACCTAAATTGCAAACAAACGTTCCCACAACACAAACAACATCAAGCTTGCAACATTTCCATGGCAATTCGTCCATCACCAGTCTCTGCGTCAACTTACTTAACTTCACTGCGCCTTTGGCGCAACGGAGCAAGTGACAGCGACGCGGCGGAAAGCACGGAAGCTGGATGAGACAACTTTGATTACTAATTTATTGACTAAAATAATACGGAAAAATCGAACATCATGAAAACCTGACAAAAAACTCGATACCTGCCACAGCGAGATTCGAAATATCGCAACTGCAACTAACTACAGTCTTAGTGACAAATCAACAAGAGGCATCAATCAGTGTTTTCCCCCACTCGATTTCCAGCGTTTATTTGAAATCACTGCGGATCCTTCCACACATTGTTTCGCACAAAAGACTGCACACCGAGAAGATTAACCCGCCCAGTTTCGAACGTCTGTCATTTATCCTGTCGCAGTAAATGTCAAAGACAAAGGTCTAATCAAGTGGAGAAAGACTCTTCCCGGCTGCTCGGGAGTTCACAATTCTCGGTGCTTCCGTTCCTCGTTCCCCCTTCCATCATCGAGTAGTAGGTAGCAGCACGCGACCGTTGCGCCCTCTTCTTTTTATTATCATCATTTACGTCGCTTTCCGTGGGGGGTGGTGTATGCTGGGGTGTTCTCCAATCTCCCCCTTTTTTTTCTGGCATTCCTCTCGTGATCTCCGCGCGAGCTGGAGTGTCGAATTAATTCTTCAATACGAATCATTTTTCGGTCTTTGTACTCCCCTTTCCTCTCATCCTGACGTTGCGAGTATGTCATTTATAAAAATGTGGAGAGGCGACAAGGTTTCGCTAACCAGCCACCAGCCTGCTCAAACTAGAGAGCGCTGCTTCACTGCTTCAATCCAAATTTCATTTGTTCCATTCAATGGGAGTATCAAATAGGATACTAGAACAAATAGGAACTAAAACTTCTCGCATTGTTCCCGATTAGAACAATAGGTGGTAGGTTTCGCGGCAGGCGAAAACGTGCTCGTTTCAAGGTCGCGGGGATGGGGATGTTATTCCCCTCGAACATGTGTATTCAAGTGAATTCATGCGGATTTTCCGGAACGTATTCCGGTGAATGAAAACGTACACGTTTGGAGATGTCACAGAAATATACCTACCGATACGCACATACGAGGTATGTACAAAGAAGCACCTGAAGCTCCGTCGAGAAAAATCTCGCCACTCGAATCTGCAGGTACTTTTAGAAATTAAACAGGTAAAGCGCAAGGTACACACGACCTTTCATCCCTCGGGACGCAGGGAGCACTGCCGACTCGGATCTTCACGGCTTTTGTGTGTCAAGTGTGTACAAAATACGCAACTTTGCCCCGTTTCTCGTTTTTTGTAGGGCTTCGCTCCTGCATCACGGAAAGCTGTGATTACAGAGGATGGCAGTGGTGCCCCACTACATTGGGAACAAAAGAGGAGCCATGTACTTTGTGCAAGCGCTTTTAAACGCGTGCATGTGAAAGGGCTTGTGACAGTTATTAACATAAAAGCTCATTCCGTACGAGATATCTGCCGTTGAAATACAGAGAAAGGTTGGAATCCGATTTCTGCATCGGAATGTCGGTTTCACAATGCTTTTTCTAGAACTTTTGTGGTGGTCAAAAAAAAGGTGGTTAAAAGACTGTTGCAGTTCAACGAGGTTTTCAACCTCTGTTACATTTCGGTGGGGGTTTACTCAAGAATACAAGTATACGTTTGAGAGCTCCTGGAACTTGACTTCTATTAGAAAGTCTGGCAAAGAGCTGATGGACAACGCGTTTCAGAAAAGTCGGGGACTCCTTCAGGAAGGCCGAAGTTGAGCACGAGCAGTGCACTTCTTTGACGACGGAAAGCTTTGGATAGGGTTCGACCAAATCCGACTTGAGCAAGATCCGCTCAAACAATCAGGAGAAAGGGCTTTGAATCTATGAAAGAACGGTTCCCGACTGCTGCTGGTTTGATCAACCACGACCTTGCCAAATCTGTTTTCTGTGAATAGAAGGCTGTGGTATTCCCCCTTTGTTTTGTTTGTACGTTGGTACTTGAAGTAGGTACGGTCGTTGACGTTCGTAGCGTTTGCCGATTGGAGAAGGAGATGACGCTGGCGCGCGAGCGGCAGCCGCAGACGGAGAAGAGAACCAGCTGTGGTGAGGAACACGTGATTTTCAGTGCAACAATAGTGCGTCGTTTCCACAATTTTAAGGTCGGTCTTTCTTTGATTATTGTATCGTAACTTTGGCTTCCACCTACTCACCAAATCATGCATTTCGATACCTATTTTGTCCGCAAAATTATTGTACATAACACGAAATTCTTTGTTCTTTTTGTTCTCAACGGGCTTGCATAACCCGCAGTTTTTTCCCTTTGAAATCAAGGTGCTTTGCACTGCTTTGAATTTTATGCAATTCATCTACTCCCAAATGATCTCAATGTTGATGGCAAAGACCGTAATCTAGTGTGTGTGCACTTTGCGCACTCATGACGTGGCCTCGGGCCATTGCGCTGTCGCGCGTATTTCGAGATTTCATCATTGCTTCTTTTTCACAAGTAACGTCACAAACAGTGAGATGACAAAAAAAACCTCTGCTACGCCAAAATCAGCCGCTAAGTAGAGAACAGTACTTTTAATGATTCATTCACATTTCATTGTTCATTGTCGGGTTATACATTAAAGTAAAGGAAGGAAAGAGAGACTTGGTGCTTCTCCGTGTCCTGGGGGGGGGTCCACCACTTGTATGAATCTGTCTTGTTGAGTCTACTTACCTTTTCTTATTTGGGGGGAATTATGTAAAACGACGAAGAGAGGGCCATTGGTTGGCTCGAGTTGATTTTTTTGTATTTACTGTTATTTACTGTATGTGATTACTGTTTACTAACCATTGTTCTGTTTAGTATGTAAGTATGGTAAGAGGTTCAAGCACTGATTCACGCTGACTCGATCAATGCATTACTGAAGTGACTTCTCTGTCACTTCATCATGACTCATTCACACTTGACTTTTGTTTAGATCATTTGGGGCGGCATTTTCCAGCAATCAACCAGGCAATACGCAGGGGTTTCTTTGACATGTTCTTCCCATGTGTGCCTGTCAGCGAACACGTCACTTTTTCTTTGCGATTAAACTGACAGTTTGACATGTTTCATGATTTCTTGTTTTGTTTTGCTTATCTGATTTTCTGTTCATTTATTATTGTAAATTCCTGCATTGTCTAAATAATTTGTTATGTCTTCTCTTGTTTCATTTGTGTTTGTGTTTTGATGTTCCTTATTCATGTTGTCATTTTATCACTGTCAATTTATTGTTGTGAGGTGTTTTGAGAAAAGAAACAAATTCATTGAAAACTTTGCTAATTGATTTTCAATAAACATTCATTTTGCTTGCATTCCATTCGCGTTTCATTCAAGAATCAAACCTCATCCCCAACGACACATTCTTATCTCGAGTAAGAACTCAACGCAACGTAAGTAAAAGGTAAACAACGTTGGGAAGGGAAGGGACAACGACGATCACTGTCAACATCGCAAAAGAGGGTTACACTACAGAAATGGTGCCGTGACCAGGATATACTACAAGGCTCATGCGATAATGGCTCATGAGGAGCGGTGGTGGCCGAGTGGTACAGGTGATGGCAAGCCAAACCAGTCGCGCTGCCCTGTGTGGGTTCGAATTTGTTTTTTTGTTGGAGCGCAACCACGGCATTTATTTTGATTAAAAAAAGTTTCTTTCCAGAAACGTCACTGTGCCAAGTGGCATGTTCTACACATAAAGTGCAGGTTGCTTCCGCCTACTGTCCGAATCGGGGTCCAAATATAGTTAATATTGCATTTTTCAATGCTCTCCACTTCTTCCCCGTCTTTTATGGGACAGCTAGACATATCTCACCAATTTTTCTCAGCATTACTGTTAACATCAGATTGCATCAAATTATTTCCATGCCAATTCGTACCTCTCACGGCAATAGATTTTCCTCAAGAGGCATTCGATGACGACGAAACTTTGTATATTTTTGCAATTTTCACACAAAAATGGTATGTACATCTTTTGTTTGATCAGCTGCCTGAGACAAACGTCTAAACTGATGATAATAAATTTTTGTGACTTACTTGACAAAATGTGGCATAAGAGTGTCTAACATAATTCTTCCTTTTATTGACCACATTAGCCATCATGAGCAAAGAAAGTCTGTAAAATCAAGAACAACTGGAATGGCATAATTTATTTTACGAGAAGGCAGTTCTGAATGTCGAGGTAACTTTTCTTGTGGTAAAATTATGATACCTCACCAACCTTATAATAATTACCAGTCACTTCTTCAATTACTCTGCGAATAGTTAACGCAAGATGGCTACCGGAAGGAGAAAAAACTGGAATGTCTTTTTTTCTGGAAATATTTAGTTGGCCTATACACTGGCGGTAGAATTATAGGTAAATCATTCTCAATTTATTACATCACTGAATAAAGAACTACCAAGTTTCACTCTTATACTTTGAAAATTCATTAAATTACTTGAAAATTAAATTTTTATGAAAAAAAAAACAAGTTTTTCAGGATATTTCAGGGATGCTTCAGGATTTTCAAAAATTGTTTGATGAAATTTCATTGGCATGAACCCCGGAAGATATATGAGTTACCACTTTTCCTTCTTCTTTTTCCTTCTTCACCTTGCAAACATAGTCTGCACGTCTGCCGCTGATGTCTACACTTCTGAATCGAAAGATTAGAGTTCATGGAACAATTATACCAAGTGGCATGTTTTAACTATAAAATGCAGGGTGGTTTCAACTAATGTCCGGACTAACGCTTGTCCGCATCTTGTGAAACTCGTTGAAGATTCGGAAACTCGTGTCCCCCACGTGTCCCCATGTCGTGTTGCGTAAGTACGTGATAATATATGGATGCTCTAATAATGGCTCAATCAGCCAATAAGCACTTATCACAAAATTAATAAGAGAATGGAAGCATTTCCCGTATTTTATCTTCATCTTAAACACTCAATAATCAACGTTTCCTGTATAAAGCTCCATGCTGCATTGAAACTCACCTGACAGGCAATTTCTCCTCACTGTAGGGGTATCTGGCCTGCCTTATTCCTAATATCGAAATAGTAGACCTTGAGGTTGGAAAAGTTCCAGTATTTGATAAAGCAGTGATCAATCACGAATTTGAAATTGAAATTGAAATATTGAAATTGAAATTGAAATATATTTATTGTTCTTTCAACTTAAATTGTTATGAACAAGGAAAGGTTATAATAGGTAACAGAAATAATCATTGATGGTTTAAGTACTAAAATAAAATAAATAATGATGCCTTAATATCTAATAATAATAATCACAATTTAACTAAAAAAAAATCCCAGAATATTCTTGCGCTGTAGCTCACTCATCTACAATGAAAGACCTGAGTCTCACAGCCTCTCTTAAAAAATTATAAATTATCCTGCAATTTGCAGCTGTCAGTTTCTGAAAGATGGTTTCACAGTCACTGTTCACCCGCAGGAGCCGGTGTCTCAGACCTTGGTACATCGGGCAGAAAAAAAGAATGTGCTTGATTGATTCGTCCTGCTGTAAGTTGCAAATCGTGCATTTTTCAGAAAGCTGGATTTTATAATTCATGCCATTAATGTAGAGCTTCAAGTAGGAGGAATTGCAAGTTCTAAGCTGAATCATACATTTTTTGAGTGCCAATGGTATACTGTGGAAGAGATAAAAGTCCTCGCCAAACTTGAACGGATCGCCAACTATATAATGTTTGAAATCAGGAACAAAGGTGCTCAGCAGTAATCGATTCCAGTCACACATCCTATTTTGATTATCTATTGTTTCCATGATAGTTTCAATAGTGTCTAAGTTTATTTCCCTGATGTTAAAACTGATATTGTAGTTTGTGTACAAAACGCTTTTGAGTTGTGAAAACCAGTTCAGTTTCATGACATTACCGTTGGTGTTATCCAAGTCGATCAATCTCTTTAAAGCAATCGCGGGGTATCGCTGGTCGTCCAAAACCAGGGTTCTCTTTAGAAAGTTCAGCGCGTATCTGATCAAAAGCGAACTTAATTTAGGTAGTTTGAATTCTGCTCTTAAGATGTATCCTGGAGTGGATCTTTGCAGATAAAAAACGTTCTTTATGAAATTATCTTGTATCCTTTCCATTTCGTCCACATATCGAAGGGCCCAAATTGCTCCTGCATATGTGAATGTTGGAACAACCACTGTGTAGTACAATTTGAAAATGGTGCCTATGTTGTTGATCGCCTTTGAATTTACTAGGTTCGAAATGCAACTGGAGCTAATTCTTGATTTTTGTGCCCGGTCTTCAAAAGTGTTCCTAAAAAGTCCGTTATAAAAAAATTTCACCCCCAGATATGTGTACTCATTTACCACCTCTATTCGCGCTGAACGATAAAAAAATTTCTCCTGGGATCGATAAACATTACTTTTTCTGAACACTACGATTTTGGTTTTGTCAGTATTCACTTCAAGGTCCAGCGATTCACAAAACTCCTCCAGAGTCTTAAGGATATTTTTCAGCTGTTGTGGCGAGTCTGCTAACATTACCAAGTCGTCAGCATACAGTAGGGTTAAGATGTTTGTGAGCCCATCCAGGGCAATGCCGGTTGAGCCCCTCTTTTGAAAAAATGGTTCAATTTCATTGAGTAATAGTGAAAAAAGTAAAGGGCTCAGTGGATCACCCTGGAGAACGCCCCTTGTAATCCCAATCGAGTCAGTGTTGCCCAGTCTATCTTGCAAAGTTATTTGTGCATTTTTATAGATTGATTGAATGATACGAATTATTTTGGTACTAATGCCACACTCATGCAATTTTTCCCATAGCACCGAATGATTGACTGAATCAAACGCTCTTTTGAAATCCACAAAGAGCGCAAAGACTTTCCTCTTTGGCAGACGAATGTGATTATTAATTATTGTTGACAATACAAATATGTTATCTGAGCAACTGCGGTTTTTACGGAAGCCTGCTTGATTTTCAGGCAGGTGATTTTCACTTTCCACCATGAGTATTAGCCGATCTTTCAGGATGTTCGTGAAAAGCTTCGCAATATGATTGATCAACGCTATGCTTCGGTAATTTTCTGGTTTTGAAGCATCTCCTTTTTTGTGCAAATGAAACATTTTCACGTTGGACCAAGACAATGGAGTTTTTTCACTCGCCATAACCTGATTGAAAAGTTTTAAAACGTACCGTATCCAGTCATTACTCAAATTCCGATAAAATTCAATTGATAAGCCATCCTGACCTGCCGCCTTATTACTCTTCAAGTACATTAATGAATTGTTAAGTTCTAATATGGTTATTTCTTTATCTAAGAGAGGGTGTTGCGTGCATATTATTGAGTTACTCTGAGGTAGCACAATAATATTGTTATAATCACCAATATGATAAAAAGACCTATAAAAATCTGCCCACGTTGATAGAGCTATCTGGGAATTTCTTCTGTCGTTCTTGAAATTATTCAGTTTAGAAAATGTTTCCCAGAAGATACGCGGCGTGTTCACAAAGTTGAGGCCATTTGTAATGTCTGCATGATACTGACTCTTTTTCTGCTTTACAACATTTCTGTACTCTTTTTTCGTTTTATTGTACTCTGCAAAGACCTTTGATTCAAAATTATTTTTCTTCAGCTTTTTGAATGTTTTTATCACTTCCTTTTTACATCTAAGGCATTCCTTATCGAACCATGGCTTTGACTGTTTCAACTCTTTCGCAAGTCCTCCCACCCGTTTGCTTTTCTTGAGATTGAGAAAACTTGACACCTCTTTGACTGCTTCAATCAAATTACAGGCGTTTTCTTCAAGGTTTTCATTACTGAAATTATGCACTCTATAGGACTGTCCACTGACATTATTGTATGCTACGCTTTTATCGGTTTCCCATTTGTAGATGTCCCTTGTAACACTAGGTAATGTTGACTCATTTTTGGTAAGCACGTTATTATCAAAATCCAAACGCAAACAGCAAGGCAAATGATCAGAATCGTGAGTAAAACCATCTATATAAAAATCGTTTATCATATTCAGAGCATTGACGTTAGCCCAGACCAAGTCTATAACACTACCTCCCGCTCGACCCAGACATGTGAACTCACCTCGCTGATCAGAAATTGTTCGCCCATTGAGAACTGTGAATCCCATATCCTCCATCGCTCCAACGAGCTTGTTGCCACGAGGGTTTGTTTTCTTGTCGAGTGATTCTCGCTTCCGTGTAAAATTATCTAGAAACATTTCTTCTTCCCCTTCGTCTAACAAAAAGCTGTTCAATTCCCCAATTCTGGCGTTAAAATCACCTAAGACAAAAAATTTATCATTAGGGTACATCTGGTACGTATCAGTGACTATATCTTGAACCAACTCTACAGATTGTTTATCGTTCAAACTCGGTGATAAGTAGAAACTTCCCACAATAATGGTAGCCTCTCTTATTGTAATTCTTAATATTAGCCAATTGACATCTTGAGAGATCAGGTGTATATTCTCAGATTTACATAGCTCTTTGAAGATCAGTATCATAATACCTCCGCTCGCTCTGCCCAATGCCTTATCCTTGATTGCCCCAGAATGAAAGCAATAATATTTATCAAAAAATGAAGGCAACTTGGGCGTTATCGAGGTCAAAAATGTTTCCGTTAAACAAATTATACTGAATTTACATATATTTGTGACCTCACTTGTGTCCATAGTAAAAAACTTCTTAAAACCTCTACAATTCCAAGCTAATAACTTAAATTTTCTTTCTTCACTTTTTCCTTCTTCTTTTCTTCCTCCCTCCTTCCCCCTCTTTGGCCTCGATTTTCTTAGTTTTCTCGGTTTTTTGGCTCCAATTGCATAGTGGTTTCATTCCAATGTAGCCATACATTTCCAATTTGAACTTTCTGGTAAGCGACACGTACATTTCTTGTTCCTTTTTGTCTTTCTTGTCGTGCAAATTTTCTTATCTCATATTGGATAAGTCGCTCTTTGTGGGTTTTAGTGGGAGCGGTACGCAAAAGCATACCGCATTTTGGAGTGCAGTAACGAGATTTTGCATGGGCATACTTTATACCAAGACAAGCGATTTGACCCGCAGCACTCGATATTTTGTCCCTTAGGGGGCCAATGGGGGCCCTCCAAATTTTCAAGATGCAAGAACTTTCACATGACGATCATTGAGTATCGTCATGTATGTCATAAGTGAAGCTTACGGGTCTATTGAAAATGTTTTCATCAAATGTCGTCGTGTCCGATTCATTCTTCACATTTGAAAAAAAAATTCTTTCGCAGAGGTCAAAAAAACTGTTTTTATTTTTTCTGCTGTGCAAGGAAACGATAAATTCATATGTTTTGTTGCGTTCCCAACTAAATCGCGTTCCGCAAGCCCAAATATGATGACAATTTTTTCGCAATATCATTTTCCCAAGAAGAGGTGACCTCTTCAGTACACTTTTTTCAACAGCATTTTTTTCAATGTTCCTAGTGGATAAGACTATCAATTTTCGCTGATATGAGAAGCTTGAACTCTTTTCTTAGTAATTTCCATGCAACATGGCTTCAAAACATACAAGAGAGCCCTAAAAAAAATTTTTTCTGCTGGGCCGTCAAATTTTTGGCATGTTGATTTTGTAGTAGGGGAGACGCGCAAATAAATAAGATCTAGTCTAGGCGAATAAGTTCTACCGGAAAATATACCTACTTACACCTAACGACTCTGCGTTATGTTGTACTGCAATAAAACACGTCATGGAAGAATATTTTCTGTTGAAACCAAATCGCCTGTGCCTGCAGCCTGGATTGAATACTGGTCTGCGTCTCTCCTACTATAAAATCAAAATATCGTAAGTTTGACGGCCCAGCAGAAAATTATTTTTTTTGGGCTCCCTTGGGCGTTTTAGAGTCATGTTGCTTCGCAACCACCAGGAAAAGAGTTCGAGGTCTCCATTCCTGCAAAAATTACGAGTGATATCCAGTGGGGACATAGAAAGAAATGCTCTTGGAAAAGAGGTACTGAAGAGGTCACCACTTCCTTGAAAAATACCATTACAAGAAAAATTTCTTCATAATTAGGTTCAGGGAATGCGATTTAGTTGGGAACGCAACAGAGCATATGAATTTATCGTCTCCTTGCATAGAAGAAAAAATAAAAACAGTTTTTTTGACCTCTGCCGAAGAATTTTTTTTTCAAGTGTGAAGAATGAATCGGACACAACGACAATTGATGAGAATATTTTCAATAGACCTGTAAGCTTCACTTATGACATACATGACGATACTCAATGATCGTCATGTGAAAGTTCTTGCATCTTGAAAATTTGGAGGGCCCCCATTGGCCCCCTAAGGGACAAAATATCGAGTGCTGCGGGTCAAATCGCTTGTCTTGGTATAAAGTATGCCCATACCAAATCTCGTTACTGCACTCCAAAATGCAGTATCGATGTGTTTTTAGGTGTGTACCGCTTGCACTATTTGGGTATTCTCAATATAGATTTCTTTACTCCCAAGAGTTGATTTGGACTTCATGATTAACTGCTTACTGTCCCAGTCGCTAGCTTCCACGATGTATATGTTCTCTTCATGGTTCAATTTAAAGGCGGACTTGAGCTGAGGCATAACGTTGAGCTCCTTATTGAGGAAGTTTGCGACTGCTAACTTCAGGTCGTTATCTGGGTTTCGGATCGGACGGTCACTTTTAATAGTAAGCTTGTTCCTGTTTTCTCTTCTTTCTTGCTGTTCCATTCTTCTCTCCAGTTGTGTCAATCTGTCAACCATGTGCTGCTTGTCTTCTTCCCATTTCAAATCTCTTTCTCGGAGTTGGTTTTGGATACTGTCGAACTTTTCTTTGAACTGAACATTGTCCTGTTTGAGGACCTCCAAGTGTATCAGGATATGATCAAGTTTCTTGCTTAATTCCTCCATAGTGATGCTGCTTCCACTCTTTTCAATCTTGTCTTTTTGTTGAGCTCTATGAAGAGATTTGGCAGGTCGTGCTGGTCGTGTCTTCTTACTCACACCGGCAATCTGCGTTGGAGATACTTCTAAGGGTCGTTTACGGTCCTTGTATTTTTGATCGCTCCCGGTATCGTCAGAATATTCGGGTTCGCTTGACATGTGACGCTAGTAACTCTTATCTGCTTCCGTGCACTTTTGTAAACAAAGGCCTGGGCCCTGCGTTTCTTCGAATATCTTGCCGAATCTTCACACAACCGACCAGTCTGGCCTCCCGTCGACCGTTCATCATTCACCACACGCCAGAACACTGCTTTCCATCAATAATTACGTTCAGGGACCGAAAAATTTCACGTTTCAATACGGACCACAATTTGACACATACATCAGGTTTCATGCGCAAAACCTCTCAATCACGAATTTCACGAATTTCACGAAAAATCACGAATTTAGAACGATCTACGCCACCATAGTGCGACCTTCTCACGGTACCCTTTTGCAGCACGATGCGGACAAGCGTGTTGGTATAGGCATTCAGATGCTCCATTTCGAAAGTCGAACGTGAAGAAGTCGCACAACAACGATTCAACTGAACTTCAAGCATAACAAACTGCGAATGCAAAACTTTTGTAGGCAGATTCGTAAAATCTTCGACCAAGTAAAGAAATGGTACAAAAAAAACCTTATACATGTCTAGACGAGAAATTTTACAAACTTATTCTATTATTATTATTACATACATTTTTTAGATGCCTTGAAAAAGTCTGAATTATAAAGACGAAACGTCGGCATTTTTAAAAAAATAGTTTCTTTTGAACGAAGTCCAAAAAACCCAAGAAAACAATCATCTTCAGTTATTATTTACTTGCTAAAACTGCCAATATTCTATAATTTATACGCACTGTCAGCTGTCAAGTGCCACTGCGCTGGGTAACCTATCTGTCAAAGCTTTTTTTTTCACCACCATGTTTTATTGCGTCCAGCGTCTCCTGGTGGCTGCTGGCTTTCACTAACAAAGTAAAAACAAGGAAAACGTACGAAAACTTGAGAAGTATAAAAACGAGACTCGAAGCTTGTCACGTGCCACGAAATACAGCTAGTACAGTATAAGTAAGATGGGGATACCTAAGTGTATCAAGTATTGTGTACCTACTCGATACAAACTAAAGTAATTAAATATCTGCTTTTTGTTTTCTAGCTAGACTCAAAGCCACTACTGCTGCTAAGATTAATGGGTTTGTTTTCTCAAGAAATTAGCTGTCGTACAATTTTCGACTTGACGTTGTTAGATAGGTTGGATGCAGCTATGGTTTTATTTCCTTTCCAGTTCTTCTCTCTTTCAAGCCAATTTACTCGGACGATGCGCAATTGATTCGAGACTTGCAACTGGAAATATTGAGCAAGCTAACGGTTTATCTTGCTTTTAACCGTAAATATATTCAAGCAGGCATACTTACACTTACACTTGATACCTTCAGCAAACAAGAGTGTAATTATGAGTACTTTCTTATCCAACTTTTCCAAGTTCAAGCTTTACGATGAGGAACGCGCTGAAAATGAGAGCACTTATCTTTTCGCTCCCCATGTCTTGAGGGCATACCTCTAGAGCCAAAGTAAGGTGGATAAACAATAAAAGCGGGAAAAACTCCGCTCACATAGTATCGCTAAAACCTTTTTTACGCCCGCCAAAGAGGATTTACCTGAATATTATGCATTTAGACGATATTTTACTGAGACCGGGGTGCTGGAGGGAGGACAGGAAGGTGAGGGTGGAAAACAGGATGAGGAGGAGGAGAAGGAGGAAAACAGCAAGCAGAACGAAAAAGAGGATGAGGAAACGAAAAGGTTTCCTCCAGCCCCGCCGCCACCAGCACCGGCGTGGTGTAACCTGCAAGTGACATCGTTCCGCACGGGGATTGAAAAAGTACGAATCGCGGGCGGAACGAGAAAGAGAGAGTGCGAAAAACTCTAGCACACGTTTTGTAACGGAACGCACCTTTTGTAAAACAATAATAGGAAAAACCGAGGCCAACGCAACGAACACTCTGGTGGAGAGAAGGCAGAATGGAAAAAAATCAGGCAGCATCAGTAGGTACAAGTTAGGTTGATGGCTTAAGCACAAGCAGGAGGAATTTCCAGAGAGGTAGAGGTGACACGGTGGTTGGGGAGCCGACGGAAGCCGGATGAGGAAGGGAAAGAGGGAAAGGGAAACGAGGCCACGGCTCCGAGAAATTTTTAATTGAATTACAACGTTTTAAACGTCTGGGAAATGACATATTTCAAACTGGATAGTTTCGTGTTTTCTCCAGAGATTGCGAGAGAGAACAGAGCCGGGGCGGGAAACAATGAGTTTCTGGAGGGACATAACAAATTGGATTTGTTTCGTCGTTCATCGTCGTGGATTTTCCAATGATTGGGGCACGTGATTAGGGCGCTACTGGGTTGATGCGGAGCAAATAAAGCACCAGGCATGTGTGTCTACTGCCAGAGCCCCGCATGCACTTGAGCAGCACGGTAATGTGATGGCCAAGGATACGGCTTCCCTCGGAGAATTGTGAAAATGTTATATAGGGCACTCAGTGACACTCAACAAGGCTTTGTCATTCGCTTGAGAAATCTAAAAAAAAACCGGTTGTGTCACCCTGAAACTTTCCCGACTAGTATTTAGGAACCTATAGAAATTTTTGTTCGAAACGTCCCTTCAGGTGGGAAGTTGGAATTAGAGAGAAAGAGCGGGAATAATTTGCAGAGAATTAGAAATTTTGTCAGAAAAAATTGAATTTTCCGAGAAAACCTGAAATCTTTTCCAAAATCATCCTATTGTAAAAATCGTCAATCAAGGCTTTACTTTAAGCTCCATCATTCAAGTCCGGTCTCGATAACCCAGGCTGGTTCTACATTTTCAACAGGGAAATTCCCGGGCAATTAAAAAAAAGTTGAAAAATGTTCAAGAACCAATTACCTCTTGTTTGAAACAAATAGTAAAAATCCGTTCACGGGATAAAAAGTTGGAAAATTTGCAGTTTTCCAGGGAGGAAAACCGTGGGTCCGATTTCGAAAATTTTCCCTTCAAAAATTAACTCAATCTTTTCTGATTGCTGAAATGGTTATTTCGTGAGGCTCACCGCATGTCAAAGTTTGCACTGCAGTTTTTCAAAGTTCACGGAATGTGCAAATTTCATTTTGAAAAAATTACCGTCGAAAAGGCGGAGTTTTTCGAAAAAAGTCAATCCCCAAGCAGAAATGATTTTTTGAGTGGAGTCCTGCATCAAGAGCGAGTCGTCCTGGTCAAAACCCGGGTGAGAGGCCCTCTCGGGTGGCAACGGCTAGAAGAAATCTTGAAAATTTATAACCCCCGACTGGACAATAGTGGAGGACTGTAACTGCAGATTCCAGCAGTAAGGAAACTTGGGCGATAACAAAAAAAAAAGAAACAAAAACTGCAAGCATTTGAACGAGTTTTGAGAGAGTCTTTCGGATTAGGAAATTGGTAGCATAGCTTTGGCTACAGTTAAATCAATAAATGCTGCTAATGCTTCAGCTGTTGATGCTGAAGAAAAGACAATCAAAACTCACGGAAGGAAACGTAAAGCTAGGACGTTGCCGACATGAGTGAGTTTATACGCAGCCAGAGGTCTTCTGCTTCTCGTAGCAACACAGTTTTTTCTCATGTCTGAGAGTTGATTCGTCGCTAAGTTAATCTCTATTTAAATTCCAAGAATAAATAATAATAATAATAATAACTAGGTGGACCCGTGGACTACGCCCCATGCTTTTTCAGTAGCAGTTTTTTTTATAATAGGTAAAGCCGGTCGGTATGTTTCAAACGGCGGGTTATTTCGGACATGTATTACAATAAAAGTCAATTTTTCTGTCTCGGGGTCAACTCTTCACTTGGCTTTGTTGTTATGGGCTTGATTCCTGCAACAATAGTTGTCATATTGAAAAATCCAGATTGAAAAGTCAGGCGAGAATAAAATACAGTGATATATGTCGAGAACAATCTGATACCAACTTTCCCCTATAGGCGCTCTGCATTTTTTGAATATCCCGCCCGTTTCAGCACCCTCATGCGGCAGTTGTGAACATTATATGTGTAAGGAAAATTCTCAGTATTGAAGTTGATGAATTGTTGAAATTGACATTTGCAAGTGGTATGATTAATTCAAATGGCATTGTTGTTATGGAAACAAATAAAAAATCGTTACTTTTGGCGCTGAAGCAAATCCGCAGAGTGCCTATCAAGTATATTTTTGTTTGTATACCAACCCATGTACCTACCTAGAATATCATTGGGGATTGTGAAGAAAGGGTCAGGTCGACCAAAAATACATACCTATTATAAAAATTGTTATTTAATAAAAAGTGAACGTGCACATTCGCTATTTCCAAAAATAAGACTGTAAACATTCCATTGCACAATGGCATTCATTCTTAATTTCCTGACTTTCCAATGATATCGTAGTCGAGATATCGATATCGTAGTACAATTTGGTAGAAATACTAAAAGTAATGTAGAAAATGGAATTCAATCGGTAGCCACCGCCACATGAACGGCCGCAGATGGAGCTGCGAAAACTTGAAACTGTGCTTGATTCAGTCATTGTTAAGGTGCAGCAAACCGTTTTGCTGTTTGAAAGTTCTTTGAAAGTTCCTAAAATATCTTGAAAATGAAATGCAGGAAATATTCACTAATTCATATTCTTTGTCTCATCGATTTAAAGGAAATTCAGTCGGTATAGACAACATCTACACTTAGGTGAGTACGCTTGCTGTTTGAAATAAGTAATAAGACGGGCAACTCTTACTCTCTTACTCCTCCTCTTACCCATGGGTAGCCATCTGAATGGATTGTACTATATTTCACTTCCAACACCACTTTTTGTATGAAATGATACTAAGTTACAACACGATATCTAAAAAAATCTGTTAATAATGTTCAGATAAAAACTTTTGAGTTAGGTAGTGAATAAGGTATAAGTGAATATTTCCAAGATTTAGTTTCAAGAGACTTCAGGATCTTTGAGATATATTTCAAAAGGGTGCGTTGCATCTTGATAAAAGACTGAACTGAATGGAGCATGTTTTTTCACGTTTTCACAACTCCATCTGCCTCAATGCATGCAATATAACTTTTCAATTATTTCCTCTGTATTACCCTGTATATTAGGTGTCAGCGGGGGCAGCGGTGGCTATACTTCCATTGATTTTACTTTTCGATATCCCTTTTTATTTCTACCAAATTCATATCACCATTGCACCATATCGTGGAAAATCATTGAATACTTGAGAAATCATCGTTGTGATAAATAGATACATGCAGTTCGGCGATCATGCTCTATGCATAGGCAAGTGATTAGGCATGGATCATGGACCGTTTCGTGATGTGTGTTGCTCTTGTACGTATGCTGAAAGCTCATGACCACTTGGCGTCGAGTTTCGTATAGAAATGATTTGGAATCAAAACTAACACAAAGAACCGCCCACAAAGCAGAGCAAATAATGCGTCAACATACAGTGACCCTAATAAACATGAAAAAGTAGCCGGCCAATTGGGTAATTAAATAGCTTAAAATCCTAGAGGCAAACGCTCACATGCTGTATACGTGCGAGCGCCAGGAGAGGAGAGGCCAGGAAGAGAACTTGATTGTGGTAGGGGTTTAGCACACTTCCAGTCCCATAAACCATATAAAACCGTGTAACGGATGCGAAGTATGATTCTAACACTTTACTAAACTGGACCACTGGTGGTCCGACCCAACGTCTGAAATACAGCTGATCTCGCATTTTCGTCGCACACACGGAACATCATAAATGCGGACGCTCGAACGTTTGTGCATCGATGTCTCAAGAAGAGGAGTGGGGACGGCTTTTAATATATAGATTGTGTCCAGTTACAGTTGATTTTATTACAACTGCATAATTATTCCGCGAACCGCGCTAGCACCGAGCCACACGCGATATGTATGTACTGTGTAGTTAGTTGGTCGCCGCGGAACTTTCAGGAATTAACTAACTGCCGGCTTCAGTAACTACGTAACTCTACAAAGCTTTTCATATATTTCCTTTCCACTCGTTTCGTTGTGGTTTCCCAGTTACGATCGTTAAAATAAAAGAGTTGTTGATTTAGAATAGGAACTGGTCGGTGGAGTGAGAGTGGTACGAGAGCAAGAGCACTTCAACCTTGTTTCGAACATCTTTTTTTCCCAAGACGTATACCTAAGTGCCATCCGATGCTTCAGTCAGACCACGCGGTCCGTAATTCCCACATCACAAACGAAACGTACGAAAGCCAAAAAAAAAAGAGACAAACTCTCGTTATTATTGCCGTAATGAGCTGAACAAACCACGAAGAGCTGATGCGCGTCGCGACATGAAAATGTTATTTTTACCCCAACCAGCCCAGAGCAGCTGCCACAGGAAATGCCTCCCCTTTTGCCCTCCTCACTCATCCTCCGCTAAATTCCATCTCGATGGAGTAAAAGACAGAACCGTGCGCTTTCGCGCACCAAGAACACGAGATAGGTATAAATCGAATTACCCGAGACTTGCAATTAATTCAGTTCCTAGCCCACCGACAACTTGCTGGTTAGGCAAAATAACACCGGCTCGAGAAGATTAACAACAAATCCACGTTTAGTTTTAATCAGCAAGTTTGCCCCCTTGAAAATCCCACCAGCTTTATTCCTCGATCCTTCCTCGCCCCGACGTCTCCCACACACCAACTTGCTCCGGAGTTGGTGCAGCAAATATTTGAGTTCATCTCTTGCGAATGCAGAATTCGATCTGAAAAGTCAATTAATTAACTGCCGAGCAAGCTGTGCCGACGCGGAACTTGGGATCTGAATGGAAAAATCCCAGCGCAGTTTCTCTTCATCGTTGTTGTACAATCGATGGGTGTCCGCGTGCGGTATTATTAAGACGGCGGTCCTGGAAGGATGATCCGGATTTCTCCGGACTCCATTACATCGCCCCTGTACACACCCCGGCCCAGAGTGCGGTTGCGGCGCTTTCGGCCACTTCCGCCGGAACTTCCCACGCTGCTTTTGTTTTATTCACCTCTAGCGCGCTTCTGCCATTGTTGCTTTCGTCGGGCTTCCCGCGGCCCCACCTACCTGTAACGGCCAAATTACAAAGTCTATAAGCTGTCTCAGTTCCAAGCTGTAGTATCTATTATCTTTCATGTCTTTCCTTGGTCGTAAGGTTTATTCAAATCAGCTCAGACAAACTCTAGTTGACACATACAATGAAAGCTCACGGTGGACGAAAGGGATGCGCCAGATTCAACGATGAGCTTTTCACTAGAGACGGATTCTTTTGAGATTTGTCAGTTGTGCAATTCATTGTCAAATCGGCCATTTTTATAGCCTTTGGGTGCTTTCGAGACCCTGTGCTATTTTGTCATTCCAACTTTGGTGAGTTCATTTTCTGTTTTCACGTTCGAGTTGGAGTTTTCGCTAATTGGCCGCTTGTTTCTTGTAGTTCACGTTTTTCCTGTTGTATCAATCTCCAGAATACGGTGGTAGCGTAGACACTCAGCGTTGCTGTATTAGGCTTTGTTTCGCTTGTGTCTGATTGTTCATCATGAGGTAAGTTCATGCCAACTGTATTGTGATACCTAATAATTTTTTTTATCCAATACCTGCAATGCATTTGGCTTTCCGAACTCGTAGAGGGATTTGGAAGCTGACGGAATAATCAAGCTGATCGGCGAAGCGTCTTGTCTCGATCCGCAACCGTTCAACACGGAATTCAAAAAGAACTTCACGTCTCAACATCACCGTTAGATACACCTCGAAGCCCTTTGTCAAAGGTGAACAGCCAGATTCATTTTCTGAAAATCGCTAATCGTATTTCTCTTTGTCAAAAATGGTTTTTTCTCTGGTCTCAGTTCTAGTAGACCTTCTTACCGTTTGATACTGTACGTAAAGTTGGTTGTACGTCGTGGTGCGATACCTACCACACAGACAATTCTTCGTGATGCCACATCTACCGTTCATACCATTCCTCGTGGATCGCAGGCGCAGTCTGGAAGCCGAGTTGACGGCGACGGAGTCTTCGAGAGAGCTCTTCGGCGCTACATGACGACTAACCTCGAGTTTCACCAACATTTCAAGAGCAAATTAAATCTATCACGCTGATAGTTGTTACGCACCAGCCAATAGGATGGCCGGTTGCTTAGTTACTATGAGAGTGATCAAGTTATCGCGTTGATAAAAGTTTGGTGGAACCCGAGGTAAGTGATTTAAATCAAGCTTTTGCTCTGATCTAGCGGCCGCCGTTTCGTCAAACCTGCTACAAAGCGAAACGTCCTTCAACAACCCCTAACTCAGTGCAGTGGGATAGTTCCTTCGTTAGGTAGGTAGTCCTGGTCATTCCCGGCCTTCGGAACATAGTTTTTTTTAGACACGAAGCGTCTAATTACAGAAATTACTGAATATCCTCTTTGCAAAAATATTCAAACTTGACAAAAAATTGCACACTGCGTTTCAATCGAACATTTCACTTCCGCACATTCAGCCCAGCTTCGGAAGTGGGCACACCTCCACCACTGGTCGTGTTAGAAAGTGCGATTCGGCAGCCGAACGGTGATTACCCGGACAATCCCATCCTTGCCAGGATGAGTCTGCGTGACGCGTCCCAGCAGTCAGCTCGTTGGTGGTGAAACATCTTCGCGTAGGATGACCAAATCTCCTTCTTGGAGATTGGTTGCCTTTCTTCACTTCATTCGGCTCTGCAACTCGCTTATATACTCCTTCTGCCAACGATCCCAAAAATTCTAGATGGTTTCTTGATATAACTCGAGTCGAGCTAACTTTGGTCTCGCCTTTTTACTGAAGTCGAGGTCTGGCAAGACAGTTATAGGCGGTCCAATCCGGAAATGACCCGGTGTTGATGGAGTGTAGTCTGATGGACTCGGTGATAAGGAAGATAGGAGTCTTGAGTTAAGAATCGCTTCAACCTGAGCACAAACCATTGACAAGTCCTCGTATGTCAACAATGTATTTCTCATAACCCTCTTCAAATGGAATTTAGCAGACTTGACAATCCGCCTATGTGGGGTGCTTTAGGTGGAATTAAATGCCAGTTAATGTTATATTGAGATAGACTGTCAATCAAGTTGTTGGTTTTTGACTTCTGCATGATTTCATTCCTGACAAGAGCCAATACCTTTCCCTGATCGAAGCTAGCAAAGCTTGAGCACCGCAATGTACCGGGTGGGCCATAAAAAAACCGTGCTCGGAATTTTTCCTCCTAAAATTTTTATTCCGTCACCGATTTCATTGAACTTTTCAGCATTGCATAGTCAATTGAATTGATAGCTTATTCAATTGACTATGCTATTGACTACCGTATTTGAAAATGACCGACATATCAAAATTCAAGATGGCAAAAACAATTGAAAATAGGCTTTGCTTTTTATTGAAAGTTACCAGAAAGTCAATAGCTATTAATATAACGAGAATATTATGCGATTTATAATAAACGAGGACGTTGTCAGGTGACATAGCGATAGCTGAGTCACCTGTACAACGTCCGAGTGTGTTTAAATCGCTAATATTCAAGTTATATTCAAAGCTTTATCGTATCATCACAGAATTAGATTCAAATTGTATTTCAGTGTAGTCAAAAGCTGCATCATTATCATGAGTGGCGAATGGCGATGCAAAAAAAAATCAACAATCATACAGGTATTCATTATTTTCTGTCATAACAAAATTTCGACAGTTTTCAAAGAGAAAAAGCAGTTTGTGCATTTTTGGGATTTATCATGGAAAATTTTGATGTTCCCGCAAACATTTTGGAGGTAGCAGATAGTGCAAGATCAGATTTGCTGCCAGACAAGTCAAAAGTATATTATGAAAAAAAAATATCGGCTGTGTTGTGAGTAGCGAGTGCGAGAACAGGCGTGCAAGGTGCAGGGGAAAACTATTGTACCTAACGTATTATGAGTAACTAACGCATTATGAGCTACTGTGATATTATGATCCAAATAATCATTGATAAAGGTTCAACATAAAGCAAACATAATAAGTGATGATACGATAAAACCAATAACGTATTATGAAGGAATAGACCTTTCTTGTCAATTCAAGACCACAACAAATAAACTAGTCGTCAATTGAAGTGGGACACCAAAAAAATTCAACAATTTTGGACAACTGTAACTTTTGACTTGGATGATCAATTTCAAAAACTCTTCCACTGGTTAATTACCTCATTCTGTGGCAATCCACTCGTCATACCATTTCTTTATCTTACCATTTATTTGGCTGTATACAGGATGATATATCAACACGTGTTTTTTGCCCCAACTTTGGTCCGTATCTTTTACTTTTGTGGTCACCCTGTAATTATTGTACATATCTCGTCTTATGGAGACATGTTTCAGCTACAGACTTCATTTTGAAATTTAGCTCTGTCTCTTTCCAATCTTGAGATATGACCTCATATGTTGGATAGTGCCACTAATTCAATTTCCATAAAAACACTATATAAATTATCGAATCAGAAAAGATTTATTCTCGTTATGCAGAATCGTGGAACAGTAATTCAACTTCATAAAAATCAATAACGGGTAGGACCTACCGCGGCTTCCTTAACTGCCAGACACCTCTGTGGCATGCTTCTGATGCAGTTATCAATCAACTGCTGTGGAAGAGCCACCCATTCTTCCTGTATAAACTCAGTTTATTCTTCCAAGATCCTTGCTGCAGGTTCTCTGTCTGACAACCGGCGTTGCAGAAGATCCCATACGTGCTCAATGGGGTTAATATCAGGCGACATGGCCGGCCATACCATGCGCCTGATATTGTTCCTCTCAAAGAACTCGTTCACGACCGCAGCTCGGTGCGGCCGAGCATTATCGTCCATGAACAGAAATTGCTCACCGATTTCGTTCGCTAGAGGTAATATCACAGGCTCCAATCCGAGGGGGTAATCACTTGTGCAATATTTGGGACATGCTGTTGTGCAATGCCATTGCAACCGTTTGTGCAATGTCTGTGCAATGCGTGCAATGTCTTTGCAATGCCTGTGCAATGCCTGTGCAATGTCTGTGCAATGTCTGTGCAATGCGTGCAATGCCTGTGCAATGTTTGTGCAATGTCTGTGCAATGCGTGCAATTTCTGTGCAATACTTGTGCAATGCCTGTGCAATGCATGTGCAATGCCTGTGCAATGCCTGTGCAATGCGTGCAATGTTTGTGCAATGCCTATGTAATGCCTGTGCAATGTCTGAGCATAACAGGCAATGAATGATGTAAGGCGCATGCGCCCGCTCACGTGACGCCTTTGTGAATCACTTTGTGTCGAGCTTTGTGCTTTTGCTTCATCAATTATATGCATTGTAAGCTCGGCGATGGCGTGCGAATCGCGGAGAATTTTGGAAGATAAGAAAATGGAAAGAACAGGTGACAGCATTGCTGGTGTCATGTTAAAAGCCACCAAAGAAAACTTCTTGTGGATAAAAATATACGAGGAATTAGGGGTTGACCTGCCTGATCACTTGAAAGTGTTATTGCTATTAGGATTAGGATATTAGGCTATTATTAGGAGCTACAGGCCCCTAAAGATGGGACCCTGAAGATGGTTTTTATTTAATATCTCCGAAACCGTTCAGGGGAAATCAACGAGGAAATCAATCAAACTTTACCCATCGACTAATCTTTTTATGCCTAAGAAATCGAGGTGAGAGTTATTTTAAAATAATTTACCAAGGGTGGGTTAGGCTGGGTTGTGGGTGGTAAAAATACTCCCAACTTTTTTGCATTAATTTTTTTTTTCAAAATTAACAAGAAATTATGATATTCTCGAGTTTTCTACCAACATACGTAGTCCTATTTATTCTCGATAGAGTGCACCATTTACGAGATATTTAAGATTGAATGTTTAAGAACATGTTCAGAAATGCTGATTTTAGGGATATAAAAAATAAAAACTTGGAAAATCTGTAAAATGTTGAAATGTTGTGTTTTTATATGTAAAAAAACATAAAAAATAGATTTTAGAGAAGAGAACGTTGATTTCTAAAATTTTAATTTTATAGTCCTAAAATCAGCGTTTCAGGCCATGTTTTCAAACATTCAATCTGAAATATCTCGTAAACGGTGCACTCTATCGAGAATAAATAGGACTACCTTTTTTGATAGAAAACTCCAGAATATCATAATTTCTTGTTAAAATAAAAAAAAAATCACATGCAAAAAAGTTGGTAGTATTTTTACACCCCACAACCAGCCTATCCCACCTCTGGTAAATTATTTTAAAATAAATCTCACCTCATTTTCTTGGGCATAAAAAGATTAGTGGACGGGTAAAGTTTGATTGATTTCCCCTGAACGGTTTCGGAGATAATCAATAAAACCCATCTTCAGGGTCCCACCTTTAGGGGCCTGTAGGTCCCTTAGGAAGCGTTTTCGGGCAAATGTTCATAGGAACTTTTCTTATTGTTTTGGTGAGAGGAATCTGCCCTAGAACTTTGTTACATTAATTTGCGGACACCTTGTATCGAATTATACATATATTAATAATTTGTTGTATTTGCTCTTGATTATTATGATAATATTAAAGAGCAGGTATTTTCATACCAGATTACTTTCGGCTATCTCCAAACTCAACTTAAACACCATGAAAACCGAGATGAAAACACGAATGAAAACAATTGTTGTAGCAAGTGAAACTATGGCATTTAACATCCGGGCAAAGCGAGGGGCAAAGTTACCTGGAGATGAAATTACCCGCCCTAACTCTGAATAAAAATAATATACGAGAATAATAAAATTTCTTTTGGTGAACGATTGAAATTCTGTTTTAATAGAAGAAAATGATCAAATAGTTATAGCTAAAGATTTTACGCATTTTCCATGTCGTTGTCAACTTCGAGGTCAACTTATTAGTAGGATCGAGAGCAGGATTGACTAGAATGAAATCTATTTAAACACAATATATTTATTTGCGTTAATTGCGAATTAAAATTTTGGTGCAATCCAGGGTAAGTATAAAGTAAATAAAAATTTTGTACAACGCTCAACAAAAAATACTCGAAAAAATAGCGAGTGTTGCTAATCATCTGAGTGAAGAATCACCTCCTACTTTGACATTTGAGGGACAGAGAGCATCAAGGTCGAGTGAGGGATATATCCGAGATAAGTGAGAGAATTTCAAAGAAGTAGGAAAAATACATGTTTCCATGAGGTAGGTACCTACCTAACTTACTAAATATTGTTATTGCTGGCAGTGAGACTAGGTAGAATAAAATCTTTACTCACACCTAGTAGGTAATCGCTTCATTACATACCATGTTAGATGCACGGGAAGTGGCTCATTACCTACTCCGCGGGAAAATAAAGATTTAGTAATTTTACAAGGAAAATTCTAGAAAAATGCATCCAGTCAAAGTAAAAGTGAGCAATCAATATTGCCTGGACTAAGTTTCAGCAAAATTGATCGGCCAATTTGGAAGTTATGACAAAAAGTCTGATTTCGGTTTGTTTCGTTTCGTTTCGGAAAAAATTTCAGATTTGAACTTTTGAACGCCTGTAATCATGTAAGCTAGCTGGGTAGGTGTGAGTAAAATAGTATCCCTACTCTCGACGGTAAATATATCATTCCAGCTTGGGGCTAGGGCTTCCAGGCAAAGCCTCTGGATCGGCCTAGAAGCTCTTTAAGCCCTCAGTTGTAATAATGAATTTCCCATCTCGGTAGGTAATAATATAGTATTACAAGTAGATTAGATGGGACAAGTACCTAGGTAATAATAATTTACATGAGTAGTTACTTAGGTAACTTCGAGAGTAACTTTGTCCAGTGCAAAATTACCTCTGCATCATTGTGTATGCAATGTGTATGCAATGGTGATGGAATGCTTGTGTAATGCGTGCAATGTCTATGCAATGTCTGTGCAATGCGTGCAATGTTTGGTGCAATGCGTGCAATGTTTGGTGCAATGCGTGCAATGTTTGGTGCAATGCGTGCAATGTTTGGTGCAATGCGTGCAATGTTTGGTGCAATGCGTGCAATGTCTGTGCAATGCGTGCAATGTTTGGTGCAATGCGTGCAATGTCTGTGCAATGCGTGCAATGTTTTGTGCAATATTGCACATGTGGGACACCTACTTTGCGAGTGAGTGCCCCCTCGCTCCAATCCCTCATTCAGGTAACGTATGGCGTTTGAATTTTCATTGAAAACCACCAATTCGGTTCGTTGCCCCAGCGCGATGCCTCCTCAAATCATAATGGACCGTCCAACAAAAGGAACTACTCAAACCGTGCAGTTTTCGTTGGTTCTTTCATTTATACGTCTCCACACAAGAGTGCGTCGGCTATCTGGCCACAAGCAAAATCTGGACTCGTCGGTAAACCAGCAATAGGCCCAAACGTTCATGTTCCAGTCGGCATGTTCCCTAGCGAACTGCAGCCGACATCTCTTATGCTGGCGTATCCATTTTGGACGTCTCAGGGGACGACGAGCGTGAAGACCCACGTCATGAAGTCTTCTTCTTACCGTAGACGTCGAAACGTTGGCAATGACATCGAACACGTTAACTTCCTGCTGTATCTTCGTGGCGTTTATCATTCGGCTCCTGTACACGGTTCTTCTCAGTTGTCTATCTGCAGCAGAAGGGGTAATCCTTCCTCGACCTCCACCATGAGTATATTGTGGCGTGTGATTCACTCGGAACCTTTGGATAGCACGATGCACACTGCTTCGTGTCATCTGGTACATTCTTGCAGCATCCCTAATAGAGGTGCCTGCTTCTATTGTACCTAGGGATGGCAACGATATATCGATATATAAGAAATATCGATATATCCCTTGCAATATATCGATATATTTATATCGTTTTTTTCGTTCCAATATTCGAGGCTGAGCTGTGACTGTGTTAAAATACAGGAAACTACGCTTCGCAGTACCTACTTGGCAAATTTTGCAGATGACACTGATGCGGCGACCAAGTCTGGAAGTCTTGAACCCTTCGGAATTCCCTAACGATTTAAATTTAGTTTTTTATTAAAAAATTATGAAAAACAAGCTTTTTCCTGTCTGTTTCATACTATTTGTTTTTTTTTTAAATTCAATCCTTCCTAAAAATTGCGTTTTATCGTTCAGTTCAACATTTATATTGAAAATTTGCAAAATATATCGATATATGGAAATATCGATATATTTCTTGCAATATATCGAATGTATCGATATATAGCTTGCGATATATCAAATAACCGATATATCGATATATTTCAACTTTTTGCCATCCCTAATTGTACCAATAACTCGTTCTAGTACAGCTTGTGGTATACGCGGCATTACTGTTGAAAACAATTGATAACTAAAATGTCATCATGATACCTTATTATCCATGGCATACTCTATTGATACAGGTACAGACACATTATTGGGAAAAAAACACCCCTTCGCATGTCTGAGGTTATATCTCAAGATTGAAAAGAGACAGAGCTAAATTTCAAAATGAAGTCTGTAGCTGAAACATGTCTTCATAAGACGAGATATGAACCATAATTACAGGGTGACCACAAAAGTAAAAAATAGGGACCAAAGTTGGGGTGAAAAACACGTGTTGATAAATCACCCTGTATACAACCCAATAAGTGGTTAGATAAAGAAATGGTATGACGAGTGAATTGTCGAAGAATGAGGTAATTCTACAGTTTGAGAGTTTTTGAAATCGGTCATCCAAAAGTTGAAGGTTCCCAAAGTTGGTGATTTTTTTTTTGGTGTCCCACTTCAATTGACGACTAGTTTAAAATCGGGTGATCTGTTGAGGAGTTATTGCGAGTTCAAGCGAAGCCTACTTTCAGTTTTTTTCATTTCCGCATAATTGACCCAAAATTTAGGTATCCTGCCCGCCAATCCGCCATTTGCTTATTTCTCGACCGATTTATTCAAATTTGGTATCAATGGCTAGCCAATTGGACAGACTACCTTTTTCATATGAGAAAATGACCAACCCGTCAAAATTCAAGATGTCGGAAGCAATTGAAAACAGAATTTCTTTTGTCCTCGATGCTTGCTAATGAAAATTTGGAGAAAGACAAAACCAATAATGATATTGATAATGAAGAAATCGACCAAATCGGGTCATCTGCTGGGGAGCTACGACCAGTTGAAGCGAAGCCTACTTTCCGTTTTCCTATTCCAACAAGGACGAATAAGGCCCATTTTCAATAGTTTCCGTCATCTTAAATTTTGACATGTTGGCTATTTTCTTATATGAAAATGGCAGCCTGTCCATTTGGCTAGCCATTAATAACAAATTTGAAAAAATCGGTCGGGAAATAAGGATATGGCGGGCAGGATTCCTAAATTTGGGTCATTTATGCGGGACTAAGGAACCGGTAGGTAGACTTCGCTTCAACTCGCCGTAGCTCCTTAGCAGATAACCGGATTTGATTGGTTGCGGTCTTGAATTGTCAAGGAAGGTCTATTCTTCATAATAAATATTGGCTTTTACTTTCTGCTAATTTTTTATTAAAAAGCAAGAGGACAAAAGAAATTCTATTTTCAATTGCTTTCGCCATCTTGGATTTTGACATGTACGTCATTTTCTCATATGAAAAAGATAGCCTGTCCAGTTGGCTAGCTATCGATACCAAATTGGAGAAAATCGGTTGAGAAATGAGCAAATGGCGGATTGGCGGGCAAGATACCTAAATTTGGATCAATTATGCGGAAATGAAAAAACGGAAAGTAGGCTTCGCTCCAACTCGCAATAGCTCCTCATCAGATGACCCGATTTTACTGGTTGTGATCTTGAATTGACAAGAAAGGTCTATTCCTTCATAATACATTCTTGGTTTTGACTTTCTGGTAACTTTCAATAAAAAGCAACGAGAACGAAAGATGGCCTATTTTCAATTGTTTCTGTCATCTTGAATTTTGATATGTCGGCCATTTTGAAATACGGAAATGATAGTCTATTCAACTGGCTAGCCAATGCTAAAAAGTTTGATAAAATCGGTGGCGAAACAAAAAATTTTGAAGGAAAAATTCCGAGCACGGTTTTTTATGGCTCACCCGGTAATTGTTTCAGGTGTTCACTGTTCTCCTGTCAAAATAAGGTTGGTTACATGGTGTTTGTTTGGAAGTAGGGTAGTAGGGCTCTTGTGGCGCAGTCCTAATGATTTTTGCCAATGCCTGGAATTCGTTGGAAGAGGCGCCCGCTTGGAGTTCAAAAGTTTCTGTACCCATATCGGACTGGACTGGCATCCGTGGGTGTCTTGAACGTGCCCGATTTCTTCGTGCTTCACACTGCCAAGTCTGTGAAGGAAGTTCACTCCGTCTTTCAATATTTCCACTTGTCCAGTCAAGTCTTTTGCATTGTCCTCATGTCATTTTCATATCTTCACCAGTTTTCCCAGTTTCCATTTGGTTTCGGTGCTGACTGTCCGACTGTCTGTACTTTTTCTAAGGCTATGGTTTCCGACATGGTTTCGTTGTCTCATTCATTTGAACTACCGCCAGCTCATGGAGTGGGCTAATCCTCTCAGCGTTTCTTCGTCTGGTCACTGACTTCGCCGTAATTAGCAGAAAAAGGCGGATTACTTCTGCTCGATGGTCACTTAGCCCACCAGGTGTTGTGCTTTCTTCTGGTTTTCACATCTCCTCATCAATATTTCTGGCATGTATGGTGCCCCTGCAGGGGCCTCTTCATTTGGCCCCCGCCAGCATAGCTCTGAGGATCATCGCAGTTACTTGACTCGCCACCAACAAGGTCTTACGGCACCCAGGAGAGGGACACTTCTGTCCTTGGTCAACTTCAACTGACCAGATCTCGCTCACAGACGGAATTTTTTCTCATCGAATCTGTCAGTTACCAAAAAAAAAAACATTCCCAAACAAGGTCGATCTGTCGATATTGCCAACTATGCGATCTGTCTTGGGCTAGGTCGGCGTAGCGACTCGATGAAAGCTAGTTTGCATACAGAGCATGTTTGAAATTCAGGCTTTTGATTCCTGATCCTATTCTTCAACAAGACGCAAGGTCGTGAAAACTAATGCCGCTGTTTACAGAATGCCGCAACCGTTTGCACTACGCTACGTCACGGAACTAGTACCTACGTTTTGCGTAGTACTTATTATTACGGTTGCGATTACGTTGCGTTCCGCGTCAATCTTGAGCGCTGGGCTTTATCGCCCTAAACTAAAATTTTGACACAGTATTTGGGTGATTTGTAGAGCTCTTGTTACACCAACGGCCATATAAAAATTTGTCAAAAGCGGACGTTACACCGGAAGTAGGCACACCATCAATATATCCATCGAAATGGCGAATAATTCACGCTGTTCCGCTTCGCCGAAACTATACACACACACACTCACACATAACAAATTTTAACGTTACTTTATCGCCGCATAGATATAGCGCACAGACACAACGCACACGTGAAAACACTGAAACGTGCCGAATTATTCATGTAAATGGGTGAATAAATAAAAGTGACTGGGATCGGCGGAAGGGGTGGCGGCGGCATCGCCGCCTTCGATGCCGGTCCGAAAACCATCTGGCCGCAACTGTCCATCAGTCACCTGATTGTCGAACCTCATCTTTTAAACATCCCCCATATACGCGCGCGGGCTGGCTACGGTGCAGAGATGGACGACCTATTTTGTTTTTCTTGTCCTCCGGATATGTCATTGTCGAACACGGAATGTTGTGCTTTGCGTCTTTCTTATCCTTCGACCTTCCTGATGGCGTTGCGAATGTATTTTATTTAGTTCCTCACCGAGCGTAGATTTGTCGAATCGTATACCGGTCAAGTTTGCAGCTCAGCTCTTCATGGTTCACTGTTGTCTCATTGCTTTAATAATGATCTTCGATAGAGATTAATTTACAACTCGAATTAACTCCCTCCAATCCAGTTCTCACAACTAAGCATTAGAATGACAATCTTGCTGAGCATCCACTGTTGAAACAGGACATCAATTTGTTGTCACCGTTCACCATCAATCATCCGGTATACGGTGCTTCTTTGATAGCTCAACGAAGGAAAGACGACGGTAACAAACGTATTGCCGTACCTAGGTAACAGCCCAAGACATGTAGCTGAGGAGGTCATACTAGCAAATGTATACCAGGCGATGTTGGAGAAAAATTAAGCAGTAAGACCACATCAACTTGGTTACGAACAAAAAACGACGCTGAAGTAATGTTTCATGCTACAAGATCATTGCTCAATGGAGATCAAGTGGATAGTGTGATAAAACCCCCCTTTCCCTAAATAATCAAAATTGAAACAATTGACCTGACCCCTACGTTGTGTATTTTGTTGTGCCGTAGTTTTATAATTCGTTTACCTGAATCATTAGAATGAATTCCCAACTCCCTGATTTCTCACGAGTCGCTTTGGTCATATTGACTTTTAAACATCATCCAGCCGCTCTATAATGCGTTTTATGGTCGATTTATTGAACGTGACGTGAATAGTTGACAGAAACGTTAAAACAAGCGACGTGAGACTGTTCAATCAAGGTTATGGTTTGAACTTGAAATTCTTCCTTTATTTCGCCCCTTTCGAACCGTCGATTTTACGTTTCAATACGTTTTTTACTGATTCCTCAGAAGATGACGTCTAATTGACGTTAGATGAACATTTTGAATTCAATTGATTTGGCGTTTCAAATACGTCTAGGAAACGTTAAAGTTGGCATATCTCAAACAATTAAGAGCATAGCATAGGCCCCCTGCTCGTCTTGGGGAGCCACCCTTAAGGTTTACACGGGAACAATCGCCCATCCAAACAGCGACTCCGTGCGTCGTTGCTCAATAAGCCAACAAAAGCTGCGTTTCGTACCTCAACGACCTGCGTATAGCCTAGTACTAGAGGAAACCAGTAGTTAGATCGCCGACGAACGATGTTGATGATTCCAGCCCTGGACATCTCCATTGTCCCGTTGATTAGCCCCCGCAATCGCAAGAGCCATAACGCATTCACGTAACGTACACGTACACCTTCCAACCCGGAGCAACAATTATGCAATCAGCCGTTGGCACACAATCGCCCCATTGTTTATCGAACAATTCCGTTTTGGCATGGCCGCGGGCGGCGGCCGACGAGCATCCATCGGTCCGACCGGAGGCGACCGGTTTTGAAACCCTCTATATACTGCCCGCTTGCCTGCTTCGCCGCCCCCACTGCCACCGCCGCGCCGCCTCCAGCTCGGAATATAAATATACTTCCAATTGAATTCGCGCGTCCGACGTCTGCTGAACGCCGTTTAATCGTGTTTAATCAAGTGCCGTGCGCGTCCGCATTCGGAATACAAAAGGACCTCTCGCTCTTCGGAGCCGCCGCGCCGTTTCCCGCCCCCGGTCGACCGAAAACATTGCTGCCAACTGATGTTTCAATTGCGAGGGTACTTCTCATGCATGAGAACAGCCTCCGCATGCACTCGAATTTACTATATAGCGCGTGTTTCTGTAATGCAGTTATCCATGGAGCTGCTGCAACCTGCAACACTTCTGCCGAGCTGGCAAAGCCACGTTTTCCTGTTGCAAATTACCATTGGAAAGCAGACTTGAATCCATGAAAACTGTCTGATCCTTTTGTAAATGAGTCGTGCACCTTCGGCAAATGTATGGGTCATCATTACTGGTTTCTATACTGAGTCGCTATCGGCCATGTCTCCGAGTCGTCATAGTTGAGTTGTTGAATTTGACATTTGGCGATTGTTTCTGAGTCGTCATAATCAAGTTTCTTAACTAATTTCCTTTCAACAATTGTCTCTGATTCGTTATATCGTAGATTGTATACTATTTGGCTTCAGCTATTGCCTCTGGATTGTCATAGTTGAGTTTTTGAACAAAGTCGCCTCCATCGATTGACTCCTAGATGTCTTTGAGTCGTCATAGCTTAGTCATTGAATTAAGTCACCTTTGTAGATTGTCTTTTATATCGCCACATTGGTGTCTTGAGTTCTATGCTATGTACCAAATCTTCTTCGTCTATTGCCTTTTGACCCGTAACAGTTGAGTTCTTGTAGCAAGTCGCCTTCAGTAATTGCCTCTGAATCCTCATAGCTGAGTCCTTGAACTAAGTCGCTTTTGGTTGTCTGTTAGATCGTTATATTAGAGTTCTATGAGTTTTATGTACAAGGTCGCTTTCGACTATGGTCTATTATGGGTCGTCACAGTTGAGTTGTTGTTACTTTCCTTCGGCGACTGTTTTCATCATAATTGAGCTTTTGAACTGAACCCCTTTCATTGCTAGTTATGAATCATCATACTGGAGCTCTATATACCGAGTCGCTTTCAGCTAATGTCTTTGAGTTGTCTTGGTTGCGTTCTTGGGTCCTACGCTATTCGTTCCTTCACTGAACAAAGTGGACAAACTGTCCCCCAATAATTCATTCTGAGACAATGCGCCCCAAATAATTCGCTCCCGGATAATTCATGCCAATATTTCTGTCATGCTTTGCTCCGGGAAATCCGAGTGAACCTCATTGTCTTGGTGTGTTGTTCGCAGTCGTATCAGACTCCCATTTGGAAGATATTTTTCCAAAATGGGACCTTGCTGAGGTCGGATCATTTCTGTTCTCCTTCAACTATCACTCTGCTGTATGTCGTACATGAAGTCAACAATCGGGTGGAGAACTTCGAGGTGTTCTCTGAGACTATTTAGATGTTTTTATGAACCCAAGTCGATCTTCTTGGACTTTTGTGATGTTCTTTGAGGCCCTACTAGGCTCCCTTGTCTTTACTTGTGCCTTTCTAGAATCTAGTAAGCCCCTTTGTCTTCTTGTATTGTTCGGAGCTCAAGTCTACCCCGTCGCGTCCCCATGTGTCCCTTGACGCTCTACTGAACTCCGTTGTTTTCTGTTTATCTTTCTGGTAGTGAGTGAGCCCCTCGTCCTCCTCTATTGTTCAGGGTCCACGTATGAAGCCTCTCATATCTTCTTGTACCTTTTAGAACCCTACTAAGCCACCTCGTCTCTCGTGCTTCTAAGAAATATAATGACTTTCTGCATGTCCTCTCACATTGTTTCAAAGTCCAAGTATGCCCCATCATGTCTTCATGTGTCATTTTGACCCCCTAAAGCCTCCAAGCCTTTCTTGTCTTGTACCTTTCGGAAATCTAGTGAGCCCTTGCTGTGCTCTTGTATAATTCAGTGAGAGTCTCCTTGTGCCTTTTGAAGCCCTAGTGTATGGAGCGCCAAACGTTCCACCTCGGATTTGGCAAAACATCGACTCATTTCTTCGGATTTATTGAATATTTTAAGCTATGAATTAAATATTTAGTAAATGTATAATTCGTGAATTTAAATATTTATTTCGTAGCGCATCATGATTTGATATTTTCAAATATTTGCGGCCTTTCAAATAAATATATAATTGGTAAATCTAGATATTCAATTCAGAGCGCATTTAGATTTGATATCTTCAAAGATTTGCGGTCATCGAAATAAATATGTAATTGGTAAATCTAAACATTTAATTCGAAGCGCACAAAGATTTGACATCATAGAAGATTTGGGCCATCCTGATAAATATATAATTAGTTAATCTGAATATTCAATTCAAAGCGCACCTAGATTTGATATCTTTGAAGATTTGCAGCCGTCCAATGAAATATTTACCGAAATAAATATGTAATTATTTGGTACAAATCAAGATTTAACTATTGGAAAATTAAGCAGTTCTTGACGGGATTTATTTCGAGATTTATATCAAATCGGCATGTGGAACACCCCAATTTGCCATTTCGTGCATTGAATCACCAAATTGCCTTCAAATAAATCCAAAGTGTGCACAAATTAAATATTTAATTCAGACCTGTCAGATATAAATGCAAGCTGTCAGATTTAGCAGGGGAAAACGAAACGTTACTAGAGCATGAAAATCAACAAACCAAGACAGTTCGATAACTGTGAGTGAGTGCTATGAGTGAGTGAAAAGTGACATTTCACCCCCTGTCACAACCCCTGATTTGAATATAGATTTTTTTTCAGTATTTTTCCCGAAAGTATCTTTATATTCGTTATTCATTCTGAAAGTTTCTGAATTTCTGCGCGTTTTTTCTATTTTCCGACCACTGTGCGCTGGCCGGTATAAAGTCACTTTTCACTCACTCATAGCACTCACTCACAGTTATCGAACTGTCTTGATTTGTTTATTTTCATGGTCTAGTAACTTTTCATTTCCCCCTGCTAAATCTGACAGCTCGGATTTATATCTGACAGGTCTGAATTAAATATTTAATTTGTGCACACTTTGGACTTATTTGAAGGCAAAAATTTGGTGATTTAATGCACGAAGTGGCAAATTTGGGTGTTCCACATGCCGATTTGATATAAATCTTGAAATAAATCCCGTCAAAAACTGCTTATAATTTTCCAATAGTTGAATATCGATTTGTACCAAATTATATATTTATTTCGGTAAATATTTCATTGGACGGCTGTAAATCTTCAAAGATATTAAATCTAGGTGCGCTTTGAATCAAATATTTAGATTTACCAATTATATTTTTATTTCGATGACCGCAAATCTTTGGAGATATCAAATCTAAATGCGCTCTGAATTAAATATTTAAATTGACCAATTATATATTTATTTGAAAGGTCGCAAATATTTGAAAATATCAAATCGAGTTGCGCTGCGAAATAAATATTCAAATTCACGAATTATACATATACTAAATATTTAGTTCATAACTTTAAATATTTAATAAATCCGAAGAACTGAGTCGATGTTTTGCCAAATCCGAGGTGGAACGTTTGGTGCCCCATACTAGTGAGCTCCATTCTCTTATCTTGTGCCTGTTAAAAATCTACTGAGCCCAAAAAATCTTCTTGTGTTATTCGAAGTCCAAGGATGTCTTTTCATAGTGTTCAGAGGCTAATTTGGCTTCTCTTTGTGGCTCAATTTGTTGTTTTGGGGCTCTAACACGCCACCTTGCCTTTTATTTGCCCAATGGGGATCATGGAACATTGTTCAATTCGGTACGTGAGAGAATGATTATTTTTGAGCCCAAGTAAGCCTCCCTTTGTCTTCATGTTCTTTAAAGTCCTATACTGGACTCCCTTGTCCTATCTTGTCTTTGTCTAAAATCTAGAGAGCTCGCAAAGTTTTTTGGGAATTCAAGTGAGCTTCTCGTGTCTTTGGGGCCCTCTTCACCTCCTGGACAAGAACATCTTTTTTCAAGAATCTTTTTTATTCCTATCAGAATTTTAGTGAGCCCCACTATGCCCCTTCATGCTGTTCGGAGGGGAATTGAGCTCCCTTGTATCTTCTATTTGTTGTTGGGAGCCCTACTAAGCCTTGCTTTTTTTGAGCCGAAAGGTAGGAAGCCATGGTTCCGATACGTAGAACAGTGAGTCCCCTGGGCCTTCTTGTATTGTTTGAACTACAAGTGGGCCCCCTCGTATCTCTATTATTGTTATTTGAAGCACTTCTCGTCCTTTTTGAAAATTTAATGTACCTCTGGTATCTAGTAGTATGCCTCGACTAGCCCAAAAGACTCTTCTTGTGGTTTCCGGCGGAAGCAAAATAAATTTGGGGACTAGTTGTCCGGGCACGAGTCATCCGGGGGCAAATTGTCTGGGAACTAGTTTTTCGGATAGTTTCTTGTACCTACCAAGTTGCCTTTGGTAAATCTCTTCTTATTAGCTATCAGCTTCTTATAGCTGAGTTCTTGAACGGCGTCGTTTTTGGCTATTGTCTTCCTCTAATTTATTATACTGGAAGCTCTATACGTAATAAGTCGCCTGCGAAGATTGTTTCCTAAGTTATCATATCGGAGTTCTATCAGTTATTGCTGTGTTGGTACTAAGTCGTCTCTGAGCCGTCATAGTTCAGTTCTTTTAATAAGTCGCCTTCGCTGATTGTCTCTGATTCCTTACAGTCGAGTACTTGAAGTAAGTCGCTTTCGGCTATTGTTTCTGATTCATCATAATTGAGTTTTTGAACTCAGCCGGTTTTTGATTGTCTCTGTTGTTCTATGTACTGAACCGAAACGTCTTCAGTTACTGTGGGTCGTCACAATTGAGCTCTTGTATGAGGTCGCGCTTTCAGCGATCGTCTCTGAGCCGTCATAGTTTAGTACTTGACCCAAGTCACCTTTGTTGATTTCTTTTACTCTTTTAGGTCGTCAAATTGAAGTCCTGTGAGTTTTATGCTCAGTACGAAGTGAGCTCCGGTGACTGTCTCCTGTCTCCTCCAAGCCGTCACATTGGAGCTCTACGTATACTAGTCGCCTTGATTTATTGTCTCTGAGTCGTCAAAGTTGAGATTGAGACCTTGAACTATGTCGCCTCCGTAGATTGTTTTAAATTGGAGTTCATCGAGTTCTATATACTAAATCGCCTTAGAGTATCATCTTTGAGTCGTCATAGTACAGTTCTTGTACCAATCGCCTTATTGTCTCTGAGTCGTCATTGTTGAGTTGTTTTAATTACCATTCAGCGATTTTTTCTGAGTCGCATAATTAAGCTTTCAAACTAAGACGCTTTCATCAATTGTCTCTGAACTGAGCATTTGCATTGTAGTTCTATGTACTGAGTCGCCTGCAGCTATTGTTGAGTCTTCACAGTTAAGTTATTGTATAAAGTTGCGCCTTCAGAGGCCTTTGAGTCGTCATAGTTGAGTCCTCGACCAAAGTCACTTTTGTCGATCTTGGGTCGTCGTATTGGAGTTCTTTGAGCATTTGAACTAAATCGCGTTCAGTTCTTCTCCCTTAGTTGTCACAGTTTAGCTCTTGGACCAAGTCCTTTTTGTTGATTGTTTTTCAATTGTCTTTTGTAAGTTTGAGAGTCGCTTCTGATGGTATGGTAGCTGCATCATCATAATTGACTTTTATCAGTTCCACGAACTACGAGTATGCCGTCTCGGGCTTATTGAATGTAGTCGTCATGATTGTGTTCCTGTACCAATTCGCCTTTAGTGACTGCTTTTGAGGCGTCTTATTTAAGCTTTTGAACTTTTTTGGTCAAAATTGTAGCTGTGTCGTCATAAGTGAGTTTTTGTATATCAAGTCGTGATAGTGGAGTTCTTGTACTTCCAAGTCGTTCTCAGCGTTTTGTATCTGAGTCGTCATATTATATGAATCCTAGAGCTAAGCCGCCTTTTATTGTCTTCCAAGTCGTTATATTGGAGTTCTGCGAGTTCAGTACACTAAGTCGCTTTTGGATATTGTCTGAGTCGTCAGAGTTTGTTACTTGACTTTAGTCGCCTCGATTGTCTTCTAAGTCGTTATGTTAAAGTTCTATGAGTTTTATGCTTTGTATTCAGTAGGCTCCGGTGACTCTCTTCTGCAAATCGTCATATTGGAGTTATACGTACCAAGTCGCCTAAGGTTGTTGTCTCTTGAGTCGTCAGAGTTAAGTCTTAAAGCTGAGACGCCTTTGCCGTTTGCGTTCCAAGTCGTCATGTTGGAGTTCTATGAGTTCACACTGAGTCGCCTTTGTATATTGTCCTCGTACTAGTCATAGTTTAGTCCTTGAACTAAGTCGCTTTCGTTTATGGCTTCTAAGTCGTCACACTGAAGCTCTGATCTCTATGATGTACCAACTAGCCTTCGACTAATTATTGTCTCAAGGTCTTCATGATTGTGTTTTTGTATCAAGGTAATCTGGAATCGTCCTTTGTGAAATCACACCTGAGTCCTTGTATGGCGATTGTTTCCGAGTCGGTCAAATGAGCTTCCATTAAGTAGCAAATCCCATTCGACGATTATCGATGATTCTCGTCAGAAGTCGACATAACTTGATTCTTGTAATCAGTACTACTGAGTTTGTCTCATTATGATTGACTTTTAGGAGTTTATAGTCGCCTTCGGTGTCACTGCGTCATCACAGGTACTGAGTCGCCAATAAGGATTGGTCATCAGCCGCCATAACTGCCTTCTTGTTTTGAGTAGCCTTCGATAATTGGAATGGCAAGTAATAGCAATATAGGAAAAAAAAAAACGAAACAACGAATCCACTACTTCAAAAACTAGCATTCACCCGAGTAGTAAGTGGGTACATTATACAAAGACGGAACATCTCTGTTTCGTTTACATCTTCACATAAGCCCTCTGGAAGTCGAACGGAAACGACGTGACAATTTTAAAGCTCCCGCACGAGCGCGTGGAACTTTCCAGTTGTTGAGAAACTGGAAGAGTTTCAATGCGCCCGCTGTAATTCAAATTACGAAACTGTGTCGCTAAATGAACACTTTCGGCGCTCCTGCTGGCTGCTCCTTCACCTACTTCAGTATTATCCGGGAGTATTGTCGGCATTCACTATCCCAACACAATAAAGAACTGTTGACGTTTCTTGAAATTATCTCCTTGTTGAGTTGCTACAAGAGTATCAAGACGCATTCCAGGGATAGAGGTACTAAAAATAGTAGGTACTCACTCAGGTTAATTAGATACAGTTTAAAAAGGCGCATAGGTGAGTAAATATAGACTTCACGCACGGCTGGATGACAGCTTATTTGTCATTTCTAATGGTGATTAAAGTATCGTTTCTGACAGCAGGTGATGAGCTGACAGGTGACAGCCGTAGTTGGCTAAGCTCCAAACTCACGACGATTATCCCTCACGTATAAACATGGAAGTCATAGGTACATACCTGAAACAAACATTGCAATTAGAAACACGTTCATAATTTAATTTGTGGGTTTGAAATAGGATATTAGATAATGAAACAATAACAACCTAAATAGTTGCCTGCCTACGGTTGCAGACATGAATCACGGACAATCACGGATACGAATTGTTGAATGTTATAGTGAAATTTTTACTAGGTAGGTACATCAATCCCGGAAAGAACCTTCGAAAAAATTCACTTTTCGCTACTTTTGGGAATTACCTTAAGTCTATTTCAAGTTCTAAATTAAACAAACAATAGATATTCCAACACTGTCATAAAGTGGAGTAACTTCCGTGCAAGCTTGACGTAAACAGGGGTTAGTGGATGCGAAGCGCTTGTGGTTCATCTGTCACTTAGACCGCTATCGCTGGGGGAACGTGGGTTTGACGGAATTGCCACGTGCCACGTGCGTTTCGAGAAAACTGAAGAGATGATTGTAAGAGCTAAATCATAATATCTACCTATAGACGAAATATTTTTATCGTGCATCAAGTAGAATGGAAGATTTTGTTCTCAGGTCTTGTTTTAAAATCAAAATTTTCTAAAATGTCGCAGTTGGTCATGTGAACAAATCAAGTAAATGAGCCTACTTAAATCTGAATTTGACCAAGTACGGCGGCGGTGTTCTGATATCAACTCACTGCTGCGCAAAGTTCAATTAATATGTAAGGAAAGCAATAAGATGAGCAAGAAATTGCAAAAGCAATCTCCTCCTGTCTCTTTCCAGTGGATATCTAACTCCCGGATAACCGCTCGGTGGAATCTAGTGAATTACATAATTCATCATCTGTATTACAGAAATTCCACTGAGAGATTTCAACATCAAACCAGCCCGTCTCCTCTTACCCTACTTATTGTGTACAAACCCCAACCAGCGACAAATTTTTGTTCAGTTGCAGCGTCCCGGCTGTCATCCCCTCGAACAATGTTTCAGCATCCTCTAGACAAATTATTTACAACAACCCCGCATCCACCCACCCCACCCCGAGGCCCTACCCTTCTTGATGTTTCCCCGAAGTCCGAAAGCGTACCTCTGCTACTACTGTGATTAAAATTTAATGGCGATTGCGTGACGTTTTTCATCGGCTGGCAAGCTCATTTGTCAGTTGTTGAAATTGTGAGTGCTTAATTAAAGAGATTAATTAAGTCTGCTTGATTTATTCACAGCATTCTTTTTTCAAGGGCGAAATCGAGAGTTTAGTTTTTGTTGGAAACTTTGATCGAACCAGCTTTAAACGACTTGAGCGAACAACTACGATACCCTAATGCTGGCTTTCAGGAAAAATAATCAAGGTAATCAATTGTGACGGAATTTCTGTTCTGGTCAATTACAACTGATCAACCCATGAAAACCTTGCGGTGTTTTGGAATATGAAGTGCTCGCCATATCAATTATTGGCCCATACCAAAATTTCAGTCGCACTCAAAGTGCCAGATCTCCCGATGGACAGGGAGCTGGTGCCTCAAAACTCACGTCATAAGTATAAGGTACATGATTTTAACCCTGTAGGTCTAATGTTTCTTGATAATGTTGTTAAAAATTGCTTTGTCTTACATGTCAGACCGGGGGCTTTAGGCTGATATGAGCCTGTCAATTTTCGAAAAAATGGCCATAAATTTATTTCATAAGGTACATGAATGAAACCAAATGGATTTTGTGTGGAAACATCTCCTTAATCGAAAATCTGGTCGTGAGACAAAATTTTTGGGGGCTTTCGGTTCATATGACCAGTTTGAAATTTTCAAAAAAAGACCAAAATTTATCAATTTTTTCACAGGCGTTTTGTAGACTAACCCACTAAGTGTGATATAATTTGTTATCAGGATGAAAAACGTGATCGATTTCCATATTAAAATACAGGGTGTACGATTTGAGAAAGTTTTTTCGATGTTGCACCTAGTAAGCGATGTACCATTAAAAATTTTTGAGGACAGATTCGAAACCTGCGTGAAAAATCATGTAAGAATCGTTTTTCATCCTAAAATTACGTCAAAGTGGTTTCGGTGAATTTGGCTGAATTTTTTATATGTTTTAGATCTTGATTCAAGAAATATATTTCTGAAAAATTGGACCCCTCCTATGAACAGTTTTTCCCCTACACCCCTAATAAGGCCAAAATTAGGAATAGTCCCAAAATTTTTGAAATTCATGAAACAGGTTCAAATCGAACTTGTGATCATGGGAAAAATAATTAAAAAAATCCAAGTTGTGAATTGGGGTAGTTATCAAAGGGGTTGGGGATCGAAATTGAGAAAATAAATTAAAATTCCGAATTTTTTTATTCTTATAAAATCTGAACAAAATAATAATCGAGAAATATTTATGGAAAATCTAAATCAATCAATTGGGGGCTATTCTAAAGGAGGCTGGGGGTCGAAATCAAGAAAACGCAGTGAAATTCTGGAATTTGCGGTTCCCATAATATATGATTTTACGAGCAATGGGGAAATTGCTCAAAAAAATCTAAACCAATGAATTCGGATGTTATTAAGGGGGTAGAGGGTCGAAATTGAGAAAACAGTGGAGTTCTGGAACTTCCAGTTTATCTAGGAAGATCTGGGCGAATGACAAAATGATAATACAACCAATGTGAATAAGGACTGAGTTCATCGTTTCTCGATCATCCTCACCCCTTACCCAGGTACCTGGGTACCAAGCTCTGGGTACAACCATTATGATACCTACCCACAACCACAATGAGGGCCGGGGGTAGGGGGGTGGAATCGAGACTACTTGCAACAGCATTATTAATTACAGTTCTCGAGAAGCTCTCCACGGTTCTGTGTGCTGTCCATCATATAGCTTGTGTCAAAAAAAAATTGACTGGACTATCTTTTGTTCAAATAAACATAAATCCTGCTTTTGGTCATTGGTTGATTCAATGAGATTCCAAAAATAGATCGATATTGGAAGTAAGGCTCAATTTTTCAAATCTGAATTTTCAGTTCTAAAGGGTCTTTCAATAAGAGTGATAGAACTTTGATAAGATTTTACTGTCATTTTTTGACATAAATACTCAGTATATCTTACAAAATCATCTTCTTTCAACAAGACGGGGCTACGTGCTACACAGCAGGAGAAACCTTGGGACTTGTTGGCCAGAAACTTCCAAGGAAGAACAATTTCGCGGAATGGCGATTTCAATTGGCCAGCGAGATCTTGCGATATTACATCCCTGGACTTTTTTCTGTGGGGTTATGTGAAGTCCCTGGTATACAAGAATAAGCCTAGAACCATTGAAGCCCTGAGGGACAATATTGTGCGTGTTATTACTGAAATAGAGCCCGTTATCTGCCAGAAAGTCATTACAAATTGGACTTCCCGTCTGCCCGCCGTTAGACAAAGTCGAGGAGGCCATTTACTAGATGTTATTTTCCACACATAATGTCAAAAACTGTTCTTTGTTAATTTGTTTAATTTCAATTTGAAGTTCTATCACTCTCACTGAAGGACCCTACCTCTACATTATGAATTTAAAGTTTCGGAATTTCTTCCTTTTTCTAGATTTTGACCACTGTCCCCTCAGTAGGTAACCATCTCAATTCATTGATTCAGATTTTTTTAAATTATTTCTCCATTACCCTATTCCTGGAATGCCAATTCCTTTACTCGATTTCGACCTCCGCCCCCTCGATAATTACTCCAATTCACAACTTATATTTTTTATTCTTCAACTTAATGTGAGCCAGTTTCATGAATTTTAAAATGCTTGAGACAAATTCTTATTTGGACTGGGACATGGTTGTAGGCAGATATTATGGTAGGTGGAAAAAGGGATGGTCGAGAAATGAAGAACTCAATCCTTATGCAGATTGGTTTTATTATCATTTTGTCATTCACCCAGATCAATTTTTAGATGAACTGTAAGGTCCAGAATTTCATTGTTGTCCTGATTTCGACCCTCTACTTCCTCAATGACACCAGAACTCATTGGTTTAGATTTTTTTGAATTATTTTCTCAATAATGAGAATCGCAAGTTTCGGAATGTTACTCCGTTCCCTTGATTTTGACCCCCAGCCCTCTTTAGAATAACACTCAATTAATTGTTTTAGGTTTTCCAAAATTATTTCTCCATTATTATTCTGTTCAGATTTTATAAGAATAAAAAATTCGGAATTTTAATTTATTTTCCCAATTTCGACCCTCAACCCCCTTGATAACTACCCCAATTCATAACTTGAATTTTTTAAATTATTTTTCCCATGATCACGAGTTTGATTTGGACCAGTTTTATGAATTTCAAATTTTTTTAGACTATTCCTAATTTTGGCCTTATTAGGGGCGCAGGGGAAAAACTGTTCATAGGAGGGGTCCAATTTTTCAGGAATATATTTCTTGAATCAAGATCTACAACATATAAAAAATTTAGCCAAATTCACCGAAACCACTTTTTTATATAAAACGTGCGGGGTCCTTTCAAACTTGTCTTATGGACCAAGAGCCCCCAAAAATGTTGTCTTATGACACGATTTTTTATTAAGGGGATGTTCCCACACAAAAGCCCGTTGGTTTAATTCATGTACCTTATGACCTTATAAATGTACCTTATAAATTTTTGACATTTTTCGAAAATTGACAAGCCAATACCAGCCTAAAGCCCCCGGTCTAACATGTAAGACAAAGTGATTTTCAACAACCTTATCAACACACATTAGACCTACAGGGTTAAAATCATGTACCTTATGACGTAGGTTTTGAGGCACCAGCTCCCTGTCCACGAAATTGGAGACAATTTTGAATGACTCTTACTTTTCTAAATAGCTGGCTTCTTGGACTACAAGACGCAATCATTTTCAGGGAATATGTTCTCATTAGTTGTACAGGGCGACACAATTAGGTAGTGTAAAAATGTCAAAAGTTCGATTAGCTCCCAATTCACGAAAAAAATATCTACACATTTTTCTAAGATATTTTTCATCAAGTGGTTCAGGAGAGACATTGTATCGATACCTTGAAACGGTTGTCCAACTTCTCACTTTTCTCGCCTAATTACAGGGTGATCTCAAAAAAGCATCTTTTTGGTCTTGGGACCATAACTTTTTCATTGTTGACCGATATCCAAAATATAGGGTTCATGTTGAAACTTAAACTTCAGGCAAGAACGTTTGGGCATCAAAATTGTGACCTACCATGAAATTTGAGAGTGAAAGGGCGGGTGGAGGGGGGAGGGGGCGCAACAAACGTTAGTAACGTGACTTAAATGCGAGTCACTTTTGAAATTTCATTTCGAGAAAAAACTGGTATGAATCCATATGTCTTTTGACAAGACCTATCCAATCTGAACATTTTATAATTCTATGATGCTTCTGTACTTTTGTGAGTCAGAAATTATCGCTATTGAATCCAAAACTCAATACCATGTTTTCGCGGGGTATGATACCACGAGTGCAATGAAAATTAGCGATAATTTTGAAAAATGCGTGTTGCCTGAAATCCGCATGATCTTCTTCCGAACAACACATGAAAACAAACAAATGCGGTTTTCTTATGGCAACACGCATTTTCAGAATTATCTGGTTCATTTTCATTGCGAGAGTGGTATTCGGGGCAAATCATTCTACAAATTATTCACATATTATTTCACACGACAATAAAATTGATGATACATGAATAGCTACCCAACTGTACTGAGCCAAAAAGCTCTTAATTTGCCCCTGAGGTAGGGGGATGATTTTAGGGTTCTTGAAGTCATTCTTTGAAATCTACATAAGATAGGCGGAATAATTTTTTTATAAGTATATTGATTGATTATTTTTTCTTTTTTTGGGAGGTTGAAGCTCCCTTCAGTTTGTTGTACCCTGGGTACCCTTGGGGTATTATGTAGAAGTGTTTGGTATCATTTCTTGATAAATTCCATCTCCTGAATCAAAATTGATTGTCAAAATTTTAATATGAAGACGTTTTGACTAGTTTTGCAAGAAAAAATATGTTTTTTGAGGCCCTATTTTTGGCGGTCTTCAATTTGGACCAAAGATTCCAGGTTCAAAATTCTTCCGAAGATCATTAGTTTGACGTATTTAAATACAAAAATTGTACCTATAGTCCAGGAATTTTAGCTGTTAAAATCGCAAATAGCGAACAAAAATGAAACCCAGCCGGATGTTTTTATATAAACTCAGTTAAGCATGTTATTACCAGCGAATCTCACACAGAAATTTGTTGGCCCAAAGTGACCCGTAGCTCAGAAGCAGATTGGGGTGGATTCACCTTTCAGCTATTCCCGACAGTTCAAACAACACGAAATATTTTCAAGGGCGCCACCTGCAATAGTTGATTGTCTCTAGTGAACTCGCGAAGATGTCGTAGGTCACTACACAAGAATTAAAAAGAGAATTTGCCTTGTTGAATGTTTTCGCATATGAAGGACAATTACACACACACACTGATAAAGAGCACAATCACCAATTAATATTTACAAGTTAAATAAAGATGATATAATACTTATGTACAATTTAGTTTAAGTTTGTTGAATAAAATAGAAATCTAAATATAGCAGCGATCGGTCGTCTTTAGATAAATGAAAGCTTCGGAGACAATATTACAGTAAGTGCAAATGATACGTGACATATCCCGTGGAATTCGATTGATACCAATTCAGTTGACAAAGTTTATTACGGATCAAGCTACCGGAAACGCGAGTTCGAACTTTCGTTTTTACAACGCGAAATTTAAATAGATACAACACAACGATAAATTGTAATTCATACGACGATAATAATAATAACCATATACAACGTTAATATAATGATAATTAAGTATTATCACCCAACGAAGATAAAAAAGGATATACGTAGATTCACTCCCTACAAATTTTCATAACCGTGCGGTCCACAAAAGCGGTCGGATATCTTGCCAACGTACGTCAATGATTTTGCCAACTTGATCATGGAAGACTCGTTCAGCGACGGTGAGAGACTGTCCTTGTCTTGTCCAAATCGTATCAACGATGGTAATGGTATGCGAAATTTTACGTTTCGAGCGTCTGGAACGATCTCGAATTGGTGTGGCAGCTTGAGCAGATGAAGTAAAGTTTTAAGTTACAGCGGCTACAGATGTATTCAGGAGCTATTGTCGACACCACAAGTGTATTTCCCAAATGCACTTGGCGCATATATGAGTATGTGTCAATGCGATGGGTCTGAACGGATCTATTTACGTAAGAGAATTCTGATGGCCTAAAATCAATGAGCATTTTTAGCGGACGGATATTCGAAAAATTTAGCTTACCGTTTGATTCGTGAGTCAATTTCCAACAATAACAATTTTCTACGGTATTCGTAGTCGTACTATACTGCGTGTACAAGTAATCGATAAAACTGCGGAAATGTATGATAATTCCGGTCGATTTAATTGTAATTTACCAGTGGGCACACGGCACCGTTTTCGACGTGAAATCTCGACTCAGAATGAATGTTATTACTTCACGGAAAAAGCTTATCGACCCTTATCGTATTTCTGAACACTTCTCTGTCTGTATTTTCGGTCCCATTTCAGCCAGGTTTTACCTCTATTTTAATTTATTCTTTATTTTATTTAATTATCTTATTTTACGAGGCGGCATGCAGCTATAAGCTGCTCTACCATGCAACCTCGGGGACAGCACAAAATATCCATGGATGAAGTAGGATTCGAACCCACACAGGGCAGCGCGAATGGTTTGGCTTGCCATCACCTGTACCACTCGGCCACCACCGCTCCACTTGACCACATGGCTATTTACAGGGCCCGATTGAATCAAAATACCAATTGGGCCAGTACGTTTGTTTTCCGAATTTTAGCTCGTAATAATGTAGTTTAACATACTAAAAGTCCTCAAGAATCCGGTGTGAGCTTAGGCCGTTGTGAGCTAAGGGCTGAATTTTAAGTTAGCGGCGCAACTTACGCCACTCATTTACGGCATCGATAAGCCAATCATCGCCTCGGATTGTGTTATGTTGCCACAGTGACCGGACTTGCTGTCACACTGATACACTTGCGCGGGCGGATCTCCGACTTGAAATCTAGCCCTAAGGGGGTCGGACAACGCAAAGAGGGTGCCAGCTTCTTCATTGCGTTGCTCGAACATAAAGAACAATCATGGGAAGCCGTCCTAAAGAACTCACCAAAAACGAGTCAGCCAACTACATCTTTAATTTCACTTTCATGAATCGTGAATCGTATTGGGAGAAAATCCGCCAGACGGATCAGACGATAATTCGAAAGACCAGGCAGAAATATAATTAGGCGAAAAACTTCCCCGACCTCTCGTGATGCGCACCATGCAGCCGTGCTTCAATAAATATAGAACGGAATCCTCAAATGCCGTCCGATTCCGATTCCAGACTATATTATACGTTTTCTTCCTACCTACCTACCCAAGAACAATATTTTTCACTTTGCTTGCTTACCACAGCACCGCTTCTACACGGCCATCGTCGTCGCCGCCGCCGCCGCAAACGTATCGCTTTCTTTTTAGAAAAGTGTATAAAAAGAACGAAAACGAACAGACGGATCAGTTCTCCCCGAGCCACCACTAAAATAGCTCCGAAAGGATTCCACAACTCCCCAAGAAAACGTCTGTCTTGGTGTCTGCCCGTCTGTCTGCCGGCGCTTGATGCTGCTGCCAAGCTGTGTGCGAGTGATCCAAGTGAGCTTTGCGTCCCCTCCGCGGGATTACGTCCGGATCAAGGCGGGAGGGGAGCGGCGGTGGCGGGAGAAAAAAAGAACGGGAATCGCAAGGTGGCGGCGATTCCTGTATACTCTATACAGGGCCCTACAACAGTGCGTCGGGCTTTCCTAACGCCATTACCTTGCAAAATAGAGAAAAAGGTGTTGTATAAAGAATTATTGATTTGAAAAGTTCTACCTCGTGAAATTATTTTCAACTATACAGGCTCAATTTTTGCGCTATAACAAAAACAAAGATTTTTTGAATAAAATGCCCCACTTTTGATTTCATTTTCTCGTTTAGCTTTTCAAGCTCTATAACAAGTGTACCTACTTTTGTTTTTTCAATTTGTGGCATTGCTACCAACTGAAAATTGAAAAATTGATTTTTTTTTGTAATTTCAAGGTTCACTTTGAAAAACCGTAGAGGCCTCGTTTTTTTGATATTAAGGAATGAAATTTGGCATAACGGTAGTCGAACAGAAGCTGAATGGCTTCATGACAAAAAACTTGAGGTTTAATTATACAGGGTGTGCAAAATATTTTTTCGAACTTAGCAAATTTCAAAATGCCCTGAGTCATTTTTTTCAAATGGAATGCCCCCTATTTTATCTCACCATTCGATAGCTTCTTTCTTCCTCTTTCATTTTTACTGGGGATACCCTACCCCTAAATTCCATAATTTCAGATATAATCGATAATTTTGATAAAAATTGTCGTTTATTTGGATTTTTAATGTTTTTAGTAGGTCTTGATACAGAAAATCACATGTCAAAATGAACGCACCTCTCAATTTGACAGTTTGAAGTTTTTTGAAGTCTAGAAAATCGCTTTATTAAGCTCAATTTGAGTTTTCTTTTTTCCATCGCGCAGCGAAATTTTTATTTAAGCATTTTCTTCATATTGGAATTTAGCGCAGCAAAATGTGTAAATCAGACATTTGTTGATGATCACCATGGCCTGCCCGGCATGAAAAATTTTAATAAATAGCACTTTTTATCAAAATTATCGATTATCTCGGAAATTATAAAATTTAAGGGTAGAGTACTCCTGGTAAAAATGAAAGAGGAAAAAAAAGCTATCGAATAGTGGAAGAAAACAGGGGGCATTCCATTTGAAAAAAATGACTTATAGCTTTTTGAAATTTGCGAAGTTCGAAAGAAAATTCTAAACACCCTGTATCACTGGATATGAAGTTTTTTGTCATGAAATTATTCACCTCCTATTCGACCATTGTTGTGCCAAATTTCATTTCTTGATTGCAAAAAAACGAGGCTCCTACGATTTTTCAAAACGAACCTTGAAATTACATAAAATTTCAATTTTCAATTTTTAGTTGCTAGCACTGCCACAAATTGAAAAAACAAAAATAGGCTTGTAATAGAGCTTGAAAAGCTGAACAAGAGAATAAAATCAATAGTGGGGCATTTCATCAGAAAAATCTTTGCTTTTGTTATAGCGCAAAAATGGAACACCCTGTACAGTTGGGAATAATAATTTCACTGGATAGAACTTTTCAAATCAATAATTTTATGTATTACACTTTTGTCTCCATCTCGTAAGGGAAGGGCGCTAGGAAAGCCCGACGCACTGTTGCAGAACCCTGAATATTAGATCTACCATCCAGGACCGGGCTTTTGCTATTCGAATGATTTCAATTTTCGAAAAGGGTGTGATAGTTTGTTGATATTGATGTCCTCAAAGAAAAAACAATACACTCGATCGTTTTCATTCGCGAAAGTTTCATAACAAACCTTGTTTCTTTAATTAAACCGATGAATCGTAATAGGTAATAGGATGAATTACGGTGTCTCGGCAAGTTCAAAATATCAAGTTACGTTCAATTAGCGAAAGTAAACAAATGAAATCAAATACACTTCAATAACGCCTCGAGTCGCAGTATGCAGATCAACAGGGGTGTTGTATCATTGATTTAGAAATAATTGCAACCTGATACTTGCTCAGCGGCATTGGCAGAATAATATCAAGAAGTGAAAATATTTCACCTGTAGGAGGTGGAAAAAGTGCACTTCTCACATCTGTAGCACCAAATCAAAGTAACTTTTTGGCTCCAGGATTTAAGTTCAGGAATGTTCCTTCCGATATGAATACATACTGAGAAATTTTTTTGAAGTAAAACTTCTTACCGCTCGCTTAGATCACAACAACCACAGATAAGGGACTCTGTGGATGAGGGTGAATTCAGTTGATGCGAGGATGATGTGTAATGCTCTGGTGTAACGTTTTAGTGGGTGACCACTGACCAGTGGCGTCCCAGAAAATGGAAGAAGGGAATGTGTTGTGAGGCTCGCTTTTAACTGTTATGTTATGGCGTTTTCGACTGGCTAGAACCGAGCCGGTTCCATTCCGAGTGAGCATGCGCAGTTCATCAGAGCAACTTTTCGGCGTGTTCGACTGGAAGTGGCATTGCTCCCGTGCTATTTTTGCTGTGTTCGACTGGGAATATTCCTACGTCATTTGCACGGAACCAGCTCCGAATTTTAGAACTGTCTTGGTAGTCAGTTCTACTGTCAACTTGATGTATCAGTGTCGATTTTGATGCTTAATATGAGTCGTGGTAATACCAAAAGGAATGAATTTGTAGCGGTGCATTCCTTTCTACAATTTTCTCATGAATTCCTGTTCGAATCAAGCAGTGATGGAAGGTATGAATGCTGTGAAATTAATGAAAGGGAGAGGGAAAAGAAACGGAATGAAGCCGTCTGTGATGGAGCCGAGCCGACGGGGACAGAATGGAACGAATCCAATTCGGTTCAAGAGCAGCTCGGCATCGAGCAAGTTCGGAACTGGAACAGTTCCAGAGCAGTCCCAGTCGAAAACGCCATTAGTATTCTTTTACCGCTTGCATCGTGTTTCAAGTACTTCAGATTTCATCATAAATAAAAATTTTATCTGATCGATGGATTCTAACTTACCAAAGTGTTTCATTTGCAATCAGAAAATAATCAATTTATTTCTTTAATCGGTCGCCGCAGCTGTGTTGTAATGGAGCGACCTCTACCATCGAATATACAAACTTTCATTATTACAGGTATTTGCTGCCGGCGTTGCCGGCATGTTAGTCTCAAGATAGAAACCCATTTATTATTCTCAACTTTTCTGTGTACCTAAACTGGGGATGTCCAAATGTTGTCAGTGAATCGATTACTGTTAGTCAAGCTGTAGTCGAGCTAATCGCAATGAATAGTTTGATTCGATGAAAAAAATCGTATGAGATGAATCGAGAACCGATTGTAGGTGAATAATAATCGTACTAAATCAATGTGAAAGCTCTAAAAAAGCCTCGAAAAAAACTTTTGAGCAAAAAGATACAAACGATGGACAAACCAACCAAGTTAGCAAGCGGAGCGACTAGCGAGTTGCTTTGCCAAATAGGTATGGGCTATCTGATTTTATAGATATTTGGCCACCTAATTCTGGAATACCTGTAAGTATAGTATACTCTACAGGCTGTGACTGTACCTATAAGTATATACAGGTTGTTACACTTTTTTGTCAATATTTCAGGAGGTCGTAGAACATCAAAAAATAAGTGAACTATATATCTTGAAAAAATATACTATTGGAAACGCTTTATAACGGAGATAGAGGCTCCCAAAACTGAGTTTTGAAAATGGTTACAAGCGCACTTTCTCAAAAAATAGGGAAAAAGCGCTTTAAGCTTCACTTTGCCCGTCCGTCCGTCCGTCTGTCTGTCTGTACCCGGGAATCAACTTCCTCAGGAAAAAGAGATATCGATGTGATGTAAACGCTGATCAATAGTAAATGGTAAATGTGTCCAGGACGTCAAGTTGCCTTTTGGTTTTTTATTACTTTGCCGCCATCTAATCCGTCATTTTGAATTGCTCTAAAAGTGATCCGATTAGAATGAAATTTGCAGGCAATGTAAACCACATCAAGATCCATCCAATTTTTGACAATTGATGCCCCGCCGCCATCTTGTATTTTCTATCCATATCGAACATGTTTCAAAGTTATAGAACTATAGGGGAGAATCATGCCGCAATGGAGAAAGATATCAATGGGGTGCAAACGCCAATCAAATGCGTACGTGTCCACCATATAAAGTGGACCAATAATTTTTGTCACTTGGCTGCCATCTTTGATCCGCAATTTTGAATTTCTCTGAAAGTGATAGATTTGAGCGAAATTTGCAGGCGATGTGAAATGCACATCGCCTGCAATCGCCATATTTTTGACAATTGATGCCCCGCCACCATCTTGTATTCTCCATATTAAGCATGTTCCAAAGTGATAGAACTAGGAGAATTATGTCTCAACGAAAAGAGATATCGGTGTGGTGCAAACACCAATCGAATGCGTACGTGTCCACCAAGTTGATCGATGATTTTTGTCACTTGTCCGCCATCTTTGATCCGCCATTTTGAATTTCTATGGAAAGTGGTCCGATTTGAGTGAAATTCGCAGGCAATGTGAATTTCATCAAAATACATCCGATTTTGGACAAATGATGCTCTGCCGCCATCTTGGCCGCCATATTGAAATTTCTTATTAGTGGAACGAGTTTCATGGAGCTTGGAACTTACCGTTGTTTTGTATGATCAGTCTTATTTTCCAGTTAAATTTCAACATTCCGCCACCATCTTGGCCGCCATATCGAAATCTCTTATTAGTTGAACGATCTTCATAAAACTTGGAACTTTCTCTTGTCTAGTATGATCATTCTGATTTTCAAGCCAAATTCCATGATTCTGCCACTACGTTGGCCGCCATATTGAAATTTCGGCCCAAATAATGGTAGAACCCTGATAAACATCTCGCGGTGCACTATTGAGCCTCATGCCCATGAGACATATTATTCGCTTGTTTTGTTATAACTTCATATTTAACCACTGGATTTTGACCAAATTTTGTACACAAAGTAAGTTGATGCATACCTACAAGCTTGTTATGTTGACTTTTGTCACATTTTTTCAATTTTCATTTTTTGTCACTTATTATTATTTAAAAAAAAAGTTCATTCATTCATTCATTTTTTGCGAAAGTATTACACTCTGTGTACTTACATAAGTATCTACACATTTGCATAATGTAAAATTTTATAAATCTATTGTGAAACAATAACACAAAAACGAAAAGAAGACCTGTTCTAACTTTGTTTGCTGACTGATTTCATACCTATATAGAAGTTTTACTTCTTCCGAGGGTGACCATGGTCACGCACCCACGTTTTTGTTTGTTTATTATGTTTTTTGTACCTAGGGCATCAATTTATTATTTATTATTTCATTCAAATAAACACTGAGAAAACAGTTTGTTTATCAGTAGTTAACTAATTTATTTAGACCTCGTTTATTATAGATATTCAAATAAAAGTTTCTATTCCTAAATTCCTATCTTGACAATAAGTAAAATTATCATTTGCTTTGTATTTCATGAATAACGACGGCCGAATAAACCATTCATTCGGCCGCATTCATTTACAGTAAATGAATCATTTGCTATATTTCATTGCGAATATGTATATATTATTGATATTATTGATATATTGATATAATTTTTGATAAATTTTCCATACATTCACTACTAATGAATACCCGGTAGGAAAATTATTTTTCTGCAATAAATTAAATTACGCGATTCAAGTGGACGACTATATTTGTGATAAATAAGAACAAATTACAGAGAATCATAATTTGCTTTGTCGACAATGACTAAAATGTTTTAGTTTCTCGGTGATATCATTTTTTATTCTTGACAGATTTTCAAAATCCAATTGAAATTGAAGCTGAAACCTCAAGTAAGAAGATCCCATAATCAGAATCGACTGGAAACAAACATAAGGAATGTATGGTTCCCTCATGAGTAACCCGACGTTTCATCGGCTCTGGAATCTAGCTTGGAATGAGAAATAACCGATAATCAACCTTGGCCTTGAGCGAAGCATCCATTCTAAACATCTTCGCAACAAGACTAAAAAGTACAACTGCATGTTATCAAGGCAAAATCATCTTTCTTGCTCGTACGAATAAGCCCGTAACCAACGTTACGAGATGCATCGCTCACCTGCAGCTTTTGTAACCAACGTTATGGAAATTACAACAAACAAAATTTTTGAATGCTGATTTTTTTTCTTCTCCGTAACGTTAGTTACAAGTGATTTCATACGAGCAAGAAAGATTATTCTGCCTTGATAACATGCACTTGTAGTTTTGTCCCTTTATCAACAGTTTTTGTCTTATTCAAGCTCTAAACACCTGCAAATGTTCAGAATGAATGCTTCGCTCAAGAGCAAAGTCGATTATCAGTTCATTCTTATCCCAACTCAGATTCCGGGAGCGATGAAACGTCGGGTCACTCTTGAGGGAACCATACTACATTTTCAATGTTTATTTCCAGTCGATTCTGAATATTGGATCTTCTCACTTGAGGTTTCAGCTTCAATTCGAGCCCTGGATTTTGAAAATCGGTCAAGAGTGAAAAATGATACCACCGAAAAACCAAGAGACTGTTTTTTTGATATCACCCTGTGAATAAGGAGGCTGGGGAAATAAATCGAATAACGTGGCGTGGTATGAGGTTATCTTTTGAGCCTCCAATGTCAGAATCCAGAAGTAAGAAAATTTGTTCAAATGAGAGCATATCGTAAAAGTTGAGGCATTCTCTCAATGGAGGCATCTTGTAGAAATAGAGTTGTGAAAATAATCTGTCTCTCCACGTAAATTGTGATAAATAAATAAAAACTCTGACACTTTATCTCGCATTTTATACATTCTACACTTTTACTGCTTTGAAGATGGCCCTTTACCTTAAATTGTAAGGCCGAAACGCGTCGCAAAATAGATTTATACAATTTACGTGGAGAGACAGATCATTTTTATAAATGAGAGCATGATGAACGCCTGGCCGTTTTGCACCGCTATACATGTCACCCTGAATAAACTTCACTCACGTTCCATTGAGTTTCTTATCCACAAAGTTATGGATTATTAGAAGGTTGGGGTAAGCAATTTACCAATTGGGGCAATCATGCCAATTTGAAAAAGGGCAAAATTTTGGGTGTGTTGTGTTCAATGTTACGTAGTTTACTTGGTCATGGGCTACTATTTCCTGTATCAAAGAAAAACATATCATTGTACATACAAATAACTTGATAATAATGTGCAGACAGACGCATGAAAATGTGAAAAGAGCAGGCCTCCCAGGCTTTGCGATTGCAGAAAATACAGCTCGCATTTTGATGGAACAGTAATTACCAACTTTTCCATCAAGGAATTAGTACGGATCAGGTGACAGCCATGTTAGTTGATGCTCAAAGCTCTCCGGAAAGCCTTGCGAATTTTCTTTGAAGGAAAATGAAAATCCCCAGAACTCAATAAACGCTGAATGTTTGTGTCGAGCAATAAAGTAAAGTGTGTTTTTAAAATTTGAACAACGCGAATAAACTCGATTTTCATTCCGATTTTTCACGTTCCATCAAAATTAATCGAATAAATATCGCGTGGAGAAATCTAATTGAAAATCAAACTGGAAGTGACTTTAATCCCGGTTTGAGCTTGAGTAACAATATCGAAGTATTTGAGCTGTTATCCTGATCACAATGCAGTCAAAAGCACCCATCGATTCGGCACTGAAACACAAACCTTTCAACGATACAAGTCGCTAACAAAGAAAATCTCCTTTCGGGATTCACCCGCAAGAGCAAAAACCTTCTGTTCCTCTGCAACAAATAGGATTCCTATGGAAATCACGACAACTGCTCATTCCCGGCGTTTTTAATGAAAATGGTTTCCTCTGCAAATCCCGCAATCCCTGAACCTTTATAGTACAATACTTACACACATATTTGCATTGTCTGGCTCGTTTAATACTCTATCTCTCCCCGCTGGATTACCACTCTAAGTAATGAACGAGATTCGCGGCATTTTACCCATTATGAAGAATGAAGCTTCACAATTCACATCCCCATTTATATCCCCTCTCTATCACCATGTGCCTTTGATTCATAAAAGGAAAAACCCGCCGTTTTCATACCGCATAAAGTTCGGAATAAACAAGGGGCAAAAAACTGTTGCCACTAGAATTTTTCGTCATAAAGTCGCTTATGGAATGGTCTCTCCGGTGTCCGTGGCATGTAGCGAGGGATTGGCGCGGTGTTTCCGGGACTTGGCGCTCTGAAATATTCCGGGGGTTATTGTTACAGTCAAACGGGCTTTACAATTAAAGCCCGCAGCCCAATCCCTCGGATTATTCCGGGAAATATCGCACAGAGGAAATTCTGATGCAAGGGGTGATGGTGCCCGGCTGAACGCATCAACATTAATCATTTCAACAAGTTTTAAACGATGAATGGGCTTCGGTGGATGCACAAAAACTGCGGAATTGATGTAAAAAATTATTGTTATTTAAGCTGCTGTTGGCTGGTGGCGGCGGCATGGGACGTTTTTGAAATGATGCAATCAAAATTTAAACATTCCATGATGCCAACTGTCGAGGAAATTTCAAAAAAAATTGCTGGCAAAGTGTTTTTTACGGTGCTAGATCTGAAAGACGGATACTGGCAGATGAACATTGATGATGTAGGTGCAGACTATGCACTCTGTGTAACTCATTTAGGCGGTATCAATTTTTGAGGCCTCCATTTGGAATTCGTTCAACGCCTGAAGTTTTTCAAAACAAAATGTACGAAAGCTCTGGAGACACAGAAGTGGGAATTTTTTAATGATATTTCAGTTTTTACAAAAGTGACAGAGAAAGAACGAATGAATCTCAAAATTGTTCTAAAACAAGCCATGAAACGTACCATGACATTCAGTTTCAAACAATAATTGCGCCAATTTTGTTGTTTGAGACAACATACCATTTAACAGCTCAGTGTTCAAAGAGTTTGCAAATGAGTGGAATTTTGTTGTGGTCATCAGAAGCCCCAAGCATCCTCGTTCAAATGGGCTGACTGAAAAAGTAGTGGCGATAGCCAAAGAGCTGTTAAGAAAGACCGATCTTGATTCAGGGTTAATATAGTAGAGAAATTTCCCACTGAAACGTGTGAATTATTCCCCAGCTCATCAGCTGATTATATCTATTGAACTAGCTGTCATCGGCCCTGCCAGAAACTCATCTAGTTTTGCGTATACGTAACGATAGTTGCTTAGCAGCACCGTGTAAGTTCTGACAGAAACGCGTGAAGGGGGTGCTTGTTGTGTGCCATCAACAATGTGACTGACATTTGTTGACAAAAATTTTGAAGGTTGTATTTCACAATTTTTAAATTATTCAATAAATTGCATTTCCGGCAGGATTCACTTAGGCATGATTGCCATTCCATGGTTGCACATATTATCTCGATACATAGATGATAGTCTCAAAACATAACTAATGCGTCCGTCTCCCGGACTATCACTGAGAGTAGTGTCTGGTCAGTGTAGAGTTGTTGGGGAAAATTGAGACACCATCATACTTTGTTCATAAATATGTATTTCTACTTTTGTTCAAGGTACCTAACTACTGAAAATACTGGAAACGACGATATGTGTTGTGAAAACTTGAACCGTAAACAAGGTGCTGCCACGGAATACACCGTGTAGTGGAAAGAAAAGCAGAACTGTGTTGTTTAGGAGCCTTTTTAAATATGTATAGGAGAAATCAAGATGGAATAAAAGTATGTCCAAAATTCAAAATTTTACAGTTACGTTCCAATTGTTCATCTGAACATTCTTAACCAAGTATAATTCTGAAAACCCAATGAAATCAGTTAGGAAAAGAAGAGTTCAATACGGCGCCGGCGCTTTGAACTGCCAAAATGTCAAATTCGATCCTATACGCATTTCGATTGTTCATGTATTTGTTCAAAATCTCAATATAATCTGTTTAGAAATAAGAAAGTTCAATGTAGCGGCCTCTTGAAACTTCAAAAATCAAAATTTGACAAATGCATCTTGATCGTCAACCTCAAGTGGGTATTGGTTCAAAATTCCAATCATATCAGTTGGAAAATGCAAAAGTTCAATATGGCGGCCTCTTGGAACGTAAAAAGTCAAAATTTGACAGATGCATTTTGATCGCCAATCTGAAGTGGCTATGGGTTCAAAATACCAATCAGATAGGTTGAGAAATGGAAAAGTTTAATATGGCGGCCTCTTGAAACGTCACAAATCAAAATTTGACAGCTGCACTTCGATCGCCAACCTCCAAATGGGTATGAGTCTAAAATCCCAATCAGATCGGTTGAAAAAAGCAAAAGTTCAATATGACGGCCTCTTAAAACGTGAAAAATCAAAATTTGACAGATTTTGATCGCCAATCTGAAGTGGCTATGGGTTCAAAATACCAATCAGATAGGTTGAGAAATGAAAAAGTTTAATATGGCGGCCTCTTGAAACGTCACAAATCAAAATTTGACAGCTGCACTTCGATCGCCAACCTCCAAATGGGTATGAGTCTAAAATCCCAATCAGATCGGTTGAAAAAAGCAAAAGTTCAATATGACGGCCTCTTAAAACGTGAAAAATCAAAATTTGACAGATTTTGATCGCCAATCTGAAGTGGCTATGGGTTCAAAATACCAATCAGATAGGTTGAGAAATAAAAAAGTTTAATATGGCGGCCTCTTGAAACGTCACAAATCAAAATTTGACAGCTGCATTTCGATCGTCAACTTCAGGTGGGTATAGGTTTAAAATCTCAATCAGATCGGTTGAAAAATGCTCAAGTTCAATATGGCGGCCTCTTGAATCGTCAAAAATCAAAATTTGATAGATGCATTCTGGTTGTCCGTCTAAAGTGGTTATAGATGTTAAATCCCAATCGGATCGGTTAAAAAATGCAAAAGTTCGATATGGCGGCCTTGGAACTGTCAAAACGTCAATTTTGATAGATACACCTCGATTTTCCACCTCAAGTGGGTACCTATTATGTTGAACATCCCAATCGAATCGGTTGAAAATGCAAAAGTTCCAATCGGATAGGTTGAAAAATGCAAGAGTTCAATATAGCGGCCTCTTGAAACGTCAAAAATCGAAATTTGACAAATGCATTCAGACTGTCTATATCAAGTTCGCATAGGTTTAAAATTCCAATCGGATCTTATGGTAATGATGATAGAAAATGTCATGTAGCGATTTCCGCTTTCATCATTACCTTTACTCGCGAAAATGTCCTTGACTGTCAACAGTGTCAACATCATTACAACGTATATGCCGATCACGTTTTAAATTCAGTAGAAATTAAAACGCGGTTGGCCATGTTCCCTAGAGTGTAACGGACGCTGACAGACCAAGTTACGTGAAAACGGGCTTTTTGTGGCGAAGTCCAGTGAGGTTAGGAAATTTTGACATGAAATGCCAATTCTGGCGTCTCCTCGCATCATATTCCGCTACAGTGTTGTCTTGGCTGTTATGACTGTCATCTTGTCAGAATGGCAGGTAAGTGACAGAGTGCCGAGCCATTTACGCCCAACCTGAATTACAGCTGAAGAACTCCGTACTGCAGATTGCGAGGTGAAAAGACACTGGAAGGACATGTGGGACACTGAAGCTGCAGTCAAAAACAGAGCATACATACAATCTTATAACAGCGCTGTACTCGATTGACAGTACGAATTTAAGGTCGTCTGGGGAAAAACTGATCCAACATTACAAATTTGAACATCCCCAAATATCGCAGGATTGCCAACTTGGCGTGCAAAAATTACCGTTCTAGTGCTGAATTTAAAAGCTGATCGGCATATACCACGTATCTGAGAGCACTCGTGAAAAACTGTCAAAGGAATCCGCGAAAAACTACCTAAGAAGTGCTGTGACATTACATTGACATTTGCAAATGGCACAACACAACGACTGCGACGCTGAGTAATGTTGCCGATGTTTGTTGTGAAATTTTGGAAAAATTGACAAGAAAAACTTCGAAACAAGGACGCAAATCCAAACACAGACCCTTTCTGAAGGTCTGGCCAGAAGGTCCAATGGAATTATCAAGGATTCCGTAGAAAACAAGTCGCGACAAGGAACCCCTGTAACCGACACGAAATAAGCTCTGGAGGACCGAAAAGGTCCCTTTTTCGAAATGGAAAGCCGCTGGAAATTGAAAATAAATTGTGAGTACCCCCCAGACGTGTTTTGCCTCCTCAACTTGCCTGTTTTTGTGAAATCACGCCGTCAACGTCTGCCCCGGCCTGGGTAATTTTATCAAAGTGCCGTCGAATTTAGAGATGACTCTTGTGTTTTGTGTCTGATGGGCGCTCAAAAGTCTTCTCGAGACCACAATTCAATTTCGCACGCTGACATGGTCAATTTCATTCCAAAAGCACTGTTGAAATGCCCCGAGGTGTTGAGTTTGCCAAAACGGAGAGCGTCAATTGACGTTCTCGTCAGATTGGCCAGGCCGTACTCCAATTTCAACATTTTTCGGCAAATTTTCAAGAAAAACCCCGTCGCATGGCCTGCACCGGATGACACGCGGCCCTCGAAACCCTCCGGTCGGCATTTCACACCAAATTTCTCGAAATTCTTCCCGAAAAGCCGAGTTCGGCGCGAAAACATAACAAGGTATTTGGAATAGATATTCGAACATCGGTTCCCTTGTAAAATTTTGAATGAATCATGAATTTTTGGAAAATTCCCTCAAATTCAGCAGAAATTTTGGAAATTTCCCATCGTCAACTTGTAATGCGGTTCGTTTGCGAAACTTAAAAAAAAAATACTCCGCCAAAATCCGACGTCTGGTTTTTACAAATTTTGACGGCAGGTCGTTCGGTTGCCGTCAGCGGTTTCTATGAGTTGATGTTAAAACCTTCGCTTTGTACCAACGTTTAGTTGAAGTTTTATGAGAAACAAACCATTCAAGAGAAGTACCCATTACAATAAAAATGCGCAAGATTGAAAAGAATTAGAATCTCGAACTGATGTAATGGTGTAAAATCATGTGAGTAAAACTTAAAACATGAGAACAGGGAGAAGTTATTGAAAAGCATGATACTTTTAGTTCGTATGTAGTTTCAGACTTTGAGGAAAGTGACCGATCAATAAACGGATCAATATACGCTGCTGGGATCAATAGATAGAGGAACGGGCCGCTCCACCTATCACCAGATCTAAGTCCAATTGAACACGTCTGAGAGATGTTAAAGAGAGCTAACTACTATGAATTTCACCTCGCGGTGACAGTTTTTGTTGTCCTTGCCAAACTGGACCAGCCTTTCGGCTTTGGCTTCGAGGTCCGCGACCAATCTAAGCAGCCGGACCCCCCGGAGGTACGGTTTCCGAGACCATTGTTACGCTCATGTTTTCTTCACCCCTCTGTTTTACAAGCTGGGGTCTGGCTTGGCCTTTTTGGGCTACGGCCAGCCTGCGGGGTGGAAGTCACTCTAGGCAGTAGAGCCCCGTCGACCGCTTACTTTCTAACAGGACACGGCTGCTTCAAGAATATCTCCACAGGATCAAGAGAATGACGTCACCGAAGTGTTACATACTGCGAAGCCATCGACACTGTTAGACACACGTTCCGCGATTCCAACCAAATCGATGTGATATGAACTGACCAGGTTGATGACCAGGGACGTGGTTCAATCCCGCTGCAGCAGCAGAGAGCACTGCAGAAATCAAACAGTACAGACCACATCCGGAGCTGGACCAGGAGGACTTGACGTGCCTTGCGTGATTAGGTCTGACAACAGTGTCTGCAAGAGGTCAGAGGCTGGGGAATCATCTCATACACATTACCCTCTGAAGAGCAGTTCTAACACAGGATATTTACGCTAGGCCTAGCGTACCAGTACGTCCAGGAGGAGTTTTTTTGAATCTTTGAAAAGTTTCGAACGTTCGCATCTGCTGTGCTATGGTGAAAGGTAAAAAACAAAAGGTAAAAGAATCACCCCCCCAGTTCTTTGGATATAGATCATGCTGGAGAGCGGCTTTGAAAACTATGAAGACGGGATAATTCCTTTCAACACGATTAGCCACGCGTTATCATTCCGGAAAGTCCACTGGATCTTGATCATCATCACGCACGTGCCAATGACACTATTCTGCAAAATATGGTATTTTTTTAAAGTCGTTGGTAATTTAGCTGGATTAACCGGGTCAGCTTTTCGTCATTGTCGAAACATGTGGGGTACGTTCTTCTATGGAGAGCACATAATCTCTTGAAATGAACCGGCCAAGTGCTTTCGCAGGACCACTGGTTGCCGCCAGAGCAAATTGGTTCACTGAACATTTCACTTCACCACCACATGTGCCATGTCCCACTTCTCTCATCAGTTCGAAACTCGCCGAACCGCAAAAGCGGAAATAAACTGACCCGCCGCGACAAAACGCCAGAAAGCGAAAGTGGGGGGGGCTCTTCATTCCCAATCCCGTCGGGCAATGTTTATTTACAATGCACGCGATATATCTCCGGTGATTAATTGCACCCCCCATAAATCCCGAAGAGTGCTGGTGTATGCCCTCCGCTCGTCCCCACTTTTTCCGCCGTACCTACCCCATCGGGGCTCCGCTCGCCCGCTTTCGGTCCCCAAATTTGCATCCTCATCCCGTTTAATTCGCGTTTCATCGAAAATTCGGTTATATTCTCGCGCCGAGTGTGACGCCCAAACTTTAGCCATCGGCGGGGGCAAGCACACACCAGAGCCAAACTCCCTTTAATCCCCTTTGCTAATTTATTTCTAATCGTTCCATTAGAATCGACTTCCAATTCTAGCGACCCATAAATTTTAACCGTCGTCCATTAACACCCGCTTTGGGAAGTTATTGTTTGCGTCCCCGTGCGGCGGTGGTGTCCCGGAAATTCTAACCAACGCACTTTGGAAGAATCTCTTGAAAGTTGCTCGCGTCGCCCTTTGAAAATGGGATTAATTTTCAGGTGGTGCTCCTCGGAGTAAAACAAAATACTTTTTTTTGGGCTTCCGTAATTTGACATATCCCATGGCACGTTGGTGCGAGGGGAGTAACCGGAGAAGTCTTTACGCCCCTTCAATTTTCTTTTCAGTCTTATCTGAGGCTCTGCGGAGCGCTGGGAAACTTTGCGGGGTTCCCGTTCATTCAGCGTTTTGGCTTCTCCCCGTCGCCGGCGCTCGCACGTCAAAAGTTTTATTATTTAGAAGGCGAACTATGACGAGGGAAAGGGAAAGTGTTTCGCCCTCCTTCCGCGTCACGACAAAAGCCCCTGCGTGGAATTAAGTGAGGTGTATGGAACGCGTCGCTCGCTAATGATGTGGCTAATTTCGGCAGGCTGATGGCGGTTAAAGTTGCAAAGTCCTGGATGCAAAAATTACGCCGCCGGGGCGATTATGAAGTTTCGGGCAAGTTTTGATGAAAAGCCCTTTTGTCAGCGCGAGGGGGCCTAGGCGCCAATTAGATAAAAAAGCGCTCGCTTTGCGTTTTATTGACTGATGCGGGAAGCTGGTGCGTCCCGAAGTTATTTTGACGGGTTCATTTGGGCTGTCAAATATGGCTTATGTCGTAACACGCTGCAGGAAGCGGTTGCAAGCCCGAAAGGCATCTCGCTGGATTCGTATTGACCTTCCGCGGTAAGACGTCTCGCACGGTAAGTTGGATCCCAACTTTATAAAACCCCAGAAAACTCGCGTTCCAAGCACGACGCATGTTAACATATCCACAACACTGTGCACTCACTGATTTTCCCCGAATTTAGTTATTCTATTGTTGATGTCCTGTCTCAAGAAGTGAAACATGAGGCTTATTTTCTCCAGGTCTATCCGAGACGGTGTACCAGCCATGAAACAGAAGCTGTACCTACTACGTGCTCACTTGAAATCAAAATGGACCTTTCGGAAACATTAGATATCTCTCTTGTCCCTCCTCAGGTTCCTCAAAGTCTTATTAGCCCCCTTGTATCTCTATGTGCTGAGCTTCCAGCTTGTCTCAGCTCTCCGAACTACCAGTAAGCTCCCATGTGTCTTCATATGTTATTGGTCGAGTCCGACAGGGTCCTCTTGTGTCTCCAAATATCATGTTCAACCCTGATGAGTCCCTTACTGTCTTTCCTCGAACTGTATGAAACTCTAGTATACTTTCTTGATCTGAACCCAAAGTAGGCTCCCTTGTTACATATTTAGGTCAAATCGGAGCCCTACTAAGTCTCCTTTTGTTATCGATCTTGTTTGGAGCCCTAATTAACGTGCCCTCTTGTGTGGTCTCGAGGCTTTCAGAGCTCCAGTTGTGAGCCCCTTGTGTCTTTTTGTATTACTCTGCACGTGAGCAAACTCCCTCTCATGTTCGCTCAAGTTGATTGAAGCCCTATTGAGCTCTTTCCCAATATCTACCCCAAAAATATATGAGGGCCGCCCATAGAGTCAAAGGGCAAAGTCCGAATGAACGTTGCTTGAAGCGGCAGCTCTGGACGAAGTCACAGTGCTTCGGGTGTCAGAGACGGCTTCAACTTTACTGTGCTCGGTTGTGTTCTTCGCAGTACTTGATTTTGGTCTTCCTCCGGGCAGACATGAGAAGGTAGAGAAGATAAAGATGAGTTGATTTTGCCTGCGTCATGATCCAATCGTTATCAAGCTCAAGCTGGTGTAGGAGTCACAGTCAGTCAGCTGTCCCGCCATTTGGTTTCGAGGCGTTGTAGCTACCACAATGATTGGCTAGAATCGTCCCAAAACTGCCCCCTGGCACCGCCAAACTCGGGTAAGCCGCAATCACTTTTTTTGGGGAATGGCCCCTGTACATAATTGATTATCTCAGGTCGTTCCTGATGGTCGCACCCGACCACGTGGCGTCGTTCCTGGACCCCGCTGGAACGCTCACCGTTTCTGCTCTAGACCACGTGCTCGTGGGTCGGGAAAGCAAAGCTCAATGTTACGTGGCATTGTACCTGGCCCGATAGTCCATAGCCGAGGAGAGGCCTCCGCCGAGCCCGACCCAGCATCGCCGTAAGCCGCTAGGAAAGCCGTCATCATCACTTACTCGTTCCTGTTGGAACACGCATATCCATGCCTTCGCCACGGTAGGACGACTGCGTCGCTTAGTACAGTGCAAGTCACCAGAGCAGCGCGTCTTCGATCGAGGCTTAAAGCCACCACCTCAAAAACGCACGCCTTTCAGTCAAGTGGTTTTGCATATTTCTAATGCGTGTGTCGTGTAGCTCGTTCGTAGCTAAATTTTTGCCATCAGCATGTAATTTTTCCCTCTGCCTTCGGGTTTTCATCAGACACCATTTCAAGTCTTTTTCTGTCGAATTTTTCCCTTCAGGATTTTTTTCTTGTAAGCTTCAAAGAAGTGAGCCTGGGCGCACGCATGTCAGCTGCTGTCAGCTGTCATCTTTCAATCAGACAGTGATCAGCTGGAACCCCTGAAGTGTCACCACTGAAAGATGTGCGCCGGGGCGGTTTCTCCCAAAGCCCAGTTGTGAGCGATTAACTGCCGTCTCCCTATCTTTCAGGTTGTCCGAGGCCCCCGGTTTCTCCACCGCAAGACCGGGCAAATTCCTGTGGAGGCACGCCACCCATCAACCACTCGGCCAGCAGGTTTGTGCTGAGGATCCGTGCCCTGCTCCAAGTAGTCTGGAGGGGAACCGTGGTGTCTCGGACGGGTTGATTGACGGAGATCGGTGGACCGCAGTCCATTCTGCGCTGGAAATTTAAGTTGAGTGATTTTATAGTTATTGCTGAGGTTGCGCCTCTGTTAGTTCTTTAGCTTCAATTCAGTCCTTCAGGCACGTTTTCACCTGTGGGCCCTCAGGCCCAGTGGAGTTTGAATTGTCATATTCATGCCACCTGCGAGCCCTCAGCTCACAGAGTGGAGTTTGAATTGTCGTATTTATCTCACATGTGAGCCCTCAGCTCCAGTGGAGTTCAACTTGCCATATTTATGTAATCTGTCGAGCCCTCATTATAGGTATGTCTAAAACTTGCGATGTTTTGGTAATTGTCTCTTCTATCTCCCACGACCATAAATTTCGCCTAATGCCAGTGACTCGGCAGCGTTCATCGAGAACCAGTGCTACCCTGAGATCATGTTCTTTTACCGACTGAGCTGTGTTGTGATGGGGTCATGCTACTCGTACAGGCAGTCAGCCTGTGCTAATCCCAGTCTCCAGCGGGCAGAGACAAAGTCAGCTTTTGTCCTCGGCAGGGCAAAACTGTACCGTAGCAAACCTCCATATATCGGTGAGGCGTAGAGCACATTGGTCCTGGCAACTGGACCATGGAATGGGACCGCATGACGCACCTCCAGACGGGGCACACGAAACATCAGACCTGCCAGGAGCGCTGGAGCATCGAGATGGTTGTTGCAGAGGTTGTAGAGTAGCATGGCACTGGAGACATCCCGACACTCCGCCAAAGGCCTGTAGTCGAACATTCCCAGTTGATGGTCGTGAGGAAAGCCCCTCTCTGGATATACACCTTTGACGTGGCGGTGTAGAAATTTGAGGTATCGCCTTTGGACGGACTCCAGTTGACTAATATGTTTATCGTAATGAGGAGATCAAACAGGAGACCCGTACTCGAATTTAAACCTGACCAAGGTCCGATACAATGTGTTGAGTGCCGAGGTGCCAGGAAACTCCCGGCAATTTCGATAGATGGATCCCACAGTTCTGGACGCAGAGGCGGCGATTGAATTGGCATGTCCTACGAATGACAGTGGAGACAAACCACAGTCCCAGGTCCTTAATCTCAGTGCAACGCCGGAGACCATCGGTGCTCAATCTGTAGGTGTGATGTATGGGTTTCTGTCACTTGCTATATGTGATGCTGGAGCATTTGGAGATGTTCAGGTGGAGATCGTTTTTCAGACACCATTCCATCACCCTGTCGAGATCATCCTGGAGCAGTTTGCAATCGTGGGCAGAATCAATCCTGCGGAATATTTTGACGTCATCCGCGAACAGCAGACCTCACTCTTCAAATTTCGAACTATGTCGTCAATGAAGAGAAAGAACGGCAATGGGGCCAAGTTGCTACCCTGCGGCACCCCGCTAGTGTCTGTGTAGTGAAAGGACCTGTGGTGCATGTATTCAACAAATTGGGATCTATCAGAGAGGCTTCTGATGAAGTTTATCAGATTCTCATGGAAGTCAAGCTTGGCCATTTTCGAAAGCAGCACGTCATGGTTCACTCTGTCAAAGGCTTTGGCAAAATCAGTATAAACTGCATCCACTTGGCTGCCATTGTGCAACGCTTGGCTGATGAAATGGGTGATATATGCCAGATTCGTCGTAGTTGAGCGCGTTTGCATGAATCCATGTTGCCTTGTGGTTATGATGTTCTTCACCTTTTGGTGAACTCTGGAGTGTGTACATGTCTCAAATACTCTTGCAAATCCGTTGATATTTGCGATTGGCCGGTGATTGTTCACATTTTTGCTGTCACCAGACTTTGGATGGGAGTTATCCTTGATGTTCTCCATCTGTGGGGAAATGTGGCTGATGGATAAATTCAAGAGGTGCTGGAGAGGCCGAGTCCAAGCCCCCACGCAGTCCTTAATCATGAACCCAGGAATCTGGTCAGGTCCAGCGGATGATTTATTCCGTTCTCGGAAAAGCTATCAATATTGCTGGAATCGGAATGTGTTCAGATTGATGGCTGGTTAAGCTTCTGAGTCGTGGTACCCGATCCGGAATATACGCTGCTGAAGAATGTCGGGAACGCGTTTACAATCTCATCTGGACTTGAGCATTTGGCGTCCGAGTTCCGCATCAAGCCCGGAATACAGGTTCTTTTTTCCTTGACTCTGATAAAACGATTAGTGTATAATTGTCTAGCCTCGTGACTAAGAAGTGCCTGACGACCGCATCGGCCAGGGCCGTTCTTATTATATCCACCATTTTGTCATGTTTTATGTACTGCGCTGATCCGTTTTTGTTGTCTGCCACCAGGTCCGCTGTGCTCTTCGATGGATGGAAATCCCTTCACAGGCCCGCCATTTCCGGAGTTGGCAGAAGCTCCGTCAGGCCTTGGCGCCCGTAAATCATGAACCAGAATACCCTCCTGCTGCTGCTAGCCACCCTCAGGAGACCTACGTGCCGAAGCCAAGGGGATCCATCGAGGAAGCCGGGTGGCTTGATGGAACAGCAGGAGCGAAGACGCCAGGAATTTCAGCATCACACGTCGGCCACAGGGAAGTCATTTTCAATCTATTCGTCTCACAAGAGAGCTAGAAACCCGTAGATCTGACACAGTATTGCAATCGCATCAATTGTTTACCTTGCGGTGGCCTCATGCCCTGTCTTCAACTGGAAGGATCGTCTACTCTCTCCGGGCTAGTTCGAAGGAGGCCTTATGCCAGCGGGCGTTGTTGTAAATTATGTCCAAATTCATTATCTTCCGTGTGTAAAATACACGACTTGTACAATACATTTGTTTTGCTCACGAGGAAGTTACCACATTCACAGATTAAGCGTGAATACGGTTATTGCCCGGAGTGGACCCACTCCGGTCCGTATGGATCAAAGCATTTGAGTTTGATCCCGCAATAATGGTCAAGAACTCTTGGTTTTGACGGCCCACTAGTCGAGTGGACTGCGTGTTCGCTTGGCAAGCTGAGCTCTCGGGTTCGATTCCCGGGCATATCAGGTCTGGGTGTCGTGCTGTACAAACGGATTTTTCACTTGTAATACTGAACATAAATAAATGCAGCAACTCCTATGGCGTATAAATGCCGATGAGGAAGAAAACAAACTTTCAACTTTTAAAGAACTCTTGGTTTCCAGCCCGAGTTATTCTTATATTTTTGGAAAATGTCTTATTGTTCGATCTTTTGTTACCGATCTGGGATGATTACTCCGCCCCGGTTTAGTTCCATTCACTTCTTACGGCGCCAGTGAGCGCTCCAGCAATGGGGAAATGTCCGGGTGCCGAAACCAACGTGTCGTCATGCAAACATGAACGTAAACGCTGCTTCTTTATTGTCTCGAGCAAGCTCAGCTCGAGCAGATTATTGTGTGACAACACGGTAATTGAAAAGGCCATGCCGCAAAATAAAACGAGTACGAGTTCGTCGGATTGGGATTCCTAATAGGCACGCGGCTCGAGTCCTTTAAATCCGGAGCATCCCCGTACACAAAAGAAACCCGCAGAAACAGAGAGCCATCATCCCCTGTCTGTCTGGATGCGCTTTTTCGGCGGCAGCGTCGGTGGCGACGACGGCGGTCCTCCAAATCCAATCCAATTACTCCTGGAAGATGTCCGACACAGGTATTCGATGAGTTTAATTACTGACTCTCTCGCATTCCACATCGTTCCGTCGACTACTTACACGTGAAATTTCGAATGCCCTCTGCCGCGTATGCGGGAGGTTTCTCCTCGTTCCCATCCCCATCAACTCTGGACATCATAAAGAAGACGAATTTTCCTCCCGTCCGTATTTTTCTTTCTCTCCAAAGGTATTTATAAGTCGAGCACTGAGAGATGTCGTAAAGCATGTGAAATTGCGTCATTACTCTTTGTATGAAACTGTCTGCCACGGGTACTGAAGCCGGAGCACTTTATTTTTGTAATCACCCTTCTAAGGGATAGGGTGTATGAGTGCGGGAGTTAGTATTATTGCTTGGGCGGTTGTATATAAATCTTGTAAAAATTTAGTTGCGTCGTTGTGACTCGCGCAGTTATTATTCAATACTTGTTCATGCTTCATTGGCAAAAATCTATTACACTAGCGTTGCCGATTTGCCGGACTGGGGTCTATCGAAGATGAAGTCGAAGGACGCAAAATAAGGTAGCTGCGCCATCTTTCCAGAAAAATTATTTGCGGCCCTCTTTTGCTTCCTTTGGTCGAAATTTGTATATATATTTTGACAAGAAATCGTTCCTCGCATCTCAAAATTCTCAAATCATTTCATTGACTGACACGGGGCGCAATAATAGCAGTGGAACATTGGACACTGTTGTTAGGATAACTGGAGTCCCGAGTTGAATCATCTGAGTTATCAACCCTTAACGTGAGATCAAAGGGCATCAGCCCAAACCGTATGCGACACGGTGGAGGCACCGGGTCTTTGGTGCTTTTCAACCGTATCAAGAGCCCGTCAGTACAATACAGCCCAAACTTTATCGAGACAGTATTATATGTTCATATTTTTCAAATATTATTCACTCTTCATCAAGTTTTGTATGTATCGTTTTCTCAATCATTTTTCAATGAAAAATAGCTCAAGCTGACAATGACAATTTATCACAATTATGAGAACATGAATCTTGAAAAAATATAATCCTCCTCCATCGAGGAGCCGGGACTACATCTAGTCCCGTGGCAGCCAAGCGTAAAATAAATTCAGATGTGAAACCTCCCGGCTCCCCATACCTTATCAAGAATCAGTTTGAAACATCGTGAGCTTTGGTGATATACCTGAAAAGGGAGATGCCGTCGTCAAGAAACGGAAGTTGAAAAAGTGGAGAAAATGACGGCAGATGTCTGGGAGAAGAACACAAAAGAAATTGGTACTTCCACGCTACAGATCCTAGTAAAGAGAAGAGAATATTCAGGTCTATTTCGATGTTGGAGACTTCCAGAGTCAGCTGCCGTGCCTCCAGAACGCTCGCAGGTTGTTATTTCATCTCTTCTCTTCTCTGAGAACTACGAGGTATGTGGTCATACTTGATGGACCTGGTCAAACAGTTCTTCTCCATTGTTGATGTTGTATTGTAACACCAGGGGGAGGTTTGCCCCTTATGTAGCACCCAGGGGTGGTTAGCCCCTTTATTAAAAATATTTATAAGAATGCACTAGGAAAAATCCCAGCGCTGATCGTCATTTGTAACACCATCCGAGGGTGGGGAATGTTGATTAAAATAAAATATAAACGAAAATTGTGAACACAATAAAAATAGCCAAGGACATTTCCAAGGTATTAAATAATAATAAGTATTGCAAGTTCCTGTACCTTATGTACTGCTTGGGGGAACTATAGCAGGTCGATGACCCTGTGTGGTCGTTCGGAATAGGGGGGTGCTTAATCCTAAGGGTAGTAACGTGACTGCCACCACTGACTCAGTTATTTTATATGGAGAGGCAGATCCATAGAGGAAGTGGAACAGATCATCTGGGCGCATCTAGAAGTTTAATCTTAGGTTAGGGTAGCGTGCATTTTAGCTTATCTATTTCTGGCTCCAACTCATCAGGAAAGGCGTTTAGGTGAGTCCGGCAGACAAGGCATTTGAATCGAGTAGAACCCTCCAGCTATTTACCTGTCTACGTGAAGGGTGGTCAGGTAAACAAGAGATTTCCAAAACAAACATTATACATATATTCAAATAAGCAAAATTAATAAGTACATAAGTACGTTCAACCCTGGGTACCAACAGGGTAACACTCGCGTAAAAACACAGGGGCAATCTTTTTACTACGATTGGTTTCTGCATTGACGAGGAACATCGCGCGTTAGCGCATCCGTGAATTAATTATTAAAATATACTCGGGCATACGTCTGCGGTCGAGATTATTCACTAAGCACTTCAAGCGTGTTCCGGTTTTTCTGCTATTACTGCCGGAGTTTAATTGATTACTGGCGCGCGTTTTCTTACAGTGAAATTGTGAAATATGACCACTCAAAATTCGAGAATTTTCCGGCCGCTGGGACGCCAAATCGGCGTTCCAGCCGGACACAATCCGAGGTGCCAAAATTAAGTGACTCTTAGTTAATAGACTGTGAATAGACAATTGATGAAATGACCGCGTCGAGTCGCGGTTCGCAACACAAGTGGCGGTTCGAGTCACAAGTCAAGTCCCCTTATCTTCTGTTCCGCTCTTGCTCATAGACTCGTCTAATCTCACAATCTCGTAGTCTAATGGACCAATCAGAGCGGACCTTTTTAAAAGGAGAAGCGTTCCCACGACGGGTAAAATTAATGCCTGGTCACTCTAAAATGTTTAGTTTAGCGAGTCGATAACGCCTCGAATTTTTCAAGAAACGCTTTCGTAATCCGGTGGATTCATCCGGTAACTTTGAGGCTTCGAGATATTATCAACAGGGAAGAAAGGCTGTTGTGACTCAGTATCCGAACCTCTCTTATATTTCAAATTAACTATAGAAAAATAGCAGTTGGGCTACAATAAGAAAAATCAAGCTTCAGCAATATTTAAGAGAAATCCCGAATAGAGGAAACCAAGCAAATAAGGCTCGGTTTGCTACAGTATTGCCATGTTTTATTGTGGTACAATTAAAAGACACCCAGAGATGCAACCCTGTTCTCTCTTCTTCTTCCGGCAACAGGGCCAAAGGTACCTGTGCTTGCCAAAATCGGCTCTATTCCAATATAGATCCCTCGTCAATTGAGGTCTTCCTGGAACTTACCAACAAATTTATTCTCACTGCTTCACTCTGCGCCAAGTGACGTACTGACGATACTCACTCATTGGTCTGCAGTTTTCTTTTCCCCTCTATCTAGGTTCCTCAGCAATTGAGGTTCGTGGAATTATTATGATCTGTTCTAGCGGAAGCGACAAAATCTCTCGTCTTTCTCTTATTCTCTCTGCATCAGTGGCTCACCTATACACACTGCATTTCAACTAGCGGGAGGGTGAGGTAAATAAATTGATATTATATTCCTGCATATGAATCGATATATTTGTCTTTGAAATAAAATTGTTCTTTGTGGATTTGAAGTCTCTGTGTTTCATTTCCAAGCTTTCACTTACCTGTGCTACCTTGGGGAACTTCGGCATAACAAGAGTCCTACCAATCACAGCTAGACGATCACCATCACGGCCAACTTAATTCTTGAACTTGAAGGGGATTATTCTTTTTTTTGGGGGGGAAATATTTATTTTTGTATGTGGGTGGGGGTGGGCGGTCACAGATGATTGAGAAATCCAAGCATCTCAATTTGTTACTTTTGTACAGGTACGACCTTGTACAAATTATGGTAGCGATTTTATAACAGGTTATGACAAAAGTGTGACAAAAGTGACGTTGTCGTAGGAACTTTAGACATCAAATTTAACTAACCTAGTAAATTTTAAGTTACTAAAGCGACAAAAATGGTCCACAGTAAGAGCTATCTTTTCATCAGTACAGAAGACATCCCGTGGTGCCTACTTTTCTCAAAAACACCCTAACGGTAGCTGTATTGAAAACTGGCCGCTCTCTTTTAATTGGTGTTTTCAATACCCTGATATTCCATACACTCTTTGTATGCTTCTCATCAGCTTTACCGCTTCGCCGCCGCCCGTCAACGCGATTTCCAGCACCGCCAAAAACGGAATAATTGATAATATTCGAAACGAAATAATTGGAGAGTTCGAATCCAAGAACTTTCCTTGTTCGCAAAATATTAATTAAAACTGAAATTAAATTCGCAGTCTTTCATATATCCTTTGTGCAAATCAATTAGGGCTATATCCGCGTGATGTTGTGTATTTGGCGGGAATTCTCCAATTATACGCCGCCCGTTGTTTACGCAGTCAAAAAGACGCCGTCAAGTGGTGCCGCTCGCGACCGGGATTGCGGGAGATTCAGAAAATGCGAAATATCATGTCAAAGTCGTCATGTTGGCCAATCAGAGCCCTCGAATTCAAAATTTAACATGAAATTTTGCATTTTCTATCCGAATATTCGCATCTGGCAATCCAGCTTTATACGCTCTCTGTTCCTGTCGGAGCACGGCATTGTACGGCTGCGAAGCTGTGACGTTGCATGATTTTTTGGTTCTGGTTTCTTTCCTCTTGATAAATCCAGGGATTCCAGACTGAAGCCGTTAATGCGGACTGGACCCCCGATGAGCCATGTGCGCTATGAATAATACGCGTGTCATAAAACTGTGCTTAGGGAAAACGTGTGGAAAGCATACGCTAAGGGCAAAGGAGCAGGGCGAAAACCTGGTCCGGTCCGAAATTAATTAAAATTTAAATTATGAAGGTCGCGTGAGTGTTGCTAAATTCATTACTCTTCTGTTGCTAGTCGTCGGTGCTGGAGTTTCGCGTGTGCCACCCTCTCCGCACTCTGCGAGAAATGACGCACACAAGGGGCTTTCTTCAAGGATTTAGTGTTCTGGTAGTGGTGGAGGTACAGTAGCAGGGATGGGCATCGGGACAGGAAGAAAGGAAAATGGATGGAGCAAACTTGGAAATTAATTAATTAACCTGAATTATTGCCACACGTATCTGCGAGGTGTGGCGACACTCCGCCGTTTCTGTTTTATTGCTTTGATGTTTTAAGAGCATCAGGTTGAATCGGGAGCTTGACTGGGAGTTGTCAACAATTAATTAAGGTTTGAGAGCTTCGCACGCCTTGGAGAAGCCGAGAAGCAATAGCCGGTTTGAACGCATGAAAAGCCATTCGATGGCGAAGAACAGCAACCTTCTAAATATGTCACCGTTTGCAGAAACTCAGCAAGCTCCTATGTCAAAAAGGGTACTTTTTAGGAGGAACAAAATTGTACAATAAACGTGATGTATTATACTTTCTTCCATTTTAGGTTGAAATAATATACACTATGAATTATGGTGACATAATGGGATATAAAATTTGATATTATTCACTAGATTTGGCTATGAAACGTGACATAGACGGTTTTATCAGCAATGTATGATAATTTTTCAACATAGAAGCTTGTGGCAGCTTTTTTTGCCTGACATAGAAGGCTTTTTTCCATCTTGTCGTTGAAATTTTGTGCAAAAACCTTTCATCTTTGACATAGAAGGTTATTATCCTCTGCCTTGTCATCGTATTTTCTGCAAAAACCTTCTTTGTCTGACATAGAAGGTTGCTATTTGGCACTTAACATACGTAATAAGTCTAAATTGGAATCGGAGGTTTTGCCAGTCGAGTAAAAGCTGGAGTGTCGATTGTTTGATTCAGTATTTTCAACCCTGCTGAAATTGACATCGGAGGTTGTTGATTCACCGCAAATGGTGACATAGGAGGTTGCTGTTCTTCGCCAATTGAATCAAGCGCGTGGGGAACCCCACTGGTTCCAATTTTGAAAACTGATGGTACGCTGAGATTATGTGGTGACTACAAGAGCACAGTAAATAAATACCTAGTAGACGTGATGTTTCCATTGCCAAGAGTCGAAGAAATATTTTCTGAGCTTCATAAAGGTGAATGTTTTCTCAAAAATTGACCTGAATCAAGCATACACTCAATTTGAATTGGATGACGAAGCGAAAAAACTACTTACCTGGAGTACACATCAAGGATTATTCACCATGAACCGGATGCCGTTTGGAATTTCTCCAGCTAGTGCTAAATTTCAAAAGTACCTGGAACAATTATTCATCGGAATGGATAATGTCGTTAATTTTCTTGACGATATCCTGATCACTGGCGCGAACCAAGATGAACATCTGAAAACCCTAGAAGCAGTACTGAGGCGACTTGACCAGGCGGGACTTACGGTAAAAAAAGAAAAATGCAAATTCTTTCAAGAAGAAGTGGAATATATGGGTCATGTTATCTTGATGAAAGGTTTGAGGAAGACGGACGATAAGGTGCTGGCAATTATTCACGCCCCAGAACAGACAACGATAACGCTAGTTAGATCGTTTTGCGGAATGGTGAATTATTATTCTAGATTCGTACCAAATTTGGCGCAGATCTTAAAACCCATCTACAATTTATTATCGAAGACCAAAGAATTCAAATGGAGCCGAGAATGTCAGATATCGTTCGAAGAGATCAAGAATGTATTAGCTTCCGACGCTTGTTTGGTGCATTTTAACCCAAATTTGCCAATTGTCCTGTCCACCGACGCATCAGCAAACGGAATATTAGCTGTATTGAGCCATGTTATCAACGGAGAAGAGAAAATGATGGGCTGCGTATCAAGAACGTTGATGCCATTAGAGAAAAACTACCCCGTGGTACATAAAGAAGCACTTGCCATATACTATGGTGAAACAAAGTTCCACCAGTACTTATACGGACATAAATGGACCTTGAAGACTGACCACAAGCCTCTATTAGCTCTGCTCGGGGAATATAAAGGCATTCCTTTTATGTACGCCAGCAGACTGCAGAGATGGGCGGCGTATTTATCAAGCTTCAACTACCAGATCCAGTATATCAAGGGAAAGAACAACCTCGTAGCTGATTGCTTATCCAGAGTAGCTAAGAAAGTAACTAATATGTCTTCAGAATACAACCACAACGGAAAGTACACCAGTTTCGCGACGACATCGGAAGAATGGCCAATAAATGCTAAAACGATACAGAAGGCAACAAAAAAGGATGCAACTTCCTGAAAACACTGGTAAGCGATAATGGAAGACAAATAGTATCAAGATCGTCAAAGCTTTTCTTCAAAAGAAACGGAATCCAGCACATTACTTCAGGTGATATTTTTCGGCCCGACAAAAAAAAGGGAAAAAACGACAAAAAATGTGAAGATCACGGCAAAATAGTGGTTTACGCGACAAATAAGTATTTTGAACGCCATACATAAAGCGACAGAAAAGGTTCGAATAACGGCAAATTTGGTGCTTTTCACGGCAAAAAAAGGGAAAATCACGACAAAATGAGGGTTTGCACGACAAATTTGAAAGATCAATATAAATCGGGGGTAGTTCCTGTCACAGATTTTTCAACATACGTCGAAATCAAAACGTCGCAGTCACGTTCCAGTCATGCAAGTTTTGGAAGACTACGATGAAAGTAGCAGGGCTGATGAATCCCCGCCTGTGAAGATATGAAGAGGAGAGGAACGAGTTTTAAATGGGGAAAAGTTCTCTTCGCGCGAAGAAGCGGAAGCATAATGTTTCTTCTGAGAGGTGGTGAAGCAAAGTCGTCTTTAAAATCGACTTCATACGGCGAGAGGGTGGACTACTGCTGCGTTGCCGGAAACAATCGCCAGCAGGATCTTTTTTATAGCTTCAGACTTCCAGTGAGGCGCCTTTTGCCGCCTTGAGCTATCAAGAGCTTCACTGGGTCCCCTTATTCTGTCTTAAATGTAATTTGAAGCTTTGCTGAGCCCTCTGGCACTTTCCGTGACTTCCGGAGCAACAAGCAGCGTTGTGCCGTCATGTCATGTTCAGAGCCCTATCGAGCCCCCATTGTGTCTTCAAGTGTAGTAAAAGCCCCGTTGAGCTATGTTTTTTTATGGCTTCCGAAGTAGGTACCAGTAGCCCCATTCTGCGTTATTTTCTTATACAGAGCTCCATTTGACCCCCTTGTGTCTTCAGTACCGTTTGAAGATCTGTAGAGCCCCCTTGCACTTTTCCGAGGCTTTCGGAGCACTAGTGAGCCCCATATGCCTTCATGTGATATTATTCGGCCCCAAATTGGGCCTCTTTCTGTCCTAAAGTATAATTTGGAGCCCTACTGAGTCTCCTTTAACTACTTCATGGCTTCCAGAATTCCAATAAGCCCTCTTTCGCCGTCCTATGTTATTCAGGCTCCATTATTGGGCCCACTCATTGTTTTTTCAGTGTGATTTGAAGCCCTGCTGAGCCCCTTGACATCTTTAGTTACCTATTATCAGACCATAGTGATCAGTTGATCACCATTCTGCCGTCAGGCCATTCGGGGTCCTTTCGGGTCCCTTGGATCCTCAATTGTAGTTGAAGCTCTAATGAGCCCCCTTATGTTTTTTTCGTAACATTTCGACTCCCTTGTACCCGCAAATGTAGTTTGGAGCCCTAGTTACCCCCTTCATATTTTTCATGGCTACCAGAATTCCAGTAAGACCCCTGTTGCCTTTTTCTATTACCTACAAGCCCCATTGTCTTTTTAAGTTGAAGCCGTGCTGAGCCTCCTTACATCATTCTGTAGGTTGCGGGGCATTAGTGAGCACTTCATGCCTTCATGTGATATTCGGAGCCCTAAAGGACCCCCTTGTGTCAAGTGTAGTATGGAGCCCCAATCAACCCATTTATGTTTTTATTGGCTTTCAGAGTAACAGTAAGCCTCCTTTTGCCTTTATTTCCTATGTGTATAAAGTTCCATTGGACTTCCTTCTATCTTCAATATCGTTTGAAACCCTGCTAAGCTCACTTGTATTTTTGCGTGGCTTTCAGGAATTCTATCGCACCCCCTTGTATTTGCTAATGATTTTTAGAGTCCCTCATTGGGCCCCCTTGTGTCTCCATGTACGTTTCGAAGCCTTGGGGGTTTTTGGTTTTTTCATGTCGTTCCTCTTGCGACCTTGCTTACGAAGAATTGTCTGCGGAACGCATTGTTTTAAGCACTCTCCAATGGGACGCTAAAGCTTCAAGGGGAGGAAGATAGAATTACGTAGGAAAACTTGAAAAGGGGCCTCTGCCGTTGCAGACAAGAAAGCTACGTTCATAATCTACAAGAGGGGGCTCGGGCTCCTACGTAGCAAGATAAGTGACTCGGGAAGAAGTCAAGGGGGCTTCTGGAGTTACAGACAAATTAGTTAAAAATGATGAATAAAAAGTGCAAAGAGCATTAGGAACTCCAAACCAGTTATATCAGATTGCCAATTATACTACAAAAGATTCCCTGGAGGCACTAGTTTTCCAGGTACACAATTTGATGCTTCACCGGAGTTCCAGGGTGGGTACTGGGTCTCTGAAGTCACAAGATTAGAAAGCCTCTGCAGTTGGAAAAATTCAAAATGAAACTGACGCTTTACGGTTCAAAAATGCGAGGAAACACAAGAGCCACAAGAACCTTCAAACTCTTCAGCATTAGATTTCCAGTAAACTTTTGAGTAGACTTCAAGGAAGCACTGGGTCTCCCAAGTGACAAGATTAGGTTAACATAAAAAAAAACGTCAAGCGTGACTTTTCTTATTTGTCACTTGTCAAATTTGTCGTGCAAACCCTCATTCTGTCGTGAATTTACCCTTTTTTGTCGTGTTAAGTATGTCGTGAAAACTATTATTCAGCCGTTAGTTTCACCTTTTTTGTCGTTTTTGTTCTGGCGTGGAATGTATTTATTCTGTCGTGCAGTAAACATTTCCCCCATTACTTCACCACCTTTCAACCCGAGAAGTAATGGAGCAGCCAAAAATTCTGTCAAGACATTCAAGACAAAAATCAAAGCAGCCTTGTTGGATCCGAAGAACCGCTCAGAAAGATTCGATACAATCATTTCCAGATTTTTAATATCATACCGGAATACGCAACACGCAACAACGAAGAAATCTCCGGCCGAAATGATGTTGGAAAGAAATGTCAGAACGGTGATGAGCATACTCGAAGAAAAACCAAGATTAAGTACCACCAGAGAAGAAAAAGTTGAGGAATCATCACAACATCCTGTTGAAAATAGAAGAAATCTTCGAAAATTCCATCTAGGTGATCAAGTCATGGCAGAGATTACCGAGAAGTTAACAAGAAGGGTTGGGTGGAAGCTGCAATTGAAAAACAAATAGGAAAATCGACATATCTCTGTCGAGTCATTTCGGGAGAATTATGGAAGAGGCACATCAACCAACTGATTTCCGCAACAACTACCATCATCAGCAAAAATCGAGCAAAGAAGAAAACCATTCCAAGACCAATTTTATCTAATAAAATCTGTTACAGAGGTTCACCAACTTTTCACACAGAACCAAACGCTGACACCAACACCTGTCAGTGTCCAAAAGTTGTGAAGCAAAAGGTGAAGTAACAGCTGATTCTGAAAAAGTAACACCAGCCAATGATTCAGAAATAGACGTACAGTCTACCGAAGAGGAAAGCTCCGTAGAAAACGACAGCGAAGAATTTAAAACGACTTCTGATCAAGAACCTGACGCCAACTCCAGCACGTCTGACCCTGTCGAGGTTATCGTTAAATCCAATATCGGACTGAGACCAAAAAGAAAAAACGAAAACTCCAAGTTATTTACAGGACTATGTTCACAAAAAGAACTTTGAACCGCGAAAAGCAGTCAGAATTAAATGTCGGTCAAGGTGTAGAGTCAGGTGTTCGTCGGAGGGTTGGGGTGCCGGGACGTCTGAAATAATTAGGGGAAAGTTCTCTGTTCGGGAATAGGTTGGATCTTTTAGATATTTCAGCCTGCGTGGTGATGGTAAGACTAGGTATACGAGCGAGCCATTATTTAAACATTTTGACTTGTACATGAAGGTCAATAGATTGCTGCTGTTATGTTAAAAATTCATACTGTGTCTTATTGTGTTCAAACTCGTAGTCAGACCTATCTTAACAATCTCGAGAGCTCTATCATCGAACAACAACAAGAGAGGCACAACGGGATGTCGTCCTGATACTAGATGATCATCGGCCAAGCGGTTCCAAAAGCGGGAAACGTGAATAAGTTGAATTAAATCAAAGTATAATGGGTTGCCTATCCATTCAGGGGCTCAAGAAAATAGCTGGGGTCGTTTCAAAAGTCAAGAAATGTTTTTACAATGCATTGCCGGCAAAACTTCTTGCCTCCGCGCGTCAGAAAATTTGCAATAGAAAATTTATGTCGCCACCCCACTACCACTGTCACCTTCGCATTTTCCGGATTATTGTTTCCACGCTTTCTCAGAGTTTCACCGTGTATGTGTGCGTGGGAAAATCCGATGCGACCCGATGCCGCCAAACTAATCCCGCATGCCTATAGATAGAGCACGAGAGAAAATATTTCCCATCACCGGAAATGCCGTCTCTGCAGCCCTGCAAAGCAGCTCTAGCTATAGGCAGAGCGGCAGAGCCCCCGGTTAAATCCATAAACATCCATCAATCAAGTTCGGTGGCGATAGGTGCCCTTCCTTATGCACTCCAAAAGAGAAAAGAAGGCCAAGCAGAAAAAACTGAGGAAAAAGAACGACCGGAGCTTTTCTCGTTTCTTTTTCGCAGTGGTGGTGGTGAATGAATCAATGGAGGCGCTCCCAAAAAAAATGCGTCTTCCGGTGAAAGGGTGTAATGCAATAATGGCGTCATAGTTAAAAAGATAAATGGATCCGGGCGACCTTTTCTTTGAAGAAAAGGACAAATGCGATCTGGTGATGTGTATAGGATGATGGAGGCTACACGGCACACGGGGTCCTTGTTTGCTCGCTTGAAGTCTAGATCGATGAGAATACATTTCGAAAACAATCAAATTGCCAAGATTTCCGACGTTTGCGTTCATTCTTCGAGGGCACGCTCTGCATAATAGAATAACTTACTAAAATTTGCTACACTTTGATGTAGGTATGCGTAAAAGAACTTTGTTGCCAAGTTTCTTGGAAACTCGACCCTGTGCTCGCAGCGTCCTTTTTTCTCATCCTTTGCATCATTTATTATAATGCATCATCCCAATTTCGGGAAAATTTCAAAGTCGAGAGAGAGAGATGTTTTTCGCATGATTTACTCCCGAATATAGAGAGACACGGGCGATATCTATGGTGTATATCTACCATCCCCCCGAACGTGGGGGAGGCGAAAGAAATTGGCGTTGGTTGCTCGGCGTGCCTATGCCTTTCTTTGCCTTTCTCTGAGTGGTTGTAAAATTTCGCATTTTTCCTCGCGAAATGTCCTGTTTACAAGGACCGTAACGGCACGCCGGAGACGCTATACTTCTCTGCTCTTTCCTCTTTCTCCTTGATGTCGCAAGTTTTATATCTTTTTTTTTTCGCGCCTTATCTCCGGACGAAGTCCTAATTTTGCGTGGTGGTTATCTTGAGAAACGCGTTTTCCAGTGGCGCACCGGTTCTTTTTCGTCTTTGGAGGAAGACCCTTGATGAAATGAACTGGACACCATTGTCGCTGATAATACGGCGAAGAGTGCCGTACTGTAGTAGTGTAACCCACTTTTCGACGTTTGACTGTGATAGTCGTTGCCCCTTCCCTTCCCAACGTTGTTTACTTCTTACCTAGGTTGTGTAAACTCTACTCTAGGTGAGGACGTGACCTTGGGGATGATGTTGAGTTATTTATTGAAACGCAAAGGAAACACAAGCAAAATGAATTTTTACTGAAAATTATGAGCAAAATTTTAAATGGATTCGTTTCTTTTTTGCTGTATGCTTTTGACATGTTAAACAAGTGGGGATGAGCTAAGCAAGAGATAATTTTTTTACTATTTCAAGTATACTCCTTAAGAAGTGATCATGGCTGGCTTGAGTTTGACACTTACCGCTATTTGCTTAGAATGGTGTGAGTAACAGAACATAATTAAGCAGAACATACCTGAAACAAAAATTTATATTAGAAATCGAAAAAATGTTAAAGAGTCAACATATAATTTTGTAGATACCAGTCATACATGCAACTGTATCAGGCTAGTATGAAAATTGACGGCTATTGTATTTAATACGTCTTGGAAACTGAAAAACGTTGTGTCAAGAAACTCGCCGGAAATCATGATGCGCGAACAAAGCGGAGGAGCCTTGCATCAGAGCTCGCCGAAATTTCCGCGAGGCCAATTATTAGCCTTTTCGAATTTGACTCCCACTTTCATGCTCTCGCGAACAGACTAGCCAAGTACACACATGGAAATGGTCTAAGGATATTTTTATTATTTAGTTGAATTTCAATGTATAGTGAATACGCCTCTTCCTGTGAACAAAGTGATAAATTGGAGTTTTTTCTATAATATCTGCTCAAAAAGAATGAACCAGAAAGTTATCTCACGCAAGAAAATATCATGAGATGAAAAAGGTGCAGAAACCATTAGTTGGTTTAATTTTTTGTCTCGGGCAAAACCTCATTTTCTGCTGCAACTTTGCAATATCTCACTTGTTTTTGACCAAAAGTGTGATGGAGAGGCGGCACTTGACCAGAGAAGAAATGTCGAGGGCCGTTGGAATGCTTGAAGGAGGTGCGAGACAAATTCAAGTTGCGGTGGCATTAAATTGTACCCAAGGTATTCAAGACTTTATCGGCGTTGTAGAGATACTGATGGTGATGTGGCTGAGAGGCAGCAAGGGCCTAGTCGTGCTACAACCCACAGACAGGACAGGTTTTTAGCGCACTTCTCCAAACGGGAAGGCGCTTTTGTCCTCGCTTTGTCCGTCCGTCCGTCCGTCCGTCCCCGCATCTAGTCCTAGACGAAAAGGTTTTTGCGAAAAAATTTTACTCCATTGGGTAGCTCATGACCTTGTATCCTGAACCAAGAAAAATCTTGACGAAATAATAATAAACAATGACAATAATAACAATTTAGTGTGACGCGGCATCGCCGTTGAATGCTGCATTTCAGAAGCCGGCCTGATCTCGAAAGTTATCACATGCGAGGAAGTACCCGATCTTATCATTTTACCATAATACATATGCGGAGTTATATTTAGAGGATGATTTGAACTTTATTTTAATGAAAATTTCACATCGGTGCGAGGTGCCGATTAGTAGTTATTAATTTTTGAAAATGACTCCGAAACTACGGCTCGGCCGCAAATGATTTATTCGTTGCTTGCTGGTGCTTGATATCCTTTCCTTCGAACAAAACGAAATTCAATACAGAAAATATTTCAACTCGAATGGGTAGCTCATGGCCTTGGTACGCGAATCAAGAAAAATTTTGCCGAAATAATCATGAACAATTACAAAAATAACATTTTGGTGTAGGGCGGCTTCGCCGATCAAGTGCTGGCATTCGCGGTAAGATGTAGAAAGTTGCGATATGCAGGCAACTACAATTTCTTAATGAAATACATCACTGCATGTACGGCATTATATTTAGAGAACAATTTGAACTTTCTTTTGACAAAAACCCCACTTCGATCCGACCGTTGGGTCAATTGTTATCAATTTTTGAAAACGACCGCAAAGCCACGGCTCGGCGCATATTACACGACCCTACAAATTTAAAATCAGACGTGCCGAAATAGTAATTGAACATTTTGAAATAGTCAATACTAGGTACCTGAAGGATTATGGCACTCAAATTACGAAAGATGTTCGCTCAATAACAAAAAAAAAGTAGGTAGGTATCACTAAAAATCATGTGACAAGGCTACCATTTTGTCGGTTTTTCGATAAAAAAGAAATGTTCCAATTCAAAAGTGAACCCAATATTAGTGTTCAGGAGGTCGAAATCAGTTGGAGAACATTTTTTTATATAAGTAACAGAATGACGCTTATGTGGCCGGTCTGTCTGTCTGTCTGTCTGTCTGTCTGTCTGTCTGTCTGTCTGTCCGAGTCCGTGCAGAAATTAAGACGCTGTACTCCTTCTCGAGAATTGAAACAAGAGTCTTGGAACTTTTTTCCGATTAATAGCTGATGTCCCCAAGGGTGGCCAATGGGCACTATTTTTGTTATCCATACATCGTTATCATTATTCTCAAAAAACAGAGATCTCCTGTGCACTTCGATGAAGTTGAACTTCTCCTCGGGAAATAAAGCTACAGCCCTTGAAGATTGAACTTTATCCGGTGGATAGCTTAGGTCCTCAAGGACCAAATAGGCAGGTTGGCTTTCATAATTCGGCCGCCATCTTGGCTGCCATATTGAAATTTCTTATTAGTGGAACGATTGTCATGAAACTTGAAACTTACCCTTGTCTAGTACGATCATTCTTATTTTCAAGCCAAATTTCATGATTGCCCCACCATCTTGGCCGCCATATTGAAATCTCTTATAAGTGGAAGGATTTTCATGAAACTTGAGAGTTACGCTTGTCTCGTACGATCATTCCTATTTTCAAGCTGAGTTTCATAATTCTGCCGCCATCTTGGCTGCCTTATTGAAATCTCTTGTTAGTGGAACGATTTTCATGAAACTTGGAACTACTTTTCACGGATGAGTCCAGCAGACATCAACAATCGGCTGGACACTGTCCAGGAAGTCCACAGCGGCAGAGGCGGTACCGTGATGGTATATGGGGTGGAATCAGTACGAACGGAAGAACTGATCTCGTTTTGGTCTAAAAGTTTTTAAATGCTGTTGGCTACCGGGATCAGATCCTTCAACCTGTTGTCCTACCACATGCTGAGACAATTGGAGACGACTTCATTCTGATGCATGATAATGCACGTCCGCATATTGCCAGACACAAGTGCGAGATTTTCTTCAAGAATCGAACATTTCAGTTTTACCGACCTTTACCCCATAAAATACGCTTGTGACATGCTACAAAGAGGGATATCAAGGCATCAAGATGGATTTCAAACTCGTCAACAGCTTTTCCAAGCTCTTCAGATGGCGTGGACTGCAATCGATCAAGCTGGATTCGGCAATCTAGTTTCAAGCATGCGAAGGCGTTGTAGGGTAGTTATAAAGTCTAAGGGGTGGACACACCACCTACTAACTTTGTTCTGGTTACTTCTATATTTTTTCCTTTGGTTGTAGAAATTAATGATTTACAATATCCCAATTGTGTTTTGGAAACCTTGATTCTTTATTTTATGAGAATGGAATGATCCGACCAGGATTGCAGCAAAAAAGAAAAATCTAAAATATTCTTAGACCATTTCCATGTGTGTAACGCTTGATATAATAGAGCTTCATCAAAACAGCGCGGCTACCTCTTATAGTCGTCGCGGTACGAGCCTAAAATCGTCCAAGTTCTGCACTTCTAACGATTTCGATTATTTTCGGCACAGATGATCATTGGACCTATTTAAGCGTTTTGACCCGCAGCACCACCAAATTTGCCCCTCAGGAACGGAGGGGTGGGGGTATCTTCAGAATTTGAAGCTCCAGGTCTGGTATGGTCCAATGAAGACCCACAAAGGCAAGTGAGTAGTCATTTCCGAATGATTTTCACCCGCTAATGTCGATTTTCACAAGAAAAATGAGTTGCGCAGTCATTTGACAATGATAATTGGTAATAATAAGAGATAAAGATGAAATCAAGTGGTCATTTACTGAACTCTGTAGGAACTTGTTTTTTGTGATAAATACATGAAACTTGGTAGGGCTGTTCACTATTACTTACTTTCCAAATATGGAGGGAGCACCACGCGTTCCGACGCATGACGTCGCGATGCAATGTCAAAAGACATAGTGGTCATCATTTCCAAAATAGTCGATATATTATCATAGTTTATTTGATTTCTTCCATCAAATCATATGCTTTCGAGATTCAATAGCATATTTCTGTCGACTTGGGGAAACGGTGGGCTACCAGTGGTAAGTCAGGTGTCTGCTAGAGGGAGCTGTGAGGTTTCTTTCCCCCCAAATTTCCACGGTCAACATCTTCGGATAAAACTATTTTTAAATTTGTCAATACGAATAATTATGTCATCTGGTCAACATTCTTTATGTGTCGTCCTTCTAAGGACTCCTCAGTACGGTTTATACAGATTTTGCAACAGCGCGAGATCATTCAGACTGCCTAGTAAAGTAACCGATTCTGGAATACCGTTTTGTTTGAAATGGGTAAAAAAGGAGTAAATGCAATTTCTGTGATTCTAGTGAGTATGAATAAAGTCTCGGAGATGAATGGAGTAAATACGTCTGAAAAAAGCACCAATATCAAAAACTTGAATTCTTGAATTCGATTCCCGGCACAGTGCTTTGTGCTATAGAAACAAAGTTTCTCAGCTTGTGATATTTGGAAATCAAATTCAGCAAACTCCTATGACATAAGAAATGCCGATAAGGATAACAACAACAACAAATAAACAAACAATAATGGTTCAATCATTTGATACGATCTTATACACAGCGATTTCTTTTTTTCAGTACGGTGGCATCGATATTAACAGGCGATTAATCGTTATAATAATTTATAGTTTAGTTTGTAAGAGTTCTGTAACCGAGTATGTACCTAATATGGTACAACATTGAAGATCACTTTTTTTCCAGTAATCAAGTACCTTTCTGAGTGCCTTTCATTTGATCGCTAGATCTGTATAAACATACTGAGGAGTCTCTTGAAGGACGAAACACGAGGAATGTTAACCAGATAACATATTCGTATGCACTGACTTCAAAATAGTTAGTTTTATCCTCGGTTTTATCCGAAGATGTTGACCGCGGAAATTTGGGGGTGAAGAAACCTCACAGTTCCCCTTACAGGCACCTGGTTTACCACTGGTAGCCCACCGTTTCCTCAAATCGACAGAAATATGTTATTGAATCTTGAAAGCATATGGCTTGATGGAAGAAATCAAAGAAATTATAATATTCCTATCGACTGTTCTGGAAATGGCGACCACTGTTTTTTGATATTCCGTCGCGACGTCATCCGTCGGAACGCGTGGTGCTCCCTCCATATTTGGGAAGTAAGTAATAATGAACAGTCACACCAAGTTTCATGTATTTATCACAAATAACAAGTTCCCACAGAGCTCAATAGATGACCACTTGATTTCATCTTTATCTATATTTACTACCAAATATCTTTGTCAAATGACTGCGCAACTTATTTTTCACGTCAGAATCGACATCAGCGGATGAACATCATTCGAAAATGACTATTCACTTGCCTTTGTAGGTCTTCATTGGACCATACTAGACCTGGGGCTCCAAATTCTGAAGATACCCCCACCCCTCCATTCCTGAGATGCAAATTTGGTGGTGCTGCGGGTCAAAACGCTTGAATAGGTCCAATGATCATCTGTGCCGAAAATAATCGAAATCGTTAGAAGTGCAGAATAATTTGGTGTACCGCTACGACTATTATAACGAGTTGATTCTGTACTCAGGTCTCCTCCTTCTTTCCGGACTCACCAGATAAGGAGTTGATTTTTGACTCAAACTTCCTCCTTTTTATCTCTTTAGACCCGCACCAGACTTATTTTTGTCTCGGGTTTCCTTTGTTTCAGGACAACAGAGCGATTGCATGGATTTAGTTTACGTCCTTACCGACAGATTGGAGATTTGGTATTTATGAACATTTGGTTTGGTGCAAAGATTAAGTTGGCAGCTCTAGTGACAAGCTGATGAAAATGCCAGGTACTTTGTTCACGATTTACGTATATTTGTTATTGTTATGTGGTTATATTACCAGGTCTATGTCGTGACTGCCTTGCAATCGAGTTTTCGATCGGCATTTTAGATTTTTGAAGTCAGGCACAGGTGACAGGTGACAGCGATGACAGGTGAGCGACAGACTTTGGACGTCAGCCATTGACACTATTGACAGTAAATACCAACTAATGCAAAAGCGCCGTTTGCCACTTGGAGACTTCCACGTTTCCCACGAGAGTTCCACGCATACCTGTGAACCCAGAACTAACGGTCTGTAGTAGCCGTTTGTACAAGCGAGAGTATGCGCTCACAGGTATGCGCGCAAGTGATTTCTATCATGGGAAAGGTGGATTCACCGATTACTCCATTGACGAAATTTAAAACAGCATGCGCGAGAGTTTCCTTCACAAAATTCAATTTGAATTTGTGCCATATGATTGGGCTCACGTGATCCCGTTTCCAAATCAGGGGCTGAAACTTAACGGCATCAAAAATATTTGAAATGTGACATAAGTGACAGAAGAACATGCCAAAAAATGAAATATATCTCCCGCTTCAGTTGCAATGTGCATTAAGGTTGAAGTTTGTTTTGTGGATTTGTGGTACAGAACATTGTTACCTGCGAGACTTTGTGCCGTGGCGTGTGGCTGATCATGACACGTACATAGATCTGACAGCTGACCTCTGACAGTTCCGACTTACCTGTCGTTTGGTTTGGAACAGTGTCGCCAAACTTCAAACGAAAAATTACGCTGGAATGTTGCCCATGCCGTTTTCTATTTTCCCGAAAGCAATCGGTGAATTGGTTTTGCAAATCCAAGGACGTCTATACTAACTGGACAAGAAGCTTGGCCGGTTTTGACGTGGAAAGGTGAAGCTGAGATTTGACAATCCCGACGGGCAAAGTGTCACCCGTAACCATAGTGACGTTCAATCGGAGCACACCAGAGCACACTCGCAATTGTCGTTCAGAAATTTGCTGCCAGGCCCGGTCCTTCGCCCGGTCTTGTAAAATGATAGCAATGGGAGGCATGGACGATTTTGCTCCCGCCAGGAGGCGCTGCAGTTGGTTGGGACCTCTAGGGATTTTATCTCGCCTAGGTTGCATAAACAAGCGCGTTGTGTCAAATCGTCAAATCAATAAACGTCAAATAATTAGAAATGTCACCGTGAACATAAATTGGGATTTTTGAGTCGTATCGTTGAATCGTTCATGAGGATGCCGTAAGGTCTTGCGACGAGGGTCAGGACGCGGCCCCAAACTCCGGGTAAGCTCAGTTTGACTACCGAAGAAAAAAATACATTTTTATTCACTTTTATCGTAGACCCGGGCCCGGTATGGTACTCTGGAGAGGTAAACAGATGCTCTGAATAAGCCCTTCCTGCTCCATTCTACCAGACAGATGGAGACAGGAATCATCGAAAAACATTGACATTGCTGAGCTGCATGAAGGGATCTAGGTTTAGGTTATGTTGATTCTATGTTGAAGTTTTGAACTTGTTCAGTTAAGTTATTATGTTCACAGCGTTGTGCGTAGTATACGAAAATTATACACATGAAATACAGTTCTTTAATCAGTCAGGGCATTTCACTTTATTACAATAATTCAAACCATCACTTTACAGAGAGTTTTCCACACTGCTACAAAATTTTGAAGGAAGGGCGACTCTTGTATTGGTGATACCGAAATGTCCTCCTGTTCTCGTATAGTATAGTCCAATTTCTCTCTCCGGTATCCATGTGCTAGGATGAAGCAGGAGTGGCTTATTCAGAGCATCCCTTTGCCTCTTCAGTAGATACCATATGGAGCCCCTCGGGTCTATAGTAGTAAACAAAAATGAATTTTTGCCTTGGGCAGTCAAACTGAACTTACCCGATGATAAACGGAGCCCTGCTTAAACATGATAGTTTGGGACCACTGTGGGTTGCATTTATCGTCTCACTGGCCGGGATTTTGTCTCGTACGAACCGCCAGACGGCCCCGCGCTGCTTCGCGCGCATTTGCCCTGCCTTTCAAACGACAAGCACCCGGTACCGGTGACACTAACACCATGCGAGTCATGCGACGACAATAAACAATAAAGATAGGTTAGGTTACGCTCTGACAAGCAATGACAACTGCAAGCTTGACCTTGGACTTGACGTTGACATGACGTTGACATTTGGTCCCAAGCCTATGCCGCGCCCTCTGGAATGCGTTTGCGAGAATGCCTCCCATTAGTCAATTACTTGCAACAAAAAGTGTGTTATGTTATGGGGTCCGCTTGTTGTGAACACTATTGAGCTTACGCGGCATAATTAACGATAATTCGCCACAGAGAATAGCTAATATTCGCCATGGATGCACAAGAGGCTGGCGGCGTCCGTCACGAATGTCACGATGACAATCCCGACGGGCACAGAGTCAGATCAAGCTTCAAGATGGCAGCGAAGTTTCTTATCCAGCCAGTAGTATAGACATCCTTGTGCAAATCGTCAAAACGTCTGCCAATCGCGTCATTTCTTGATACTTTGGTACCTAGGTACTGTCATTGTCGACGCTGAAAGAAGCCCCGCACATTTGTTGTGTGCCACACTTAGCTCAACGAAGCTCTCAGACTGTCTAGTTTTTTTTCCATTGGACATTCCACTTTCCGGTGACATTGAACCGTAACCAATTTACACTTTAAACTGTAGTATCCTGTATTACCGACGATAGGAATCTGTATACCAGCTAATACCGAAATGGCAGGACAGGTATCTAATAAAAATATCAATTACAAAACGTACATCGCACACTCTCATTTATTGACAGATTAAACAAGCAACACGCTTTACAAGACCCTTTGATTTTGTCATCACTCAACAACAAACGAAACGAATCGATCATTCAAGAGAATCGCGACTGGTAGCCACCAGCTGGCGACTAGTTGAACCAACACCATGCAACTAGAGTTGAGCTAAAGCGTGATTTTTTATTCACAGGTATAACTGTGAACGTGATTTTCCGTTCACAGTGATTTTTACCTGTGAATGTGAATCGTGAATATGGTCGCTTATGTCACATACTCACGAGTCACGATTCACGTCGCGCGCTCCGATGTTGGCGGGTGGAGCCCGGTGAAAAATAACCGTTATCACCGATTATGTGAAAAATCGGTGGTAGGAGCGTAGGTGACCGCCCTTCGGACGTACCTGACGGGGTCCATGTTCACAGCTTTTTCATGTCCCAAGTTGTTGTTGGATAAAAAATCAGTGGTAAGGCCGAAGGCAACCCTTTTTTTATTAAGTAGTTTTATACGAGACTGGATCCCCGCTGCTGGCTCCCAACGTTAAGAATTGTACCGTTTAGAGGTTGTGCTTCCAGAGATTGTGACGCGTTCTTGCGGAGTCCGTGTACACAACTTTCCAGGGTAACAAGCTTTCGACTTCGTCAGATTTTGGAACTGTCGGGATTTCGGAGCTGTCGGGATTTCGTCTGTCGGGATTTCGGGGCTGTCGGGATTGCGTCTGTCGGGATTGCGTCTGTCGGGATTGCGTCTGTCGGAATTTGGTCTGTCGGGATTCCGTCTGTCGGGATTTCGTCTGTCGGGATTCCGGCTGTCGGGATTTCCGCTGTCGGGATGTCGTCTGTCAGGATTTCGGCTTTGTCGGGATATCGGCCTGTCAAGATTTCGACCTTGTCGGGATTTCGACTCTGTCGGCGTTATGGGGTGTCGGGATTTAGGCTGCCGGGATTTTAATGTATCGGGATTACGGCTGTCGGGCTTACGACCGGCTCTGGCCCGGCATATGGTTTTCTAGACGACTCCCGAATAATCGCACACTTTTCGCGTGCTTCCCGTGTGTTCTGGTACGTGGCACCGCCGCCAAAATGGACAGATGTAGCTTGACGCACTGCTGAAGTCTCCATACGGTTGTACGGGAAAAAGCCTACGCGCGCGCTCTGGAACACACCAGAACGCTCCGCACTTGTACACTGCGATCTAACGGGAAGAGTCTAGAAAGATCGCGTGTTATCCAGAATCGCCGCACGTAGCAATATCAATGTGATCGAGTGAAAACTTAGCCAAGCTGAAATTTAATCAAGAAATTCCCAATAACCTATAGCTCACCTGGACAAAACATCTGCTCGATTTTGTTATTGCTACATACCATTTCTATGGCCATGACTTTGTTCCCCATATAATATACAAAATTGCTCGCATATCCTTTCAATATCCCAGGCACGTGTCAGCGTCCCGTGGAACGCTCCCATTTTTGAATCTTGTAATATTAATAACTTGAAAAGGTCTTTCGTGTTTCTTGATCATGAGAAACTTTCAGACGCCACAAACCAATATAGACTTCGAGCATCCCTACCTATACATGGCTATGTTGAAAACATCAAAGTTCTGTTCATGTTATTCCCGCAGAAAAAAAACGGCATTCATCCTCATCGAAGTGACTTTGAGATCTCTGGGTCAGTGAAACAACGCAGTACCAAAACCGCAACGGTGATGATCGGAAATTGGAATTACACATTCAAACGTTCGAAAATCGGACGGCTTTTACGGAAAAAGCTTCGTGGAAAAGTCACGTGTGTGCTTCCAGGAACGAGAGTACTTACTTACCTCTGCGATGTTTTTGTTTTGGTATAAGAAATTGGAAGACGCACACAAACACACACACACACACACGACTTTTTCGTACGTGATGCTGAATCAGCGCGCGTTTATGGGAGAGGAGGATGCGAGAGGAGAAATCTATGAGAGGAAACCCGAGAGCCCGATCGTAGACAGCGGGACGCATTCCTCCAAGGCGACGCGGCGCGGTGATGATTCCAGCCAGGTCAAAGATCCTCCTTCTCCTCGTCCTGCTCCTCCTGCCTGCCTGCCTGTGCCTCGCCTGTAGCAGCTCCTGTCTCGTTATTTCCCGTCCCGAGAATAAATTTCAACCTCAGAGAGACACTCGACTCCCGAGTTACAATAAAATTATTCTCATTTTATGCGTATAAACACACTATTTGTGTGACGATAGGTGTGTGTGTGGGTTGAAATGCGTGCCGGCGAGTCTATTTATAATATAGACGCGTGTGCCGCGCGTGGAATAAATTTATATTCAAATTTATTCGCCGATAATTGTCGTGTTTTCATTATACTCTGCTGCGAGAGTCGGAGTCTTATTATACCCGCTGAGTGCGATCGACCTGTGGGTGGTTGACATGGGAAAGAAAATAATCCAAAGGACAAAGCAAGTTTTTTTTTCTCCTTATTGTCAAGTAACTACAACCAAATCAATATTTTATGTGTGTAATAAATTTTTACTGCGAAGCGGTCCTGAACTGAAGCGTCGCTCGTCACCTGTTATCAATCGGGAGGAAACGAACCGACTGATGGTGGACGAGTGGTCGTGGTATGGTGGCAGATGATGGTGGTTTTTTGTGGAGGTGGAGCTTCAGCTCCGGGCTTTCCATTGAATCGGCATTCTTGGATGAAATTATGTGATCAACAGCAGATGCTGTGATTAGTAACGATGCGCTTCACCATTCGAAGCATTATTGCTGCTTCAGATAACGTACCTAAATAAAATTTTCAAACCGGTTTTGAGCGATGTTCACCCGAGAAAATTGTTCTTCCGCTTCGTCGTAATTCTCATATTTGATAATGAAGTTTCGAGCAGTGAGCTGAACTGAAAAGCTTGAGCCCGCTGTGCACTGTCCAACCCAGACCACATTTTGCTAAGGTTATTCTTATTCCTGCAATTCCTGTAGTCTGCAGTTGAAATTATGAAATTACAAAGGTAACGCGGTGTAATCAAATCTTTTACAGCAGTTTGGGTGAACATACGTTTTCTTTTCTCTGAACCGCCAGAACCATCTATAAACAGAAGCAAGGTTGTTTGCGTGCCCGTATTATAGCAGAATGTGCTACCTAATTGTTTCCTCCGAGTCCGATTCCCTTCAAGATTCCAATTAAAACCCATCTTCTACCGCTACCAAAATTACGAGATTTTTTTGTTTTTGTACCGCAGTTAGTTTTGATTGACTCAAAAATAACAATAAGATTGGATATAAAATTTTGTTTTGGAAATTAATTTGCTTTTCCGCAATATTGGCAAAATGAATAAGTTAATTATTTCTGGTGGAAAAATGTTTGAAATGCAAAAAACCCTTAAATTTAACGCATATTTGGTTTCTCTTCAAGTTGTGTTTTATGCCAATTATATTTATTTAAGAGTAGAGGTGTACCGATACTAGGTTTACCGATACCGTGATACCGATACTCCGATACTAAGTTTCCGATACCGATACATCCGATATTATATTTGTATATTGAAGATTTTTGTTTGAAACGAATAAAACGCAGTTAGATACTACGAAATAATATAGTCGGCGTAATTTTTTTCTGAGAAATGCGGCGTAATGTTTTTTTTTCTAAGAAAGCCGAAATTCTCATATTTGTCTCTTGAATATGGCTTCTAGAACTTGTTTTCCATGTACAACCTAATTTTTTGTTCAGCAATATAAAACCTTCAATGAAAAAAAAACAGCTTTTATGCTCTCCTGCAAAATCAGGTGGAATGGAGTTACGTACTTTGCGAATTACACCGACGATATACTTTTCTTCAAAATAATAAATCAAACTCCAACAAAAAAACTTCATACTTCCCACAATTACACTGTCGACACTATAATTAGGGAGACAAAAGACTCCAATTTTCCAACGTAACATTTGCACTTTGAGCGGTTTTTTTTTTGGAAAGTGGAGCCAAACGTCTGATATTGTGCATTGTGCAATCAGGTGTACGTACAGTCGTACAATCAGATAGACACTACTTGTGAATAAATAGGTAGGTACTGATTTTATTTTGCCCTGTATCAACTTGCAAAGCAGCTAGCGACATTTGATCTCTTGTGTGCGGCGCTGTGGACACGGTCAATAGTATTTATCAGTATTTATAGATTGTCGATACTGTTGGGGATACACCCGAAAAGAAGGTGTGAAAAAAGAATAAAGGACTCACCTTGACGTCCGGCGTCTTCTCGTGTAGGCAAGAGCTCTTGGATGTTCTGGTGGTGCACGGACGTCGAAGGGTATAAGGGATTAACAAGTACACACACACACACAAAACGAGAATGTTCGCACAGCGCGTAATAGGTAATTAAAGTAAAAACGGAAAATTAATAATCTTTAGAAATTATAAACTATTGGCGCACAACGCGACCATCTATGCTGGCGTACAACACACCGAGCAATTCTTATCGTAATGCTTTTTCTCATTCGTGTGATAAGTTTCTTTTTTTACATATCCGAAAACCTAAATTTTAATTGAGTACCAAACATAACCCTCCACCCAAAATTACGCAAATTTTGACTGGAAAGGCTAATCAAAACTTAAATGAAAACAAAAGAAAACTCTGACCAAAATTGAAACAAAACTGAAAAATGTGAAAACGAAAAACCAAAATAAAGGAGATCAAAGTCAGACCCATGGGAGGCGAATGACTTTGGTGACTGGCCGCGTGAAGATGCTGTCAGCGGTTCGAATTTCAATGACGCGAACAACCCCGTCCGCACCCGGAAAAAGTTGTGTCACTCTTCCAAGCGGCCAAGACAACGGCGAAACAGAGGGACGAGTGAGGAGCACTAAATCTCCCAACTGGAGATTTGGAGTCGGAGTCGTCCACTTCGGTCGTTGCGTGAGCGAATGTAAAAAATCGCGGGACCATGCTCGCCAGAAATGCTGGGTAGTTTGAGCAACCATTTGCCACCGATTCAACAAATTGAGAGGGTGCGACGTCAGATCGTCCTCCACTGGCGATAGTAAGCAACCGCCCGATAAAAAATGCCCTGGCGTCAGGCAATCGAAACCATCGTCTGGTAAACTCGATAGGGGTCCCAACGGGCGAGAATTGAGAATGGCCTCGATTCGGCACAACACAGTAGTAAATTCCTCGTGGGTAAAATGTTGTTCTCCAACGATTCTCTTGAGGTGGTGCTTCATCGATTTAACCCCCGCCTCCCAAAGGCCACCAAAATTGGGCGCATAGGGTGGATTAAAATTCCACTTGATTTGTCGTGCAGCTAGCGACTCCGCGATTTTGGATTCGGAATTTTTGAGAAAAGAAAACACCTCATCTAAGTGGCGTGCGGCACCCCTGAAATTTCGCCCTTGGTCGCTAAAAATGTTAGCCGGAAGACCACGGCGTGCAAAAAATCTATGTAACGCAGCCAAACAAGATTCGGAAGACAGCGAGTTTACCAATTCCAAATGAATGGCTTTCGTAGCCATGCAAATAAATAGAGCCACGTAGCACTTCAACAATTTGGCGTTTCTTCGTGGACTCTCCTTGATTAAGAAAGGTCCAGCAAAGTCAAGGCCAGTATTGCTGAAGCACCGCCCGGGTGTGACCCGCGCAGGGGGTAAATCACCCATCAACGGTTGAGACGGATGTGCCGTTAAGCGATAACAACGTAAACAACGGAAAATACGAGTGCGAATCAAATTGCGCAATCCGGAAATCCAAAACTGCCTGTGAATGAGCGATGAAACCAGCCTGGGTCCTCCATGTAACGTGACTGAATGACAGTGATCCACAATCAAGGCCGCAAAATGACTTTGGCGGGGTATCAAATAGGGGTGACGAGAGATTTTAGGTAACACTGAATTCCGAAGTCGACCCCCCACCATGAGAATACCCTCGGGTGAAAGAAAAGGAGACAGCATTCTCAATTTGTTGCTGACGGGCTTTTCTTGCTTCAAAGCCTTGATATCGTCGAGAAAATAATGATTCTGCACCAACCGTACGCAGTGAACCGTAGCGTTCGTGTACTCGGAGGGCAGAAGAGGACCAAGCTGTCTTTCATCTCGAACAGAACGACAATTTCTGATGAAACGCAAAACGTAGGAAAAAACTCTCTGTAACTTCAACAACGACGAATACTTTGAGATTAAATCAAAAAATGGATTTGTAGGGACATCCCGAGTAATCAAAGCAGCCTGCGGTTCCTTAAGCTCAGGAATCGGCTTAGGCGCAGCAATGGAGGAGGAAGGCCAGAGGGACTCGGGTTGAGTCAAAAACGAAGGGCCGTTCCACCAGAGAGGATGTGACAATAATTGAGACGGTATTAATCCCCGAGTTGCGCAGTCCGCCGGATTTAAATCTGTTGGTATGTACCGCCAAGTACATGGGGAACAATTTTCATGGATTTCGACCACGCGGTTTGAGACGAACGTCTTCAACGAATGGGGAGGGGTACGAATCCAAATCAATGCCGTGGTGGAGTCACTAAATAAAATGATGTCGTGAATTTGTAAGGAAAAAATCAGCGCTTGAACAGATTTGACAAGGCGTGAAAGAAGCACAGCAGCACTTAACTCAAGCCTCGGTATTGTTAGAGTTTTGAGAGGAGCGACGCGCGTTTTCGCTTTCAGAAGATGAGAAACAGCTTGAGACGAACAAGTAACTCGCAGGTAGAGGACAGCAGCCATTCCTTTGCTGGACGCGTCAGCAAAACCGATGAGTTGGATCTTGGAATACGCCGAGGTCAAAATGCAACGTGGAATCTTGAGGTTCGAAAGCAAAGGCAATTCATCATGCATGGTCTTCCAGAGATCGTAGAGATCTAAAGGCAAAGTTTGATCCCAATCGATCTTGGCTAACCACAGAAGTTGCATCAGGTATTTAAAATAAAAAATTACTGGGCTCAAATAGCCGTTGACGTCATACATGCGCGCAATTTGAGAGAGAATGTTTCGCTTTGTGGGTGCATCAGAGCCAGGTTTGACGGAATAACAAAAACAATCCGCAGTCGGGTCCCAAAAAAGGCCTAAAACCTTTATGACATGGATGGAGCCTGTAGGAAATTCGCGCAGTGAACTGTCAAGATCCCGAACGACATCGTCATGCGAACACGCCCACTTACGCAATTCAAAACACGCTGAGTGTAAAAAATCTGTCAACTCACGTTGCAACGAGATAGCGTCAGAAACTGATTGTGCTCCAAAAACAATATCATCCACATAAGAAGACGAGGCAAGAACTTTTGCGGCACGCGGATAAGTTTTTCCTTCATCTGTTATCAGCTGCTGCAGCACCCGCTGTGCTAGAAAGGGACTGCAGGACATGCCGAATGTAACACGATTTAATTCCCATTCTTGAACTTTTTCAGAAGGAGAAGAACGCCAAAATAAGTGTTGATAACAGCAATCTTCAGGAGATAAAGCAATCACACGATACATTTGCTTTATGTCGCACGTCAAACCGATCTGATGCATACGAAAATTCGTGATGATGGTTTCGATATCACTATGAAGCTTCGGTCCCACATGAAGGGCACTATTCAGAGTTTTAGAAGTCGTACTTTTTTCGGAAGGGTTAAAAACAACACGAAGAGCGGTAGTTGAGCTTTCCTTTAAAACTCCGTGATGCGGTAGGACATACGACGAAGGTGTAGGCGCAATAGTCATGTGACCTTGATCAATATAATCTTGAAGATTCTCACGATACAGTTTTGCAAATTCAGGGTTTCGAGAAAAGCGAGTTTCGAGCTTGTGAAATCTCTGAAGCGCAGCATCACGTGTGGAGCCTAAATCGGGACGGATTCCACCTTTGAAGGGCAAAGACACAACGTAACGCCCAGCGGAATTACGCGAAACCGATTGCGCAAAAAGTTGCTCGCATTCCTGCTCCTCGGGTGACAGAGGAACCGGACCTACAATTTCTTCCGTCTCCCAAAATGACCGAATCAAAGTGTCCAGCGGCGGAGCGGTTGATACGAACAATGATGACACTGAAGGAGACGAAACACCATCTTCCACGGAACCCATAATAACCCAACCGAAATTGGTGAAAATGGCTGAGGGGTGTCCCTTGATGATGGACGAGGAAGCTGGCATGATATCGAGGTATGCTTGAGCCCCTAAAAGAATGTCAATATTCGAGGGATGCGTAAAAGCAGGGTCCGCTAAAGATAGCGCAGAAAAACGTTGGAGCACTGCGTCCGACAGAGGAGCTGTCGGCAGAGTAGAAGTGATTGACGAGAGAACCACTGCATCAATAACAATAGAAGTTTCAGCCCGAAACCGCGGAGCAAGCTTACAAGAAACTACACCCTTCACCTGAAGGGGTGGAGCACCACCAATTCCAGAGATGTCATATGGGCATTTCTTTGGGGTGAAATTCAATGATTTTGCAAGAGAGCTACTAATAAAACAAAGTTGGCTTCCCGGATCAACAACTAATCTGCATGGGTACCAATTTCCAAGAGAGTCTTGAACACGTGCTTGCGCAGTTCCAAGCAAAACACTGCGAGAACGATTTTGAATTTCGGAAGAGAAATTACAATTTAGTTTGGGGCCAGTACGCTTCTCGGCACCAGGAATAGAAGTGCTAGCATCCGTATCGAGCTTAGGTACAAGTTCGTTCGGCATACTCGAAACAGACGGCGCATAATGCAAAAGAGAGTTGTGCCTGGAAGACGAACATTGCTTACATCTGCCCTGGGAAGTGCAAGCAGGCAACAAATGATTTCCGAAGCACGCGAAGCACCTGTGAGCTGAACGTACTACTGCATGACGTTCCGAGGGAGAAAGGAGCAAAAAGGACGGACACTTGATGAGTTGATGTGCAGCCTTACAATGTGGACAAACAATTGAAAGATTCGCAGAGACTTTTGGGACGACTTTGTTTTCTTCTTTTTGTGCGGTAACTTCCGTGCTAACAAAAGCTTTGCGCGGTGGCTTCGTCGGCACCGAAGACGAACTGGAGTGACCAGCATCTTTTGTCAATTCCTGAACCGCACATTGATTTAGCAAGAAATCAATCAAATTCTGAAAAGTGGGAAATTGCACGGAGATGTGTTTTTGTTCAAAGAGATTACGGGTTTTGCCGTCGAGCAAGCGCAGAGTTATGTGTAAAAACAAAAAATCCGCCAAATCTCTCAAATTGAGAGCTTTTAATGAGACAATATTGGAATGTACATTATCGAGTACATTTCGCAAATTGCTTAATGAATCTGACTTCATCGGGGAGCAATCAAAAATCTTATTCAAATAGTATGAGGCCACGACACGTTTATTTGTATACCGATCTACAAGAGAAGTATACGCCTGTGCATAATTGACCGCCGCGAAACGAACACTTTTCACCAAACTCAACGCAGCGCCGTCCAAACAAGACACCAAGTAGGAAAACTTCTGCACATTGGACAAGGCAGAATTGTGGATGAGAGCGTTGTACAATCCAATAAAAGAATCGAACTCCTCAATGGCACCGGAAAATTTGGGAATATCGATTCGGGGCAACGTCGGAAGCTGATTTGGTGCAACCACCGGTGGAGGTGCAGATAACGATGGATCTGTCAGAGTAGGCAAACTACGGAATTTACTAATGACCGCATAGTACATCTCATCAAACGCAATATCGACCTTTTGGGTGTCAGTTTTGAGATCCGCATGGGCTGCCGAAATGGTCGCGATCTTGACCTGAATCGTTTCAAACTGTTCACGCAACTCCTGCAAATCCTGACAACGTGCACGAAAAACATCTTCACCGCCGGGTAATTTCGCTATCAGACCATGAGTTACTTGAAGCTTTTGCCAATACCGTTCACGCTTGTCGATGAGTGCCTTTGACTCCTGAACAAGAGCTGCGGAAGGAGGAGGAGGAGTCGCAGGCATGGTGCTGGCTTCGAAAAGTGACAACAACAATGAATAAAATTGTCGACGTAAATGTCAACGCAAATGACAGCGGAAGTGACAGCCGTTTGTCCGCTGACAGCTCGTTCACGCAAACGTAAAGACTCGAATCGCGTTAGCTTGTTTAAACCCCGGTCAGAGTGCGCTACCGTCGCGGTACTGAATTGAATTGAAATCACAAGAGTACAAAAAAAAGTATAAGATAAAGAAACTTGAATGAAATTGAAATGTAAAACGCGTCGAACAGCGGTTTTGTACAAAGGACAACTGGATCTGGATTTCGAAGGACCAAAATTATGTTGGGGATACACCCGAAAAGAAGGTGTGAAAAAAGAATAAAGGACTCACCTTGACGTCCGGCGTCTTCTCGTGTAGGCAAGAGCTCTTGGCTTGGATGTTCTGGTGGTGCACGGACGTCGAAGGGTATAAGGGATTAACAAGTACACACACACACACAAAACGAGAATGTTCGCACAGCGCGTAATAGGTAATTAAAGTAAAAACGGAAAATTAATAATCTTTAGAAATTATAAACTATTGGCGCACAACGCGACCATCTATGCTGGCGTACAACACACCGAGCAATTCTTATCGTAATGCTTTTTCTCATTCGTGTGATAAGTTTCTTTTTTTACATATCCGAAAACCTAAATTTTAATTGAGTACCAAACAGATACTTTTGGCCGATACATCGGTGTTTTCCCGGTACTTGAAAGTATCGGAAAGTGGCCAATAATCGCCGATACCGATTATCGGTATTGGTATCGGTAGGTACACCTCTATTTAAGAGAAAAATATCAACCCTCTCATTCACCTCCAACACTTATCTACCATCATAAAATTTGAGATTACTCTCATAAGCCAGGGAGATGGCTTCTTTGATTTAAATTATGATTTTTGACATGTGAACTATTTTCTACCCCTAATGATGGGGTGACGATTTTCCAATTTCCCTTGGTTAATTTGGCTGGATTTTTAATACTGTCTACTTCTAATTCTGCTGAACAAAAAGTTTTGGTGCCAAAACTTATTCCTATGAACAGTTTTCGTTCTACAGGGGACTGAAATTGAATATTTGAGCTCATAAATATTAAACTTCAGTCCCCTGTAGAACAAGAATAATTGTTCATATGAATAAAATTTGGTATGAGAACTTTTTGTTCAGCAGAATTAGAATTAGACAATACGAAAAATTCAGCCAAATTAACTGAAGACAATCGTCACCCCAACATTAGGGGGTGAATTGGGTATTTGCATGTGTGTGTGTTATTTGATAGTCATGTAATGACTGTAATTTTTGTATGTCCTATAATTGTCTGTGTCATGATTTGATTTTCATGTAAATGTCATTGTCCGCCGTCTTTAATGATTCTTATATTTTTATGTCATGTTTTTATGCTCGCTGCTATGTTTGTCAGATATTCAATGTAGGTATTATACAGAATCCTACTAACCACCCCTGTTTTGTCTTGTTTTGGGTTTTTTTATGCATAGTTGATGATTTTATCTCCATTGTTGATTTGTTCACTGAATACCGGAATTTAACAGCAAGTTTTGTTGACTGACAGTATGACATATTTTGTTGTTGTGTTTTCAATTGTTTTTGTTCATGTTGTCTGTTGTGAGTCATTTTGCTACTCTGTCAGTTTCCTTTTGCTAGGTGTTTTATGAAAAGAATCTAATTAATTTAAATTTTGCTGATGATTTCGATAAAAATTCATTTTATTTGCTGTCAATTCGTTTTTTTTTTGTTTAACTTTCAACACAATCCTCATCCCCAAAGTTCCGTTCTCGCCTGAGTGAACATAAGCAAAACAACGTAAGCAAAACGTAGGTAAGAGGTCCATAAGAAGGGGGGGGGGGTCACGACAATCATAGCCAAGGGTCAAAATGAGGGGAACAGTTCATATGGATCATATTCGGCTGTCTTCTCTCTCGAGTTTGTCCTCCTTCTAGTTGACACATTCAACCTAAACCATCGGATGAACCAGTTCACAGTTTGACATATGAGTCACAACTGAGTTGTCATTCCAAAAAAGCAAACTGCTCTTATTCGAATGATTGCATCGCGTAGATTTCGAATGAACTTTTTTTTTTCTTCAATAATCCAGAGCACTAAGCCACACGATTCTCAGCAAACTAGCCTCAGAAGAAGTCCAGTTCCTTTAGATGCACCAACTGCAGATGAGAGTGACCGGTGATAAAATAATCGAAACCATAATCAATTTCACAACTTACTTCATTGGAGCAAGCTATGAAAAAAACAAGGGGTTAACCACTGTAAAGGTTTTCTGTCCCTTGCCTTGGAGATCCGTGGAGGTTTGGTGGAGATCCGTGGAGGTTTTTGGGGATATCCATGGAGGTTTCGTGGAGATCCATGGAGGTTTTATGGAGATCCGTGGAGATTTCGTGGAGATTCGTGGAGATTTTTTCTCAATTGAGACATTTTTCCGATATTTGAAGTCATGATATCTTTGGATCAATATTTTGACAAGCTTGATTTGTTTGCCCAGCTCCAGTTGAAAATAGTGAAGAAATACTTCGTATTGATAGAACGGTGAATTTTTAATATCGTTAATCCATAATTCTGTACTATATCCCATTCAAGACGACCTGTAATGGATGTCACTCCTGTGTTCCCTTTCTTGTTTTCAAGTTATTGACGTTTAAGTCAAACACGTAACTTCCGTGCTTGTCGAAATGTTCGTGTTTGTTGCAAATCGTTGCATATGAGAAAATCGAGGTAAATGCCCGAGTAAAGGCCAGTTTGACATAAGCGAAATAGCACTTTTCGGGAATGAATCCTGGAGTGGACTGCACGCCGACAAAAGTTTAACCCAGGGGATTACAAGGAAAAAGTAGGTGACCCTATCATAAAGGGGGCCCAAAGCCGTATATTCCACAGTAACAATCCACCTTTCCCATGAGCACATCACGCATACCTGTGAAGGCACAACTGGCGGTCTGTAGCAGCCGTCTGTACTAGCGGGAATATGCGCTCACAGGTATGCGCGCAAGTGATTTCCCTGATGGGAAAGGTGAATTTTACCACCAATATCTTCCTTATGCAAACATTTTGATTCGATCTAGGTACGGGCGAATGCGACTTACTAACGTTAACTGTTCAGTATTCGCACTTGAACATTATTCACTTTCCTTGCTTGTCGCCATGGTAACCACACTCTATTCTCGCTGTTCTTTTTTGACAATTGACGTTTCATTCCCAATTGTCAACGTTTGACAGCTAGCCGACAGCTACGTGCGACATTGCTCATTCAAGGTTATTGTGCCTTTCAAATTTTATGCTGTGAAGAATTAAACAGAATACGTGCCAGATATTTCAGCTTTTGTGTCATGAAGGCCAATACAGAACTCTCGATGGGCTCCCACGGGCTCGATCTAGGCAACAGTGGAAAGTATTGTTGGTTGCCTATATCACTTGAGCGGAAAATAAAAGCACGCTACGAAAATCGTACAGTTGTATTGCTACTTGTACAGGGTGTTTCAGTTTTAACCGATCAAACTTTGGGATGAAATTCTCATCATCCTTTTGATTCAGAACAATATAACATATGTGCCTCTCACTCGCTTCCTAAGAAAGATACAGGGTGTCAAAATTGACTTTTTTCGATATTTAAAAAATTATAACTCGAGAACTGTTCAACCAAATTAGCTTAAATTTAGCATAGCATGGTTTGTTGGAATCATCCACCCATTTGCCAAATTTCGAACGAATCCAACCAGTGGCGTAGAAGCTATGGGAGGTCATTATTTTGGAAGCATCTGTAGAACCTTGATAAATAATGACCCCCCACAACTCCTACGCCACTGATTGGATTCCTTCAAAATTTGGCAGGTAGGTAGACGGTTCCGACAAACCAGCCTATACTAAATTTCAGCTGCTATGGTTGAACGGTTCTCAAGTTACAAAATTTTGAAAACCGAAAAAAATTAACTTTGACACCCTGTATCTTTCTTAGGAAACGAGTGAAAGGCATGTATGTCATATTTTTTTGAATCAGGAGGATAAGGAGAATTTTATCCCAAAGTTTGCTCGATTAAAACTGAAACACCCTGTATATTGCTTATAGGAGCCATGCGAAAAATGTGAAGATGCATGTGCAAAAAGCACAGTATGTTATTGTCATTAAACAAAAATACCAATATGATTTGAAAAGCCAATAGAGAAATTACACGCGTCAACTACCTATTTTCCGCGACCTTCTTTCCGTTTTCTGTGTTTTATTCCTTCTTCTCAAAGGTACTTTATCCTTTTTATGCTTTTTCGCGATACTTTTCATGCGTTGTTATCCTTTTCTTGGGCTCTTCCGCTTCTTTTCCTTGCATTTCATTCCTTCTTTACACGCGTCGACTGCCTTATCTTGCGACTTTTTTTCCGTTTCGTTCGAGTTATTCCTACTTTCCAGTGTTGTTTTTTACGATTGTTAGCGATTTTCCACCCTGTTCTTAGTTTTATGATGCGTTCTTTTCAGCTTCTCCTCGCCCGACACACCTATTTTGTTCCACGGTCCTGTTTGTACCTTTTGGTAGCGTATTGCCACAAAAACAATGTCTTTTCCTGATTTTCTTACCATTTCTTGCCATTTTCTACCCTGTTTTGTTTTATGTTTTATGACGCGTTATTTTTAGCTTCTACCCCCCCTTTTTTGCTCCTTAGTCCCATTAGTGTGTTTCATCTTTCGTTTAGTACCATTTCCACTTCGTTCAGGGGGTTGCATATCCGTCCGGCGCTAAAGATACACTGCGTAGTTTCCTACCTTTCATAATTTTTTTCTCCATTTGTGCATCTTCCGCAAAAATTTCTTCCAAAAAACCTTCTCAGTCTCTTTTCTGTAGTCCATTCCTACTTTTGAAATGATCGAAATCAAGGTCCCTTTCATGCGGTCACAATCACAACTTTATTGAAAGACAGCTATGTCATCTCGACGCGATGTACCAGCAAGTAGAAATTTCCGAAAAACGAGAGCCCCCCTGCAGTGAAAGTTGCTGTATGGTCGGCAAGGGTCGTGTCTACCGTGGTTGGCAAATTTTCGGCGATGATACAAATTGACCGGCAATCACTGGATAAAACGCTGCCCAAGCGACCCCAGGCGCGCCAGTACTATGTAAAATGCAGTAAAACACCCATGGAGTCCTACTCTAGCTTATAGGTACATACCTACTGGAACAGCAATCATTTATCAAAAAGCAGATGCATACAGGAAATTGATAAGACTCCGGCACAGTGCTCTCACTCACCTGTGTTCCGTCTCGCGCAATCCAACTCCATAAATTATTGAGCATCCAAGGAAGTTTTCTCAACCTCATCTTACAGAAGCCACTGGACAGTGAAGGTTGTACTGCATTTTACATAGTACTGGCGCACCTGGAGCCGCTTGGGCATTACTTTCTTCAGTGCCGCCGGTCAACTGGCAGCGTTGCCGAAAAGCCGCCAACCATGGTAGAGACGACCCTAGCCGACCACACAGCAACTTCCACTGCAGGGGGGCTTACGTTTCCCTAGTTTAGCTGCGCAGCCCCGGAAATTTCTACTTGCGGATGCATCGAGATGACGCTGACAGCAAGCTGTCACATTATACATATATGCCGATCAGCTTTTAAATTCAGCACTAGAACGGTAATTTTTGCACGCCAAGTTGGCAATTTTGCGATATTTGGGGATGCTCAAATTTGTAATGTTGGATCAATATTTCCCCAGATGACCTTGAATTCGTATTGTCAATCGAGTACACCGCTGTTGCAAGATTGTATATGAACGCTCAAGACGTCTTGATTTTGGTAGACTTTCTCCAGTTTAAATGGGCGACTGGTGAACAGTTTTTTTTGAATAAAATAGTGAATCATAATATACCATCATATTATATACTAGGTTGAGAAAACTGTTCAAATGTATGGTCAGAAATGAAGGCCTAGTGTCTAAAACCTAGAACGGCTCGGCACTCTGTCACTTACCTGCCATTCTGACAAGATAACAGTCATAACAGCCAAGGCAACACTGTAGCGGAATATGATGCAAGGAGACGCCAGAATTGGCATTTCATGTCAAAATTTCCTAACCTCACTGGACTTCGCCACAAAAAGCCCGTTTTCACGAAACTTGGTCTGTCAGCGTCCGTTACACCCTAGGGAACATGGCCAACCGCGTTTTAATTTCTGCTGAATTTAAAACGTGATCGGCATATAGCACATCTATCAAGTCGTCAAAATCTAGCTTGCATCGTAAATCATTCCTGCCAACTGTTGGCCACTCTGCCTAACTAGATCACAAGGCGCATGTTTGCCGCCAAGTACGTTGCCAGTAGCTGAGAACAGCTCGCTCTCTTCCCTCTCCGACACCAAGAAGATACCCTCTACTATAAACATTGTACAGGGTGATCCACCGAGATTCCCCCACCCCCACCTGTTAAAATTTTTCCCGTTAGAATAAATTGGTGAAGAAAGGAATTTTTCCCAACCATTTTCCCCGTAGAATTCAAATTTAGACATCAAAATTTTTTGTATTATACCTATAGTATACAGGGTGCTTCAAAAAACTTCCAATTTTTTTCGACACCTTGTATCTTTGCAAGTGATGCGGCGTTTCCTTTCAAGTTCAGATTATGTAATTTGATATCTGAATAAGATCATATACAGGTGCTCACTTTTACACTTCTCATCCCAGATTTTTCCCGCCAAATTTTTTTCAAGAAAAACGCCGGGACAGGTCGATTTCTATCGACGAGATTTTGGCAATACGTGTCCTAGATGTCCCCTTCAAAATGAAAATCGGCCTGTTCCGGCATTTTCCTTGAAAAAAAGGTTCCTTGAACACCTGTATATGATCTTATTCAAATGTCAAATTATTTATGTGAACTTAGAGGACAAAGCCTAATCATTTCCAATATTTAGATACAAGGTGTCAAAAAAATTTGAAAGTTTCTTGAAACACCTTGTATACTACATATAAGATATGAAAAAATTAGTGTCCTTTGAGCTCTACGGGAAACATGGTTGAGAAAAATTTCTTTGCCAACCAATTTATTCCAACGGGAAATATTTCAACAGGGGGGGGGGAGGAATCTCGGTTGATCACTTTGTACATTTCACGAAAGAATTAAGTCAGGCAGATATACTTTCAATACTAATAAATCATGGTCGGCTGTACGGCATGGATGGATATGCATACAGGCTACTATAACGAAAGTCAAGTATCGCCAGCAAAAGCCAGAACCTGGATGGGTGACTGATGGATAGCTGCGCGCGAACAGAGCGGACAGAGCGTAGTGTACTTGCCCAAGGGGGCTCCATTACCTGTACACGCACATGAACGACATGTAGGTAGTAGCATAAATCCATAGTGCGGCTTGGTGCGTCCGACACCTCGACACCCAGATGGGTAAAAGAGGTTACGATTACATACACTTCTGGCCAAAATTAGCGGGTCAAGAAATTTTTGCCTCAAGTTTGATGTTGATTTTTTTCTGAACCGTTTGTCTGATTTGGCTATTTTTTTTTTACATAGTAGGTTGATTGCAGGAGAGCAAGGGGAGGAAACACACGTTACTGAACTACGATTCGTTAATCACAATAATTAATTTAATTTATCATTATTAATTTGTTCATTATCCAATTGCTAACTGTTTTCTTTATTTTCAGAAGTAGATGGTCCCCGTCTTACTTTTGTTAGGAACTTTATTTGGTGATTTTTCAATGCAAAAATGTTAACCGATCTATAGAAAACATGTTTTTGGTGAATTACTTCTTTGACAATTAGAATTATCGGAATTACTCTTGTTGGTATCTGTTTCTCTGGAAACCGTTCCTTATCCTTTTTAAAATTTTTGACTTTTCAAAAAAAGCATGTTCTTCTAAAATATTGCATAATCTCCTTTATTAATAGAGATAATGACGCAAAGTAAAAAAGAAAATGTCGAGTGAACATAAGGCTACAATGGACTATCAAATGTCAGTTGCTGTTGTTGCTGACACAAAAAGTTAGGGGCTAAGAGTTTTGATTGAAAATCATCGCATTTTTGCGTCACCCTCAAAGCTGAATTATCAATGGCAATTTGTATCACGGTTGTATTCCCAAAGAATCAACCTGCTATGTAAAAAAAATAGTCAAATCAGACAAACGGTTCAGAAAAAAATCAAGATCAAACTTGAGGCAAAAATTTCTTGACCCGCTAATTTTGTCCAGAAGTGTACATACTAATAAATCAACACGAGCAACGCGACGAAGACTCAATTATCGCAACAGTCAGCTAAGAGACAGAGATTCGTCAACTTTTGAATACAGCTGTGGAAGTGTTTTTTTAACCTTAATTGTTTTTATTTATTCCATTTCATGTGGGGAAGTGTTACCTTTGACTTTCAGAATGGTACTGAAAGAATGTGTAAAAGACAAAGATTTGGAGAAAATCATCAAGAACAGGGCTGGCCAAGAAATCTGCAGGACATCGGTCAAGATCTGGAAGCATGCCATCTGCGCAAAGATTCACTCTGCGTAGTTCAAGGATGTTTGAGGTTGGCAGAAAGGCTCGTTATCCGAAGAGTTTTCCGCGCCAAAGTATTGCAACAACTGCACAAAGCACAAAGGACATCCAGGCCAGGAAAGAATGAAATCATTGACAAGAAGTTATGCGTATTTGGCAGGAATCGATAAGGATATCCAGGAATTCACCAGAGATGCAGTAGTTGTGCTTAGGCGGCAAAAAATCCAAGGAAAACCACGTTAGCACCCTGGCCAACACCAGTAGCACCCTGGCACAGGCCACATTTGGATTTCGCAGGACACATGGACGGCAGCACGTTCATGATAACTGTCGACGCCTACACAAAATGGCCGGAGATCCATCACATGTCTTCAACCACAGCAGAACAGACCGTTCGCACCTTGGTGGAAGTATTTACCTGACTTAGATTCCCTGTAACTATAGAAACGGACAATGGGAATCATGGTGGCAAGTGAAATATTCCAAAAATGTTGCTTGGAAAATGGAATCGGACACATCCGCACGGCTCCATACTGTCCTCAGTCAAATGGACAAGCAGAGAGGTTTGTCACTGGATGTATCAAGTTTACCCCAACATACTGTCTACCTGTTCTCAGCCGTATTTCTCCGCCGCACATTCGCAGACAAGCTGCCCTAGTTCGCCAATATAAAGCCGTAATGAATAATTCACAGTTGCCGATACACTAAGATCTGGAAAGCGCTTCACCAGACAGGCTACTTTACCTTAGACCAGCAGTAAGGATGCGGAAGTAGTATCCGCCGAGAATTACAATGTGGAGATATTCTAGACAAGATCACTGACTCTGGAAGTTAGAGTTATTGAAAATGAAAGGCCAAGCACATCTGATCTCTATCAATTATTCAAGCCTCAGAGTTAGAGACCCAGAGTACACTCTTTCAACATGTGAGAGGATAGTGTTCAGTGCAGTCGGCTTTTTAAAAGCTTCCGCGGTCATTACTGCCGCCAACAGACGCATTGCCGAAAGCTGCTAATAGATGGCGCCGTACGGGTGTCTCACTTATGTATGCCATCAAATTTTCATTTTATCTTCCATTTTAAATTTTTTTAATTTTATTGTTTTATACAACGAGTGATTTTATTCGTTCTTTTTATATACCTACCTACTTATTATCTACCTACACTACAATAATTCGATTTTCTACGTACTACAATTATTATAACATGTTTGCTAAGTAAAGGTATATCTTCAAATGCCATACGACAAATAAATGCTGCCTCTCCACGTTTTTTGGGCCATCGGCGTTAATAATTCCCAGTATCGAGCCTTCTTCTTCCAGTATAGCAGTGCCTTCACCTCGTCTCTAAGCATGTGATGCCTTCCAGAGTTAAGCAACAAGCAAAAGGGTATTTGTATTTGGCGTCAGCATACGCCTGACCTGTTCTCCGTTTCAGTAAACACCTGCCGCTTTAGTTTACTTCTCGTTTTTATCTTATTCTTGAGCTTTCGACACTGCTTTTGAGTCCTCCTTGTAGCTTTACAATCAACCACAAGTTCTTCACTGTTTCCATAAACTCCAGCTCGTGAGGATCATCTCTGAGGATCATTCCCGTTGTTTTTATTGAAAGCGGATTCTGGGAAATCCTGCAGGGTCTAAGCTATGCTTTGTGCAGTGCGTTTAAAAAAGCGACGTGTGATGTATTATGTTCCATCTCGCCCGGTCGTAAACTTCCTTGCGCATCATTACGCCTCGATTGAGGGTGAGAATTACGGGAGACGACGCCGAAGCGTCGCCCGCCGCCGCCGCCTTCGACGTCGTTTCATTCCAGGCGCACTTTCAAAAAATATAAAAACCTCATATAAACGTCATCCGACGTTTGATGCGGCCAGGATGGATGGATCCGGAGAAGTAGTAGGGAAGTGCAAAGAGCCGAAATGAAATTTTCATCATCATCATCACCATCATCATTACATTTTCCGCGAATATCACGGTCATTACTAGGCACCTGCCTGCTCGTCGTCGCGACGCCTTTGCCGCTAAAAGCACGTATACATACCTATGATGTGAAGGGTATGTGAAATTCTAATCCTCGAACTTGACTGCGTTGCCGCATGGGCTTTAACCGTGGAGGGTTCAACTGACACTAACCTCAGTCTCAGAGGGTATCAAAGCCGTATCATCATATAAAGTTTTGTAGGTATTTGTTGTGGGTACTTCCCTTCTAATTAGGATAATTTTCAAGGTGGGTACATCTATTTTGTGGAATGTACGTGTAACATCTGAGGGCTTTATCTAGGGTTGTCAACAAAACTAACGTAAAACAGAATGAAGTTCCATAAATCCACATCCAGTGGATTGTATCTGCCGACCCTAAGTCGAATACTTACACGCCCAGTGAAGCCTAAAGTTATCAATCATGATGAAAAAAAAATGGAATTCTATGATGATGATGATGTTGGCAGTTATTGACGTCGAATAGATCTATAAAATTTCAGCTGTCAGTACTCATAGCAACATTGTTTACGGCAAAGCGAACTTGGTGAAAGTGACATCGCCGGGAAAGATTATTCCACCCGCGGGCGATAGCTGCGCTCCAGCAATTATCCTTGCTCTTGGTGGTATTGATAATGGTGGTAATGAAGCATTTCCCGCCTCGGTACGTAATGAATATACTATTTCTCATACTTTGATTTATCATCAACATTCGAACGCATCCTAGGTGTACATCTTGGTTCGGATGCTTTAGCACGAGTCGTCACTGCTCATCATGTATGTCGTATAGACGAAAGGGAAAAACTTGATTGGTCTGCTTGAACTCTGAAGGGGTGACAAATTTAAACCTGTCATACGCCTAAAGCTTTGCTAATAGAGCAATTGCTAACAAAAATGGCTGCTTCAGTTTGTGAAAATAACAAACTCCATCTGTCGCTGCGAAGCGTGGCATTAGTCAAAGTCACGTCTACGTTCTGAATCATCGGAATGTTGCCAAACTCTGGCAACAGCAGCATATCAGCACAACTACTTGGAACATGCAGAGTCGATGACGGCGCCCTCGCAGTCACCATAGTTGTCGTGGCTAGCTCGGCACGGCTTGATCGATGCTTGTTTGTCTCAAAACAAATGCCATTAGCGCCAAGGTGCCGGTCTTGCACGGATCCCTATGGCACACGGCACGCTGGATCGTGTGCCCGACCCTCTTCGTCACCTCTTTCGCTCCCCCTCCCCCCTCAATGCCACCGCGGCCGCCTTCAACGCCGCCTGAGAACGGCGAGCTTAATGCCACTAATGAATCACGGCAGCAGCGGAGCCACCAGCAGCGGCACACAGCCGCCTCGGGTTCTCACTATTATGGGGGCGCGCACGCTGGATGCTTACTTGCTTGCCGGCAGTTGCCGAGAGACAAGTCACGTAAAGTGGATTGCCGTTGAAAGCATATTTCCGATAATTGCAGAGAATGGGGGGCGCGTCCCGAAATTCCGGCGTCCTCAGCATCTGTGGGATCGGAGGGCGGTGGGGAGGCGAGCGGGGACGCGAATGGAAAACCATCTCACTCGTGAAATTTGTCCGATAATGACGCGGACATGCCTTTCGTTGTCTTTGGAAATTTGCGAGTCGCGCGTGTTTCGTGACGAAGCAAGTTATCGAAATTGTCGCTCATTGTCGCTCATGAACTCGATTTTGAATAGTCTCGTCAGCGAAGCCCGTCGCTCGTTGTGCAAGCTCCAAAAACAACTGGGATTGGAAAGAAACTTTTACAAGAGAACGCTAACTTACTACAGCTAACTGTCGTCATACTTAGGCGAGATTTTTCCTCCTGTCAACTGTCCGTTGTTCGGTAAGGTGGTTCTGGCCTCCGATCACTTGATGGTACGTTCATGAAACTGTTTCTTGACGGGGATCGCAGGGATAAGAATTTTTCACTTTTGATTTAACTGGTACTGGTGCAAGAGACAAGACTGTTAAAATTCTTGTAGACTGAACCGTTCTTCACTCATTAGGACAGGAAATGGATCGGATCGTCGGATATTTGGATCATTATCGCAGTGTACCAGAGGTTATCCTCTTCAAGAAAGTCAATGGCAGAAATATTCGGCACGGCTCGAGTTGACGCATCATGTACCACGTTGTCCTTTCCCTTACGGTGCGAAATGGGGCAGTCGAACTGTTGCAATTGGACGCTCCTACGAGCGAAGCAACTGAACGGTCCTGCGAGAAAAGCAGTCAGTTGAGTCCTTCAAAGAGTTGAGCCATTTGAAGGCAAAGTAATCCGTCACGACAAGGAAGTGAGCTCGCCCCGCGTCAGGTCTCAACTTTTCAATGGCCCGGGCCGCCGCCAAGCATTCTTCTTCGGTTGCGCTGTAGTTCCGTTCGCATTGGTTCGGCGACCGCATTGGTTCGGCGACCTCAAGATGCACGGGATAAAATGCTCTCCAACGTTCAAAGCTTGCGCCAGGACTGCTCCTGATCCATAGTCACTGGCATTTGTCTGCAACAGTAATATCGGGACAGGTCATGAAGGGTGATAAGGCGTTGTTTTAGGTTATGGAAAGCCCAGTCACAGTCCATTCAGTCAAAAGGAGTACCCTTTCCTAAATGTATGGTGAGAGGAGCGACAAGGGTGGAAAAACTAGGGCAAATGTAACCCGTGCCAGACCCTCGACGCTGTTTGCCGCCGTCTGTGAAAACCTGACGTCGGATTCTGACGGAGTATTTTTTTTTTCGCGCACAAACTGCATCTTGAGTTTGGGGTGAGAATTATCTAGAATTTTTGTTGAATTTGAGGGGGGTTTTCAAAAATTCATAATCCATTCCAATTTTTTCCAGAGAACTGCCGCTTCAAGTAGTCCATTTCAAACATCTTGTTACGTTTCGGCTTCTTGGGGGGAATTTTCGAGAAATTTGGTGTAAAATGCTGACCGGGGGCTTCGGGGACCTAGTGTCGTCCGGTGCGGGCCATGCAGCGGCGTTTTTCTTGAAATTGTGCCGAAAAATGTTGAAATTGGAGCACGGCACGGCCAAAGTGACAGGAACGTCAATTGATGCTCTGGGTTTTGGAAAACTCAACACCTTGGGGCATTTGAACAGTGTTTTTGGAGAAAATGTACCGTGTCGGCGTGCGAAATTAAATTGTGGTCTCGAGGAGACTTTTGAGCGTCCACCAGACACCACAAACCCAACATCTCCTTCAAATTCGACGGCATTTCGATTACAAATTCCCAGGCCGGGCCAGACGTTGACGGCGTATTTCACAAAAACAGACAAATTGAGGGGGCAAAACACGTCTGAGGGGTACTCACAATTTATTTGCAATTTCCAGCGGCTTCACATTTTGAGAAAGGGGCCTTTTCGGTCCTCCAGAGCACATTTCATGTCGGTTATAGGGGTTCCTTGTCGCGACTTGTTTTCTACGGAATCCATGATAATTCCATCGGACCTTCTGGCCAGACTTCCAGAAAGGGTCCGTGTTTTGATGTGCGTCTTTGTTTCGAAGTTTTTCTCGTCAAATTTTCAAAAATTTCACTTCTAACATCGGCAACATTATTGAGCGTCGCAGTTGTGTTGTGCCATTTGCAAATGTCAAAGTAATGTCACAGCACTCCTTTTACGCAATTTTTCGCGGACTCTTTGGGCCATTTTTCGCGAGTGCTCTTAAATTCGTTGGAATGATGCTAACAGTTATGGATTATGGACGTTTTTGCGAGTAAATGTAATGACGAAAGCGGAAATCGTTACATGACATTTTTCAATCATCATTACCACAAAATCCGATTGGTCTTTTGAACCAATGCCAACTTGAAATAGACAGTCTAAATGCATCTGTCAAATTTCGATTTTTGACGTTTCGAGAGGCCGCCATATTGAACTCTTGCATTTTTCAACCTATCCGATTGGGATCTAGAACCTATACCCACTTAGGGTGGACAACCGAGATGCATCTGTCAAATGTGATATTTTGTGACTTCTCTCAATATCTCCATGTACAAAGCCATGTAATTCCAATAGACTACTAAATTTTGAATCATACCATCCATTCCATATGAAAGTTGCCATTATTGAAGGTCTTACTAGTAAAATGTTGAAGTTGAGTGACAACATCTTTCGTTTTGAAAATTTCAAAAAACTAAGAAGAATTTTAAACGAGAATAATTATCCTAATACCTTTATTAATCAAATTTTCAACCGGACTGAACAAAAGTTCACAGCACAACAACACCCTAAACAACAAAAAACCATATCATATCTAAAATTTCCATACATTAAAACATTTCATTCAACATCAACAAAATTTTCAAAGAGTACAATTTCCAACTGGCATATTACAATGTAAGGTCCATTAATATTATCTACAGCAGATTGAAAAGCAGAGTACCTGAAACCAGTCAATCATGTGTGATTTAAAAGATACCATGTAAAGATTGTAATTCTTGTTATATTGGCCAAACTAAACAATATTTAAAAAATCGAATTCGACAACACTGTTACGATTGTAATGGTAAGAACTCTGACAAGATTGAGAAAACTGCTCTTGCAGATCATCATTTCATTGATAATCACACCTTCAATTTTGACGACACCATCATTTTAGATAAAGAGATCAATGGGAAAAGACGAAATTTAAGTGTAATGATTTTTATTAACATTTACAATCCGGTCAACAAACGTTCAGACACCGAGGGACTTAGCAAAATTTACAGTTTCATCCTTGACAAATTCAAAAATCAAAGACCATAAACAACAATCAAAAAACATGCTAATCAAAACAATTTGTCAAAAAACCTTATACATGTCTACACGAGAAATTTCACAAGCTCATTTTATTATTATATACATTTTTTAGATGGTAAGCTCCACACTTTTATGTGTAATTGATACTTAGATTTACATTGTTTTTATAGCCTTGAAAAAGTCTGAATTATAAAGACGAATCGTCGGCATTTTAAAAAAATAGTTTCTTCTGAACGAAGTCCAAAAAACCCAAGGAAACAACCACCTTCAACTATTAAATTATAAAATGAAAGGGAATGAAATATTTTGAGAATAAATTAGCATTACGGACGAGAGCGGTGGTAGCCGAGTGGTACAGGTAATGGCAAGCCAAACCATTCGCGCTGCCCTGTGTGGGTTCGAATCCTACTTCATCCATGGATATTTTGTGCTGTCCTCGAGGTTGCATGGTAGAGCAGCTTATAGCTGAATGCCGCCTCGTAAAATAAGACAATTAAATAAATAAATAAATAAATAAATAAATATAGGGAAGGAAAGAAATGGGATAAGGAATGCGAAGATATCGATTTTTGCCGGCTGGTATCGGGGTGATACTGCATGCCGGCATCGATGTTTGTAGGTCAGGTTTTAGACACTTGAGACGGAGGGTGGGAAATAAGGATCGGTCCGAAAGTAGCAACGGGTTGGAGGATTCGCGTGGTAGCAGTCAAGAACGGCAGATGTGCGGGAGAAGAAAAACTCGTATTTTTCAAGAAGAATAAATTAAGAAAAAAGCTAAAACACTGTAATTAATTGTAGTGCATTAGTGACGAGAAAGGAAAACATTCAAGGCAAGTCTGATTTCTATTGTAATCAAATGCTCATTGTTGGATGGGGTTTAAGGTAATTGTTTTATTTATAGAATGATAGTAGGATTTGTTTTTGATATTTCGAATAGCCATGGGTAGCGTCAACCTGATTCAATGCCTTGAAGTTGCGGTGAGGTTTTAAGTAAATTGTTTTTTATCTACCTTCAAACCACCAGGAAAATGGTGAAAGCCTCAGTAACCCTTTCGAAGAGATCTCGCTTCCTACAGAGCATAATTTTGTAGACTTTATTAGCTTTAGACAAGCACTAGCAGTATTTATGCAAATCAAATCTGGGCGAACATCACACGCGTTATTTTCCCCATAGAATAAAATATTTAACCCTTTCGCACGACAAAGAGTCTATGGGCATAAGGTTGAGTTTCTCGAAGAGAGAACCCTTTGAGCGGTGCCAAGAAAATTCAGTGTCGTTCCGAAAATACTTCAAGATAGAAAGGAACAGAACATCAATTTCGCAGGCTAGTTAATTAGAGGCTCACCGCAAAAATTGTACAACTGATTGCAGATGTGTGTGAAGTTATTCAACCCAGCGTGAAATAAAACTGCTGGGTGAGGCTGTAAGTTCAAACTACAGCACCAGCCGGATGTGAAAATCCATGGAATGTAAACACTCAATTTCATGTAAATTCTTTGATCGAAAATTAATACAATGGCTCTAAATTCGAAATACCAAGACAAAACTCAGTGAACCACAATCTCTCTCTAAATACAATTAAACAATCGAAATTTTTATTCGTATATGGAAGATGGCCTAGGTAGGAGAAGGGGTAAGAATTTAAATCTCGACGAGGTCTTGAATTACTTGGGCAGGGAATCAAAACTCAGGTGCGTTAGGAAACGGGTTCAACAATAGTTCTGAAAATTAAGAAGAATGCGAAACTGAATTAAATTGGAAGGGCTGAACTGATTCGTCGTAGGGCTTTCGCACGTAATTAGGGTGTACTTTCTTTCAGAAACCGAATGTAAACTGAATCAACTAATTCCTAACGCTAGCTGATGTCAGCACGTCTGGAAATCATAAAATGAATAATTAAGATGAATTTAATCAAAGTGGCGATGATTAATTAATTTGTAATAAAAGTGAGGTGTGGTTAAATGACTTTGTTTATTTCTCAATATTTATTCAAACCATCCTCTTTCAAAGAACGTGAGGTTACTTCAGTTAGATTGAGGTATTAGCACGACGTGAAGTTGAGGTAGGTGGAAAATTAATTTAAATGACTTAGGTAAAGGTAATAAAAATCTACGGCATAACAAAACATGACTTATATAGGGTCACTAGACGTATCACAGCTAGTCAATTAATATAATGTAGGGGAGGGGGTATCTCACAGACTGTCGTGAAGAGCATGAAATTTGAAAATGCGAGCAATCCAACAAGAAATCGGTTAAAGATAGACGAAAAATTGAAGGAATAGAAGAAAGAATCGTGGAAAAGGAAGGTGAAGAAATAACCATGATTGTAAAACCCAAACACAAGGAATGTCGGTACTTGATGGTGAAGTACTGACGATGGATGGAGTGGAAGAAAAATCACCTCTGGCAAGTTTCAGAAGAAAGAAATCAAAAGCGTGGAATTTTTGCAGATATACACTTCACACTACTGGAAGAACGGCGGGGTCAGTCGCTACTTGAAGTCAAACAACAACGGTTTTAAGGCAAGTGGTTCTTCTGTTCAAAATAACTATTGTGCTACTGTTCTATTAAAAGTAATCAAAGCAGCCATTCAGAGGTTGCTGCCGAGTTCCTGGGTTGAACTCCCGAGATCCGAGAACCTGTCGCCCAATCAAATTCAATTAGAGTTTCTCATGGTCCCTCACAGAAACGCAGATTTTCCAATTAGATTGAATTAAATGAAACCCTAGCCACTCGTGTGTGCGGTTCGCCACTTTTATGCCCCGTGCGATAACGGACCCTCGGCGCGGCGGCGGCGGTTCGGATGAACGCGGGGCGGAGGAGGACGTGCGGTGGTGGCGGCGGCAACAATAATTTGAAAAGTTAAATTAATTTGGCTTTTGCATTCATGCACTCGTTTACGGCTTTATTCCTGCTGTCGTTGTCGTCGCCATCTCTTTATCTGCAACGCCACCCCCAGGAAATTGTTCATGTTCCAAGGATTATGCCGCGAACGAGCTGGATATACCGGTCGCAGTCTGCATCGCTTCCCTCCCCCCTCCTTCCCCCCCGCCGTCCTCGCATTGCGCTAAAAATTACCTCCAGACTTTCTTCCCAGAGGACAACGCCGTCGCGACGCCACTATATGAAGGCACTTGTAAAATTCGAAGCGAACAGGTGATGGTAATTTCGTTATCCAATTTTATTGCGCGTGGGCGAATAAAATGCGAATTTTATGACGTCGCGAAAGCTCCAACAGTAGTCCCATATCGCGTCGATTTTGAAGGCAGGTAGGAGCAGGTAGGTCACGATAAGGTAGGTAGGTATATGATGGAGGGATGAAGTTGATTGAGTTCAACAGCTTTTAGTATAATGTATCTAGTTTTCAATTTTTATTTTTCGCTGTCGCCCGTTCAATGACTCTGCTCGATGTTTCTTCGTACCATTTCCATGGCCCGCACCACCTCTATAGGCGATTGACCTTATTGGGGGAAATGGCCCATTCGTGTAGGAAGATTTAGGCCCAACTGCACCGCTCACCCTTAAATCTCTACTTTAGTAAGCTCGGCTCAAGTTACGGTTCACCTAAGGGCCATGAGTTCACTGCACCGATTTAGCTTAGGCAAAAAAAAAAAGTTGTTTTTTCTCCTTATCGGCTTTTTCTCGCCATATAGACTAAGAGCTAGCAACATTTTATTTACCTCATAAGCAAAATGCGGTTTAACTTCTGAGGCATGTAGAGATCATGATTGGCTTCCATAAAATATTTGTTTTATGATAAACGCGCCTTGCTTTCTCACAAGGCAAGCAACGAAATGGGCCATTTGACAGCAGTATTCAACAGTGGATTTTCTGGAGTTCTTGATCAATATGAATATCAATTTTATCAGGAATGGATAGGTTGAACTATCTCTCAACTAAATTGGATGAAAGAGAATATAGAAATGCATAAGAAACTACCAAAAACCAGATTTCCAAGCGGTCGAAAGTTAGCACCGGTTTTTCTATTAGGCGTGATTCGAGAACCGGCCATCAAATGCGATCCAAACAGCTCAGCCTAGCCCACTAGCTTGAACATGCCAGTTGAGAAACTCTGGTTTTTGGAAGTTTCCCATGAATTCCGAGATTCGGTCCCATTCAATTTAGTTGAAAGATAGTTCAACCTATCCATTCCTGATGAAATTGATATTTATATTGATTAAGAACACCAGAAAAACCGTTCTTGAATATTGCTGTCAAATGGCCCATTTCTTTGCTTGCCTTGTGAGAAAGCAAGGCGCGTTTTTCATGAGACAAATATTTTATGGAAACCAATCATGATCTCTATACATGCCTCAGAAGTCAAACCGCATTTTGCTTATGAGGTAAATAAAATGTTGCTAGCTCTTGGTCTAATAGGAGTTTGCCCGTTTTATTATCAGGTTTATAAACTCAGAAAAGTGCAAATTTTCGGACAACATAACACCCAGACTTTTCACCGGGAATCGAACCCGGGACTTCCGCGTCGCAGGCAGCCACTCGACCGCCTGCGCCACGAGGCCGTCTTTAGCTTAGGCAAAACTTAGCTAAGCCATGGTTAAGCTTCAGAAAGTTTCAAATCTTGGGATATTCAATTTTTGGCCATTAAAGTTGGTTGTTTTAAAATTTCCCTCGTTTGTTTTGTCACACAGATTGGTAACACTGTCAATCACAGAGTGTGGACCGTCAATAGTTTGAGGTTATTGGCATTTTGCACAGGGAAGTGTAATGGTGAATTCTCAGATCTGCTTGATAGTCCGGGCGCTAAGAGCCAAAATCGGGATGAACCTTGCAAATGGCGATGAAAGCATGAAATTCGGTACACGTACTCAGAATGAGCCTGTCTTTCAGATAAGAGGTGGAGCCACGCCGAATTTTCACCGGAAGGGGGCTCGGGGGGCTCCTGAAAGTTCAAGGTGCTGGGACTCCCACTAAACGGCTTGTGTACATGGCGTATAAGCCGATAGTCTAGTTATTGTTATTTCCAATCCCGACATTTTTGACGCATGCATGCAGTCATTGCCAAAGGAAGAAGGAAGAACGCGCCAAGTATTGAGAAAAAATGCGGAATGCGATCATTTAGGTACTGGTGCTGTTACTCTACATGCAGATTACCTTTATTCATAAGCAAGAGATAAAACAATAAATAATCATATTATTCTCGATTATTATATATCGTTTAATGAATATTCGTTTAAATTTTATTCGTAGGTCGAATATAAGCCGACTTAACAATAATCCGATACTTTTGACCGCCATCTTGTTTTCAGGATCCTGCAGGGAGCTTCCTCGAGACTCACTTTGGCTCTAGGCAGGACAGAAATACACTAGTGCCCGATTGCACAAAGGTGGTATCAAATTTTAGTTCGGTATTAAACACGGGATCAAATTTTCAAACTGGAATAAAATGCGATCCAGTTACTTCAAGGGGAGATTATAGTGGGAATACAAAATGTAGCTCCAGGTGATTATTCAGATACCAAAACACAGGTGAAACAACCATACTTTTGGCTTGTAGAACACATCTTAGCGGAACTGTCAAATTTTTTCTTTGCAATAAAAAATAAGCGACAAGTGCGTGTTGCCCCAAGTTTGTTTCTGCATACAAATAATCATAAGGGGCTATATTTTGTATTCCCCTTATGGTCTTTGCTTGAAGTAATCGGATTTGCATTTCATTTAACTTTTAAACATTTGATCCCCTGTTTGGTACCGAACTAAAATTTAATACCACGTTTCTGCAATCGGGCATAGTTATGTGCAGTCAGTGCATTGCAAAAAACTCGATTTTTTTTAGAATATAATCATTTACTACTGGTGCTGTTACCCTACATAAGGAGTTTTTAGTGATTATCATGTTCATCAACAAAAGGTAAAACATTGATGTAATTGTTCCCATTTTATTTGTAGGTCAAATATCAAATATAAGCCGAATTATAATAAATAATTTCGATTTTTTTGTCGACCATTTTGTCTTCAGGGCCTTGTGTTGAACTTCCCGGTGGCTCAGTTTAGCCACCTGTCTAAATTGCCTTCAAAGGCCCTAAAAAACAATTGTACATCACATTAGGTGTTGTCAGTGCAGTCGAGAAAAAAACGTTACAAAATATTGGGAAAAAATGTAGTTCCCTCATTTACTGGTGCTGTTACCCTACATTATTTTTTTTAAATTATCTATGTTCCTTAACAAAAGGATGAACATAAATATAACCGTTGAAATTTCATTCGTAGGTCAACTAAAGGCCGAGTTATAATTGATTCCGATATTTTTGAGCCGCCATTTTGTTTCCGGTGTCCTGCAGAAAACTTACCAGAGACTCACTTTGGCCACCCTTCTTAAATGTCTCTAAGGGTCTCAAAGAACAAATTTGAAAGGGTGGCCAAACTTTTACAGGCATGGTAGCTCCCAACTATAATAACACCAAGATTCATACGTACTAATCATAAAATTTGTGCCCCTGGGGTGGGTTGAAAATATTTCTATACCGTGTATTCACTCGAACTGAGTGCTTTGAAGTATTCCACGCCTCAATCCTCATTCTTCGTGCTTTCTACTTGACAACTGCAGATCGTATTGACGTTTGTCTATACTCTTTAGTCTGTATTTGCTGTTGTTTCGCCAAAGTAGCATGAAATTTGGTGCAATTCTAACAGGTGGCAGTTGAAAAAAAAAATTCGGGGCTTTCGCGCATCACTCCTCATCTAGTTATACTCAATAAAATTATAAAACAGTTGAAGCTATCCACCCAATAATAAATTGTCATTCATATCAATTGGTAACATTGAAAAAAACGCTGCCGAACTGAGCACTTGAATTGGCTGGTTTCATCTGGAATTGTTGCTTCTAGATGTCAATATAAAGAAATGGACTTCATCAATGGCTTCGGCAGATACGAATTAGTGGATAATGATATGCGGAAGATAAATTTATTCCTCTATTACACGGAAAAATTATAAAAACCCGATTTTTTTTTGACATTCCGAAGAATTTCAAATTTTTCATTATGAGGAACAGTGCGTACATGGTGACAACTGGTGTGTCTCTTGTTGAGATTTGACGTAGAGTCGAATGATTACTTTTTGAGATGCGTGACAATCATTTTAATGGTGGTTTGCATGAGTTTCTGCAACTTCAATTTTCAAAGGAGCACCTAAGCCCCCCTAACCAAAATATGGCAAGACGCCATGTCTACATTTGAAAAGGGGACCATGAAGACCACTCATACCAAATTTCATGCCTTTGTCACAAAAAGAACAGATTTTATTAAATTTGGTCACTAATCCCCGAACAATACTTGATTACCGCTGGTAATTGCACATTTAAGCGAGTTACGTGTTTTCTTTTGCGAGAAATAGGATTTCAGCGGTTCAGATGACGTTCTGGTTATGCCCTGAAGTATATATACAGGGTGGTGAAAATTTCAATGCTCACCATTGGTATCTTGGAAACGGTAAGAGATACGAGGTCGGTTAAATTAGAAAAAAGTTGCGCATTTTTGTAGCGATTGAGAATCTGAAAAGAAACTTTGAATATTTTGATTGGTTCACGGTTTATCACAAAAAAACTGAAAATTTTGGTATCAGAAATTACTTTTTATCTTTCCAACCATTCAAGCTATTTCAATCAAACTTGGTAGTTTTATGTTTTTGATCACTCCAAGTCGATCAACGTTGGTAGAAATTTTCCAGGCCTTCTAGATGTCAAATTATGATAGTCAACTTTTGTTTTTCTTATGGCCGCCATATTAGATTTTTGCACAAATAGATAGAGAAAAAAATTAGCTTTTCGAATTAGTAACCAACATGTTATTTTTATGACATTTTAAGCGTCAAATTTTGAAATTCTCGTAAATTATTGACAAAATCGGGAATGCTTTGAAAAACAATTGAAATATTATCAATAGCAACAACAAAAAAGTGACAGATGGTGTGCAATTGACGTATCACGTATCTAACTTCTTAATCGTGTTTTGTGCTTGTTTGTACCGGTAGTTCATAAATTGAATGGGTCAAGGGTGTCTGTGAGTTCAAAAACGTCTGTCGGAAATAGAATATCGTTCTTGTTAAAGTTTGACAAATTTATTAGAAAAGGAGCAAGGATTACCCTAGTTTCGACAGACGTTTCTGAATTCACAGGCACCCTTGACTCGTTTAATTTATGAGCTCTCGGTGCAAACAAGCACAAAACACGATTAAGAAGTTACGGCTCGATACCAAGTTGGGGCTGAGACCGCCGTAAGTGCCGTTACCATAGCAACGGCGGATACCAACCAATCAGACCGCGCTGTATTTGGCGAGTTACGCCGTCACAAACTTCGCGCCTGCAACTTGGTATCGGGCCCTTAGATACGTCAATTGAACACAATCTGTCTTTTTTTTGTTGTTACTATTGATAATATTTCAATTGTTTTTCAAAGCATTCCCGATTTTGTCAATAATTGACGAAAATTTCAAAATTTGACGCTAAAAATGTCAAAAAAAGAACATGTTGGTTACTAATTCGGAAAGCTAATTTTTCTCTCTATTTATTAGTGCAAAAATCCAATATGGCGGTCATAAGAAAAACAAAAGTTGACTATCATAATTTGACATCTAGAAGGCCTGGAAAATTTCTACCAACGTTGATCGACTCGGAGTGATCAAAAACATAAAACTACCAAGTTTGATTGAAATAACTTGAATGGTTGGGAAGATAAAAAATAATTTCTGAAATCAAAATTTTCAGTTTTTTCGTGATAAACCGTGAATTAATCAAAATATTCATAGTTTCTTTTCAGATTCTCAATCGCCACAAAAATGCGCAACTTTTTTCTAATTTAACCGACCTCGTATCTCTTACCGTTTCCAAGATACCAATGGTGAGCATCGAAATTTTCACCACCCTGTATACCAACAGCTCTGAACTAACAATATAGCTCTAATGTGACAAAAGCGAGGATACAATTTTCGGACTTGTTGCAGCAAACATGATATACTTTGACAGCGCCGCAAGAAAAATGCTCAAATGGGATTTTCGGGGATTTTAAGTACATGGTAGAGGATGAAATTCTGAATCGATAACAGCTATAAAATTTCATGAAATTATTTTTTCAACCCCAAAACCTATCTTTACTGCACTACATAGTCTTACGATCGTAGAAAATATCATTAGATAAATCTACAGAGGATCATTATATGCACTATTATTTTTCTCAGAGATATTATTAAGTATACAGTTTTCGGAAATAGAGGTATTATTGCTCAACGATCATCTGAACAACAACTCCACCATCCCTGCCTGCCTACTTTTAGTGACTGCCTACTACAATCATATTGTTACGGATTTTGCGTTTAGGTTCAGTTATAATTGTGACGATCGTACTACTCGCTGATGTTGCTATCGCTCTGAATTGAATGCTGGTCCGTAGGCCGAGAATCGGTGCTTTATATAGCTCCGATTATTGTTCTGGAATCTTTTACCCGTCCTCCAGCAAATTCCACAATGACCCGGCATACGGTTTCGAAGGTGACTCCTGATATTTCGACAGACCTTCCCTGGATATTGTATTCACTTTTTGACTCACTTCACTTTTTGTTTTCACTTCCAGGTCAGTTTCCTTTCATTCCACGAATAGCCGAATTCCTACTTACTAGTCGGCAAGTAGAACACTGAACCACTATTTTAGCCTATGCTGCAAAAAGCACAGCTGCATTCTACATTATCATAATCAAACTTTACGACCACACGGACAACCCTGTAACACCTCTCGAACGCCGGTCTGAGTGTGAAATTTTAATTAAACGAAAACCGGGTGCTCTGGCAAACGGTAAGGGTTATGGGTATGTGCAAACACACACACACAGAGCCACAGACACAAAAGTGAGTGACACATTAAGGCATTAATGGCAAAGGTTGGGAGATCACTGTTCAAATTAAGCGCTGCATAATTCAGGTGAGTTGGGGTAGGAGCGAGGTATATCTCTACCTATAATGAGGGGAGTTCAAATAAAGGTTTGCGGGACAAACGGGTGATGTATAATTCCCGCTTGTTTAAATATTGCCCAGTCCCAGTGCAAAGTATAACGAGAGGCTCCTTTGCTTTTGTACCGGGTGTTTATAAACGACTGTGATCGCATCGCCTTTGGAATCCGCTTTCGATCACTACAATTGCGTCTGTTACTCCGTTTTTCGGCCTGACCCATGCCTGCCGCGATCACAGTTTCTTATAAACACCCCGTATATATATACCGGCATCAGGTAACATAAGGGGTTAGGTATAATTGTATCAGATTATATATTACAGGTCATTATTAATGCACGCGGTAACAGGTAGGAGTTTAGTTTGATGCGAGCGGGCTTATAAACGCGTGCAAATTGCACGTAAAAACTAAATTAGCGCCAGTTGGAGAGAGATTGATCGATTTAGTGTGTTTGTTTTAGTGTCGAGTAAATACACGGTTAATGCTCTCGGCATCAAAGCCGGATTTGCGTAGCTATAAGCAAGCGAAAATCTGTACGAAGACGATTGGAGCTTAGTTCCAATGGAACTCGAATACTAATCAGTTGAATGATGCTGATTTAGGTTCGGGTCAGTTGAATTGTGTTAACAGAATATTGATTATCATCACCTTAGTGAGAAGATTTGAAGAAGAATTATTAATTTGGAAACTGGAGAAAACTGCATTATTTTCAATTATAGATCATTTTAGATACTCAACTAAAAAGAGAAAATATTGACAAGTGTCAATTTTTTCTCTAACCAAATCCTTCGAAACCCTACATAAACACGACAAAAAAAAAATGAATTTATCTACTTTGCATTACTAATGGATTTATTATTACATCGAAAACAGTGCTCTGATGAAGCATTATTATTAAACTGTTATATTTTCACTTTTGAGTTGAGTATCTAAAATGATCTATAATTGAAAATAATGCAATTTCCAAATTAATAATTCTTCTTCAGATCTTCTCACCAACGTGATGATAATCAATATTCTGTTAACACTAACTGATACCGGTCTAATTGTTGGCGTTTAAATTGACAAAAGTTGAATTATAAAATTTCTTGTAATTACTTCAATCATTCCGATAGATTTCCCAATCAAAAAGAGCTCGGCAAGACTTCAGTACTCAATCAATAACAGAAATTTTGATTTTAATCGATGACACCTGTCGAACAACTGTCGACAACTGTCGGCTGTTCCTGTCAAGAATGAGAAAATTACCGAAATTAACTTTGCAAATTGCAAGTATGGAGTGGATGTAGTTCACCTTTCACAAGTTCCGCAAAATTCTTGTTCCAGTACGATGTCCTGAGCAGTGAAATCAAGTAATAGCCCAGGAATATTAGACAAAAATAGCACAAAACCCGGAACAAAATCCGAACCGATTTTTTTCTGTTTTATATCATTCTGTAACATGTCCTGAACATACCGAAGAAAATCCCGCACTGTAACCCATCTGCGTTACAAGATATTGGCGAAAGAGGGCGCACCACCCCGTTTTCATGTAGGGAACCTGATTATCACGTGACCGGCCGGCCGGCGTAAGGGAAGCGCATTCTGGCGAACCGTTTGTTTACTCACAGGCCTCGCGGAGTCAAGGACTGACAGCTGTCGGCATCGCGGAAGGCCATAGGCGTCCGTCCCAACGGGCTGTAGCTGTCACGAACGTCAGATGTGTTCATTTTGGTACCCAGAGCCTGTCCAGAGCCATTTGTATGTAAGCAAATGTGCAGAGCAAGTATCCATCACCTGCTGTTGTGTTTGATGGATACAGCGACCAACCCGCAGCACCAAAGAAGAAGAACAGAGACGACGTGCTGCTAGAAAGTCTTGTCCAAATATGGTTTTCGGTGAGCAGACAACAGCAACCGCCTCAGAGGAGTTTTGAAGCTACGATCTAAACAAATTTGGGTTTATGGACATGCTGAGATTGCTGGGGACGCGCTTCGAGCAGAAAGGAGTAGGAGTTAGGCAGGCACCTAACGCTGCCGACTTCGTAATCGTCAATACAGCCCCAGAAGTGGCATCATCAGGAAGCACTGCCATCATCATCGACAACACCGTCTCCACGTAATGCTCATTGCCCTCGCCCATCTCGGTGACCGTGTCCTCATGCTGCAATCTGACACCAGTAAGATACAGCGCAGATTGCTGGCATGGAAGACATTGTTAGCACATGCTGTATCTTGGTGTGACAAGACAAGGGCGTTGTATGGAAAGGGGAAGAAAAAGACGTACTCCTAAGGCGTAAGGCGAGCACTGCAATTTACAGCAAGTCAAAACATTCGAAGACCTGGAAGACCATGAAGCACACCCGAGAAAGTTCGATAAAATTGACTGGTGGGTTCTCATGGTCCAAGGACTCACTGAACCAGAAATCAACTTCAGGCGAATTTGTTCCCGGTATTTATGGTATAAAGTCTACATAGATTGACTGGGCTAGCTAATGTGAGACAGAATGACAGCAACAGCACCGGACCCCGCAAATTTCCTGCTTGCTCCGCTCATGGTCAACTTTGACAAATAGCTGAATTTTATCCCCTCCCATCGGCCCCTAGTAACGGATGATTGCGTAACTCTTGTACAGCCAAAGCTGTCGATAATCTAGCAACCCTATTTTCATGGGTTTTTTCAATTATAACCCAGAAAATGCAAAAATCATACAGATTTTTTTAATCAGTGCTACACTGTAACATGCCGTGGACATATTCTGAGAATTTCATCGAACCACCTCTTGCGGTCTTGGAGATATGGCCAATTTTTGTTGATATACTCACTTTTTCCTGGTTTTCTCAATAGTATCCCAATAAATGCTGGAATTATGAGGATTTATTCAACCAATAGCACTGGCACCTCCACTGCCACTGCACGAGGTATCTTATTTCATAAATCGTAAAAGTCATAGTCATAGTCATAAAAAATGGTGGCCAAGAAGAAGCAAAATAAACTGCTCAACAATTGAAGTGGTCCACTCGAAAATTTCACCCGATTTCAGATACAAATATCTCGGAAAAAAATCGACCGATTCTCAAAAGTGCAGTGTTTTTGGATAGCTTATTCTTTTCACTATAAGGTGCCACAATAGACCAAACAATTGATAACATAATGCATGATATACAGGGCGACAACGAAAAGAGTTTCAAAATGCTTCAATTTAAAGCACGTCCCACTTTTGTAAAAAAAATCGCCGAGTCTTTCTGATTACATTTTTATGAAGTGCACATCAATGGCTCGGAACGGTTATTCAAATTTCCGCCTATCTTCTTTGGTTACAGGGTGATGCAAGAAAAACAACTTTTTGTTTTTGTAGTGGTAACTTTTTTGTTTGTTAACCGATTTCCACAATTTGGAGCTTATGTTGAAGCGAAGACCTCAGATAGAAGGGATTGATCAACAGAATTGAATCAACACATAATTTCAAAAAAGGGGGCTGCACCAAATGTTACCTAGGCATGAAATAAGGCCGGAATCCGATTCGGGGAAATTTTTCAAGAAGAATCAACTTGTCGTTGAAGAAACCACTCATTACGAACATTTTAAGATCAGTCTCGCTTATTTGGGGCAACAATTAACGACGGAAAACCCAAATTAGGACTGCATGTTTTCACAGGAGAACCGATGCTCTTGCTTACCTGAAAATACACGTAACCTATGTTTCGAGAATCACTGATCGAGTTTCCTTCAGGATTTGGAGAGTCAACAGAGGGTCGACAGAAACAGTCAAAAGTAACAATAAGTACGTGTGTTTGCAGGTAAGCAAAGGCATCAGTTCTCCTGTGAAAACATGCAGTCATAATTTGGGTTTTCCGTCGTTAATTGTGGCCCCATATAAGCTAGACTGATCTTAAAATATTCGTAATGAGTGGTTCTTCCAACGACAAGTTGATTCTTGTTGAAAAATTCCCCCAAATCGGATCTCGGCCTTATTTCATGCTTGGGTCACATTTGATGCAACCCCCTTTTTTAAAATTATGTGTTAATTCAATTCTGTTAATCGATTCCTCTTAACTGAGGTCTTCGCTTCAACATAAGCTCCAAATTGTGAAAATCGGTTAACCAACAAAAAAGTTACCACTACAAAAACAAAAAGTTGTTTCATTTTACATCACCCTGTAACCAAAGAAGATAGGCGGGGATTTTGAAAACTGTTCCGAGCCATGGATGTGCACTTCTTAAAAATGTAATCAGGAAGACTCGGCGATTTTTTTGGTAGAACTGGGACGTGCTTTAAAATGAAACACTTTTACACTCCTTTCGTTGTCGTTCTGTACATCATGCACTATGTATTCAATTGTTTGGTCTATTGTTGAACCTTATAGTGGAAAGAATAAGCTATCCAAAAACACTGCACTTTTTAGAATCGGTCAATTTTTTTCCGAGATATTCGTATTTGAAATCGGGCGGAATTTTCGAGTGGACCACTTCAATTGTTGAGCAGTTTAGTAATTTTTCAACATGTGTGACATCTTTACACTCGTAACTGACCACAAAACCCTTGATCTGCATGATGTATTCCCACATTTTGGAATGATTTAGCCCATTTGTTTTGACTGACATAATCTCCTCTCGCCAGTCATTAATATCTACCATCGCACCTCGAAAAATGGACCATAAATCGGTAGAAACTGAATTTGTTGTGAGAAGGAAATATTTCAAAGGTGAAAATATGTGGAAGATTTGGGCTTTTGTGTTTTTGCCTTCTTCAATCAAGTCGGGATGTAAAATAAAATAAGGCCTGTAAACGACATAAAGCGACGGACCGATTCGCGAGATTGGAAAATGGATTATATTATACTTAATTCACTATATGGTGCAATTTTCTCTAGGTGGAAATGACAAAAATGCTAAGCGAGCTCGTATACTTCGGTCTCAAGTAGGTATCCAAATACGAGGCCGAAAGCGACTGTTACATATGTGGAGAAGAAGCCGATCCCGATAAGGTGCTCAAACAAGCGAAGAAGTCCAAAAGGCAAAAATATCATTCAGTGAAGATAAAGAACTGGACAATGTCAACCTCGTCAAACAAGTTGCATTAGAAAGGATGGATGAGTTAAGCAGCAGAGTCCTAGTCCGCCTAGGGGATAACTCGGCTTCGCCTGCTACTGATGGACGATGGACGCTATCACAAAGAATGCCTTGACTTGGTTCACCATCAACCATAATGTTCGCGACAAAGGCAAACCAGCTGATCTGGTGAAGCAGGAAGCTTTTCTGCAAGTTTGTAATTTCATGGAAGAGAGGGAGGAATGAAATGAGAAAATCAGGTTTATCGATACTACACTACTGCGACAAAAATACTGTTTCGAGCGGCGATTCTGGATAACACGCGATCTTTCTGAACTCTTCCCGTTGGATCGCAGTATACAAGTACGTTCTGGTGTGTTCCAGAGCGCGCGTGTGGGCTTTTTCCCGTAAAACTTTATGGAGACTTCAGCAGTGGGTCAAGCCACATTTGTCCATTTTGGCGGCGGTGCCACATACCAGAACACACGGGAAGCACGCGAAAGGTCTGGTCACTTCCTCAAGCGAAGTAGTAATCGGCTATATTCCTAAGTAAATAATAATTGTTGGCGTCTATTTATTGTAGTACGCAGTAATAAACAGTGTGTGTTTTAAAACGATCGTCTCAATTATAATCGAACCCGTACGCGAAATACGTAACAATACTAAGAAATAAAATTAGAACTGCACTCTATGACTTAAATACTCATAAGATTAGTGAAGGTCATAATTACCTAGATACGGCTAAGTCCATTTAATATTTGCACGGAGAAGACGACTAACTATCTGCGATCTAGTCATAACAGCTCGTAGGCCACGATCTTTTGTGTCTCCTTTGCTGCTTGGGATCGGACTTCATTTTCACAGACATTATGCATCACGTGATGTCGTAGACATCCTTCACACACAGTGTTGGATTTTCGGCATCTTGCTCGGAAGTTCAAAAGTGTGAGCATTTGCTCATGTGTGCATGCACCTGGTGAAGAAATTGCACGTCACCTCTATGATTCAATTTTCTTTTGACAATGATGATGTTAATGTGCGTATCAAGGCCGGTCATGGGACGTTTTGTAAAACGGCTGATATCAAGGTGTTCGCTTCTGGCAAATTTGGGGCTGAAGTAACCAAGGGAGTGCCTCGTCTAGATTGAAGTATAGGATTCTGATTGGGATACCATGTTGGAGGCTTAACGTATTCCTTTTCTGTAGTATGAAAAACCACCATTCGACGGCCTGTGTGCAATTACAATTCGGAACGTTCAGTCAACTCTGGATCTAACAGATTCATTCACTGTGAGCTTTCGTCCATTTTGTCTGGATGTGCTGTGGATGAGCAGCTTTTGGTTGAGTAACCCAGCTTCAATGACCATATGGTCAAGTAATATGGAACTCAAAAAAATGAAATTTGAATAATTTCCAAGTGTAAAAAGTGTAAACATTAATTAATTGTACATGTTATACTCTTCTTCCTCTGGAATACAACTGTGTCCATCAAGTCTGTACTTGAGCTGACAGTTCTGCTAGACAGAAGAATCCTCATAACTTATGCATTTTTTTGGATACCTAATGTCAGATGATATGGTGAAAACCGGGAAAAAGTAAGTATGTCGACAAAAAGTAACCTATATCTCTGAGACCACAAGAGGTAGTTGGATGAGTTTTCCAGGATATATTCAGATCATGCCATAGAATGACACTGAATAAAAAAATCTTCACGATTCCTGCATTTTTTGGGTTAGAATTGGAAAAAGCATGAAAACGGTGTAGTGCGCCCTCTTTCGCCAATATCTTGTAACGCAGATGGGCTACAGTGCGGGATTTTCCATGGCATGTTTGGGACATATCATAGAATGACATAAAACAAAAAAAAATCGGTTCGGATTTTGTTCCGGGTCAATGTCTATTATTCCTGGGCTATAATCACGCCGATGAATCCCATCCACACAAAAATTAGAAAAGTGTAGGTATAGCTTCCCAGAGTTCCCAGTCTTCCAGAGTGTGGGTACTTCTTTTAAAAACCAGGGATAGATCACAATGCTTCCATATTATGTGGTTTTTGAAAATAAATTCACGTCTTCTCCGCAAAGCTGAACGTTATGGGGTACATGCCCAGCACCTATACTCCGCCAATTTTCTCCCAGAAGCAAGTTCTTGATGACACCCTCGAGGGCTTCAAAATGGGCACTGGACGTTATTGTTCAAGACACAAGCTGAGGCGCAAACACAGTTTTCACAGTAATGGGCATTATTCCACCACAATTTCCGTGAAACTCGTGATTTTCAGTCTATTTCACATAAGCGGTAATGTTGTTGATGTTGTCAAGCTAAAACTTCAAACATCAATGCAACCAACTGCCAAGTTCTAGGGAGTTTTCAAATATCAGATTTGGAAACTTAGAAACAAAATCTCACAGCCAACTAGAATCACGGTACAAGTGAACCTACTATAACAAGAGATTTTATAATTCCAACTTTTGCCAACTGAAATGCCAACATTCAGGCAGGTGTCAATTAGTGAAATCTAGGGTGAAATCGGAATGTTGAGTATTTCCTTGGGAAGCCGATTTGAAAAAGAATCATTGATAAAAAAAAATGCATTGGATATAATCAATAGTAATATGACAAGTGCTTAGTATTTTTTCAGTTGAATCGTTTCAACCCGAAGACAACTGTCATTTACTAGGGAAAAGTAGACCCAGTATTATCTGACCAAAATCCCGCCATGCGACGTCTTTAGAAAGGGAAGGAGAAATCCGAGCTAGCACGAATCACACTAGGGTTGAACGCACCATACTAATAAAGTCAACATGAAATAATTAAAATCAGTTTTCTACGTTTCAGTGTTTATTCACCTTTGAAAATTCGTCAATTTGTTCCGATAACATCAATTTAGCAGATCAACAAATATTGGTTGATTTGTTGATAAAGTGCACACGCATTTCCGATCCATCTACCTCTACACATACGTATTATAGATACATGATTGTGTATCTATCATAATTTGAAATTATTGTTTAGTCTATTCCATTCCATGAAGTTTATTTGTACAAATCGCGGAGGACCACCCAGCAATAATATCACGGAGCTGTCCCAATACATCAACCACAAATAATTACAGGGCGGCCAACAACGAGCATAAAAAATCCAATTTGTGGGCCTGTCTCGCAGGACTGCATACGTACTACTGCACTTTTTCATCTTCCTCAAAAAGTCGATTTAAGTAAGGTAGGTACCTGCCTAGAGGTAAAAATAACCAAAGTTCACGATTAGGTTATTACACTTTTTGTGCATAGTTTGTGAAGTAACGAACTTTAAATATTTGCGATAAAACACACACGACATACCAGCGGGTTGAGTAAACGTGATTCCTTGCACCTTGCCATTTATGGGTTTGGGATTTTTTCCGTCCACATCACACACCGGCTTCTTTGATTTTTCTCGTCTGGGCAGATTACAATAAGTACGATACAGGGTGTTTCCAGGCGCGAGTTCATAACCTTTTAGCGAGAAAACGGTTCTACCTGACACAGACCTTTTGGCGATTATTACAGAAATACAATGTCATCTCATCAGTATATGCCTTGACAGCCGTGAAGTGTCATTTTTTATACGCATCTGTCACATACTTTTTCAAACGCATCTGCCAGTTCTCGGCCGACAGCTGTCATGTATTTCCCATTTACAGCCTACCTTTCCGTAACTTGCTCGTTCAAGTATTTGTATTTTTTTTTTTTAGAAATTCGCCTAAAAACCAATGCGTGTCGGGTTGCAAGTCGAATTTGAAATTCAGCCCTATAACTTGAAACACCCTGTATTTTTCTGAAACTACTTTTGTATCAGCTTTTTCAACACAGCCGGCTTGAGTGATGAACAAAAAAAGAACGTTATGAAAGCAAACGTGATTGATACGAGCGCTTACCAAATACGACGACTTGTCATATATTTATAAAAATTGAGCAATATGACATTGGAAAAATGATTCATTCCTTGTACGGAAACAAAGGCTTTTGAACCGTACACACTCTCCAGTCTCCACTTTTCCATTTATGGCATCAGGAAGGGTACATAACTGCATTCAATATAACAATTCGATTTCAATTTCACCTATTCAGTTTTTGTATTTCGCCCATCAAATAAAATTAGTTTTGTTCACCGACATGCATCACTTGTATGCAACAATCACCCATTTGACGATTTGTCGAAATCCATTCAACATGCACCGTGTAGTGGAAAATTCCGCCCTAGAAATTTTGTTTCTACCCTCCATTTTCGCATTAATTTTTAAACAGGGTGGTACAGGTTTCAATAGAAAAAATCACAATCAATAGAGCTTTGAAAAATAATGGTATTTTCCTCAGTACCTGAGCATATTCCAGAAACGCACAATAACGAAGATTAAGTCAAAGTTAAATTCAAGAAGTTTTTAGCGCATTTTCCATCTTGATGAAAATCGCTATTGCAACCGCTTTGTCCGTCCGTCCGTCCGTCCGTCCGTCCGTTCCTCGAACTCCTCCCAAACTAGACGACCTAGCTTTCTAATTTTTTCGCTGTTACATAGCTGCCACTCCCAAAGGAGGGCTAGGCTATATTGGATGTCTATATTGCGCCGCCAACATAGAGAAAACCGCCCCCGATAAACTTGAAATAACATAATATTGCACTTTCTACCCGACCTGATGCTCTGCTGGTGTTCTCGTTTTTTGAATAATTCATAGTTGCCACTTATAAACGTAAGCCAAGAAACATTCCGTCATCAATATGCGCCGCCGACATAAAAAAACTGCTAAAAACCGCCCCCAATCACTTTAAAATGAAAAACATAAACCCGAAGACATAGCGATCTGATTCTTTCGGTATATAAATAGCTGACTAAAAATGGCAAAGGATAGGCTACTTTTGGTTAGTCGCCGCCCCCAGATTCCGCCCCCAAAACGATAAAAAGTGCAACTTTCACAAATGTTACTGATTGAAATGTTCCCTTAAACATTTAGGAACTGCCAACTCAAATTGTGCAACATTTGCTTAGCCGAGCGCTGCTGCTCCCACACGCCGCCCCCAAAGTAAGAGATAAATGAAAAACATGAACCAAAAGACATAGCGATCCAAGTTTTTCGCTATATGGATAGCTGACTAAAAATGAAAAAAAGTAGGCTACTGTTGATATGGCGCCGCCTCCAGCTTCCGCCCCCAAAAGAAAAAAAGTGCAACTTTCAACAATTTTCACTGATTTAGCTGATACTGTTACCTCAAACATTTAGAAACTCTTGACTCGACCTGTGCAAGAATTTCTTTGCCAAACTCTGCCGCTCCCACACGCCACCCCCAAAGTGAGAGATAAATGTAAAACATGAACCTGAAGACATAGCGATCTAATTCTTCCACTATATTGATAGCTCACTAAAATTGGAAAAATATAGGCCACTTTTAATCAGCCGCCGCCTCCAGCTGCCGCCTCCAAACAAAACAAAAATGCAACTTTCACAATTTTTACTGATTGTCATATTTCCCTCACATTTAGAAACTCCCAACTCAAACTGTGCAACAGTTACTTTGCCGAATGCTGCCGCCCCCACACGCTGCCCTCAAAGTGAGAGATGAATGAAAAAACATAAACCCGAAGACATAACGATCTTATTCTTCCGCTATATGGATAGCTAACTAAAAATGGGGAAGAATAGGCTACCTTTGGCATGGCGCCGCCTCCAACTTCCACCCCCAAAAGAAAAAAGTGCAACTTTCAATAATTCCCACTGAATTACATTTTAATGTTACCTCAAACATTCAGAAACTCCCAACTCAAACTGTGGAAGAACTTCTTTGCCAAACTCTGCCGCTCCCACGCGCCGCCCCCAAACTAAGAGATGAATGTAAAACATAACCCTGAAGTCATAGCGACCAAATTGTTCCGCTATATAGATAGCTGACTAAAAATGGGAAGAGATAGGCCACTTTTGATTAGTTGCCGCCTCCATCTCCCGCTCCCAAACAAAAAAAAAAGGCAACTTTCACAATTTTCACTGATTGTCATATTTCCTTTAACATTTAGAAACTCTTAACTCAAACTGTGCAACAGTTACTTTGCCGAATGCTGCCACCCCCACACGCTGCCATCAAAGTAAGAGATAAATGGAAAACATAAACCCGAAGACATAGCGATCTAATTCGTTCGCTATATGGATAGCCGACTAAAAATGGGAAAGAATAGACTACTGTTCATGATTAGTCGCCGCTCCCAGCTCCCGCCCTCAAACAAAAAAATATTGATGAGTGAAAGAATTTTCATTCAAATCTATTTCATTGGCAAGTACCCCATTCTGATAACAAAATATCATAATGAGTTTCGAATGAAGAAAGCGGGCAAGGAATGGTGTTTATCCTTCAACCAAATTTCTTTACGTTCACAATATGCCTCTTTGAGAAAATGCGCTACTGAGACTCACGCACGTGAAGGCATACTCACTTGTTTATAGTATCTTCAACATCATTCGATTTAGTCCTAATTTTGAATAAATAAACTGGGTCAAAAGTGAAGTGGCCTGTCCTGAAATGCCTCAGTCACAATGAGGATATCTCAAGAAAGAAATGCCCAACTTTGATCATTTTTGCCGTGCTCGGTAGGGTCATCTTTTGACTACAAGACCTGTGGTGGAAACACGAGCACTCGACAGTTGTCGATCTCGACAATTTTCCCTTCTATAAAATGGTGGAGGGTGCAGAGGGGAAAAGGGAAATTAGGGTGAAGGGTGCAGAGAGGAAAGGGGAAATTGTCGAGATCGACAACTGTCGAGTGCTCGTGGTTCCACCACTGACTGATCTGGTTGTCGACTTTATGTACTTACGATATACAGACTGACAATGGAAGTGATGAAAAATGACCTGATTTTAGTAAGGATCCCTTCTGACAAAACAAATCACAGAATTTTTGTTTATCCAACTTGAGGGTCTATTCTCCTTCCTCCTTTATTATGCGTTTCTGAAATATACTATCTGCGAAGTCTCATCATTCTTCGATGCTCTATCGATTGCGATTTTTTTATACTAGAACCCGGGCCACCCTGTAGAAGATGCCCCTCGAAAGTATCGCATTTCGACAGTGCCTACTACGGTACACGGCATCTTCCATGAAGCCCACAAAAAATAATTCGGCAGGAAAAATGCGAAAGCTGGGTGGGTGCTGGCGAGTGGAAAAAAAATCCATCGGCACCGGGTCGGATATTTATCTGGAAACGAAATTCATGGGGAAGACTGACCGCATGAATAAATAATGAACAAATCCTCGTCAATCATGCCGCAACAGACATTTACAATTTATTTATTCATTTTGCGGTGCCCCGGCTTCATAAGCGACGCCGATTTAGCCCGCGCGCGTTTCCATCATCCCGCTTTTTCTCACCGTTTCGGCCTCAAATTGATTCTGATGCCGGGGTGGGTGGGTACAGGGTGATCCATATTAAAACGCCATTACGTACGGCTCTGAAAACCAACTTTCAACTGACTGAAAACAACAACTTTGTTCAGATGGCCCTGTCAATTTCACTGGAAGATGATTATTCTGAGAGCTCTCGACAGCGATTGTTGGCAACCAGTTATACAATTTTTCAGTTATTTGCAGTTTATCCAAAAAGTAAGATAAAAATTCATTTTTTCAACAAATCAACCGGGTATTTTTGACCTTGTTGCTTTTATTTTCAGTTGAAGTCTGATCATTAGGAAAAAACGTATATTTCCAAAATACCGGGTGTTTTAAAAAATTATTAATTGGTGTTAGCTTTTTTTAATATGCTTGGAAGTTGAATATGGAACAACATGGCGCGATTTCCGCATTCGTCATTGCATTTATTCGCGAAAGCTTTCATAACTGTCAACATCATTGCAAATTGCAACGTAATCAAGAGCACCTGCGAAAAATTGCTTGAGCCTCGGCTTGAGCACTCGCGAAAAATCGCCTAATATGAGTGCTGTGACAACAGTGACAATTGACATTTGTCAATTTCACAAGTGCAGCGCCAGCAATGGGCCGATATGAGTCAAATTTTGAAAAATTGAACAACAAAAGGTCCGAAATAAGCATGCCAATCAAAACATGGACCCTTTCTGGTAGTGCAGCCACAAGGTACCTTGGAATCAACACGGATTTTCTACAAAACAAGTCGCGGTAAGATAGGTGTGCAACTCGCCACGGAAAGTGTTCTGGACAAAAAAAGAAGCCCCTTTCTCGAAATGTGGAGCCTCTCAAAATCGGCCCCCAGTGTAGAAACTGTTAGTACTTTCCCCAATCGCCTTTTGGTTCTCCCAACTCGCCTGTATCGGTGAAATTACGCCGTCAGCGTCTGGCCTGACCTGGGTAATTTGATCAAAGAGCCGTTCGAATATGGAGGGGACTCTTTTGTTTTGTGTCTGAAGGACGCTCAAAAGTCTCCTCGAGACCACTGTTCAATTTCAAATGCTGACTTGGTCGATTTCGTTCCAAAAGCACTGTTCAAATGCCCCGAGGTGTTGTGTTTTCCAAAACCGAGAGCGTCAGTTGACGTTCCTGTCAGATTGGCTGGGCCGTGCTCCGATTTCAACATTTTCCATTTTTCAAAATTTCAAGAAAAGCCCCGCCGAATGGCCCGCACCGGACGACACTGGGTCCCCGAAACCCCCCGGTCGGCATTTCACACCAAGTTTCTCGAAATTCTCCCCGAAAAGCTGAATTTTCGCCGCGAAAACTACCAAGATGTCTGGAACGAATTGTTCAAACGTCAATTCCCTTGTAAAATTTTGAATGAATAATAAAATTTCCGAAAAATCTTGACAAACTCAGCAAAAATTTCAGAAAATTTTTACCCTTAACTTGGTATGCAGTTCGCTTGCAAAAATTTTTAAAAGAATACCCCGCCAAAATCCGACGTCTGGTTTTCACAAATTTTGACGTCCCGTCGGCGTCGTTTGGTTCCCCGTACCGATTAGTATAGATGGAAATTTATTCGATCACTCGTTAAGTCAGGTTTTTTTGACCTCCCGATTTATTTCTAAACCCTTCAACCGATTTTGGCTAAATTTGGTATGTACGTATGGTTTATGGTAGAAAAGAGAAAATATGATTTTCAACATGATCTGTCAACGGAAAATATCAATGTCAAGGAGTGACAGGAAATTGTGATGTGACGATTTTGATTTTTGATTAGCTCGTTTTGGAGCCCTTTGAAAACTCTCTTCAAAACATGTGGAAGTTATGACTGATCATAGTATTTTTTCCATCTCGACCGATACATGATTTTAATATTCCCTTGAAGAAAATACTTCCCATCCCAGAATTTTGCGCCTCTTGAAATTTTTGCGCCGCAAGCCCGGGCTTCCTAGACTTCTGCTATAATACGCCTCAAGAAAGTAATGAGAAACAATTCGCTATTATTCTCGAAGTGAACTGCAGGTGCCAGAATTATAAGAAAGAGATATTGACCACTGCATGTTTATTAAATTTCCAATTACTATACAGAGTTGGTCCAGCGCCGGATCCAGGGGGGGGGGCAAACCGGTGCATATGCACTGGGCGGCAGAATAAAGGGGCGGTAAAATAAGGCCGATTCTCGGTCCAATTTCATTCCAATAAAAAAAAGATAAAAGTAACATTCTGCTTTTTATCTTTCTGTGAAAGTTTTAAAATAGGATTCCCGAAAACGACAATACATCTTGAGACAGTTTTTCGCAACAGCGGGAGTGGGCGACAGGCGGTCAACATTGACAGTGGCGTTTGGCGTATCTATCCAATTTGGCGCCTAAAGCAAAGCAGAAACAAAACTCTGACAGAACTGTAAGTGGTAAAATATAATGTTCTATTTCTCCATCTTGATAATACCTATTTTTTTTCTTTAATATGTCTCTCACTGTTGAAAATGGAGGAGAACAAAATACTTAGAAGAGAGGCAACAAAAAATGCTCCGCAGTAGTTACTCCAGCAATTTGTATGTTTCCATATTGTGAAAATTTTTGGAGTAAGGAGAGTTTTTTGCTCAAACGGCCCCCTTAAAATCAAAAAAAAATTTCCTGCGGCGTTACAGGGGGACTCCGCTCTTTAGAGCTTTAGAGCCCCCTTAGCTTCTCACGTATTAATGGGGGGCGGCAAAATTCCTAGCCTAAAATTCCTAAATAGCCTAAATCCGGCACTGTTGGTCAGAAACTTCGAGTATTTTAAAAGCCTCCAAACCATTTAGTGTACCTACTTGAAATAGTTAAAAAACTATCTCCTGCTTGAAGAAAATATTTCTCAAACGGTTTTTTGCTTTATGGTTAGCTCATCGCCACCTGTTTGACATGTTAAAAGCATATATCCCTGTGATGTGTACTATTTAGTATACAAGGTGAAAATTGAAAACAAATTTTGAAAACTGTTATTTCGATGAAACAATCCTTGAGAAAAACAATTTGTCATTCAGCAATATAGTATTCAATATAGTCTCCCACTGAACATGTGAAAAATGTACCCCTCCATAGCCGCTGGTATTCTACGTACAGGGTGAAAGCAATTTTTCTCTCAATGTGTTTCATTTTTATCGAATCAATCCAGACAAAAACCAATCCCAGCTCTGTTTCAAGCGTATAATCTCTCATTCAAGATATGAAAATGTCACATTCCTCAAACTCCCAAAACACCACCTACAGGGTGGAACATACTTTGTTTAATTTTTTTTTTCTGGGTGAAATTAATTCGGATAATAATCTTATCTGGCTCACTGGAAAGTTTAGAGTTTTCCGCAAGCCATATAAAAAATTTGCACTTTTACTCTCACTCTGACTTGACATACAGGATGAATACCTAATTATTTGTTGCTTCCACTTTTGTTGCAAAATTGCGAATCGCAAAAATTCTCTACAGTAGCCAGTAGTTGCAGTAATTGCAAAAATGTGAATTTTTGAAAGTTTGAGGTCAAAGGTTCTCCTCTGAAGTGGGTATGATTATCATCCGAATTAATGTGACCCAGGAAAAAAAAGGACAAAAAGGTGTTTCACCCTGTATGTCAGTCATGTTTCAGCAGTTTAAGGAATGTGACATTTTTAAATCTTGAATGAGACATTATTGACTTCTAACAGAGACGGAAATGGTTTTTGTCCAGATTGATTCGATCGAGATAAAATATATTGAAAAAAAAATAGATTTTAACCGGTACGTAGAATACCAACGGCTATAAAGGGGTAAGTTTTTCACATGTTCAATAGGAGACCATAAGGTTAATGAATAATGAAAGGCTGTTTTTTTGCGAGAATTATAAGTTCGAAAATTTATTTTTAAATTTCGCGTCACATGAATGATGCTTTCAACATGTTAAACAGGTGGGGATGAGCTATCCAAAGAGCAAAAAACCTTTCAAGAGCTACTTTCTTCAAGCAAAAAAATCTAATTCAAATATAGGTACCAATTCTGTTAGTCCCACAATCGATGGTTCCACAATCAGCAGATGGTCGTATGGTATTCTACAAAGATTTTTCTGGGGAGAATTTTCTACATGATGATTCACTCTGTTTAATAAATTAAAATCTAGTACACTCCGAGCGGTTGAATTTTTTTCTCATAACTCTTCCACCAACAGTTCACTGGAATCTTTTGAAATAACGCAACTAAAAGGGTTCGAAGGACCAAACTTTGACACTTCATAACTTCAGAAATTAAAGTCGAAGTCGACCTTTTTTATTTTTTGGGAGCTTCATGAAAAATTCTATCGTGTGAGCAATTGAATTTCTTATTTAGGCAGGCTGTGCCCTAGCCAAATGCAGCTTCGCACCCCTGATATCGACCAGACCACAGCCTGCCCTAAATAGGAATTCAATGGTGTCTCACAATATGATCCCGAAAATATTACCCTAGACCCTCTACTTGATGGTTGGAATACAAGACCTGTTGTACCTATATCTGATTTGGCTAAAATCAACTTCTTTCGGCGATTTCCTTAATGCTTTCACTTTAGAAAAATGGCTTGGATTTTGTTGAAACCAGACTAATTGATAAACCCCAAACCCAACTAACAGTCCAACACAGTGCCGTGCCGAATAAGAGCCCAATACCTCAACTTCTCTCATTATCTTATCTGCACCTCGATCTGCACCCATATTTATGATTTATTTATTCCTAAACGACAAAAACAAAAAACAAACTAACCCGGCCGGTAGCGCGGCGGACTCCGTCCTTGGAAGCAATTCTAGGGATCGCGGGTTCGAATCCGGCCTGGGCCAGGTGAAATTTTCATGCGCTCTTTAGTACCTTGGCGTGTACCACCGTGCAGTCACGTCAAGGGAAAAATTGTGAAACGAGAAGGACACCGAAAAAAGGGTGCTAATAACCTCGCTGTTGATGCGTCCATAAAATGTGGGTGAGTGAAAAAAATTATTTTTGCTGTAAGTACTAAATTTTGGGAACCTTTGTATAATATCAGGATAAAAAAAAAACATTGCCACCCTTTATCTTTCGAATTATTGAGATTAGGAATTCAAAAAGGAAGGAGATCCATCATGTGATTTGTATAAACATCGCGTGAGCACCCTGTAATCACATTTTTATTTGAGGAATTCCAGAGGTAGGTATTTTTTGATAATTTGAAATAACAGAATAAAAAATCTCACGCAATCACAGCAACAAATCTCAATGGCAATAATTAGCTAAATAAAAGAATATGCTTGAGCAAGATACCTCGTAAGTACAACACAAAGCTTAAAACTAGATACATCTGAAGGTATACAAATATACCCAGTCTATTTATGGCCGCGGAAATTTTGAATCCAAGTTTATCACTTTCTTAATTTTTGCTGGTACTATTTACTTACATAAAGACAATTTATTCAAATATACAAATAAATTAACACCTTTCTGTAATATAAGAGAAATAGATTGCCATCCGACCAAAGATACCGTCACAATATAAATAATTTTAAATTTCAGTTTTTGTTTTCTTTTTCCTACTTCAACTGTTTTAATCCGAACATAAGTGTATTTTGAGGATTTTGATGGAACCTCACAAGGTTTAGCTGAATATCTAAAGAGAGGTACCTACCAACTCTCAACCTCAGACGTAAACACAGCATCGCTCATTGGCTCTCATCCCATGCGCTTTGCCACAAGAGCCAATGAGCGATGCTGCGCTTACGGTTAAAATTGAAACGATTGCTTGATAAACTGACCAAACCCACCTCTATCCTTTATCATTTTACGAATATTCGTTTCATTAGGTTAGTAGGTACCTCTCCTTATATATTCAACAACCCACCCCAAAATTTACGACAAAGGAAGAGGAGCAAAAAAGTTCGTCTTCCTCGAACCCTGTCATTATAATTATTTTGCGACAGTAAAACCAACTTCATGAAGTTTCATTCCACTCTATTGATTTTTCTCCGTAAAAAAAAATCACGGTGTTCACAGCACTAATGATTTTTTTTAGTAATTATAAACATCTTTGTGCAGCATTTGATATTTTCCAGTTCTATGGTTATCATTAGAGAACTCTTGTTATATTTTAATAGAACAAAAAATGTTTAACTTTCCTGTTTCAAAGGCTCTATGCTTCTAAAGGGGGATCCTCGGGGGGATCAAAATAATTAAAGAAAGTGAAAATTAAAGTACGTACTTTGAAGAATAACAAAAGTCTAGAAAGCTCAAGAGAAAAATACTAATCATTACAGAAATGATCCTCAAAGGAAAAATTGAATTTAGGAATGTATTTTATAATTTATAATTGATTAAAAATAATCATATTTCGAGTGAAACCTAGTTTTTCCACAGGCGCGAGCCGTGATTTATAATTTTTGTATCTGTTTTGTTTCATTTTGTTGCAGACAAAATTGAGAGGCATCAAGAAAAAATCCACGACCTACCTCCGCAAGCCTCCTTGAAGTCCGTGCAGCAATCCCCCAGCTTCAGGCATGCATGATCGCAGTAGCACGGTTTGTCGTTCAAATCCTCGATGATGGCATTCAGCGGAGCCTTTTGCACCACGCACGAGGAGTCGCGGCCCGGACAGCACAGCTTGGCCTCTCGACAGCTGCCACCCAGAGCCCCCCTGGGGGCCAGCACCACTGCCACCGCCAGCACCACCAAACACCCCGAAAATTTCGACATAATTTTTTTTTCAATTTTTTTCCTTCCGCTAATTTTTTTTCCAGGTGAAAATTCACTGGGGCTTCAGTTTTCCGCGAAGAGATGCACGGCGAAAAAGTGCGGCGAAAAATACGTGCGTGAGAGTATACGAGTACGTAAAGTACGGGAGTCGAAGACGAGACCGGGTAGAGCTCAGAGGAGCCGAAAGAGACAGACCTCCGCACGCGCCAAAAGCCCGACGGACAATAACTTGAAAGCTCGTGCCTCGCACGAAAGAGTCTCTCTCGGTGGTCGGTGGTGTGCTGACGGATCCGGAGCGCGCGACGGCGGCGCCGGCGACTCTCTCGGGGTTGGATACTGGACGGAAGGCTAAGAGGACCTCAGGAGGACGAGGTGGTAGTTTGCATTGCCATTTTTTTACAAAAAAAAACTTTCGTGGCATACAGTTATGTATTGATTCTGCTTACTTTCTTTACTTTTTTAAAACAGGAGTTCGCATAGTCGCATCAGTATACAAGTGGTCCAGGTTTCAGTAAAAGAATTTTCAGGGTCGATAGAGAATTAAACAAGTGAGTATGCCTTCACGTGCGTGAGTGTCAGTAGCGCATTTTTTCAAAGAGGCATATTGTGAACGTAAAGAAATTTGGTTGAAGGAGAAACACCATTCCTTGGCCACTTTCTTCATTCGAAACTCATTGTGATATTTTGTTATCAGAATGGGGTACTTGCCAATGAAATAGATTTGGATGAAAATTCTTTCACTCATCAATATTTTTTTGTTTGAGGGCGGGAGCTGGGAGCGGCGACTAATCAACAGTAGTCTATTCTTTCCCATTTTCAGTTGGCTATCCATATCGCGAAAGAATTAGATCGCTATGTCTTCGGGTTTATGTTTTCCATTTATCTCTTACTTTGAGAGCAGCGTGTGGGGGTGGCAGCATTTGGTAAAGTAACTGTTGCACAGTTTGAGTTAGGAGTTTCTAAATGTTTAAGGAAATATGACAGTCAGTGAAAATTGTGAAAGTTGCATTTTTTTGTTTGGGGGCGGGAGCTGGAGGCGGGAGCTGGAGGCGGCGACTAATCAAAAGTGGCCTATCTCTTCCCATTCTTAGTCAGCTATCTATATAGCGGAACAATTAGATCGCTATGTCTTCAGGGTTATGTTTTACATTTATCTCTTACTTTGGGGGCGGCGTGTGGGAGCGGCAGAGTTTGGCAAAGAAATTCTACCACAGTTTGAGTTGGAGTTTCTGAATGTTAGAGGTAACAATGAAATGTAAATTAGTGGAAATTATTCGAAGTTGCACTTTTTTTCTTTTGGGGGTGGAAGTTGGAGGCGGCGTCATATCAAAAGTAGCCTATTCTTTCTTATTTTTAGTAAGCCATCTATATAGCGAAAGAATTAGATCGTTACGTCTTCGGGTTTATGTTTTTCATTCATCTCTCACTTTGATGGCAGCGTATGGGGGCGGCAGCATTCGGCAAAGTAATTGTTGCACAGTTTGAGTTGGAAGTTACTAAATGTAAGGTAAATATGACAATCAGTGGAAATTGTGATAGTTGCATTTTTTTGTTTGGAGGCGGCAGCTGGAGGCGGCGGCTAATTAAAAGTGGCCTATCTTTTTCCAATTTCAGTCAGCTATCAATATAGTGAAAGAATTAGATCGCTATGTCTTAAGGTTCATGTTTTACATTTATCTCTTACTTTGGGGGCGGCGTGTAGGAGCGGCAGCGTTCGGCTGAGCAAATGTTGCACAATTTGAGTTGGCAGTTCCTAAATGTTTAAGGGAACATCTCAATCAGTAACATTTGTGAAAGTTGCACTTTTTATCGTTTGGGGGCGGAAAAGTAACCAAAAGTAGCCTATCCTTTCCCATTTTTAGTCAGCTATTTATATACCGAAAGAATCAGATCGCTATGTCTTCGGGTTTATGTTTTTCATTTTAAAGTTATTGGGGGCAGTTTTTAGCAGTTTTTTCATGTCGGCGGCGCATATTGAAGACGGAATTTTTCCTGGCTTACGTTTATAAGTGGCAACTATGTATTATTCAAAAAATAGGAACACCAGAGCATCAGGTCTGGTAGAAAGTGCAATATTATGTTATTTCAAGTTTATCGGGGGCGGTTTTCTCTATGTTGGCGGAGCAATATAGACATCCAATATAGCCTAGCCCTCCTTTGGGAGTGGCAGCTATGTAACAGCGAAAAAATTAGAAAGCTAGGTCGTCTAGTTTGGGAGGAGTTCGAGGAACGGACGGACAAAGCGGTTGCAATAGCGATTTTCATCAAGATGGAAAATGCGCTAAAAAGAAGATGATCTGTCCTACAAACTATCGGCCTGATTCTATAAGGGAATGGTTAATGGATGATCACCGTGCTTACTATCGAATTGCTATGGGTGTCACTAAAATGCAGGTCAGCCGATTTTGCAGGTCAGCAGAAATCGTACCTATACCCCATTCACTTGCCTTGTGGAACACATACCTACCCACCCATATGAAAAATCTTGCAGGTTGGCATACCTGCAAGTTGCTGTCACCTTCTCCGAGCGCTCCCAGACAATTTTCGTGGTCCTCCAGGTCCTTGGACTTCTGCTGCTGGCGACCAAAGTGAGAAAATTTGCAGGTCGGTGAAAATTCTTGCAGGTCGGCATACAAGCCGTTGCTGTCACCTTCTCCGAGCGCTCCCAGACAATTTTCGTGGTCCTCCAGGTTCTTGGACTTTTACTGCTGGCGATCAAAATCAAGGCAATTTTCACCGACCTGCAAAATTCCTGCACTTTGATCGCCAGCAGCAAATGTCCAAGGACCTGGAGGACCACGAAAATTGTCTGGAAGTGCTCGGAGAAGGAGACAGCAACGGCCTGTATGCCGACCTGCAAGAATTTTTGCCGACCTGCAAAAATTTCCTCACTTTGATTGCCAGCAGCAAACGTCCAAGGACCTGGAGGCAGAGGCGTATCTACGGGGGGGCAAGTGGGGCACGTGCCATGGGCGCACTTTGATCCTTGGGCGCAAATGAGAGGAAAAGATAAAAATGAAAAATGAAAACATTGAATAATGTATAAATATTTGAACTGTTGAAGAAGGAACATAGAAAAAGGAAAAAACAAAACCAATACATTCAAACAGACGATCAACGTTCGACTTTTTCATCCGATCCAGATATAGCCTAATATGGGGGCCCAATTTGTCGCTGGCCCACCTGAATTTTGAAAGAAAACGTCTGCGACGCATTTTCCAAGGTTCCTTTTCCGGGGGCGCACTTTTCATGTTTTGCCCTAGGCGCGATTTACCCTAGATACGCCACTGCCTGGAGGACCACGAAAATTGTCTGGGAGTGCTCGGGGAAGGTGACAGAAACGGCCTGTATGCCGACCTGCAGAAATTTTTACCGACTTGCCAAATTTTCTCGCTTTGATCGCTAGCAGCAAACGTTCAAGGACCTGGAGAACCACGAAAATTGTCTGGCAGTGTGCTACCCTCTCCCGACCTTTTTGGCTGGGTTTTCCGGCTGGGCCGGCAGGGCGGGAATTGTTGAGCTTTCCCGGTGCAAAGAGCCCTGGCCCCTTATGGCTAGTCAGAATTCGCAGAGCATTGAGACCTTTGCGTGGTCGCTTCGAGGCGGCCGCAGACCCCAGGGAAAAGAATGAACGGCAATTGTTTATGACGGTTGGGTGCATTTTATTTAGAACAACAAAAAGAAACTTTGAATCTATTACAAATAAACAGTTTGAATCTGTTACAAATAAACAGTTTGAACTGCCCTCAGGCACAGCACCATGCTCCGCCATGGCGTTTTACTCCGGCCAGGTAAGTTACCCGTGGCGCCACCCGGATGCTTAAGGTGCCCATACACACGCATGCAAGTGCTAAGACTTACCTGCACAGGTCTAGGCTCGCATGCAAGTATCAGTGTGTATGTGTCAAAACTGACGGCGCGTTCAGTTCTAGGCACGACTCGAAGCGAATCTGTCAACGACTGATTTTTAGAGCAAGTGCGAAGGTGAGTGTGTGTGTGTATGTTCAGATTTCCCTTCGTGCCAAGCCCAGCTGGACATATTCTACATATTTTCGTATCACTCAGCGGCAGGATCCCCAAAAATGGCAAGATGGTCCAGGAAGCAAGAAACCGTCCTGAGGGAGTTGATTGAATTATGTAAATAAAATTATTTTTCGTTCATTTTGACAGCTTTTTAACCTCGTTTTTGACTGAACTGACAAATCTTGACGCACTTGCCTGAATCTCGGCCTGAATAGTGTGTGGTGAGAAACACGTTTCGAACCTGCGCGCGGACTTACCTGAACGTGCTTGCTCGCGTGCTTGCATGCGTGTGTATGGGCCACTTTAGAGGAGGCCGTGTTCATGTTGGTGTGTGCAGTGCTTTTCCGGGATCACTGCACCATGACGACACACGGCCCGTGTCCTGAGGGCACACCGCAGTGTTCGACTAAACAATATTATAATTTGAACGGTAATGTGGGAGTCATTCCCCGGCTCTTTTCGACAACATGACGTTAAATTGACTTTGATAATAGAAAAACAAAAGGAAAATGGTACTTAGCCAGGCGATACGACTCTTCTGATGACTTCCGCGCCGCTGGCACCAGGCGCCTACAGTTACAAATGAACGGCATGAAACGTGCATGGGGATGACGTCCATGCCACCGGCTGGAGGAAAAATCCCCGCAAGGCGAAGAACTGGCTTGGGAGTGCGGCCGAGGCGGGCGCGATGAAACTTCAGAGGCCCTGAGGCAAATCTCGCCGGCTACGACATTGGACTCGTGGCGAACGACGGGTGATGCGCTTCATTTGGCCCATCTCTGCGCCCCCAGATGGATTGTGGCGATGCATATTAGACGAACGTGTACGGTGCAGACGAACGGACGGGTACGGTGCAGATTGAAACAACGGGTACGGGGCGCTCCATTCGGGCTGTATTCATGGGCCCCCCCGGTTGGACCGTGTCGCCCCAAGGGCGTGCTCCCCACACACAAACTTAGCCGGACATGGCTTGCATTACGGCCCCAGCAACAAAAATTATCGAAATCGGAAAATGGCTGGCCACGCGGGAAGTGGGTTGGTTTTCACCACTTCCGCTCTCGGTGACAGTTTTCGCTGTCACTCCGCGCGGCAAATTCGAATTACGCCAATCCGAGGCGCGATATCGCGACCTTCACTCTCTGCTCCCGCACAGGGCAGGGCTCGCCCGACGAAAAAATCAGGACCGTCACAAGTGCTGGGAGAAGGTGACAGCAACGGCCTGTATGCCGACCTGCAAGAATTTTTGCCGACCTGCAAAAATTTTGCACTTTGATTGCCAGCAGCAAATGTCCAAGGACCTGGAGGACCACGAAAATTGTCTGGAAGTGCTCGGAGAAGGTGACAGCAACGGCCTGTATGCCGACCTGCAAGAATTTCCGCCGACCTGCAAAATTGTCTCACTTTGATTGCCAGCAGCAAACGTCCAAGGACCTGGAGGACCACGAAAATTGTCTGGGAGTGCTCGGAGAAGGTGACAGCAATTGCCTGTATACCGACCTGCAGGGAATTTTTGCATATGGTTGGGTGGGTATGTATTTCACAAGGCAAGCGAATGAGGTATAGGTACGATTTCTGCTGACCTGCCGGCTTGGCTGACCTGCATTGTAGAATTCCCCAATTGCTATGACGACAGCCAATAGGAAAACCCGTTGGCCTAGCAATTTCATCGTAAGCAATTACCATAACCATTCCCTTATAGAATCTGGCCATATATATCTGAAGCGCATAATAACGGAGCTATAAGCCTTCAAAGTTGAGCAAAAAATGTCGTTATTTCCGAATAACTTTTGAACCATTAGACCGATTAAGACCAGATTTTGCACAGATATCCGTCAAATATTCAGTCTAGTATTCAGACTCATGACCTGCTCATGACTCATGTCCGTGACTGAACTAATATGACGATATGACCAACCTGTACGGTCAAACATCCTGTACCGTCCCTAGGCATGGGCCCGAAGGGCCTATGCCCAGGGCCCCGGCTTTTTTGGGGGCCCCAAGGCCTCCTTAAATTTCTAAAAGTGAAGACTATTTTTGTAGTAAATGTTGTTCGCATATCCCGTTTACGACGATTATTTAATTATGTCACTTTCTGAGCTGATCGTGGGCCTCCCTTCACCTCCCAAAAGTCCACGACGCTCCATCCCACTAAACTAATCAAGAAAAGACCGGTTTCCTGTCGAACATTTTGAAAAAGCGCGAAATTTTCATGAAAAAAGTTTGTTAAATAATAACCTGCGGTGGTGGTGCTCACCTCACTCGTGTGCTTTTTTTCACAAACCTTCATGAGGGGGTCCCTCACTGCCTTGTGCCCGGGGCCCCATTTGTTCAAAAGACGGCACTGCAAACATCGTGATGCGGTCTTTCAAAACTAATGAGTATAGACCATTATTCAATGGAAAAGATGTGACATTATTGGAATCGCGATGAGCACCCCGGAATAGGTCAAATCAAAAACGATACCTTGCAGGTAATGATTAATTAAAAAATAGTTGGTAATTTGCCCCCTTGAGGGCATCTTTTTTATTCAGTAATGGTCTCTATTCGTTTTGATGGGCCGCATCATGATGTTTGATCGTCTGAGCATGAGTCCAAATATTCAAAAAAGCTATCAACGGGGTAGTAAAAAGCGGACCTTCAAATCAGCCTCAGATGGATGTTTTGATTGGCCCGACAAGCCAATTGCACCTGTCAAATTTGATTCAATATTTCACATTGATTTTTGATCGTTGGAATCGTGAGTGGCACCTCAAAATTGGTCTGAAAGGGAGTGCATGGCATTTTTGATACTCTTCAAGGAACTATTACTCCTATTTTCTGGTTTTTGTTTCAAATAACCACATCATCAACTTCAGAGGACTTGACGTGATCACACACTGATTAAATTCTTCAGCGTCAAATTGAGTATTATTTATTGAACATTTTGGGGCCAAACTTTGACGCCCCCTAAAATACCCTCCAATAAAAAATATGCGTGGTTTGCACATCAAACAGCTCAGAACGGCCTGAGGAATGTGTGTGCCAAATGACACTGCGTCACTCCAAGTTTCTGGCAATTTTACTTCCCCGGCCCACCACCCAACGAGGAGGGAAAGTATTGTGATTGCGCTAAAAAAAAATTTCGAGATGCAGACGGATATATCCATTTTGAGGTCCCCCAAGACGATTAAGAACATTTTTGGAGTGATGTCTGTCTGTGTGTGTGTCTGTGTGTCTGTGTGTGTGTCTGTCTTGATCGCAGCGTTGATCTGATCGACTTGAAATTAGGCATGAAAACATTGTTGGTCCCTGGAAAGAGCCTATTAGTTTTTGGTTGTCATCTGTCAAAGGTAAATGTCACTGTCGAAAAATGAGAGAAGTTATACACCACGGAACTTGACTTGCAATATGTCATTTGAAAGCCCTTGAAAAGCTCTATTCGTAGCTGTTTGAATTTTTTGTCTATCTGTCATCTGTCAAATTCAAAAAAATGTCAAAGTTCAAAACTTCCTCATTTAATTATTTGAAATCTATCCGATGGATTGGAACCGAATTTGTGAGGAAGCAACACAACCAAAGAATCAAATCAATGCTGCAGTTGGAGTTTCCCATCATTCACAAGACGGGCGCTATGAATTTTCAAAATTTAGCCTGGCCGATTTTAACCAGGTTTGCCTGTTCGGTCGGTCGATTTTTGGCCCATTTAATTTCCTTAGCAACCAAACCGGTAAGTTTTCGTTACATTGACGTATCTATGTCAAAGTGGCAAAATGGTTATGGATGCAGGCAGATCTCGGTGTGTTTTCTTCTATCGTTTAAGACAACAGTGCACCGGGGCTCGGGAGCCTTTGTGTCTTCAAGTATCGTTTTGGGAGCTCCGTAAATACCCCCTTGTGTTTTATGTAGCTTTAGCAACTTCAGTATGCCTATCCCGTTGGGCGTTGACGTTTATACATTCAAGCTGTAATGTGTGCAGTTTCCTTGTATAATTTGGTACCAGGACCTCATTGGGTCTTATTCCTGATGCCGTTCCAAGCCTTGATGGGGCCCCTACTTGTGACTATCAGATTTTGCCGTTTCAGGACAAAGCGACGCCCGGCATTGTCTCCTTGGGTTGGTTGAAGCCTTATAGGTTCCTTGGTGTCTACGGATCTCTTTTGGAGCCCCACTGAGCCCCCCTCTCGTTTGGGAATCTGAAGTGCAAATAATAAGAACCTCGATAAGAACTCTGACCCAGGTATTCAACTCGTGAACCGATTTTCACCAATTTCTGTTTGAACAAGAGCTAACTGGTTCCCAAATATTTTCCAACAATTTTGTTTTCAATTTCCCGAGAAATTGACTGGACACTGGCTTGATGAATGCATTACTAGAGTGACTCCTCTGTCATTTCACCATGCTCATTCACACTTAATTTTCATTAGATCATTTGGGAAGGGCTTTTTCAGCACTCAATCAGGCAATACGCAGGGGTTTCTTTGACGTGTTCTTCCCATGTGTGCCTGCCAGCGAATACGTCACTAATATTTTGCGTTTACTGACAGTTTGACGAGTTTGAAAATTTCTTGTTGTGTCTTGTAAATCAAATTATGTGTTTATTTTGTTGTTGTAAATTTCTGTATTGTCAAATAATTTGTAATGATTTTCTTGTTTCATTTGTGTTTGTGTTTTGTTCTTTTAATCCATGTCATGTCATTTTGTCACACTGTCAGATAATTGTTGTGAGGTGTTTTGAGAAAAGAAACAGATTCATTAATAACTTTGCTAACGATTCAAATAAAAACCTCATTTTGCTTGCCTTCATTCGCGTTTCATTAAGAAATTTCAGCCTCATCCCCAAATTCACATTCTCATCCAGAGTAAGAAATTCACAACGTAGGGAAAAGGTAGACAACGTAGGAAGGGGAGGAGGTAATGACGACTAAGGCCAAACGTCGAAAAGTGGGTTACATTATAAAGTCTATACCTATACGTATTTCTTGCTGCAAATGCAGACCTTCCTGCAGACCTGCCAGGAAATTCCTTGTTTTGTCAATAATTCTCCAGTGCTTGGCGGGTCTCTTTATCTAAAGCAGGTCAAAGGGTTGGTGCTTCTACTGTGACACCTTGTTTGAAGCCACGGTATCGCAATTTCCAAATTGAAGCCTCGAAAAATCGAACTCGCTTCAAGAGGTTGAAAATGTTCTCAACTGTCACAAATGTTTCTCAAGTTGCTTTGCTTTATTGCTTATTGACGAAAATCAAAACCAGGTCGGAAAAATACTCCATTTTCCAATAAAATTAAGAAACTGTAGCAGAATTAGACATTTCAAAATTGGCCTCCCGGACCCTGACGAGATTGTGTGTCGTCGTGAATTAATTTTCTATGGTTATGGTTCAGATTTAGAAACTTCGAAACAATATCGGTGCTTTCCTTTATTCCTTTTACCACAAAACTCACTGATCTGATCTAGGTTAGAGAGAGAAAAAGCGAGAATTCACATGTGCAAAAGTGAGACACTACTAACAACTTAGGTCAGAATACTAAGTTTAGTTTAGGTGGTCAAAGGAAAGCACCTAATCGGCCTGATTCTACGGGGTGTTTATAAGAAACTGTGATCGCGGCAGGCATGGGTCAGGCCGAAAAACGCAGTAACAGGCGCAATTGTAGTGATCGAAAGCGGATTCCAAAGGCGATGCGATCACAGACATTTATAAACACCCGGTATAAGGGAATGATTATGAATATTTCCCTCATACGTCAAAAACGCGATAATTTGGACACAAATTTTGATGATTAATAAGCAATAATCCGAAAGACCATATCGATGATTCAATCGATCTGTCATTGTTTGAACACCTACAACTGTCAAACAAACATGATGCGTGTCCAGTGTTACCGTTGGACTCTGGACACTGTATGGGGATGTTCATGCTCATTGCTCAAGCGAGTACTCAAAGGGACCCAGAGGCACGTGCAAGAAAGTGGAACGATTTGGGATTGCGCAGTTATAATGATTTCACACTTTTGTCGTCAATCTCTGGTTCTCTTTTCTGTTCTGCGGCTCAGTACAGTTAGGTGCGGGTTATTCATGTAACATCAATTTTATTTGTCGTGTGAAATGAGATTTGAATAATTTGTAGAATGATCCGGGGAATATTCTTCCGAATACTCTTGCAATGAAAATGAACCAGATAATTCTGAAAATGCGTGTTGCCATAAGAAAACCGCATTCGTTTGTTTTCTTCTGCTATTCTGAAGAAGAGCCCTCCCCCTACAAACTCATGCAGTTTTCAGGCAACACGCATTTTTCAGAATTATCGGTAATTTTCATTGCACTCGTGGTATTATACCTACCCGAATAATCAATAATCACCGTGCTTACGATAAAATAGGGTCCTTGCATGCATTTTATATTGAGACGATTACTTCATAAAATCATTCAAAACGTTATCCACAATAATTTCCGCCCAAAAAAAAATTCAAAAAAATTGATCCATCCTTTGAATGAAGATCCAAAAACGCGGTCGCTTCTACAATGACCTTGTATGACCACGATGACGTCAACCCGAGACTTCTATTTTTCGTTTGTAAGTTTGCAACTTTTTCTTTGCGAGGTTGCAGCCCTGCGCCCTGAAACCCCGCGAAAATTCAAATCTTCATTATTTTCCAGACCTATTTCAATTTTGGAGCCGTGAACAGCGCCGTCACCCTTGCTCACGTGTCAGGGCCATCCCCAAGCTCGTGCTGCGCGCTTTTCAACCTGAATTGAGCGTCAGTCCCACAGACGTCTGAGACGGTGACAGTGAGATTATGTCAAACATTTAAAATTCGTAGTCGCAATAAGTTAGTGTAGAATCAAGTAGCCCCAGCCCGGGGCACGATGACGTCATCCCGCAGCTGACACATCGGTGCATGGCAGTTGCATGCCTAACAGTTTTTGTGCTCTAAATTTACAAAATAAAACAATATATCAAGATTTTCGAAAAACCGTCAGTCTGTGGTGCTATTTGGCTATCAATAAAGCATCATTGGAGGCAATAAAAAAAAAAAGTGAAAGGACCCTATTGCTGGGGCAACGAGCCTTTCTATCGTGATAGCACAGAATAATAATCAAGGACGTCTATACTGACTGGACAAGAAGCTTCGCCGGTTTTGACGTAGAAAGGTGAAGCCGAGATTTGACAATCCCGACGGTTGAAGTGTTAAGCTTAGTCCGCACGGGCGGTATAGCGCTGGTTTTTGGCGATATACCGCTATTTTTTTTGCCGCTGAAATCATCGTCCGCATGAGCGGCGAAAATCAGCGAATAATTAGTGTCACGTCTGTTGTTTAAAGTGTCAGATCCGGTTGTCAGTCGTTTGTCACGCGAATTGCATGATGTAGTGTCTGGGTATTCTTCAAAAGACGGGTGTTCTTCAAATCAAAGACGATGTTAATACCTACCTAATGTTATTGTGATAAATAAAAAAGCAAAATTCTCATAAGTACGTGGTCTTCTTTTGAGTAGGAAACTATACTTTGCAATAGATACATGCTGGCGACGGGTGTCTTTCAATGATTTATGTGAGCATTTTGAAATGATCAACTACAGAAATGAGCAGCCCGAGCCCATGAGAATCACAGTCACACCTACGACGATGACGAGTGACGACACGGTGTGGACAGTGAACCCCGCTCTCAGCCTTGCAACTAATTGAAGGGGTTTAGAAAAGGCCTCCACTGTTGAACTTCAAACTTCCATTGCGGGAAAGACACAAACTCGGGCACAAATATATAAAAGAAAAATTGTGGCGTGAAACCTAGGTACCTACATGTATTTTGATGGTACTCAAAACCGTGCACGTTTTCTTTTTTTCTTGATAATCTTGCCTCCGACCTTGCTCTGGTGCAACTCAAGCTCATGCAGACTGCAGATGGATTCATAACTCTGAAATCAAGCTGATACGTGTCCACCGTCCAGTAATCACGATTTTTCCCCTCTCCCTTGGACTGATACACCCATCGGTGATCAAGTTTTTCCATTTCGTCTTGAGATAAGCACCGGGCAAAACCTAACGTCACATTTTCATGCTGTGTCAATGCTGACACTTTGAAAACAGCGGTCAATCGCTAAAAGTTGGCGGGGATTCAACTTTTAGCGAATATTCGGGTATAATACCACGAGTGCAATGAAAATTACCGATAATTCTGAAAAATGCGTGTTGCCTGAAAACTGCATGAGTTTGTTTTCTCTGTTGTTCGAAAGCTAAAAGAGCCCGACCCCGCAGGGGGAGGGCTCTTCTTTCGAACAACAGAAGAAAACAAACGAATGCGGTTTTCTTACGGCAACACGCATTTTCAGAATTATCTGGTTCATTTTCATTGCAAGAGTGGTATTCGAAAGAATATTTCCCGAATCATTCTACAAATTATTCACATATTATTTCACACGACAATAAAATTGATGATACATGGATAGCCACCTAACTGTACTGAGCCGCAGAACAGAAAAGAGAACCAGAGGCTGACGTAAAAAGTGTGAAATCATTATGACTGCGCAATCCCAAATCGTTTCAATTTCTTGCACATTCCTCTGGGTCCTTGAGTACTCGCTTGAGCATGAGCATCCCCATACAGTGTCCAGAGTCCAACGCTAACACTGGGCACGCATCATGTTTGTTTGACAGTAGGTGTTTAATCAATGACATATCGATTGAATTATCGTTATGGTCTTTCGGATTATCGCTTATTAATCCTCAAAATTTGTGTCCGAATTATCGCGTTTTTGACGTATGAGTGAAATATTCGCTGAAAGTTGGACATTTTTGACAGGAAATCGATCCAGCGGTATATCGCCCGTGTGGACTAGCTTTTATTGTCCGCGACTGGCCCGCCACCCGTAACCATAGTCACGTTCAGTCGGAGCACGCTCGAAACTGTCGTTCAGAAGTTTGCTGCCAGGCCCGGTATGGGCCCGGTCTTGTAAAATGATAGCAATTAGTCAATTACCTGCAACAAAAAGTGTGTTATGTTCCGGGGTCCACTTGTTGCGAACACTATTGGGCTTGCGCGGCATAATCAACGATAATTCGCCATGGATGCACAAGACGCTGGCGGCGTCCATCACGAATGTCACGATGACAATCCCGACGGTCACAGATTCAAATCAAGCTTCAAGATGGCGGCGAAGTTTCTTATCCAGCCAGTAGTATAAGGGAATTTGCCGCGAGGCACCGTTGAACCGCAGCGGTTCCAACAACGGTCCTATCTCCATCTCTTGCTATCCAATTGCGTTCTCTTTTCATATCCTTCAAGCGCGAAAATGCATCGGTCCTAACCGTGGTGAGGTGTCAGGTGACCGCGGTTTCAGTTTAAAGTTTAAATGTTATCTTGACCTCACAATCGACACATCATCCACATAACAACAAACCTCTGAGCTGGGTATCCGTATCCAAATGGAATAAATCCAGTTCCGTTCCAGCTAAACCCACCAATTTTCCCGAGCTCCCGTCCCGCTAGGTTATATCTGACAATTCTGACATAAGACAGATAAACCGCCACACTGAACCGGCCACTCCACCCGGTCCCTGATATTGCGAACCGTTGAAGTACACTCCAAGTAAAAAGTTTGAACCGGTCAGGTCGCGGCAACGCAGCGGTCATGCAGAATCGTGCACCGTTGACTCAACGGTGCCTCGCGGCAAAATGCCTATAGACATCCTTGATAATAATACAGAAGCGACACTGACCACAAAAATCGGTTTCATCTAGTTGCCTACACCGAATTTAGTATTTCCATCAACTTCAAAATGATAGGTAATCTTGACATTTTCTGTCAGTGCCAAATTCGACTAGGTTTTGAACAACAAAAAATGAGTGCGGTACGGGACTTTTCTTGTGCGGTACGTGGATGTGTGGATAATTCGTCCCTCAAAAAGACACCTCTTTCAAGTTCCCAAAGGAAGCGGAAAGGTGTGATATATACCTAATTTCCAAGAAAGTGAAGGAAGAAAGTGAATAAAGGTAGCTGTTTTGTTCAGCAAAATTGTCTTATCTACCCACTTCTACATAATATATCTTATTCTTCAGAGCGACAATATGGCTAGAAGCTCGGCTAGAAGCTTGCAGCTGCGAAGACTTGACGAATAAGATTGGAGCGTCTCTTCGGGACAATCAAAATACGTGCGGCTCATTTTTGTGATATGTACTTACTGTTTTCAAATGATTAAAAAAACAGGCTTTGTTTCAATTATGTCCCTACAATATTCCCGCATGCGCCAAAAAGGAATCACCAGGATTCCAGAGGAAAGGATGGTGAATCTGCCAACTGACTATAGATTCCACTGACGGAAGACTTTCTCACCAAATATCAAGTAGGTAGTTGGTGTATTTTTATCTGGAACATTTCAAATCTCTTGACAGGAATACTAGTCCCGAAACACCTGGCAGTTCCAAGGTCATAGAATCTGGTCATAGCAACAACAATGCTACAACAATAGAGTGTCGCTTCTGGATATTCTGTGGTGATAGTAAGCACGGTGATTAGTGATAACCATAACCATTCCCAACCATAACCATTCCCATATAGAATGGTTATGGTAGAATCAGGCCGAATGTCTCTCAGCTTTGGGCCCGGATTCTGTTTACTATCTAGTATCGATATTGAGTCGCAACGCAAGCATTGGATTGGATCCCCTGATGAAATTCGGCACACTATTAGCGGAAAGCGTGTCGACTCGATACTCGATAGTAAACACAATCGGGCACCAGGTCACTTGAATCTTGAATCACGGTTACGGTGGAAGGACGCAACCACCGGGCAACCACGGGACTATAATTAACTATGTGGTATATTGGCTAACTATATGGTCCTCTTGGTTTTTGGGTCCGATAATCAAATACGCCAAGGGCTTGCTCAGCCTGGGGTAAAAGCCCCCTAATTGACACGAGCGCGAATGGGATGAGCGCGTCAGAGTCGTCGTTTGAGGTGTCGGGCCAGGACCGTTCGGCACTAGTATCCGAGATGAGTGGGGTTGTGCCCGCCATCGCCGGCAGTGCGGCAGTGGTCGTGGAGGTCTGGGATGGTGGAGGTGTCGGACCGAACGGACCCCTGAAACAACCAGTATCCGAGACAAACTCTGCGGCAGACCGCACCGCGCCACCCCCTAAAGTTGCTGGTAGATACAACCGACCCCGGACCTGACCGGTCAAAGGCTACTTCCAGTGGCATCAGATGTGCGGTAGTAGAGCACGAAAGTGTCTACGGCGGTTACTCATCAAAACGCTGTTAAGGGTAGCCTTACTAACATGAGTTCTAGGGGAGAGAGGGAGCCCCGGGGCCCGTGCTCCCCGCCCTCTCATTACGGTGTTGGCCTCTTAGTGGCAGCAAAGCTAGCGTAGCAGTGTGGAGTCTCGTACACATCTGAAGGATCAGCAGAGGGTTACGACCTAACCTGTGAGGCCCGCAGAGTGCATGGGATTCTAGGTGAGGTTGCTGTGAACAACCGAAACCGGCCCGGTCGTGTAGTAGGCCGGCGTTTGAGGTGTCGGGGTGTGGGACTAAGACCCACACGCTAGTGTCTGAGCCGAGCCTGCAATCCATTGCCGGGTGGGGACCGTCGCCGTCGCCCTTAATGACGAAATCAGCGGACACGGTGCAGGCAGGTGTCACCCCATGGCAGGGGGGGAGCTATACCGGGGAATGATCCTGTAATTGGGTACCTCCCGACGCCGGGGGGTTCTTGACGGTGTTCCGGCCCAAGCTTCAAGGGTACATGGGCCTGTTTTCCTGCTACTTCAACTCCGCGGGGTGTGCACAACGACCCAGGACCTGACGACGCACATAGGGGTATTCAAGCCAAATAGCTGGACAAAAGTCAATTTTGAAAAGTTGCCCTAGCTAAGCGAATTTCCCCGTTTAATAAAGTTGAATAGTGGATGGTACATGTGATGTGGTTTTGAACTTGATCACATAACCCGTCTTGTCGTATTTCTGATCAGAAGTTGTCACTTGTTGAGAGAGAATGCGTCGCTGTAGAAAACTATCAAACAGACCTCAACTTTAGAAAAAGATTTTACGTTCCATAGACAAAGTAGAAAGTTTTTGATGATGGATCTATCAGTACCAGGTATGTACTTCAGTTTAACGCAATGGATAATATTTTCATGTTTTTACTGTAAGCAGTTTCGCCACTTTCTTGTGTCAAGAATTTTGGGAAAATTTTTCGCGAATTCCAGTTTTTCAGAATTGATTTAGTTACAAGTTCTGCTGAGTTCTGTGAAATGTTTCATACCATTGGAAAGAACAGACATTTCTGTGCTAGATCATAACAAAAAATCTTGCCCCTATCTGCCCTTCTTGATTTTATTGATTTTTTCTTCTAGAATCAGAAAATACAAAAATTAATGAGAATTTCAACTTTGCCACTGAATATATTCAACCTGCAAGTACTGAAAGTGGTATCAAACTGGTATCAAACAGTGCGATATCTTTGTCAAGCTTTTTAAATGCGGAAAAAAGGACAAAAAAAAAGTGACTTGGCGGAGATTCGAACCTCGGACGTTTGGATCCAAATACTTTTGTCCAGACCATTCGACCATTTACCCCTATGTGCGACGGTTAGGTTCTGGTGAGGGCCCCTCCGGTAGTATGGAGAACTGTGATTCCGTAGTAGAGAGATAGGAAAAATCGTTCGTTTCAGTGAACTAGTTCACTTTGAAGGTATATATGGATGAGCACCGCAGGGTACAAGGTGGGCACATCTCACCTACGCCTACTAAGATTAACAAAAATCATTTGAAATAGGTAGGTACTTGAGAGAAAAGCATCATAGAAAGGGACCAAAAAGGACCTGACATGTGGACCTAAATGCGAAAAGGCTAAGAAATTAGAAATTACTAGAAATAACCTCTTCCTCACCTTCAAGTTGGAAGTTGTCTTCTCCAAGCTCCAGTGGTTGTCACTATATTTGTTAAGTCACTAATAGTCACTCGGTACCGAGCTGCTCAGTATTCACACAGGCCTGCAAAATCTTTGACTATCGGTCTTCCACAAGAGAATTCAGACTTCAGACGTCGTTTCTCAAATTTCATGCCCGTTATAGTCGTAGGGTTATAGTTGTGGCAGTTTGATTGAAGTTAGGTATATGTCTGGGCAACCAATAATACACTCACGCTCCAAATGAACAAACTGCTTCTCTCGAGGCTTTTCTTGATTGCAAGATTAAAAAAAATTGCAGTTCTCATACTTAATATAAAAACCAGCCGAAAAACTCTCGGAAAATTAGATAAAAATTTATGAAAAATATTCGAGAACCAGTAACCTTTCCTTTTCACGGGATAATAAGCTAGAAACTCGATTAGTATTTAGGGAGCTGTCTTTAGCTTTGAAGAACCATAGCTTTGACGAGTCGTAGCTTAGAGAATTCATAGCTTAGAAGGATCATAGCTTGGAAAGTTCATAGCTTGGAAACGCTTTAGCTACGAAGAATTATATCTTGGAAGAATCATAGTTTGGAAAATTCATAGCTTCGAAAAACCATATAGCTTCGACGGGTCGTAGCTTAGATAATTCATGGTTTGGAAGTTTCATAGCTTGGAAAGATAAAGCTTCAAAAAATGTGCGAGACGACAACACTCGAGTGCAGGGGCATTATAGTGAAGCCCAAAACCGCTTACGTTCTCAATGTTCCTCAATGATTTTGCCATCTGGATTTTGCACACCAATCTGTAGATGGATTTCGTCATCTTCAGTAAGTACTTTGGACCATTCTAAAATCTATATGATCCTATCCCGCAGAAATTAGTTTTCAACGCAACAAACTGGTTTTGGATTTGGCTAATGCCCTGTGCGCTCGGGTGTTGTTGTTTCGCGCATTTTTTGAAACTGTGATCTTTCCAAACTGTGGACTTTCCAAGCTAAAACACTTCCAAGCTACGGTACATCGAAGCTATGCATTTTTCAAGCTTCTGATGATTCTTCCAAGCAATGAGCTTTCGAAGCTATGGTCCTTCTGAGCTAATTTTTTCGAAGCTAAACACCCCAACCCGTCGTGTCTTTCAAATTATTATTCAACTACAGTTGGTGTCGCCAGATTTTATTGAAAGAGTGAGGGACTGTCGCCGGCGACATACGAAGTTATGTAAAGCCGCCATAATGGTCGCATCCTAGGGTTGAACTATATGATTACACAAATAAATTTGAACTTGATCGGATTAACGGCTTGGCAGTTATCGTGAGAGATTACAGACGTACACATAGACAGACGACATCACTCTGGAAATAAGCTTACGCGACTTGGGGGACCCACGGATGGGGGACCTCAATATCCGTCGTTATCTAACACATTTTACCAAGACTGGGCACCAAATCGTTAATCCGTTAATCGTCAATCAACGAATATAACTTTCTCGTTAACTATTCAACTTTTAAGTTAACTTGAAAAATCATTAACGGACTAAAGCATCAACGACTTCCGTTACATTCAACATTCAACTTCCGTCAACTCAAGTCCGTTAACGTTAACTTGTAGCCATATTTTTGTCTTTAAAGCCCGAAATAGAAAAAGTCTGAAGGAATGTAGTGAAGTTTTCGGGGAAGTTTTTAACTGTAAAACCTGCAAAAGGATAACTCCATCGAGCCTCACAAACATTTTGAGAATCGGGCATTTTTTCTCGAGATAGGTATCCTCATTTTAACCGAGGCAAAATTTTAGGGTGGTCCACTCCAGTTTAGGCCCAATTTAGTTAAACATACAGGGTGATTCATGAGTGACCTTACATAGGCTAATGGGAGATAGAGGACTTCGAGGCGAATCAGGGTCCACTGATGAAAATTTATTTTTTCCAATGGTTACGAAGATACAGGGTGTTTTGTGTGTTTCGTATGAAACTTTGATAAGCGATATTTCTGAAACGGCCAGAGGTATTTTGTTGAAATTCACCAGTAATATTTCTCTATTAGAACTCATCCCGAAGCCATACCGGGTAAGTCAAAATCCAGGGCCGGGCTAGAAAAAAGGTGCCCCTTTTTTGTTTCATCAAAAAGTACATTTTCTGACCGCTTTTCTAAAAAGCTGCTATCGGATTCAAAAAGCTAAGGAAAAATGCTTCAAAAAACACTCTTCAATTTAGATGGCACACTTGAACCGTTTCGACAATAAAATTGAAAGTAAAATTTGTAGGTGAGTTCCCATTTTCGACCAGACATAATCGACTCATTGTTTGATTGAATTTATCAAAATTCATTTTTTGGCTTGTCTCTGTTGAATAGAAGAGCTTGGTTGAAAGAAAAATTCTAGAGCCGACCATTTTTTTTTCATGACAAAATCGAGAGTGAAACCAAAATTAGACTCAATTTGGTGGTCAAAAAAAAAATCTTCGGCTATGGAATTTTTCTTCTTGCAAAGCCCTTCTATTCCACAGAGACAAGCTAAAAAATGAGTTTGAATGAATTCAATCAAACAATGAGTCGATTATATCTGATCAAAAATGGGAACTCACTCACAAATTTTGCTTACAATTTTATTGTCGAAACGGTTTAGGTGTGCCATCTGAATTGAAGAGTGATTCTTGAAGCATTTTTTCTTAGCTTTTTGAATCCGATAGCAGTTTTTCAGAAAAGCTGTCAGAAAATGTACTTTTTGATGAAACAAAAAAGGGGCGTCTTTTTTCTAGCCCGGCCCTGGATTTTGACTCACCCGGTATGGCTTCGGGATGAGTTCCAATAGAGAAATATTACTGGTGAATCTCAACAAAATACCTTTGGCCGTTTCAGAAATATCGCTCATCAAAGTTTCATACGAAACACACAAAACACCCTGTATCTTCGTAACCATTGGAGAAAATAAAATTTCTTCAGTGGATCCTGACTCGCCTCGAAGTCCTCTATCTCCCATTAGCCTATGTAAGGTCACTCATGAATCACCCTGTATAAATGCTGGTGTAGGTACCTATCATAATTTCTCCGCTTTCAATGTGGTGTTCGGGTGGTTTCGGAGATTATTATTTGGTTCACAAAATGAAAAGTTACTAACGGTTCAACGTTAGCTTCCATTACATTTTAAATCAATTAATCGATTAACGCCGATTAACGAAATTGACTTTTGGGTTAACGTAACTCAACTTTTTCGTTAACGGTGCCCACGCCCACCTTTGCATTTTTCAGCACGCTGCACGATCACAATACTTTTACTTCCATTAGAGTCGGATTCTGTGTATTATTCAAATACCTACATTTTTTGAATCGATGTTCGTATACCAAAACTTTTCTTTCGGGATTCGAAAGTGTCTGTGAAATTTTACATTTGCGCTAAAGTAATGTGTTTTTGCTAAGCTGGAATGATGTATTTACCGTCAAGAGTATGTATACTATTTTACTCACAACCATGTACCTACTCAGCTTGCAGGATTACAGGCGTTCAAAAGTTGAAATATGAAAACTAAATTTTTGTCATAACTTCCAGATAGGCCGATTAATTTTGCTGAAACGTAATTCAGGAAATACTGATTAACACACTTATTGTTTGGTTGGATTGAGGGTTGGATGCATATTTTGAAATTTCCCTTCTAAAGCTACTATGGCGCGATGTGACGGAGAAAAAGTGTCGGCCCTGACCGGGACTCGAACTCGGGTCTTCCATTTGCCGGATGGATACTCTAACCACTAAGCTATCGAGGGAGACAACAGTCCCTCCGTCACATGCCCATATGAGAGCCGTCACAGTACTCCCCCTCCAGAGACGTCGTTCGTCCCGTATGTACCCCTGCGTTCGCCGTACTTATGGATCATTGACCGTTGTTCAGTACCCCCCACCTAGGGCGACGGATAGGACGTGGGTGGACGTAGGACAGGGAAGTGGCGGTGCTGTTTACTTGTTTGTTGCTTGCTTTGTACCTCTTTGCCTGAGTTGCATGTTGCGTGCGTGCTGCTTTTGTTCGGGGTCACCATTTATGGCGCGATGTGACGGAGAAAAAGTGTGACCCTGACCGGGACTCGAACCCGGGTCTTCCATTTGCCGGATGGATACTCTAACCACTAAGCTATCGGGGGAGACAACAGTCCCTCCGTCACATGCCCATATGAGAGCCGCCACACTACCATTTCTTCACTTTCTCGGTAGGTCGGCAATGGGTCACTTCCCGACTTCCTACTAGGTATGTAATGAATCAATCACCATAGTGGTTGTGAGTAAAAATAATTTTTGCAATTATTTTCCTCCAAAAGGAGGGTCATCCAATCTGCAATCATGGCGGATCTTCTCTCTTTTCCCCTACTTACCTTCACAGTTGTTGCTAGATTCCTCGTCAGTAAATAGAGAAATTGTCAAGTCTCTGAATAAGTTATATTTCAGCCATTACATAATATTATAATATGTATAGGTACCGAGCTCGGTACCGAGGTACCACCCACCAACTTCGCCACTAGCCTATATAGGTAGGTATACTTATTACATACCTACTACATGCATACAAACATTACCACCACTCATGAGTTTGATATGGTAGACCTCTACAATAATATCAAGGAGTACATGAAATCAAATAATCAATAGTATATTACATACCGAGACGGGAAATACATCATTACTGCTGAGGGCACAGAGAGCCTCCTAGCCCGAAGCTAGAATGATGTATTTACCGTCGAGAGTATGTATACTATTTTACTCACAACCATGTACTCAGCTTGCAGGATTACAGGCCTTCAAAAGTTGAAATCTGAAAATTAACTTTTTTTCATAACTTCAAGATAGGCCGATTAATTTTGCTGAAACGTGGTTCAGGAAATACTGATTAACACACTTATTGTTTGGTTGGATGCATATTTTGAAATTTCCCTTCTAAAGCTACCTTTTCTTCACTTTCTCGGGAGGTCGGCAATGGGTCACTTCCCGACCTCCTACAGGTATGTAATGAATCAATTACCATAGTGGTTGTGAGTAAATTAATAAATGGATACCTACTTACCTCACGATGCGGGTGATAAATTGGAAAGGTTACGCTGGAATTTGATTATGTATAGATACCTAGGTAAGTAAGGTTCTATCGAAGATATTGGGTGACAGGCATAAAAGGTATATAGTGTGTTCAACCCTAGTGTGATTCTGGTTGGCTGGGAGTCTCGCCACGCGACGCATTCGGAAAAGAGAAATTCAGGAAATCATAGCACACTTGAATCCGAGCTTGAATCACACTGGGGTTGAATGTACTATAGTAGATGCTAATGAGACTACGGTTCTGCGGAAGTTGCTAAAGAAATATGCTTGACAACTTAGAAAACGTAGTAGTAGTATCTACTTCGTTTTATGCTTACGACCCATTGTACCTATTCATTATTTCTGTCATATGAGTTTAATAAGCTACTCGTATGAGCTACCTTACTATAAAATACAGCCGAGTTCAAAAGAGAGGCCAGCCATTCCAAGGTCGACCCCATCAAGTTTGACCACCTTATCATTCCTCCTTATGAATTCTAAATTTCTTTATTCTATCCGTCACTCCAACTACACCAGTGAGGGCGCTGCGAGAGGTGGACAAAATGGTGAATTGAATTGTAAGTGGAAAGTGGTAAAAGGCCTTTGTTCGCGGCTGCTATGTGATTGCCAGTCTTTGGATATCAGATCCACTTAACTATATCCCGTTCACTGTTTATTTTCAGTAGAATGACTTTTTGTAGCAAAAATTAAGTGACAAGCTACGGGGCTACGGCTGCCGGCTGATGGCACCTACAAAGTTTTGGAGCTAAACTATCGGCGGCCAACAGCCGTATCCTCCCAGCGCTCCAGCTTGTCACCTAATTTTTGCTCCAAAAAGTAATTCTACTGAAAATAGAACGTGAACGGGATATAGTAGTACCTTCCCTATGGCCTTATTCTTATGTAAATACCATAGTTTTTTTTATTATTCGTTTATTTAACGTTGGCCAATTTTTGCAACGATACCTAACACCGACGCCGGTGGATGCTTTCCTCCACTATACCGGAAATTTTGGCGAACCCCTGTGTGTTTCAAAACAGGGTAGGGATTTTTAACAAACACCAACATCGTATGGGGTCGGCACCATCATTCGTATTTTACGTGCTATGCGACACACACTGCATTTAGCAAGCATTCCAATTAAAGCAAGAAGCTTGTTTTTGAGGCGAAAATCCGTCCCCGGCGGAGATCGAACCCGCGACCTCTGGAGTGGTAGTCGAACGCGCTAACTACCACATCACAAGCTCCTCAATACCATAGCCATAGTCAATCACTTTGATTATTTATAGAACAGAACTTTTCTATTTCTATATTTTTTTAGTGACTCACACTGCTCTGTGTACATGTACAACTGTACCTACCTACCTAAGTACCTACCCAATATAACCACATAAGGTGAGGTTCTCTTGTGAATTCGGCTGTAAGTATCTACATGTTGATACATATACAGCTCACTATGTACTCTAGCTCAAGCTTCCAGTGTTGTTTCGTATCCAAGTTGTTCGCAAGTCAAAAAAGTCTAGAAAAAAACTCGTGCCGGGTTGTTGACAGATCCTGACAGATGAAAAATAGAAGAAAAAAGTTTCACCAAAGAGTTGACACGTTTTTAACGCAAACACGCTGTTAAATGCTTTTTGTTCTGACCAGTGCTAATTGATTGACCACGGAAAATACGTAAAATCCAAACAAACACCGATCATTTCTCCATTGATTGATATGAAACCAAAATTTACATTGGTCAAGTGGCCAATCCACCCAAAAAAATCTTGAATCAGCTTTTCCTCAATCAACTTTTTTGGTGGAACCCACGGATAGTATAATGATAATAATACGTATGATAATATCTATATTAATTATAAATAGGCACCTATCTTAAAATAAAATAACTACATTATTCAAACAAGAAACATCAGTCTTATTTCTCCCAGTCTTGGAACAAGTCTTTCAGTTGAGTAGACAGAACCCTATCAGTATCAATAATTCCAATATGTACAGTGTAAAGCATTATTAAGATATTTTTTTGATTATCAAATGTCAAATCTGCACAGGATGTTTCCAAAAAGCTCCAAAAATTGTAAAGCAAATACACCAGGGATCTCTCAGGACGACTGAATTGCTAAGGCTCTTTCTCTTCCAGTGTTACCACGCAAATTTCATGTCTGAGGCGTAGCTTGCCAAATACGGCTACCTGATGAATTGCCATGTGATTGTCACGTACAGCCACAAAAAAAAATCACAGCCAAACTTTAAACATAATAGGTGGATTCCAACTGGTTATGTAAAAGTACCTAAGTACCTATATTATAGCTTCACGTAACAAATGTGAAATTTGAAAACACCCTGCTTGACGTATGGTATACCTACAACCTATTCAATATTATTGTGATGCGTAGAAACTCGTTCTCCATTTTTATGTTCAAACATTTCCCAGGTTCACTTAAGACCTCCTTGGCAAACCAAATACTCTATCATTGTATCGTCTTTTCTTTCTTCAGCCATGCATAGAGCAGTCTTTCCGTTTCTGTTTCTCCTGTTGACATCAGCACCGGCCTCAACCAAACATTTTGCAATGCCCATGTGTCTGTGCGATGCCGCTAGCATCAATGGAGTGTAGCTGAAAATTTCAAATGAATTAGCATAATTCCGATGTGTCAGGTCTGCTTATCTGCTACACGCATAAAAAGACTGAAAAAGGATTGACGGTTCAATTATACCAATAATAGGAATCTGTATTACACAACAAACGTTTTATGAACGAGGCTTGCCGAGTTTCAGGAAGTTACACGAACGCGATAAATAAGACACTTTCTAGCGAGTTATGTACAATATTTTTCCTACGAACGCCAAAAAAAAGAATGTTTTTTCAAAAATTATTCGAATTTGGTCAATAACAATAGGTGCTTTTCTTTTTCAATCTGAACTAAGTATTCTGACCTAAGTTGTTAGTGGTATCTCACTTTCGCACATGTGACTTCTCGCTCTTTCTCTCTCTAACTTAGATCAGATCAGTGAGTTTTGTGGTAAAAGGAAAGCACCTAATGTCATGATGCCGCAAATGATATGTCAATCAAAGCCGCCTCCCATGAAGCGCAGTACGTAGGTACATGGCCGTTCATGTGGATTCTGGTGCAAAATTTCAGCAATAACGAGTAATGCTGATGATGTTGAAGATTTTATTCCATTCAGGTTAATTATGACTAAATAATGTTTTGGTTCAAGGGGGTTATAATTCCCAAGGGATTTATGAAATTAATAATTCCTTCCAGGGTTACTGTGAATCCATAATTCCCTCTAGCTCATGCTAACTGCCAGAATCGACAAATTACTTTGGAAAACTCTGTAACCGTCTCAATGAGAAAAAGTCTGTTCGGTATGGAATAAAACCATCTACCTATAGATTACTGGAATTATCAGATGGCAATAACCTCGGGCAACCTATGCCTCACGGGCCCTCAAGGGCCCTCAGGGTAGTCTGTTGCCTTCGGTATTCACCATCGTTATAATTTCCTTTCCTTGATACATAAATAGCTATTAATGTTATTACTTCTCGTTGTCTTCGAAATTGAGATCACTCCCGGCGGCGACCAGACACTTGACAATCTCCAAGTACCGGTACCGGATCGCCACGATCAGCGGCGTCTCCCCGAGCCTGTCCACCCTGTTGACGAGCGCGCCTTTTTTCACCAGAAACTTGACGATGTCGGTGCTGCCTTGTCTGATGCAGTAGTTCAGCGGGAAGTCGTCGTTGGAAGGTCTGTTGATGTCGCATCCGGCGTAGACCAGACGTTCGGCTATGCCGTAGTGCTTTCCTTTCAGCGCGTTCATCAGCGGCGTCTCGCCCGTTTTGTCCTCCTGGTCCATGTCGATGCCGCTGTTGAGCAATGTCAAGACCGTTTCCAGTTTACCGCTCAAGCAGGCCTGAGAAAGGGCTGCGCATTCGTTGCTGGAGTTGAGCGCGTATGCCATTGCGCGGATTTCGGAGGCTGCGCGGATATTGTCGAGGCTGTAAACCATATGGAGAAATCATGAATAAAACGGTGACCGTGTCATAAAGTGGACCCGAAGCCGCACATTTTACAGTTACGATTCTACCACCATTCTCTTCCTTGTGTAATTTTGAGCCGATGTAGATACGGAAGAATGCGATTTACTTACGTTGACTATTCCATATTTCGCACTTGAACATCGCCCACTGACGTTTCATTCACAACTGTCAACGTTTGATAGCTAGCCGACCGCTACGTGCGACATTGCTCATTGCAGGAAAGAAGGAATAAAACACAGAAAAGGGGAACAAATTCGCGAAAAATAGGTAGTTGATGAGCAACCAACAATACAGCTCAAGAACAGCGAGAATGGAGTGGCGACGAGTAAGGAAACTGGGCGATGTTTAAGTGCGAAAATGGAATAGTTAACGTAAGTAAATAGCATTCTTCAATTAAAACGTTGCGTTAAATATACAATTTCACTGTTTTTTACCATCCTGCCCAAAAACCCAAAAGAAGAATTTTATATACATTCTTCCGTACCTACATCTATAGCTACTCCCTACATCGGCTCAAAATATCATAAGGAAGGGAATGGTGGTGGAATCGTTACTGTAAAATGTGCGGCTTCAGGTCCCTTTTATGACACTGTCGCCAATAAAACGATATAACACAGTATCTATATCTACCTACTAACTACTTGGCTCGATGAAAGTCAATCAGTGAGGATTCAAGAAGATTCTGATTCTCTGATAGTCGAAAGCCTCGGAAATTTTCTCAACAAGAGTCTTCAGAAGACTCCCAAGATAGGTATAGGTATCTAGGTAACAGCTGTCATACTAGGTAGGATTGATAAGATATATGCCGTTCACGTTTTAAATTGAGTAGAGTGACTTTTTGGAACAAAAATAAAGTGACAAGCTGGGGGGAGCAAAAAGTCATTCTACTGAAAATTTAAACTGAACGGGATATAGCATATAACTGATATAAACTGGGCTAAAATTGAAGTAGACCACTCCAAAATTCTGCCTCGGTTGAATGAGGATATCTGGAGAAAAAATTGCCCAATTTTGGAAATTTTTGTGATGCTCGACAGAGCAGTTTTTTGACTACTATACACCATCTTAGATTGCTTGATTGTCGACCTTATATACAACATACAGGATGGCAATGGGAGGAGTGCAAAAATGACCTAACTTCAGCAAGGTGCCATTTCAAGGAAACAAGACGAGCATTTTTTTCGTCATATTTTCGAAAAGCGTACATCAATATCTCGAAACGATTTTGGACTTTTGATCGTGTTTTGTTTTTCCAAAGAGTTATTGATTTTTTTTGCGATTTTTGAATTCCTTGGTATAGACTGTGCCGGAGCTGTTGCTTATCCTTGAAATTTGACAGGAACGTACAAAATAGCTGTATCGAATGTACCAGGAAACAATTTGATCCCACCAGCCCTCAGAAGTGGTGCAGACCTAGACCTCTTGTGGGACAATGGCAAATCAAGCATGCTGTGACATTGCATTACATGTTAGATGGCCCAGAATGGTTCAAAATGCATCAATGGCAAGTATCCGTTGCATTTAGATTGCCATAGTCACCAGTTTTTACCATCATGGGTGCCTGTTTTACTGCTCAATTCTCACTCCATAAACCACAAAATAAACAATAACTCTGTGAAAAAAGCAAATTGCGATCAGAAATGTAAAACCGTTTCGAGATATTGATATATGTTTTTCAAAAATGTGACCTACAAGATTCTGCGACTTGTTTTCTTATAACGGGATCTTACCAAAGTCATGTCTCTTTTGCACTTCTTCCATTGTCACCCTGTATATCCTACATAAGGTCAACAATCCGGTGATTGAAGATGATATCTGGTGGTCAAAAGATTGCTCTATCGAACACCACGAAAATTTTCTAAATCGGGCAATTTTTTCTCGAGATAACCCCATTTTCACCGAGGCAAAATTTCGTGGTGGCCCACTTCAATTTTGGCCCAGTTTATTTAGCTAGAGGCTTCAAAAAGATTCTGATCCTCTGATAGTTAAGAGACCCGCAAATTTACAATTTACATCGCAAACGCATTACAACGAAGATAGAGGCTTCCAAAGTTGAGTTTTGAAAATGTTTTTTGTCATACTTAATTAGTTGATTTTTACCAACTCTGGCACAAAAAAAAGTTTATGCATAGGTACCTAGAAGCTGGTAATAATTATAAAGTTTTGTTACATTTGTAGAAAAAAATAATTTTTTTTTCTTCCAATTTTTCCATTTTTTGTTTTTTTTTAGCGGAAGGGCTTATTTTTTTATGCTCTCTACCATTCCCTTTCACCTTTTCAGAAAGGCAATCTACCTTGAACAGCAGAGATAAAAAGACTTAAAAACAATTATAGCTATCTTACACTTCACATTTTTGACAATATAAAGATAATTCAATAATTTCAGACAATATTTTTCGGGACAGAAAGACTCGAGAGTGTAAGTATTTACAGGTGTCTCGAAAGTATCGCATTCCGAGCCCAAATAAGCGTTATATGGAATCCGCTCAAGAACACGAGAAAAAGATTAGAAAAACAATGATGACGTTTATTTTTGAAGATATAGGAAGATGTAGGACTTCGTCCCCCCTCTATTTTTATTGTTCAAGGTGATTCTGAAGAACTGTTTGTGATAGACTAATCAGTAAAAATTATCAACCAGTGGGCCACCCTGATGACCACCCTGATACATGAATCAACGAAATTCAGTTTTTTGTTCAATTATGTCTGTAAAATATTCTCTTGGTCTCTAAAATAACTTACAACAAGATATGACTCATTTCGTTTTGATTGAAAAAAATTTTGTGGCGTATTTTTGAAAGAAAATGAATTTTTGAGATTTATGAATCACCTGTATATTAAATAGAAGTTCGATGCACACCTAGTGGTTGATAGCTTTTACTGATTAGTCTATCATAAACCGAGTCATGAACAGTTCCCCAAAATCACTTTGACTGCGCAAATAGAAGAGGGCGAAGTCCAACCCTTTGATCCAAATATCTTCAAAAATTCAAGGCAATTTTTTTTTCGAATATTGGTTTGTGTTCTTCAATGGATTCCAGATATCGCTCCGAGCTCGGCATGCGATATTATCAAGACACCCTGTATTCAAAATAGGAAAAGCTGCAATAATTGAAGCAAAAGAAGTGAACAAAAGTAAAGAATGAGCACCATGCTAAATAAGGCTGAGAGAGAAAACCACCATTCTAAAAGACTACTTCAGCAGTTTTTGATCCTTTCTAAATTCAAATAAACAGGGTGTTTGCAAACTTGGGGTAGAAAATTGAACCGCAATTACAAAAGTGCTTCAAAAGTATCAGAAAAATGTTGAACAAATTTAGAGCACATTTAATTTTTGAAAATATGGAAGGTCAAAAGGTGGTCCTTCGGCCCCCTCTATTTTCGTTATTTTAAAAGATTTTAGCAAACTGTTTTCAACAGACCAAAAAGCAATGTTTTTGAACCTTTGAATGTGTTTTGTAATTTTATTTACTGTACAATAAGATGAATCGCAAATTCTGAAATTCCAGTTTTCTTCAAAAATGCAGGCAGAAAATTACATACGGGAACTATTTGTTGGTCTACATCAGTTTTATAAACTCTAGAACTTTTCACGAGCCTTTGCAAGCAAAAATAGATTTGAGGATTCATGTCTCAACCATGTAAGTACACTAGACAAAATTACAAAACACATTCAAAGGTTCAAAAAATTGGCTTTTTGGTCTGATGAAAACAGTTTTCTAAATTCTTTCATAATAACAAAAAATAGAAAGGGTTTGAGGACCATTTTTTGACCCTCCATATTTTCAAAAATATAAATAATTTTTTTTTTTCTGGCACTTTTGGAGCATTCCCCACCTGCTGTTCACTGTTCTACCCCAAGTTTGCAAACAGCCTGTATAATAATAATAGTTTAGGTACTTACATCTGTTCAATGTCAGGCATACGGCTGGAAGTCGAATCGACTTTTTCATACGAACTACACATACACCTGTGAATAAAACATATTCAAATTAAAGGTCAGTAATTATCCTGAGAGTCCAATTAATGGGGTGTGGGTGAGGGTAAATTCCACTCATCTTATTGGTTTTTACTGATATCTTATCAATATTTGTATGGAACAATGAAATTATTTTACTTCAAAACGGAGCAAGAACTGCTGGACAAGATTTTCGACAAAGAAAAATTGAAAACATTGATTTGAACTTGAACCCCAAAATTGTAGTCGTCCATAACAGTCGTTATTATGTCAGTTAATTAAGGAGAAAATCGCACTTAGATTTGTTTAGATTTAAATTTGAATTTTTAAAAATAGTTTATTACAACTCACCTGAGTGATAATTTCCAGTGTGGAGCTTGAGAAAATGCAGAAAACAAACAGAAATAAAAGAAAACAAAACACTAGACGCGTCAAAACATAGGCGTGTAACTAAACTAGACAAATAGGAGGGGTAGTAGAGGGAACTATGGGGTGAATTTCAAGGGCGCCAAGAGGGACGCAAGGGAGGGGTGCTCATAGAACAGAGCATCAGGTAGTAAATTCCTGTTACGGCTCCACGCCGGGAATTATTTTCTGCGACCATTACTTGCGCGTTTGAAATTTTACTATTTTTGATTGAATTTCAAGAAACCGAGTCACTTTTCAACATTATTACTTCTATATTTATCAACGGTAGTGTACAGTTTTTTTTTTACACGTTATTCATTACATACAGACTTCGAACTAGAATGCATTAAAATTAATAGGGTTTTTTACTTTTACACATACAGTACACATTTAAAAATTGATGCTCAACGTGTACAATAATATTAATTATTATCGGTAGGATTCGCTAAGAAATCACCTTTGCAACGAATAATCACAAATCACAAAAGTAGCGTAAGTGTTTTATAAGTTGCACTGTATCACAAAAAAAGTGGTGCACCTAATTTTTTCAGTCTAGTTGTCGTAATACTTTTGAGAAGTACGAGGTGGATGGATTTAATATACAGGTGACCCAGAATCATTGGCGGAAAAAGTAACCACAGGTTCTTAGATGATGTTAAGATTGGTTGTGTACTTTTCCTATTTTTTTTAATTCGAATTATATTTTTTGTCACTTATACTGTAACTCAATGGGCTATTCGCAAAAAACATGAAAAAACTTGAACTTTGAGTCATATCTATATCTGGAGACCAATATCAATAGACAAATTGCACAGGAGAGGTCTCACATCAGAGAGGGAGTCTGTGGTTTCTTTTTGCACCATGATTTCTGGGACACCTGTATTTTTTAACTTGAAGATTCTTCAGCATGACATTCAATGAATCACTTCGAATTCAACTGGAATAAGCGCGCATGTTTTTCTACAGGGTATAACAGAAATCAATACTGTTACAAACTTTGAAGGTGTATTCCCCCTGAAAATTGCATCCGAAAAATAAATGATACATATCAATGTCTTGAAATGATCAGTTCAAAACTACAGGGTGATGAAGTTGAATTTTTAAAATCGATTTTCTGGCATAATTTTTAAACTGTTCAACCGTTTTTGTGTGTGTTACCGCTACAGAGTACTCTTTAAATGAAGTCTTTGTTAAATGATAATGTCATGTTTCGTTAAAAGTGCTCAATAGTGTAGGTAGTAAAAATGTCGCCCCTCCCTCCTTCTTTCTAAGCCACTGAAGCTTTTTCAGAACTGTTTTCAAGATAATTTTCAAAAAGTCTGACTCAAATATCTCAAATAACTTTATTCAAAATTTCACAAAAATTAATTTTTATTCTAAATCGAAAAAGTAATCCAAAAACTAGATCAGTTCTGAGAAATCTTCAGTGATGTAGAAAGTAGGGGGGAGAAAAGAGGTGACATTCCTACTACCCACGTAACCTACAACTGAAATGGTAGTATTTCTGTAGCACCTGTATAAAAATCAGAACACCTGTAGAGTGTAGGTACCAGTAACAATAATAATCTCATCCAACGCCATTTCATTGCATTGTATTTCTACAGTAAACAGCAGGTTATTGTTCCCTAAATATCCACTTCCACTCTTGATTGAAAAAAAAAAACAAAATCCATCTACCTGTTCAAATGCCATCGAGCATCAAACTTGGGTAACATTTGTGGTGCACCACTTTCTTTGTGAGTCAATGCATTTAGGACATTATTTAAGTAAACAAAAGGGTGGAATCGTTTCCCCTCAAACCCCCCCATTAAATCTAATCTAACACAAAAAAGTCAGGCCGGAATATTAATTAATATCTTATACAGGTTGTTGTTCTTGTAGTAACAATTGACGTTTTATATACCTATTTTTATAGAACTTGTGGTATCTGAAAACCATTTTGACAAGAACCCTGGGAAGGTTCAGAACTACAGACATTTTTTATACACAATTCCTAAATTTATATTGTCAACATGATCCCAAATTCTAACAATAATTTCAACGACTGCACTGCTTTCTATCTAGATTATAACACTTACACAGTATAATGCGAATAATTACTTTTTTTTTAATTATGTGAAGTCAAAATGGTTTTTTATTTTAGTTTAAGAACCGTTATTTCGTTTATTACGTGCTCGCAAATATCTTCAGAAAAAAGAAAACCGAAAATAAAACTGCATGCTTACGGAATGAGTGGTTTTTATTTAAAGGAAAATAATGAAATAAATAATAAAAAATAAATTATGTAGTATGTATAGTGGTAAAAAGACTTAAAATACGACGAACGTCTCGTTTTATTTGCATAAGTCGATCAAGGAAGCTTGTTTCATTATTTTCTTCTTTATATACAACACGCCTTTTTCCGAAAAAAAAAAGAACAAAAACTACATCATAACCCACGGGTGCGCCGAAAAATCAAAAACATCACAATACAGGGCCCCACTTAAGAAATCCTGGTAACTCTCGATCACGTGTGTGTTTTCCATATATACTCCATTCAAAACAAAATAAAAATAAATGCACTTATTAAGACTATAAAATTAATTTAAGACAAGAACGGAACCTTACGCTTAAAAATACTAAGTTTTATTATTTTAATAATATATCATTTTAAAAAAATTCGGCTAACTAATCGTAATAATTTGTTGTTTTCCGTTTTTGGATTAAAAACCGTGCGGCGAAAGCGACAGCTCTCTTGAGACGGCGGGTGTGTGAGTGTGTCTTGTGTGTGTACATGTGTGATTGTGTGACAAAAATTATATTTTTTTATAGTACAGTTTTTGTTTTTCTTGTAAATCTTCTTTTCCATAAAAATTATAATAATTTCACTATGTTTCTTTCCATCAATAATTATTTAGGTATATAAGAAAAGGTTTTGTAGTTCCGGCGGTGTAAAATTTGTTTACTCTGCATCTGCCCTCATCCCTCGAACTTCGCCTTTCTGACGGAGTGCCTCTAGTTCTTCCTTCGTCTTGTCCTCCAGCTTTCGGATGTCCTCCATGGTCAGACCATACCAGCGGTCCATCCAGCAGAACAATTGTCTGAAAACATCAAGAAAACTCACTGTAGGTATCATCACAGAAAAATACTATATTTTCGAAAATTATGTAAAAATCTGCACTAAATCAAGTAGGTTTTTAGAAAGAAAAAAAAAGAAATGACTGTCTGACTTTGTTACGTCTATGATTATGGTTTTGTCAAGTAGGCCATGCCATGAGAGTGATTTGGCTCAAGTTGGCCATGACAGTGATTTATAATGGAAGGCTGGATTTTCAACTATGATTTCTTGTCATGTAAATCGCAATTATGACGCATTATCAGCTTAATACCGCTGTTAAAGACGCATCTTCACCGCTTGTCTATTTATCAACGCTTTTACGGCCCTTCAACATCGCCCTCATGACTACAGCAAAGTCAAGAGGCGCATTAAAAGCGTTAACGAAAAAACAAGTTGAAAATGTATCTTCGAAAACGCTTTTAAGGTAATAGCCACATATGAATGTTAAGTGTTAATCTGACAGCCTAAGCTGTCAGTTGTCACAGTACCAAATTATATTTTTCATTATTTATTGTCAAATAATTATTTCTGAAATAATCGAACAACCCTACCAATTTTCCGTTTGAAATTGAATTTTTGATTTCAAATTGGCTTTGGAACAAAAGATGCATCACTTGGAGCAACTGAACTGGTCAAATGATTTGAGCATCGTGTCAACAAAGCCAACTTGGAATGCAGATTTTGTTGACTGCGTGATAAAATACCGACAACAAAACTAAAAAGAGTGAATCACACGACTCACATTGCTCATTCGGTTTCCAAAAAAACTGCTTATCCTTATCATTTTGATAGAAGCGAATAAATTCTAATCAAGTCATTTTTTATCTAATATTACAACTGCACACTAGATGATTTTCATTCGAGATTTGTACAAATAGGAAGCGCACATGGGAGTAGGTAACGATAAATTAATCCCCTACAACAACGTGCAAATAACCATCTGATAGGAATTTGAGATAAGCTTCAAAATGAGATAATAATGAAATTATAAACTAAACGACGATCCACGTCAAGCGCAGGTTTTATTCTTACCTATGGAAGTTTGTGAAGAGCCTTCGTTCGGTTTTCTGAATGAAACTTTCTATTTTTGTCTGAAACAGAAGAGAAATAAATCAGGCAGGTGAACAAATACAGTCCAGTTGCCACGACAAGACAAGAAATTACCTAACCGAAGTCTGTCGTGACATGAGACATTTGCTTCTTGCTCAAGACTAGTATAGACAGTAGATGCTTTCCTTTCACTCTAAAATCTCCGTACATTTCCTTCAAAAAGCGATTCTATTGGCTGACAGTTGAGAATGTCTAAGATTTTGAGTAAAACAAAATCACCCAAGATCTATATTGTTTTCAGGGAGTTATTGTATTTTTCTGAATTTCCCGCAAATTTTAGAAATCAAAGATTTTGGGGTCCCTTGCTGATTAATGTAATATTTCAAGGAGTTCGATTGATCTTTACGTTGGACTTCTTAAAAGTACTGTAAGGTTCCTCGGTTCCTCCTGTTACACAATGCCGTTCAAATATGACTGGTTTAAAAAATGCAATGACAGATTTTCAGTCTATTTGGTGGACAGAGTATAGTGGCATTGTTGAATCGAATATGGACAACTCGATCTGGCAAAAGTCATTTCATGCGCTTGATAGTACTAAGAGGAAGGCACGTCACTGGGGGTTGACATTGTTGTTTGTTGACAGTTGAAGGCTGTCTGCTGTCGGTCGAGAGCGGTCTACAGCACTTTTGTCGATTGTCGATTACTACGATTGGTAGGTAGTCAAAATGAGATGGGACCAGCTTGGATACTTCGAATTTTACTGCCAGGCACTCCTTCTCCGTTCAAACAGGCTGGCTAATCGGTCACACGTTGCACACAACGAGTAGGATGACCATGAGACAACCAGGCAACTGACAGCTCAAACCTGTCAAAAGTTGTTTGTTGCATTCGACAGCACTGAGGGCAAGGCTTGCTATTTATTGGAGCAACACCGTTGCTTGTTGACAGTTGAAGACTGTCTGCGATCTGTCAGAAGCTGTCTATGCGTTGTTGCCTACAAAGAAGCCGGGCAAGACCATGAAAAAAAAAGTGTGGTCCAATATTGCAGCTTTATGTCCTCGAGTTAAGGCTGTGTACGCAGGATATCAATATTCCTCTCTCAAAAATTAAGATGAAGAGATATAGACACTTTGATGGAATTCCCTTGAATGTTTGTCCACCGACAGGGATGTCAGCCCCAACCCCCTCCAGGCAGTATTTTTACGTCAACACTAATGTATAAAAAAGTGACATTCATCTGATTCCAATTGTCAACAAAGACACTATTAGTACTGTATTTAAACAAAGCTTGATGTTCTGCCAAAAAACTGTGTCCATCTTCATTTGTCCATCAATTAACTATACGCATGCGCAGCTGAGATTCTGAATACGTGGAAAATGAAAGCATACCTGAAGTCCGAACCACTTGAACTCCACAGTGACTAGCTTGTAGCACGTCATCACAGGTTTGACGCTGTTTTTCCAGTCGGGCCCCACCAACGGACCCCTGCCCGTCTTTTGCGACTTGAACCTGGTGGGATCCTCATCTTCTTTGTAATCTCCAGGCGTCACTGGATCGTTAGCTATGTCGATCGGCACGATCTCTCGGATTTTGAGCTTGTCATTAGGAAGCTCGTGAACCTACAAGTTGCATAAAATTTCATGAAATTTTACAGCGTGTGCGCCAGAGAATGAAAATTGCTTGGAATCGTGCGGTTAAAAAGCGATTATTGAATTTTTTTGGACTGGTTACAACGGTGTTGAGCTACAATTTCAAGCAATTTGGAACGTCACCCTGTATACGTTTTGGGTACAAACTAAGTCGAGGTGGAAAAGTGTGCATTGGAATACTATGACTGGAACTAAGAAAATCTTTGACAGCTGTCTACAAAACAAAACTGGTCATTCGGGAGAAAATTTCGAAAACAAATCTACACACGGTAGATTTGCACGTAAAATTAATCGAGAAATGCATGTTTACACGAAACTATACATCGCTCGATGCTAATAATAATTTATATGGCTGTTTTGAAAACTGCTAGTCGAGATAAAATCAAAAGCGTACATCTCTACGCGGTGCAAATTACAGGAATCATCAGTGTAATAACTATAATAACCTAAGGAAAAATTAAAATGGGAAAAAAGCGAATCTTATCTGAAACAAAATATTTTTTCAAATCAAACTGTCAGTATCGCACACACGTTCATGAAATGTGCTTTATTACTTTCTACGGTTAAATTACTTTTTGATATTTTTACACAGTTATGCAATTGAGATCTGGTTCCAGTTTCACGAACAGTGAAACATGCCTGCGAAATCTGACGTAACTGTCATGATAAGTGTGACAGTTGACCTTGACAGCTGTCACTGGAGAACGAAGGCAGCAAAGCAAATAAAACCGTGAAACATGCAAAGTTACAACAAATGAAAAAAAAAGTGAGAGAGGAGATCGAACACGCAACAACTTACGTTGTGCTGATTTCCCGTGTCTGGAACGTGCAGACTCTCGATACATATGACGAAATTCTCCTTCATATAACCGGGGTTCTATTGTATGTTTGTATATGCCGTCACCAAAAGCAATGTTTTTTTGTTTGTTGTTGTTGTTTAATGTGAGTGTACATATGTGTATAGGGCAGTTCCACCAGATGAAGTCGACATTATGAAAAAAAGAAAAGAAAAACACAAATTAATACTCACATTGATATGGTATCCGTGATCAGGTGAGTGCAATGTCTCAACAACTATTCGAAATTTGTCTTTCATATAACCGGGGTTCTGAAAAATCCAATCGTCTTCTATCTGTTTTTTGTTTGTTCATTACAATTTTCAATTTCATTAAAATACGAATAAAAATCGCCGTACAACCCAAAAGTCTACCAGGGGAAAAATCGCCAGTCTTGGACGACACCTCCTGAGAATCCAAACTTCAAGGTTTCCGGTTTTTCTGCATTTCATCAAGCAATCGGTGTGTGCCAGTGCCTAATGACGTTTAAATTATTGCCATTATTCTATCCGCGACACATACACAGGGCAATAAAACAAAAAAAAGCAACGCACGCTTGATAATAAATAGGCTGATGTTTAGTACTACAACTTGTACGTAGAGTATGCTTTGATTTTAATTGTACCTCAATGATGCAACAAAGAATAATATACAATAGAATTGAAAAAACGTTGAAAAAAAAAGATGAAGAAAAAACAAAAACCTGTTTTTAGTCGAGATCAGATAGATTATTAAGTATAGCGTGATGTCCGTTAATTGTAAATAATTATTGACAATTACATGGTTTAATTAAGGGGGAATAAGACAATAAAAACACAACTTAGTGAACAAAGTGAACTGTTTTCTTAATTCGTGCCAATTCTGCTATATTCGCAGAAGTTTTGCAAATTGTGAATATTTATACAGAGAAAAAAAAAGCCGTGAAAAGAAAAATTATAAATTGTAACGCGCGTGTCAAGGATGGGAGCAAAACTTGGAATTGAAACTGAACCTGTATAAATTTTTCAATTAGCTACAAAATTTAGTTTTTGAACTCTAGTTGAAAACTGATACAAAAAAATCGATACAAGACCTCGTAAATGTTAAAATTAATTGAATGCAAGGCTTCGAACAGAAATTTCCATAATTTCTAAATCATCTCGAGTGGATTCGATGACGTCATAAACATCCTCATCGACTTTTTTCAGTAGGTGACGTTCATACCAAAATACACCGTTGCCATCAAAGCGAATCATATGAGTTTGAATACCTGTACCCATTATGCGTCTGTGTGTGTGTGTGTGTGTGTAACGCCACTATTTAAATTAAACTATTTTTATGGGTAATTTACGACCAGAGCTATAGCAAAGCTGTAGAAATAAGCCATCACTTGAATTTAAAATAAATCACGAATTTTTAATCAAGTTGCGCGTGGAAATTTTCATACTTGAGTTACGATTTTCAATTTTTATTCAAATGTGATCGTTTAGTTGACAGATGTCATTTTTTAAGCAAATTTTAACTATGGTATTACATAACTACATTTTAGCTTCGATTCGAGTGATCATAACATAAGAGTTTCGTTTTCATAAACCTAACACATGTAAGAGAAGAAAACGTAAGCCGTCAGTAAGCGCTGTCAACTTGTCATTTGTTAGAGACCCAAAGCCGGCTCGGATTGGAGGTAAAAATTTTGGCATAGAAAAACAACTGCCTCCACAGTTCATGTGATATAATAATCGCGTTGCACTTTAAAAGTTTGGATTATATTCTTTTACCGCCAGAGTACAAGGTCAGCTGGAACGTCACATGTTAGAAATGAATTAATTGGGAGGTTATATGCCTACTTTGAAATCAATCATGTCAGCATTATCACGACAAGTAATAATACCTTTACAAAAAATTGCCCTGTCTTTATTTCCCGAGATTGAAAAATATTTTTAGTTAAAATGTGAAAATTTGGAAAACTCGAACCCTTGAAGCCAACAGCAGCTACCAACCAGTTGGCCAGTTTTTCAGTTCAGTTCCGTTTTAGAAATTATCCAGTTTTTAACAAGTGAACGGTTACTTTTCAAACATCAATTTTGGGACACCTGTAGTTATCAGTTTTCAATTAAATATTCAACTTGACGAGAACAAAAGAGTCTTTGTTTAATCAAGGTATCACCCCTGGGATTTAATGAACGCATGTCATCTAATTTTAAAGTTTCAGCATCAATGACGTAAACCAAAGCAACTTTGACGAATCATTATCTTAGACAACATTAAAGGTGGACATACAATTCAATATTCAACTTCCACGGCCGGCGGCTGTCCCCTTACGCACGATTAAAATAAACATACGACAGAAAAAACAATTTTCAATTAAAATTTCCATGCCCAGGCCCGCATCAAAAATTATGGAAAGATTTCTTTATTACTCCAGATTTCAAATTAGTCACCACCGCACACCATGCTGCCGGTGGTAGAGGTCTTGGTCTATTTTCAAAACTATTTCAGTCCCAAGACTATGGAATACGACAGTAGCGAGTCTTAAATTACATAAGACAAACAAGAAACACATCCTTTAGACTTGTGGGTTGTACGAGTACATGTACACGCTGCCCAATGTTTTGCAGCAGTGTGCACTTTATGCAAGTAGGTGGTATACACTGTAAAATAAAAGTAAATATTTCTATTTGAACAATAACCATAGCATAAAAGGTATTAGAGGTATGCACAGAATAACTGATATGCAAATGGGAGGGAGCCAAGTGTAAATATGAACTTTCAACGAATAATTCCTAGTTTCAGGAAAATTCTCACACAGTGATAATAACAATAATAATAATACATGGATGTGCCGATTTATCTACAACTCTTTGTTATAAAATTTCGATTTCCCGCTATTTTCTCGGGCAGCTGGCAAGTTTTGGCAACATATCATGTCAACAAGACAATAAACATAATATTGTGTAGCTATCCCAGGGAAAAGTTTCTGCCCTGGCGCTCATCAGAAAACTATTCAGAAAACAGTCGCGGGAAACTATAGACAATTCGTTCAAACACCCCGTATTACATGGCTTTTTACATACAGGATGTTTCAATGGAAACGAGCTACCCTGAATACATTTTTACCAGGTGAAATTTAGAAAATTTCCCGAGATCTGTCGATTTTTGTTTCGAGGGGGACATCTAAAGCATACACTGGCAAATTTCTATCTTACCCCCACCCACTCCAACTTCGAAATTTCAAATGACACTACCTACTTTGCGATAAGCATCAAATTGAAAAGAATTGAAATCTCTTTCTGAAAAAATATTTCTAAATTTTTTAACCCCACTCTATTTCTTCTTGAAATTCGTCCGATTTGATATTCTTCACAGTATCGAGGGAGAAAATTTTCTGTGGAAAAAGTGCCATCCAAATTCATCCATTCGCGCCCCCCACCCTAACTTCAAAATGACACTACCTACTTTGTGATATAACAAATTGAAGAGATTGAATTCTTTTTCCAAGAAGTTTTTTTTCAAAATTCTCAAAAATCTCTTTCCCTCCTGAAACATTCGCAATGTCCAATTCAGGGGGGGGGAGGGGTTGAAAATAAAAGAAAAATGTCGGAAGAGAGAATTAAGTTCCCTTCAATCCGATGTATCACAAGGTAGGTGGAGTCATGGTAAATTTTGAAGTTGGGGTGGGCAAGAAAGAAAAAGTTTGCTTTTTTCAATTCTGCTCCGAATCGGCCGGCGGTCCTTCGCCAAGTGGCGTTCGTGTTGCTGGGAACTGCACTAAGGCAGGCAGGTTTTGGTTGCAAATTGCTTCTTGACTCCCCTTAGACTGCCATTTGCACTCATTTTCACCAGGTATGGATTTTTTGCGTGCTTTTACTACTGCAATAAATTATTTGACAGATTGTCTAGTGTCTACCAAACTATCCCAAAAGCGCCGGTGTTAAAAGTGCCCAGTGGGTGGCGCAGCGCTTAGCTTGAAACGCCCATTAATTATATCATCATTGATCGAAAACCCTGTACCCAACTGGAAAAACAGTTCCCAATCAGTGCAGTCTGCGAACAGGATAATATCGTACATCCATGATTTTCATTACATATTGTGCTTGTAAGACTTTTTAAATTGGAAAGAAAAAAGAACATTTTTACCGTCAACACCGTCCTGCAATAGGGATAGGCATTCCATGCCTCCTCGTGTATCTCCAGTGCACCTTTCGGCGCGATGATCCTTATGAAAGCCGGGACTTTGCTGGCGAAATGGTAGATTTTGTAGGTGTATTGTCCGGAATTGTACTTTCCCCCCAGCAACGGGTAATCGGTGAAGGGTTCATTTTTCAGGACTTCGATCCCTTCGCCGCCCCCTGTGTTGTCCTTCGACGCTTCTGCTACGCTGAATAGCTGCGCCACTTGGTACTGAAAAAAGAAATTCAAATAAACTTCATAATAATTGTTACTACGATTCTAAATTAGTTTCGAATTCGCTTTTCCTATTTTGAGCTAGCCTGCGCATTTTCCAGAAAATGCAACGCCTGGTCTAGTTTGAAAAATATATTAGCCCGGGTCTGGGCCCGTATTCTTGAAACCGGCGAAATGAATTCACATGTGATGTCATAGCAATCCGATGTGAATTCATTTCGCCGCTTTCAAAAATACGACTCAATCTTCAACCGCACAAAAAAATGACAGATTGATTATGACAAATGACGGAAGTCAACATCAAAAAATGTGTAAGACCTTGAGTCGAATTTCACCCTGTATACCTAGCGGTTACTGCGAGTGGATAATGAGTACCCACCTTATCCACCACCAGAGTTACATTAACAGTAACAATATATCATGTTTGCTGCGAGTTTAGTGCAGTGTTCGATTGCAGTCATTGTGCGAGAAAAAAAAAATGAAAACGTGCTGATTTCGACTTTAGACTTTTATCATAATGCATTATTGCAGTAATGCTACCTGTGATTAGCCACGACTGAAAATCTCATTCAGAAGTACTGACAATGTAATTACATGTTCGTAGAAATTCAATTAGTTACATACTTCAATTCGTAAGACATTAAAAAAAAACTTCCAATATTCAGTTCGAAGTGAGGAAATAACCGAAAACTGCATTATTTTGAAAACACAACAGTACAGCACCTTGAGTACTCGTAATAGAATGATGACAAGCCCGCAATGCCAATAATACTTACTTAATACACTTCCGGTTTTTTCAACAAAAGTTTGTTCAGATTTCATATGAAATTCTCTACGTATGTTGTATGTTCGGTGAGAACAGGTTATTACTGAATTGGGTGCGTTCAAATTTCAATTTTTGCAATAACTGAATTATTTTCTTATCTTCCATTAAATCAGAGTGTAAATGAGCGTAAGAAGCGGAACAATAATCTTATTATTGAACAATTACTAGCTGCCGAATCTAGCAATAATAGAAAACGAAATTCATTCAAGGCTGAAAAAAGTTTGGAACTGGAAGACAAAAAAATCCAGTCATCATCGGTTTTGGGACAAAAACGATAAATAAAATGAAAACGCACATTCTATAATGATCGATTAAAAAAAAAACTGTTACAGCATCACAATAGTTTCCCGGCAAGTATCCAAGGACGTAGGTGAACTTTTGTTTGAAGCGGCTCCCTTGGGTAGGGAAGGTTGAGTCTCATGAAAAATTGCGAAAAATCCAGCAAGTCGAGGAATGGTCCTGAGAGTCTTGGGAAGCCTCAACATGGATACCCATATCCGCCATTTTCGGATTTTCCCCCCGTACGATTGAGTACTCTTTCGTTCTCAAATCTTTTGTTTTCGACTCGTTCAGGAACTGAACACTAGCCGATTATTGAATTTGCACTTGCAAAAAGTTATCAACACCTGCAATGTGAGGACGAAAACTGTATAAAAATCGACCGCTGCCAGTGGGGTTGAACCACCCTGTATATTCGCCTGAGGCTCATATTGCAAACTTCATACACGTGAAGAAATGGGTAGGTATCATTCGAGGTAAGTTTGTATCATTCACTGCTCGTTGTAATTACGACTCAAATTTAGAAAACGTCATTTTATTCGACTTTCGCCATGTGCGTCGATGCGAGGAATGCCATGTCATCAAAAATGACATATCGTTGTTCCGTGATAATTAAAATTTCTACTGTCTGCCGGAAGCTGTTCTAATCTTTCCGACGGGTTCTGGGCCGTGGAACTGGCTTTTTTCTCATTTTTTCATTTGGTGTTTAGGGGCGCATCAAGTACCTACATGCTTATTAGCGCCCTTTTTTCGGTGACTTCCTCCGTTTCACCCTTTTTCCCTTGACGTGACCGCTCGATTAGTACACGCCAAATACTAGAGAGCGCACAGAGAAAAGTCACCTGCCCCGGCTGGATTCGAACTCCATGGGTTTCAAGCCAGAGACGTGAGCCCACCGGGACATCTGATGATTTTTGAGGTATGGAAAAATTGAGGTAAGGAGAAGAATCAGATAGTGTTCAATTGTGGCTTTTTTGGTCTGGAAATTGGACCAAGAGATACAAATACATGAACCATCCAAACTTCCAAATGCTTCCAACCGCCAATCGCGCGGTCCAGAACCCTTCGAAAAAGCTAGAACAGCTTCCGACACACAGAGTACATCGCAGAGTACAAATTTCAACTGTCAAGGAACAATGATATTAGGGAGTTTGCGTGCACACGTCCGTACGACATAACGTAACTTTCAACGTGAAAATAGACGAGTTTGTTATTTGGAATTCCTTAGTTACAGGGGAAATTTCACGTTCTACGTTGCGTTACGTCGTACGTTGCGTGAAATCGCAAACTCCCCATTATGCCAATCCCAATGACATGGCTGGCTTCTCCACATCAATGCACATGGGTCGAATGATTTTTCGCAAATTTGGGTTGTCGATAATACTGTCCATTGAAATCTGTCAAAAGTGATTTGACGTTGAATTGAGCACAATTTTTGAGCTGTCCCATCGATTTTGTTCAAATTTTAACCAGCGTCTTCTGAAACAAGTCTTTGTCAAATGATGATGCCGCGTTTGGTCAAAAGTGCTCTGTGGCGTTCGAAAGTAGTGGCAAGGTCAAGGTCACTTTTTCTCCTGCCTACTTTTTACGCTACATCAGGTTTCATCAAAACTACGTTTTTAAATTTGTAACTTTCCTCGAAAACATCAATTCCAGGGATCTAAAAATTAAAATCCAAGCAAATTCATGATGTCTTTTTGAAAAAGATTTTCTAGGCGTTTTGAGAAACGTAAGAAACCAGTTTTCAGAAAATATTTGAAGGATCTGCTTGAAAGTGGCGTTTTCGAGATGTTTCTCAAACCAGGTGGATTTGATTAAAATCAAAATGATCATATTTTAAATCAAATGCCATTCTTTAATTTGAGCCCCTTGATTTAAATTGAAATGAATCGCTAACGCACGTGCATCCGGAATTCCAAGAACTGTTTATTCACATCAGACTTTGCATCAGACCATCCGGCGCCAGGTAAGTTTTTTCAACCACTGCCACCAGTTCAGGTGCTATAAAGACGCGGAGCATAATTATGACTTGATCTGAATAAATGAAAACCCCGACAAATTGATGGTGAAAAAAGAGATTATAAATCTGGCAACCGCCCTAACTTTTTGTTCGTGGGCCTCCGTGGAATGCATTTTCTCTTCTTTTGGAATTTGGACTGATCGATGGTGATTTGCGGAACCGACTTGATTAAAAAAACAGCCCAATGCTGTTTATGATGGAACAATAGTAGTTTTCATCAGGTCTAGAGCGCATGCTCACGTTCCTTACCGGTCGGCAAAAATTCGACCTTCGCGTGCTTGCCAGACTCGCACAGCTCTGTAATCATTCTCCCCACTCTATATTTCTGGTACTAGCCGACCCGAACTGTCAAATCTTGTGCATGCCCACTGAAACACAAAATTGTCATGAAAACTACTATTCAACCGGTGAATTTTTGATTATTGTTTTGAGATACCGAGAGGTAGTTGTGTTCAGTTGAGTAGCCAGACCAGAAAATCTATCTGTGATAATTTTTTAATTCCCCCCCCCCCTTATTTTTACACACAAATATATTTTATTTTCAAACGTCATATAACATGGCACTTTTGTGACTGTGTTGACAAGGTATAAGGGGCATTTCTATGACACCGGCATTGAGCGGCGTAAAAGTACTTATACTCCGCTGGCGGCGGCATAAAAGTACTTATACCTTCGCCGGCGTAAAAGTGGGTTGATTGCAGCATGGTTGTCGCCTATAGAAACCATCGTGATCGACGCCAGGCAACTCAGTCTTTTTTCAATTTTCTTTTTTTTTTAATATTCCGTGTACAAAATGATTGTTTGAAAATTAAACATTGTATTGTATTCAGTATAAGCGGCTTTATGTGACTCGTATGGATTTAATTCGCCTCGCTGCGCTCGGCGCTTAAACGTCCATACTCCGTCACATAAAGTGTCACTTATACTCCTAATACAATAAATATCTATTATACAATACTGACGATACTTTGATTTGGATCAAGGAAAAAGTGACTTGAATCAGAGGAAATAATCGATTTTTTCCTGATTTTGAAAGAATAATTTTTTTTCCACCCTGCTCAAAGATGACGCAAGTTTACTATGAAAAAGTGGTTTCGATGAATTTAGCTGAGTTTTTTTAAATGTTGTAGATCTTGACTTGAGAAATATATTCCCTGAAAATTGGATCACTGTTTCGAATAGTTTTCACCCTAGTTTTCACATTAGGATCTACCTATCTCAAAAATTTTGAAGTTCATCAAACTGGTTCAAATTGCAATTTTGATGGATTTTGATCATGGAAAAAATAATTGAAGAAATTCAAGTAGTGAAGTGGTGTAGTTGCCAAGGAGGTTGGGGGGGGGGGTCGAAATCGAGAAATAAAATGGAATTCTAGAACTTCAGAACCACAACGTGGTGAAATTTTGCCTGAAAAACAGAGCAGTAGCAATTTTAAAACCGCTCATCTATCATGTGGGGAAAGTCACTGCAGCCACCAAAACCATTTCCGAATGACAAAGCATTTTTATGTGGAAGTTGATGTTGATATACCTACGTAGGCTTAGCCACCACCACATGTGATTGTACCCTAATCTACCCCTGTGACAGGTTGTCATTGCAAAGATGAAAACACTCTTGAACCATCTCTACTTGGTTTTTCCATAATTATGGTTTCCACGGCGATATGAAATTCACTCAAGAACACAAGAAAAATATAAAGAAACAATGGGGCCTTGCAATTGAAAAACTCAACGTGAGGTCGCCACTACTGTAGGGGGCGCCTACTTCGATAAAGCGGCCGTAACGACGCGAAAAACAGGGGAGTTTGAGTAGTTTGACCAGTAACTGACGGTGACTGGAGACGTCAAGCAAGAAACAGAGGTTATCCAAATTTCAAATCAAGACATAAAATGACGGACGTCGGTCGCTGAAGCGTCAACGCCGTCAAAATCGTCGAATTTGCCCCCAACGGTCGTGGCGCCCTCGGTGTGTAAAAGTGGCAGTGCAAGGCCCCATTGATGTTTATTTTGTAAGATATGGGGGGGGGGGGTCAAAGGTTAAGACTTCGCCCCTCACTATTCCCGTTGTTCAAACTGATTTTTAAGAACTGTTTATGATGGATCAGTCAGTGGGAATTATCAACTTCTGGGTGTGTACTGAACTTCTATTTATTATACAGGGTGATTCATAAATCACAAAAATTCATTTTTCTTGAAAAAAATCCAGCTAACATTCTTCTACGGAAACGGAAGTCATACCTTTTCTAAATTATTTTAGGGACCAGTGGAATACTTTACAGGCATTTATGAAGAAAAATGGATTTTTGCGGTTTTTGACCCACCCTTTATCTTTAGCAGATATTCAGTGCACACCCACTATCTGATAATTTCCACTGATTGATCTATCACAAAGAGTTCCCAAAAATCACTTGAAAAAACGGAAATAGTGAGGGGCCAAGTTCCAAATTTTGACCCCCTATATCTTTAAAAATAAACGTCATTGGCTTTTTTCAGTATTTTTCCCGTGTTCTTGAGTGGATTCCATATACCGCTCTGGACTCGGAATGCGATACTTTTGAGACATCCTGTATATGAGTTGGACCGAGAAGTTAACCACTTGGCAATTTTGGTATACAGCCGTGAGCGAATTTCTGGCAATTGTGGCAATTTTCTAGCAATTGTGTGGCAATTTTCTGGCAATTGTGGCAATTTTCTAGCAATTGTGTGGCAATTTTCGGGCAATTGGCGATTTTGATGTACACATTTTTCTCAGGTGGTCAACCCTTCGAGTTGGACAACACTAACTTGAATTTTGTTTTCTCCTTCTAATTTGATTAATCACAATTTGGGAGGTTTTGAAGAAAAAAATTGGCACGGCTGCACTCCGAACCCTCGACCTTCTGGTCGAAAGTCATGTTCGTTTCCACTTTGCTACCCGGCAAGCAAATTTCGGTTCGCTCCACCTCGTGATAACTAAGCGGTTTGTTTTTAGACTGACAGTTCGGCGTTTCAAATCGTGTTTTGATGAATAAAAACATGCCGAATTCTTTTAAAAACCACCAATCGTTGGATGCGCATCAATCATTTCTCGTCCAGTTCAGAATTTTGGTGGATTTTCGTCGAAATAAGATTCGAATTGTCAATCGAAAGAAGCGCCATTTGTTTTAGCCAATATCAAGTTTTCGGAGCCTAGAGGGTCCATGACACTTGAGGGACACATTGTAAAAAAAAATTTACAACCACGAAACAAACTGTGTTGCCTTCTACTCACGATGTAGTCCCGACCGAGGGGGAAACTACGATCACACTTAAGTGCGATTTATAACTCGATTTTAATTTTAGTCGCAATTTTAATCGCAATTTTAGTCGGATCGATCGAAAGCATATTCCTCTTGTCAATTTATAACTCGATCTAATCGTAATGATCGCATCGGTCGGAAGCAAGGCGTGATGGAGGGAGAAAACCTGGGTGCAGTGCAGTGGCGTAACTAGCCCATTTGGACAGGCAGGCACACCTACAGACCGAGAAGGCGTCGCAAGTGAACATTTTTCGGGAAAATCAGCATAATCAATGTGTGTTCGTGTGAATTGTAAACGTTGAAAAGGCGCCGTTGCGGTCAAATATTTGTACAGGTGGGTGCGGGTACCCGGCTGACCTCCCCCTAGCTGCGCCACTGGACCTCTGCACAAAGTCCCCAAAAAATTCCCTAACCTAACGTTGCTAATCAAGAAGACTACTGTGTTCATTTTCGCTCATCTTGATATTATCTTGATTTTTATTGGTCGATCGTAAGGATCGGATCGCAAGAGTTGGATGTTGGCCAACTTCTTAAAATCCTTAAAATCGTTACGATTGCGTCTTGCGATTAAAATCGGGTTATAAAAGGTATAGAGGAAATCGTATCTTTGAACTTCGTTTAAATTGCGATTAAAATTGCGACTAAAATTAAAATCGAGTTATAAATCGCACTTTATGGTTTCTTTGCCAGAAGTGTGCCGACGTAATCGTTTACGTCGTACTGCTTTTCTTTGCGGTGCCCATCTTTGGCCTACGCACAACATTACGCAACATTGTTTTGTTGATAAGTCATGAGTCACTGTAGCCCGTACCTTCTCTAATTTTCCACTGAAGTGATGTAGGCAAACAACAATACAACAACATCCAGAAACAAACTGTTCTCCTTAAACGCGTTGTTCTTTCTTTATTTTTTTTGCAAAAATTTCTGGATAATCGGCAAATTTTATTTTAGATTATTATTCCACACGCCATTCTGAGTGATTTGCCTATTGTTTGTTACGATTTGCGTGTGCCCCTCAAGTGTCATGGACCCACCCTAGACACACTACACCTTTTCCAGCTGTAGTTTAGAAAACTTCAGATGTATTTAAGAAAATATGAAATGTATTTAACCAAATGTATTTGAGAAATTGGGAATGCATTTTAGAAAACTTCAGATGTACTTTGGAAAATAAGAAATGTATTTTAGATTAACGAAATGTATTCGAGATATTACCAAATGTATTTTTGAAAAAATTAAATGCATTCCAGATCCACGAAGCCTCATGGAAAAATTGCCAATTGTATTTTTGAAAACGTTAGATGTATTTAAGATAAGATGAGATGTATTTGAGATATTATGAAATGTATTTCAGATTCAGATATTTTTTTTAGGGTAGAACAGTGATGAAAAAAAAACGTTGAGGAAAGCGAACTCCAAATTCTCAACTACAATTGGCGGTTTCTCACTTACAATTCACGTTTGCTAAACTACATATCCTTATTCTAAAATTCATTTGGTACTTTCTCAACTACATTTGAATATTCAATTATACAACTGGCATAATTCTAAACTACATTTCCCAAATCTAAAATACATTTGGCAATTTCTAAACTACATTTCTCATATTTGAAATACATTTGGCAAATTCTAAACTACATCTCTCATATTTAAAATACAATTGGTGTTTTCTCAAATACATATCGCTAATCTGAAATACATTTGATATTATCGCAAATACAGTTGGAAATGGTGTAGAGAGCTTAATGATCACTGTATCGATCGTCATTTAATTTGCCCTGCTATCGAGCCTGCTATCTTGTGACAGCAAGGGAAAACAATGACGTTCTTTAGTTAATGACGAGGTTAATGATCATTACGCTCTATATCTTTACTTCTCTAGTATGTCTACAGTATTACGCATGACGTCACTGTAGAAAGAGACATCTAGAAATTGGAAACCCTGATTGGGATGCTACTGAGGTTGACGTATTACCGTTCACCCAGATCAAGTTATAAATGAATTGAAAGTCCCAGAATTTCACTTTGTTTTCTCGATTTCGGCCCTCAACCCCCCTTCAACACCTCAGTCCCCAATTCATTTGCTTAGATTTTTTTAGAATTAGCTCTCTGTTGCTTGTAAGATCGGATTATATGGAAAACGGAAGGTTCAATATGTTACTCAGTTTTTTCGATTTCGACCCCTAACCCTATCCCAATGACCAGCTCTTTTTTTTCAATAATTGTTCCCATGATCACAATCTCAATTTGAACCAGTTTCATAAATTTAATTTTTTTTGAGAAAATTCCTAATTTGAACCTGATTAGGGGTGTAGGAGAAAGACTGTTCATAGGAGGGATCCAATTCTTTGGGAATATATTTCTCAAGCCGAGATCTACAACCTACAGGGGTGTCCCGGAATTAGTGTTACAAAACTCACAGGGAGATAGAAAATTGAAAAATAAGGGGACTTTTGTCAATCAACATACCCTCCCAAACGTATAATAACGGAGATACAGGCCTTCAAAGTTGTTTTTTGAAAACAGTTTTTTTTCGAGTTTTTTTTTGCATACTTTTTGAACTGTTCAGCCGATTTTATTCAAATTTGAACTCAAGTTTATTAACACAGGTCTTTACCGAACAGTAATAACGAATTTTATCAGACATTTTTAGGGGCGAAGATAATAGGGGGAAACTGGAAAAGCAGAAGTTGTTGCGTCACATCACAGAAATAAAATCAAATAGCATCAAGCTAGAATACCAGCTACATCTTCAAAATATCGAAAGCGAACAACAACGCCAGCTTATTCAGTCACTACAGCAGTGCCAACCAGCTCAACAGGATCAGCAACACCAAACTCCGACAAACACCGTCCAGCAAGACATCAACAAAGAAAATCAAACAAGCACAGGGAACCGAGGCAGTAATACGCAACCACAAATATTGTCGTACGCCGACGCAGCGAGAACATACGGCAGTATCCCAAAAGATTCAAGCCGTAACTCACAACAGCAGAAACCATGGACAACACCACCAGCACAGCAAGAGAAAAAATATGAGACCCTGATTAAAGCAAGCAAAGCTGAAGAAACAAAAACTCGTTGGAACGAGATAAAAAAGACAATAAGTATCCAGCAATTACAGGGTGCTCTGAAAAGCATTCGGACTTTAAAAAGTGGTTCTATAATTCTTGAGAGCCATAACGAACAGCAAAAAACAAAATTAGAAGGCTTGCTACAACAAAGAGATGATATTGAATTCAAAAACATTCAAAATTCAGATCCAATGCTGGTGATGACAGGAATTGACGTGGGATACTCGGAAGAAGACATAAAAAATATGATATTACGAGAAAACGAGGACATTTTAAAAACGCATGAAGCAACAAATATAAAAAACCAATCCATTAGACTAATTACTAGAAAAAAATGCAGAAACCCTTGGAAAGAAAACATAATCCTTCAAACGAATCCAGAAATCTTCAAGACATTGGTTAAAAATGGTATGATTAACTTCGATTTAACAAGAGTTTATGTGAAGGAGTACGTCAATCTTGCCATCTGTTTTAATTGCTCCGGCTTTGGACATACTGCGAAGCACTGCTCATCGACGGTTTGCTGTCACAAATGCGGAGACAACCACGAGGGCAAATCATGCATTAAAGAAGAATACAACTGCCCTAATTGTGAGCGATTGGGCATTTCTCCGAGAAACCACACAGCAAGAGACTTCAACTGCCCTGGTTATCAGAAAAAAATTGCACAAGCCCGGCAACAGGTGAATTACGCTAAAGCGACAGACCCAGTGGCATAGCAAACAATAAATGAAGGTGATCAAAGTGCTTTGGACAATAAACTGTTTAACGTTTGTTTTTGGAATTCTCGCGGAATTGACAACGTTGTGAAAATGAACAGTGACGAAGTTGAACAGCTAGAAAAATTAAGTGTAATCTGTGTCACTGAAAGTTTTTTGACATCGCCGTTGTCTGAGTTACCAGACCACTTGAAAGATTATTACCCGTTTTACAGTGCTGCGATTAGGGATAAAACGAAGGGAAGGGCTAGTGGAGGTATTACAATGTTTGTCTCAAAATTGCTGTGTAACTTAGATGATATTGCTGTTATTCAAGAATACTTTTTGTGGTTAATAATTAGAATTAAGATAGGAATTAGGTACTTGATTTTAGGATGTTTTTATCTACGCCCAAATCTGGACGCTAAATATTGTATAGAAAGCGTAGAGGATATTATAAGGGAAGTGTCGATTCGCTACCCTTCTGACTGTATAATCATGGGCGGAGATTTTAATGCAAAAATTGGGCTTTTGAATAGCTTTTCAGATGATGATGAAATTGATGTTGCGCGACTTTCTTTGGAAAGGGCATCCATGGATAGGGATATTAATCTTAGAGGAACACTTTTAGCTGAAGCAATGGAGGACCTTGGATATGTAGTTCTAAATGGTAGAACGCGTTCTGACAGTGCAGGTCAGCTTACATGTTTAGGAAACCTGGGCGGAAGCGTAGTAGATTTGGTCTGGGTCAATTCTCAAGCATTGCAATTCGTAAATGATTTTTTGGTAGATGATTTCACGCTGAGCTCGGATCACTTACCGTGCACCTGCGAATTCAAACTTAACTACCGCGATAGAGCAGACAATAAAAAGATGCCGCCCCCTAAAACCCAAAGAAGAGTAGTTGCGTGGAAAGCAGATCGGCAGGTATCATATACACGCGTTTTGTCTCAATCATACAGAGTCGATTTTGATTTTTTCAACCATTCATTAGATGAAATATCGATAAATTTTCTCAAGGCTATAGACGAAGTTTCAGTTTTTTTAGGAATGACACGTACAATCCAGCAATTTCCTAAAGGAGATAGGGAGCACCCTTGGTTTAACTCACAATGTAGAACTGCAAAAAGAAATGTTAGAAAGAAATTTAAAGATTGTAAAAAGCACACGTTTGCAGCAGATTACCTCAACGCTTATCATGAAGCAAAAAAGAATTATAAACAAATCTTGACTAAAAGTAAACATGAATATAACTTAAAATTGAGGAACAGTTTAAAAATTAGCAACTCTCCTAATGAATTTTGGCAGATTATTAGGCAACTGAAAAAAACAAATTGTGCATCTCTCAACGTCAATGTAGATAAGTGGGAATCTTACTATCGAACATTTTACCAACAAAAAGTAATGATAAAGGACCACAAGATTTTTTGTGATGCTAGACATCCCTTTTTTGACGGACCTATCACAATGCAAGAACTTAACTCGGCTTTAGCATTGTGTAAAAATAAAAAGGCGGTGGGTTTTGATAACATTGCTAATGAATTCTACAAAAACCTCAACTACGATTGGCTGACCTACATGAAGGATCTCTTTAATCAAATAATGGAACGTGAACGTACTCCTTTCGACTGGTCACAGATAAAAATGACGCATCTGCATAAAAAAGGCGACCCTGAAAACCTAGATAATTACCGTAGCATTGCTTTGATAAACCATATTACAAAAGTTTTCACGCGCATTTTGAATACAAGACTAGCTATTTACGCTGAGAGCAGCCAAATACTGCCAGAAGGTCAAGCTGGATTCAGAAAAAATCGGGGTTGCGTTGATAATGTCTTTGTTCTGAAAACAATAATCCATAACAGTCTTCGTCTTCAGAACCGGAAAGTATTCGCTCTGTTCGTAGACTTTCGCAAAGCATTCGATTCTGTGGATCACGATATATTGTGGGGTAGACTTCATTCATGCGGTGTCAGCTCGAAAGTCATAAGGATTTTTATGTCACTATACGAACAAGCAGCAATTCGAATGGGCAATGATCAGAGTCAATTAAAGTATGTTAAAATAACCAAAGGAGTCTTGCAGGGGGATATCCCAAGCCCACTTTTGTTTTCGATCTACATAGGCCACATTGAAGAGTATTTTTCTTCAAGAGGAGCTAGGGGTGTATCACTGAATGGACTGTTGGACGTAAAGATATTGCTATATGCGGACGATTTGGTTATACTGGCCGATTCACCAATCCAAATACAAAAAGATTTGAAGATTTTAGAGGGATTTTGTGAGGACCTCAAGCTAGACGTAAACATCGAAAAGACAAAACTGGTTATTTTCAGAAGGGGCAAAAATATTAGGCAGGACAATCAGTACTACTATGAAGACAACCGCATTCAGACAGTCGATTCTTACAACTATTTGGGCACTATCTTTTTTTATAACGGACTGTTTTGTAGGGCATTAGAAGACCGAAAACGCAAAGCAAGGGTATGCTCAGCGACACTGAGTAAACTCGTGAATAGCTCAAAGATGAACGACATGCACTCTATTCTAAGCCTATATAGCTCAGTGACCCTTCCGACTTTTTTGTACAATGCAGAGATTTGGGGTTTAAGGTACTTAAAAAACGTTGAAACTGTTCAAGATAGAACGCTGAAAAATGTACTTTACCTGCAAAGATCAACTCCTGGATACATCATAAGGACGGAGCTCAATATGTGCAAGGTTTCTAGTGTGATAATAAAAAGAGCGTTAAACCTCTTTCTCTCAATCACGAAATTGGGCAACGACCGGTTTGTAAAAATTGCACTCATGAGACTTCAAGCTTTAGACTCTTTCCCAAATAACATGATACAATACAACTGGTACTCCCAATTAAAAGGTGCACTCAGCGAATTTGATTTTGAATTAAATACGTCATGGTCTGAAAGGGATGTTAACTATATTATCGACAAAATTTCACACAGGGGTAAAATGGATGACTGGAATCGGATTTTGCTCAGTACTTATGCACCCGATTACAAATTTATAATAAGTGAAAACCCAGTAGTGAAAAACTCAAACGAATACTTATTCAATACCACGAACTTGAATGTAAAAAGGTGTATGATACAATTGCGAACCTGCAACGTGGCTACTCTATCTATTTCTGTTAATCATGTCACAACCAAAATCAACTGTCAGGTGCACTGTAGTCTTTGTAACCAGCGTAAACTTGAGAATCTCGAGCATATTCTGCTTCAATGTCCAATGTACAAATGTTTTCGCCCACCTTTGCTTTTGAACCCTACCGACCCTCACAACCTTCTTCAAAACCTATCTGTTGAAAGCTCAAAAGAAATTTTCATTTTTCTCCAGAACTCCCTGCGGCTAAGGTCCTTCATTGTGGAAGAATAACACGTATATTGTGATTGTGAATTGATCTATGATTTGTAACGTGCTGAGTTATACTCTGTAACTATTAAATTTGTCTTTTTTGTTATGTAAACACTTGATTATTACTGTTGATTTATATATTCACTTATATTTATTTACTTATTTTTGATGAGCTAATGGATGTTGTTTTCTTTCTTAATTTGTCTTGTGCTACTCTTGCCAGTAACTTGTTTTATGATATGCTGTATCAAAAAAAACAATAAACACTTATGAATAGGGGGTACCCTTCCCCTTTTCCCCCTATTTTTACCCCCCCCCCTAAATATTTTTGGAAACGGTTTCAATTTTTGAATTCTGCGTTCAATGGGGCCTTGCAATTGAAAAACTCAACGTGAGGTCGCCACTACTGTAGGGGGCGCCTACTTCGATAAAGCGGCCGTAACGACGCGAAAAACAGGGGAGTTTGAGTAGTTTGACCAGTAACTGACAGTGACTGGAGACGTCAAGCAAGAAACAGAGGTTATCCAAATTTCAAATCGAGACATAAAATGACGGACGTCGGTCGCTGAAGCGTCAACGCCGTCAAAATCGTCGAATTTGCCCCCAACGGTCGTGGCGCCCTCGGTGTGTAAAAGTGGCAGTGCAAGGCCCCATTTAAAGAAAAAAGTTACTTCTGCAAAATATTGATTAGGGGCTTCATTTTCAAGATATTTGGGTTTGAAACATTAGAAAACATCACGAAATCGCCACTTTCCAGGGCCCAAATTGTTTTTTTTTCTGAATTTCTGAAAAACTCCATGTTTATCAGCGAAAATGATGGTTGATCAACTTAAAACACCCAGAAAACTCATTCCAGTTGACGAATCATGGGTTTTCTTGAATTTTAATTTTTAGGCCCAGGAAAGTATGGCGATTTCGAGATGTTTTGCAATGTTTCAATCCCAAATATCTCAAAAACTAAGCGTCTAATCAAAATTTTGCAAGAGTAACTTTTTTCTTAAAATTGAACGTTAAATTCAAAAATTGAAACAATTTCCAAAAATATTTGGAGAAGCCAAAAATAGGGGGAAAAGGGGGAGGACACCCCCTATTATCTTCGCCTCTAAAAATGTTTGATGAAATGCGTTATTTTTGTTCAATAGAGATCTGTTTCAGTAAACTTGAGTTCAAATTTGACTAAAATCAGTTGAACGGTTCAAAAGTTATGCAAAAAAAAACTGTTTCAAAAAGCAACTTTGAAAAGGCCTGTATCTCCGTTATTATACGTTTGGGAGGGTATGTTTATTAACAAAAGTCCCCTTATTTTTCAATTTCCTATCTCTCTGTAAGTTTTGTAACACTAATTCCGGGAAAATGTAATATTTTTCAAAGGCAAACTTCAAAATTCAAAAGAATACCTTGCTTTATTCTTAAACTTGACAATGAATCTGAAAATTTCATCAGTTCTGAAAAATCTTCAGTGACATAAAAAGTAGAGGGTACCTATGTATGGTGTCCACTATTATGTACTAGAAATGGCTTCTTCAAACCTTGAAATGGGGTCGAACCAATCAGAAAGATATTACAACAGGGGAAGTGAGAGGGATTTTTCAAGGAAGTTTGAAAGATTAAACCAGTCACCCTGTACTTAGTCACCCTGTACTTAGGTACTAGGTATAAAATTCCTTGATAAGTTCAATACTAAAAACATTTTTACCGATAAATTTAATGTAAAAGGTTATTGTTTTAATTCTCTAAATGAACACCCTCCTTGAAACTGACAGGGATTTTTAGTTTTATGCAAGTTTTCCTTCGAGTTTTCAAAAAGGTACTGGCTGAGGTATCCATAAAAGGCAAAAACATCAAGAAACCAGCTCGGAAATCGGTCACTGTGAATTTTGCCCCATTCATTTTTTCCTTTCGTAATTTGCATTTCCGCAGTTCCATCAGTTTTTGAATAATTCAAGTCTTCGCACAACAATTTACTGCAGTAATGTAATGCTTTACACACCGAAAAATGCTACTGAAATCAGAATTTATTATTTATTATGTCATCAACCAACCCAACCACACAAGCAAACTGTCAAACCTAAATAACCTCAAACTTTGTGGGTCACTTCTCGCAAGGCCGTGCCCTTGCACCGGAGCCTTGCGGTTGTTGTTGCTTAAAAACTAAATGAAAAAAATCGAATTTTTGAAAACTCACCTCTTCCACGGAAATGGGCAACGTGACACGGCTGAAAAATCAAAGACACGACATTGTGAAAAGCGTACATTTCAAGGTTTCGCCGAAAAACCCCATCATTATCGATTCGTCGAAACCCCGATCAGCGGCTTTCTCCTGAATACGATCCTGGGCCAAGCTGGCGCTATCGATCAAGGCCGAAATCGGAGCCGTTACGCCCCTGTCGGGGGGATCATCACGAGAATTATTCTCATTGCACTTCGCAGCGTGTCTCGCGGGGATGCGCCGCTGAAGGGGTCTCGACGTCGAGGGGCTCTCTCGAGTGGCTGTCACTCCAACGTGTACTCAACGCCAGCCAGACAGGTAGGTGGGCAAGTGTGTACTCACTATTCTTTGATTAGCATTTTGTGTTGGTTCCGAACGCGGACTTGCACATGTGAAGCACTAACGAAATCGTCCACGCAGATCCTTTCGATCTGTAGTCACCCAACCACAAGAACACCAGAGAACACTGCCAAGCAAGGAGTTCTCTCTCAGTGAATCACGATTTCCACTACCACTTTCGTCTGACACTGCTTGGAGAGGTGCAGAGATCCAATGTTAATTGGGTTGCATATGGCGCAGGCGCAGTGACGCAGAAGAGCGGCCGGGTGACGTCAAACGCTGCTGCCAACTGCTGTCGGCTCCGGGCGTCAATAATCTCGGACGGCTGCGCTACGAGAAACGACACGAAAGGGTGCAGATGGGAGACATGACGGGGGTTCTGTGGGGGTGATGATGGCACTGACAAAATTGACTTCTTATGACACAGGAGTAGCGGCTGTCGCTTTGACACGGAAAATTCTAGTTGCTTGGCAGTGGCGATCGTTTGACAGATGTTGGGACCCTAGAAATTTGAAGTTTCTGGGGCAAGGTCGAAACGGCACATGGGCGTAGAATATGGGATGGGTGTTAGTTGTGCTGGGGAGACGAGATACAAAGTTGGAAAAAATTGAGCCAAAATGTTTTTTGCATTCTTGCCGAATTTTTTATCAAAATAAATAATGTTGACGACATTCTCATACACCGTAAAGGCAATTTTTTCGGGTGAATTTCAAGTTGATTTTTACATACTATATAGGTACAAAACTCATTCCTGCTCCAGGGAACGACTTTTTTCGAAAAATTCCAGCTTATAACGATAGTAGATTGCATTGGGCATTGCGATGCAATAATCTACTTGCGTAGATTGTAGACGCGTCGTCGTGTAGACCCGTTTTAAAAATCAACACGGTTTTGGTTTTCCGACGGTAACTCTTTCAAAATAAAATTTGCACATTCCGTGAATTTGAAAGGCACCAGAGGAAACGCTACAGTTCAGGAGCTGCTCTGGTCTTCGTGGAGAGAGTAGTTGAGGGTTCTGAAAGTGGCTAATAACATATGACTGAGACTTTCTGCGACCTTAGGAAGGCATCTGACTTGTGTCCAACAGCACCGCTCCTATACAAGGTGATTCATGAGTGACCTTACATAGACTAATGGGAGATAGAGGACTTCGAGGCGAGTCAGGATCCACAGAAGAAATTTTGTTTTCTCCATTGGTTACGAAGATACAGGGTGTTTTATTGTGTGTTTCGTTTAAAACTTTGATAAGCGGTATTTCTGAAACGGCTGGAGATATTTTGTTGAAATTTACCAGTAATGGCCTTGTTTACGCGAGGTTTAAAACTGGTGTTGAGGTCCGTAACATCAATGTTACGCTTAAACACCTCTAAACGCAAGTTTCGCAACAGCTGTTAAGCTTAGCTAAATGTGATTTTAAATTGCATTTAGTAAGCAAACAAGTGTTGGCAATCGCACGTAAACGCCCATGCACATTACGACGCATGTGCAAACCAGAAATCGGTTGGATTTATAGCAGATTTATGGGTTGGGTTCGTGGTTGGGTCAGATGTTGGATGACCTGTGAGCACCAGTTTATTAAAATTGATAATTGATGAATTACCATCTTTTGTTATGATCTCTAGAAAATGTGGTTATGGTTAAATTTCGTTTTGACACTTCTTTGAAAGATGTCTCCCTGAGCCGCTATTCTTGAATCGTGTGAGAAAAGTCCCTGGGAGTAAAACCCATTCCGTCGGCTGTCATTTTGGTCGGCGCGCGTAAACACTCCTAACTAACCACTGTTAGAATCTCTGCTAAGCCTCGCGTAAACAAGCTCAACATTTCTCTGTTGGAACTCATCCAGAAGCCATACCAGGTAAGTCAAAATCCAGGGCCGGGTTGGAAAAAATGTGTCCCTTTGTTATTTGATCAAAAAATACATTTTCTGACCGCTTTTCTAAAAAGCTTTTATCGGATTCGAAAAGCTATAATAAGGAAAAATGCTTCAAAAATCATTTTTCAATTTAGATGGCAGTGATGGGGATGGCACACCTAAATCGCTTCGACAATAAAATTGGAAGTAAAATTTGTGGGTGTATGTTTCCATAATCGACTCGATCATTGTTGATGGATTGAATTCATTAAAATTCATTTTTTAGCTTGTCTCTGTGGAATAGAAAGGCTTGGTTGAAAGAAAAATTCCATAGCCGAAGATTTTTTTACGACCAAATCGAGTCTAATTTTGTGTTTCACTCTCGATAATTTGTCATCAGAAAAAAAAAAGAAAAAAAAAAAAAAGAAGGTCGGTTCTGGAATTTTTATTTTAACCAAGCCCTTCTATTCAACAGAGACAAGTTGAAAAAATCAATTTGAATGAATTCAATCAAACAATGAGTCGATTATGTCCGGTTGAAAATGGAAACTTACTCACAAATTTTACTTTTAATTTTATTGTCGAACCGGTTTAGGTGTGCCATCTAAATTGAAAAATGATTCTTGAAGCATTTTTCCTTAGCTTTCCGAATCCGATAAAGGTTTTTCAGAAAAGCGGTCAGAAAATGTATTTTTTGATCAAATAACAAAGGGGCACACTTTTTCTAACCCGGTCCTGGATTTTGACTTACCTGGTATGGCTTCATAGGTGATTTTGCCAGAGACTTTTGCCTTGATAACATGCAGATGTTATTTTGTTTAATATGTATTTATCAGCAGTTCTTGTCTTATTCAAGCTCTTAACATCGGAAATGGGGTAGGTACTTGCCCAATTTTTTTAATTGGCCTAATCGATAGCATGGTTGAAAATAATGTAACCGTATTTTTTCTTTTTTCTGATTTCCCAAAATTGCGGCCGTAATTCGTGTTTTAAAAATAGATTTGTGACGTCACAAATATACTAAAAACTAAACAAACAGCATTCTTGGATTGAAAACTTCAAAAACTGTTAGAGTGGCACGAGTGGCATAACCATATTTGAAAAGTACAGACATAAAAACTCCACTGAAGTTTACTTGTTACCAACCATTTGTTAAAAAAAAAACTAAGTTTGAAAATGGTAAAAATGGAAGAGCACTACTTCTCGACTTCAGCCACCAACTTTTCACGGTAGGTAGACACCACCACAACATCACTTTCGTCGACCGCAGTTTCCTGGGGAAACCACTATTTCCACAGATTTTCCAAATGTCAACCAGAAGCATCACACTATAACATTGTTAGAATTTTCTAAGAGTTAGGCAACCAATTAAACAGCTATGTAGGACGCTTCCTTCTGCCTGTACTTACGTCGTGGGACATTGGTGGATAAGTAATGGAAAGAAGGAACATTTTACAGAAAAAGAACACAGCAATAGGAAAGTGTAAAATGTTCGGAAAAACTTTGAAAATCTGTGGAAATAGTGGTTTCCCCAGGAAACTACGGTCGACGAACGTGATGTTGTGGTGGTGTCTACCTACCGTGAAAAGTTGGTGGCTGAAGTCGAGAAGTAGTGGTCGTCAACAATAGGCTACTTCGTTTGGGCAGGTGCGCATGCTTGAAGGCTCCAAATTTTGAAAACTTTCGTACACCTGTCAGTTGAATGGCAACGCTGCATGCTCTGTCTAGCCGCCTGACCAACAACTGGTTCCTGGCTGTCACTTTTATACATACCGTAAATGCATCTCTTCGTAGCTTCTTTGAACTTCCTTCTCGGTACAGCCATTTTCAACAGGCTCTGATCTTTCGTCAAAACATGAGCAAATGAAATGTAGATCAGGTAGAAACGAGAAATGTGATCATAATTGTCACAAGTGACAGTTGGCGCCGATGTCTTGTTGTTTTGAGCGCTGTTGCCATTTTCGTTGTTCCTGAACTTCCACAAATGATCATTGAACTTAATTTCAACGAAACATTTCCTTTGAATATAAAAAATGATATCTAACATTCAACCAAATTATTTGTGGAATTTTAGGTGCACTACAATATTTTTTAGTGTTAATTTTCAATATCGGTGTACGAAACTATGAAATTCGCGCCAGACATGCGCACACAAAAAAACCGAAACGAAGGGACCTATTACCTTTTTTTTTTTTTGATGTGAATTTTTTTTGTACTATCGCATTTTTTCACGCTGGTTTTCCCAGTGCTCGTGTACTGCATTCAAATTTGAAAGGAATGCATTATGTGGCCGAAAAAACTTGACATAAATTAGGTACGCACTTAGGGCTGCCACTTCCTTTGAATGTCTGGAACCTTTGGAAACAAGGCAGGAACATGTGGGCATGTTGCGGTCCTGATAAACACTTTTTCTTGCACTATTATAACAACTGTAAAACAACTACTGCATTAAGCCTCTGTCACACGATCAATGAAATCATACTTGTCATAGAAAATCTAGGACGAAATCAATGATGAAAACAAGTATACTTGCAAGTATACTCGCAAGTATGCCAGAAAATTATGATGAAACGCATTCTATATCAAATCTTTGACTTAATCTTGATCCAGTCAGATTATACCTTCCACCCTGCAGAGCAATGATGACCGTGTGGAAACTTTTATTCCAGATTTCTGGCATACTCGCAAGTATACTCGTTTTCATCCTCGTTTTCATCATTGATCTCGTCCCAGATTTTCAATGACAAGTATGATTTCAATGACCGTGTGACAGAGGCTTAAGTCTTATTTCGCAAAATATTTTTATAGGGTGCTTCATTGAAAATTTTTAAAATTGATATCGGAAAAGAGCAGACGTAGAGAACAAAATCTGTTTTGCCTTAGATCGTTACAGTTTTGATCGTGAAATCTGCCGTTAATTTGATGAAACACTTTTTTTCCAATTTCCGAAATCAATAAAAATTTAATGAACAAAGCAAATTTTATTGAGACATTGACGAGCAATTTTCATGTCATATCATTCTACACCTTTTCCAGTTGTAGTTCAGAAAATATCAGTATTTCAGATATCGTCAATTGTAGTTCAGAAGACGTCAATTGCATTTCAGATTAGTAAAATGTAGTTCAGAAAGTATCAATTTTATTTCAGATTAGTCAAATGTATTTCAGAAAAAGTCAATTGTATTTCAAATTAATCGAGAAATTAATAAATTGAATTTGAGAAAGCGTCATTTGTATATCAGAAATGATCATTCGAATATCAAAAAGCGTGATTTGTATTTCAGAAGATGTCATTTGTAGTTCAGAGAATAATTTATATGTATAATTTATCAATCAATGCAGCTCCAAGATAATTGTAGCATTTGTCGTTCTTTAATGCTGCGGAAGCCGGTCGTGCGATTAACACCCCCGCAGGCATCTGTTACACAAAAGATGTGCCGAATATCTGCAGTTCATCGTACAAGAAGATCAAGAGATCGAAGCTGTGGCTCTGCAAAGGTGCTCCAATTTGCAGGAGTCCGAATAAAATTGATACTTTCTGAACTACATTTTACTAATCTGAGATGCAACTGATGTCTTCTGAACTACAATTGACATCTTCTGAAATCCAATTTACGCTTTCTGAAATACAATTGACATAATCTGATGTACAGTTCAAGTTTTCTGAACTACATTTGATAAATCTGAAATACAATTGACGCCTTCTGAACTACAAGTGACTAATCCGAAATACAATTGACGCTTTCTGAACTACACTTGATTAATCTGAAATTCAATTGACGATATCTGAAATACAATTGATATTTTCTGAACTACAACTGGAAAAGGTGTAGTGATCCGGTGGCCTCGTAACATCTCGTTAACCAGAAAGGCTCGATGTAGGTGAGCATTATCATCGACTTAATAGAAATACACCCGTAGTTTTCGGCTTATGGGACAACATAAGAGAGGATGCATAGATCGCTGTATCGCACTGCATTCATTCATTTGTTCTCTAAAATCACCAATTCTGTCCGGTCGGTTAAGGTGACCCCTGCCCATATAATACTGTAACACCGCCTCCGCCAAATGCCACCTGGGGTTCGACAGTTCGTGCAACAGATTTGATTATCAGTGAATTCTCATCCCAAGCTAGATTCCGGTACAGATGAAACGCCGGGTCACCCTTGAGGGAACCATACATGTTTAATGTTTGTTTCCAGTCGACTCTGATGATTATTGTGGGATAATCTCACTTGAGGTTTTAGCTTCAATTTGAGCCTTGGATTTTGAAATTCGGGGAAAAATTAAAAAAATAATATCCCTTAAAACCAAGAAATTGTTTTTTGATGCCGCCCTGTGGATAAAAGATGTTAGGGAAATGAATCGAGCAACGAGTCGAAGTACGAGCTCATCTTTTATGCCTCCAATGTTTATTTCAAAAATTACCAAAAGATTGGGCTAAGCAACGGCACAAACAGTAGATTCCAAACTGTCCGAAAAATTTTCTGTGTGTCGTATTCGATGTTTCGTAGTTCATTTGACACGAAAAGTATTTTAATAACGTAAAAGTATTCACAAATACTTTTCTAAATAATAAATACCAAATACTTACATAAGTACATATTTAAATACTTCGGAAAGTAGGTATTTAAATAACGTGAAAGTATTTACAAATACTTTTCCAAATATTAAATACCAAATACTTACAAAAGTATTTAAATACCTACTTTGGAAAGTATTTAAATAACGTAAAAGTATTTGGCTAAGTATTTGTAAATACTTTTACAAATAATAAATGCTAAATACTTTTCCGACAGCAGAAAAAGTATTTAAATACTCAGTATTCAAATACTTCTGAGTATTTATTATTTGAAAAGTATTTAAAAGTTCAAATACTACCCAGCTCTGTTTCTACGCAACTGCTATGATTATTTTTGAAATCAAACTTCTATTCTCGCGCCTAGTTCACAACACACCACTAACGCAGAACCACACATAAGAGTGAAATTGGTTCATAGCATCAGTGGTTGCAACGAACGCCTGTAACGATGTGCTGTAACGTTGTCTTGTCTGACCTTGGGGTGACCAGCGTCGTCCCAGGAAATGAAAGAATAAGCTGTTGCAGCGTTCGCCGCGTTCGGTTGTATTTTTTACTAATCGCCGACACTGGACTGCTCTTCGTGTTGTCGTACTGTTGGCCCGACAAGAATGGCTCTCGACTTGGCTTGAATAGATTCGAGCGGATGTGATTTATTATAGGGATAGGGAGGTATATTCAGGGCCAGGCCTAGCAGGCATGTAGTGCGTTCCGGCGCGCAGGCGAGTACGGCAGGCGGCAATATAATAATTAAGTTGAATTTCGAAGGACTCTTTTCATTCCCGCATTTGGTGGGGCTCTCCACTGCCGGTGAGGGGGCGGAAATTTTTCGGTGGCACGCAGGCGGCAAATAGGCCAGGCCCGGCCCTGAGTATATTCTTCAACGGACGTTTACAATTCAAAAATAAGATCGAATGCCGCACACCAAATGTGGACACAACTTTTAGGTACGGTTGGGGCCAAAATAAAGTGGACGACAATGTCAACGAGTTGGCGGGCTGTCATGCGACGTTCAGGCCAGAATCCTGAGAAATCTGTCAACTGTCGTCCACTTTAAAAAGGCCGCAATAGTACCTATGTACGTACCTATTAAGCAGAAAAGCAGGGGTGGATGATTAAAGCCCAGAGGGGAAAAAGAATTTTCGACAATTGAGGCTGAAACAGTTGCTCAATGTTCTAGATGTCTGCTGATTGTATAGCGATGATATCATACTGGTTTGATAATCAAGTTTTTATGTTTGGAAATTGATTTTTGACATTATTCTTCGTTAATTTTTTGAATGGTTTGATTTCACCTCAATTAAATGTGACATTCTAAATATAAGTACGGTGGCGAGCACATAACTGGAAATACTCATATCAATTCTGTCAATATTTCAATTTAACCTACGGCCTTATTTTGATTGGAGAAGATAATATCGTACGAACTCTAGAACCACGTAGTTACCTTAAATCACATTCACGAGGTACTTACCTACATACCTATGTAAATACCTATGTATTTTATATTTTTTCAATTAAAATCAATACCGGATCGAGTTTTCCAAACGACATTTTTATACTTTGTGGAGATTATTAGATTGCCATGCTGTGCCTGCCAGAGCACAGTTTCCACCGTGCTGTAATATAACCGGGAAAATCGTACAGTAAAAAAATCCGTCACGATGTCACATTCGCATAATTATTTGTGGAGAATATTATTGATGAAAATAGATATTTATTGTATTAGGGGTAGAGTGAGATTTCATGTGACGGAGAATGGGAGTTTAAGCGCCGAGCGCAGCGAGAAAAGAAATAAAAGAAGTCTAATCGTGAAAAAATCATGTCGAAAGTACTCTGCCCTTTGAGTGACTAATAATAATAAAAATAATAATAATAATAATAATAATAAGATTGATAATAAGAAAAACAAGATGATACAAACCGTGAGGGAGCGGAGCGGGAGTACGAAAAGAACACCTCTTCGAACGTTGTTTGCTAATTGATTCATATCTATAGAAGTTTCACTTCTTCCGAGGGTGACTATGGTCACGCACTCACGTTTTTCTATAAACATATAAGCCCATTGCTCAAGCACATGGAACGAATTAGGTCGTACGACTGACGCCAAACCCAGTGTTCATCAATGACATATTATGTTCATTCTTCACAAGATCCTCCAGGTCCACTGGGGAGAGAGGGGTAACAAATACAAACCCCAGCAGGGTCTTGTTGTAACTGTAGGAAGATGATTTCCCATAATCATGCCATCACTTGACGAGCCTTCGTTTTCTGTACAGACTGGAACTACGAGCTTACGCCATTTTTCACCAGAATTGAGTGTATAACACCGTCGTTTAGATGAGTTTCCAATTTTTCTTTTTTCTCCTACAACACTTTCTTATGATGAATCAACTCAATTCTTTCACGTTTTTAATTTTTTTTAAGTGAAACTTTTTACTGATCACACAGACAATTCCCTTCATGGGATGTAACATGTGCGGTTTGCTGTAACGTTTTCGTGGCCTTGGGGTGACCAGTGCCGTCCCATGGAATGGCAGAACGGAACGTGTTGTGACGCTTGCTTTTAGGTACGGCGACGCCCATTGGCTTTTCTGAACAAGCCTCCTCAGAATAGCCAATAAGCGATGCAGCGCTTACGACTAAACGCACCTCAAGTGAGTCTTCATGTGACGGAGTGTGGAAGTTTAAGCGCTGAGCGCAGCGAGAAAAGAAACAAAGGGACTAATCGCAAACAAATCGTGTCGCAAGTATATTTATCATTAGAAATGACTCGCAATCTAAAACAAAACAAGAAGATACAAACCGTTAGGGAGCGGAGCGAGTTGCTGGTCGAAGCTCGTGAGACCATTATCACGTATTATACCTTCTACATCCCAGCCTACTACCCTATTCAGCGCATTGTTTTGCATTTGGCATTTCTCAATTATTGTTTTTCGAAATTTGACCATTTTACATGACCACCCCCTTTAGTGGTGGGCTATCTTATTTTTACATTTTTCAAGTTTTCTTCGCGCATTTTGAGTTTTCAAAATAGGGCCATGGGGAGCACGCATGACTTTCAGCTGTCAAACCTAGGGCACACAGAGCCTATTATGGTGGGGAAAATAAGAAATCCTTGCTAGACTGGTGGCGTGGAAAAAATGCTGAAGTGTTTGCATCACACTAACGTGCTTATTGGGCATCTAGGGTGTACAAATGACGTTAACACTACTGCCAACCTGAGTCCAACACTCCAACAACAGCTTCACTTTATTCTCGTTATTTACGCGACGCTACTTGTCTCGCACATGCCCCATAGGTAGGTAGGTATATTATCACTACAGAGTAAAATTAAGCAAATCAAATCTGCTCAATTCATTATATTAATAATAATTAACTTGAAGTATCGTTATATAATATGTACAATATAAACAAATAATAATATACAGCCTTCATTCTCACTTATATCCAACTATTTTTTTTTTCTGAAACGCCGATTTCACATATCTTCACTCTTCAATGTTTTTATTCTCTGAAAACCACATATAACATTAGCCCCCGTGAAACTCGAAGCATCCCCCCTCAGCATCCGGGGGGAGACAAGAAGACTCACCTTGAATTTGCTTACGATGGAACTCTGCAACAACAACAAAACAGAAAAACAAAACAATAATTAGTCAAATTTCCAATGCTCTCAACACAAGTCCTTCATCCTGTCTTTAATCTCATAATTACCCATAAACTCCAATTGTTGCTTGCGATGCGCCTCCATCAAAGCGTTCAGTTCAGACTTTTGTCGGTTCAGCATCTCCTCAAACGTTTCCTTCTGCGGAGAGAAAGAAAAATCAAAGCATTAGAAACATTTGTTGTGCCGTGTATTTGAAAGTTTGTGTGTGTGTGTGTGTATTGCAAACTGTGTCTAAAATCAAAAAACAAAAAGCTCCAAACACAGTTTACAAGTCTACGGCATTCGCGATCTTTCTTTACAGTCAAGTTGTTGAAGACCGTGCGGCATAATTATTTACGTGGCATAATTTCACCACAAGATCATAGACACTGAACTATAAGTAAACTGCAAAAAGAAAACGATCGTGAATGTATCATGTATAAAAGAATGGCTGCTCTCACTGGTCGTGCGTGCTGGCGAATCAGTGACAACTGTACCATTCATAGGCCCTCCACGGCAAAAAATGAGTCGGTCTTAAAAATGCAGCATTTTTGGCGTACTATTTTGATGGAAATCTCATGAAAATATTCCTTCACCCGGAACTGACAGTATGAGTATCCGTTACCCGAAACTAACAGGTACTGGATACTTTTAAGACGTCTTTGACCGCAGGAAAGTAGACTTTATTGCCTAGGACAGTAAAGTATTTCAGGACTCAACTGGGCTCATAATATAGTATAATAGTGTGGCTCTACATCCCATTGAGGGACTTGGCCCACAAAGCGGAAGGTTAGAGCTTCCGTTCTTTGTAACCGCTACCCAGTTGTCGCAGACCCCTGGAGACCCAAGGTGATGGGATAAGCATCACGCCTTAGACAGCCGCCTTATTACCCCTTGTTCACACAGAACGCAGGTACCCAATTATTTATAACGACTGGGTTGGTCGCTTGCCGGGGAAAGGTTAACGACAGCAGTGAATTTTTCATCACTGCTGCCGCGTGGATTCGAACTCACTACCTTTAGGTTCGCAGCCCAGCGCTCCAACCGCTGAGCTACCACCGGCTCCCAACTGGGCCCTTACCTTGAAAATATTCAGGTAATGTCGACATGACGTTGCCCAGTTTCATTCCATTAACTTTTTACACAGGAGTGAGTTTTTGACCGAGTGTCTTCACAAGACTCGTAGCCTTCCAGATTCACTACCGCTCGTCTTGGAACATGCCTAGTCGTCCTGAAAAGATTCACTTTCCTGCCTAGTGATATAATCTACCAGTCTTACAGTCTGCTTGTTTGTGGTCGTAACGCATGAAAGAAAATAGTGACGTCACCTTGTGCTACAAGAGATTTCAACGCAACTCAACTACTTCCATGAGGTTTTTAATCAGAAATCATCAGAACATTCAAAAAACATCATTTTTTGCGATAGTGTACCTTCCACCAATTACCAAGTTAGTGTGAGTAAACAACAGATCAGGCAGAACAAAACAACATGCATTACAACAGGTAAAGCGCGCTGCTGAAATAGAAAATAAAAACGGAACAGGAGCGGAAAATATGAAATACCAGCTTAATCATTACTACTAAGACAAACTCTAGAAGGCGCCCGCAACCACTTTCAGTATTTTGTCTTTGGTCAATTTTTTGTGGAATCTTACCGTCGACTGGATGAAATACGTTTCCAAGTACTGGTGGATTGGCACCACTGCGTGGCACATTTGATTGCCGCAACAGCACTTGACAAGGACTTCCGGTTTGTGCGAATGGCAATGGGCAGTTTGGGGTTGGTAAAAGGCGGTGGGGGTGGTGATGGCGTGATCGAAAGTGAAATGTCGCGTGGCGGGGATCGAGTTGGTCTTGGTCGGACTGGTGGAATGCACGGTGTGGTAGTTCGAACCGCAGCCGAAGCTGTCCGAACTGAAACTCTGCGTGAGATAACCGAAATTGCCCGACGAGCTGCGGTCCTCGTCGTAATACTCAGTCTTGGCGGGCGGCGAGCTCAGGTTGTGCATGGAATGATGCTTCTTGGTCTTCCAGTTCTTGCGGGCTAGCTCGCGCGGCGACGGAGCGTGCTCGAACATTTTGTGCTTGCCCTTCTTGCGCTGTTTGACCTTTTTGGGCGGGTGGTGGGATTTGAGGGCCAGATCGCTGTTGCGTCTCCAGAGAATCTTACGGTACGGGGTGATATTCGAATCGGGCGTGTTATCGTACAGGGATTTGTCGTGTAAATCTGGACAGCTGACGTTCATGTCGCTGACATTGAGTATCGTTATCTCGTCGCAATGACTTCGCGCCGTTTCGTCGTCGTCGACGCCGAAATCGGGCATGCTCGTCACGCCTATCATCGCCTCTTCCGGCGGATGCACTACGATCCTCGGGTACTGTCGGAACGTTTTCGACAACCTCCGCCCGGATAATCTCTGCCGCGAACCGGCATGAATTGGCAGAATACTCTCGATTTCTTTTTTCAAATCGACATAGCTCAACGACTTCTGAAGCACGCGCGGATTATGAACACAGCGTTCCGGAGAGGAATCGTTAGTGGCGGGGGAAATGGTATTGTAAGGGCTTGTGGTGGTTGGTGATGGTGCAGTGGTGCCAACTGTGGTAGTAACGGTGCAGCCAACAGCCGCATGCAACTGCTACAATATAAAAAAAAAACACTAACTAAAACAGAACAAAAAACAAAAATAGAGAGAAGTACCGCCCGCGTTGTGTTGGTGTGTTGTGTGGTGATGGGGAATGGTGTTTAGTATTGAAAAAAAAAATGAGACACTTTGTTACCAAATAAAAACAAACGAAAACGAATCTTAAGCATGGAAAACTAGGTATTAAAATCAAAGTTAATAACTAGCATATCAGTCTAGATATAAAAAAAAACTGAAACATTATTACAGATCTGAGACATTATTGTGTGGTGTTGACATTCACAAATCACATTAATAAAAAAAGAAAACAAAAAAAAGAATTCCAAATCGGAAAAAGCACAACACCTAATTAGTAAAAAATGCGGCAAACGAGTTAATGGGTTGGTTAGTGACTTTACCTTGACTTCGGAAGTTTCTGGAGTGAAATCTGAAACGAAAAGTAAATGTTATTTTAAGTTCCTCTACGCCGTCTACCTGTACGCTCTGGTCTACCAACAGAAATAGTAATCACGAGAACAGTGCACGCTGCAAGATAAGGTAGTCTGTCACTGCCACAGAGCCACCACATAAATAAACTAGAGTAGTTGACAAAAACGCGTCCAAACCAGATTTGGGCTGCCAGCCCACCGTGATGTATTGCCAGCAAAATTATTGTTACTCATCTGTAGGTACAGGTGTTCACGATAAAATTCACCCCCCCTCTAGGAGGTTCCCCTTTGAGATATTTTGGAAAACTAAAAACTTTTTCCCAACAATTTTTCCCAGGGATCTTGAATCAATCGTCTAAAAGTTTCTAATTGGTACCGTATACAGGGTGTGATATGTAACTTTTTTATTTTAAATGCAACACCCTATATTTTATTCCATGATTTGGTAGAACCTTTTTTTCTGATTACAAATATATATGACACTTATGATTTATTTTGACAAGAAATTTGTCAAAAAAATAATGAAATAGGTAGTCAAATAATTTTGTTTCGCGGCAAGATGGCTTCGGTTTCTACAGTTCCCTGAAAAAAAAGTTATTCTCGCAGCATTTTGTCTGCAGAATTCAACTCTGCATGGATAAATGGTCTAATTCGTCTCTAATACAGGGTGTCACGTAATTTTTAATTTTCAACTCATTTGACTACCTATTTTATTATTTTTTTGACAGCTTCCTTGTCAAAACAAATCATAAATGTTATACATCTTTGTAATCAGAAAGAAAGGCTTCATCGAATGACGTAATAAAATATAGGGTGTCGTATTTGAAATAAAAAAGTTACATGTCACACCCTGTATACGGTACCAATTGAAAACTTTCAGACGATTGATTCAAAATCCCTGGGAAAAATCGTTGGGAAAAAGTTTTTGGTTTTCCAAAATATCTCAAAGAGGAACCTCCTAGAGGGGGGGGTGAATTTTATCGTGAACACCCGGTACAGGTGATTCACCGAGATCCCCCCCCCTGTTAGAATTGTTCCCGTTGGAATAAATTGGTGGGAAAAGAAATTTTCCTCAACCATTTTTCCCGTAGAATTCAAATTTGGACACCAAATTTTATTGACATTTTGTATTTGAATATTGGAAATTATGCGGCTTTTTCTTCTCAATCCAGATATGTTATTTGATTTATGAATAATATCATACACAGGGTGTTCACTTCTACACTTCTCACCCCAGATTTCTCCCCGCCAATTTTTTTTCAAGAAAAACACCTGAACAGGTCGAATTTTTATCGATGAGAATTCGGCAATACCTGTTCTAGATGTCTCCCTCAAAATAAAAATCGACCTGTTCGGCGTTTTTCTTGGAAAAATTTTGGTGAAGGAAAGAAGGGGAATGAGATATCTGAGGTAGGAGTGTGAAAATGAGCACCTGTACATGATCTTATTTAAAAATCATATTATATATCTGGACTCAGAAGGAAAATATTTACAATATTTAGATACAATATGACAAAAAATGTGGAAGTTTTTTTGAAACACCTATACTATAAGATGGGTTGACATTTGCGTTGTTTACATTAAACCGGAAGAAATGACGCCGTATTTCCATCCAAAATTAAAAAAATAGGCAATCGAAGCGCTGAAAAAGTTTGCAGATGGAAAGGTGAACCGTTTCTGGTGGTACAGCCGAAAGTTTGCGGCAGATCATCCTGGGTTTCTCATCAAACAACTCGCGTCAAAAAAGGTGTACACTCGCCAAGGAATTTGCTTCTGAAGAACGAAAGAGGCCACTTTTTTTGCAAATGTGAACTGCTAAAATCTGGCCCCAGTGTAAATTTATCGTGAGTACCTCTTATATCCATTTCGCTTCCTTAGTTCCCCTGTGTTGATCAAATTACTCCTCCAATACCAGAGCCGGCCTGGAAATTTTGATCCATATCTCGTTTAATTTGAAGGGGACCTTGTGTTTGAGTTGCCTGGCAAACGGCCAAGGGTCTACTGGACCACTACGGTCACATTTCGTACCCTGACAGGGTCATTGACATTCCAAAAGCACTGTTCAAATGCCGAGGTGTTGTGTGTGTTGCTTTTCGAAATCGAGAGCGTCGTCAACTGACGTTCCTGTCAGATGGGCCGGCCCGTGCTTCGATTTTTCAACATTTTTCGGCAAAATTTCAAGAAAAGCTCCGCCAAATGGCCCGCACCGGACGACACTAGGTTCCCGAAACTCCCCGGTCGGCATTTCACATCAAATTTCTCGAAATTCTCCCCGAAAAACCGAATTTTCGCAGCGAAAAGCTGCCAAGAGGTCTGGAACGAATTATTCAAACGTCAGTTCCCTGGAAAAAATTGGAATGAATTATGAATTTTCGAAAATTCCCCTCAAGTTCAGCAGAAATTTTGGGAATTTCCCATCGTCAACTGGCACTGCGGTTCGTTTGCGATTTTTTTTTTAAATACCCCGCCGAAGTTCGACGTCTGGCTTTCACAAATTTCGACCAGCCGTCGTTTGGTTTCCACACCGATTACATACCGCGCGGGCCATAAAAAACCGTGCTGTGAATTTTTCCTTCTAAAATTTTTATTCCTCCACCGATTTTATCGAACTTTTTAGCATTGGATAGCCAATTGAATAGGCTATCATTTCTATATTTCAAAATGGCCGACATACCAAAATTCAATATGGCAGAGACAACTGAAAATAGGCCTTCTTTTGTTCCCGTTGCTTTTTATTGAAAGTTACCAGAAAGTCAAAACCAATAATGTATTATGAAGGAATAGACCTTTCTTGTCAATTCAAGACCGCAACCGATGAGATCGGGTCATCTGCTGAGGAGCTATTGCGAGTTGAAGCGAAGTCTACGTTCCGTTTTTTTCAATTTCCGCATAATTGACCCTAATTTAGGTATCCTGCCCGCCAATTCGCCATATGCTTATTTCTCAACTGATTTTCTCAAATTTGATATCAATGGCTAGCCAATTGGACAGGCTACCTTTTTCATATGACAAAATGACAGACCTGTCAAAATCCAAGATGGCGGAATCAATTGAAAATAGAATTTCTTTTGTCTTCATTGCTTTTTAATACAAATGAGTAGAAAGTCAGAACCAATAATTATTATGAAGAAATAGACCTTCCTCGACAATTCAAGACAGCAACCAATCAAATTGGTTCATCTGATGAAGAGCTACGGCCAGTTGAAGCAAAGCATACTTTCCGTTTTTCTATTCCAACAAGGACGAATAAGGCCCATTTTCAATAATTTCCGCCATCTTGAATTTTAACATGTTGGCCATTTTCTTATATGAAAATGGCAGCCTGTCCAATTTGCTAGCCATTGATATCAAATTTGAAAAAATCGGTTGGAAAATAAGAATATGCCGGGCAGGATTCCTAAATTTGGGTTATTTATGCGGCAATAAGGAACCGGTAGGTAGGCTTCGCTTCAACTCGCCGTAGCCCCTCAGTAGATGACCCGATTTGATTGGTTGCGGTTTTGGATTGTCAAGGAAGGTCTATTCCATAATAATTATTGGTTTTGACTTTCTGCTCATTTTTATTGAAACTCAATAAGAACAAAAAAAATTCTGATGGATTTTGACAGGTACGTCATTTTGTCATATGAAAAAGATAGCCTGTCCAATTGGCTAGCCATTGATACCAAACTTGAGAAAATCTGTTGAGAAATGAGCAAATGGCTGATTGGCGGGCAGGATATCTAAATTTCTACATTTCTGACCACGTTTTCATACATTCAAACTTAAATATTTCGTAAACGGTGCGTCTATCGACGTTGAACAAAGGGACCTTTTTTTTGGTAGAAAACTCCAATATTACATAATTTTTTGTTAAATTTGGAAACAATTCACATTAAAAAAAGTTGGGGTTATTTTTACCCTCACACCTTAATAAATTTATAATTTACCAACCCCTGGTAAATTATTTTGGAACTAATCTTGCCTCATTTTGTTGAGCATAAGAAGGTTAGTGAATGTGTCAAGTTTGATTGATTTCCCTTAAACGGTTTCGGAGATATTGAATAAAAACCATCTTCAGGGTCCCACCTTTAGGGGCCTGTAGCTCCCTTAGGAAGCATTTCCGGACCCATGTTCATGGGAACTTTTTTTTCTTATTTTGATGAGAGGAAGCTGGCCTAGAGCGTTGTCGGTATATTTTCGGGACACCCTGTATAATTCAATTAAACCATTTATATAAGATATAAAAAAAAATGGTGTCCAAATTTGAATTCTACAAGACCACCAATTTATTCAAACAGGAAAAATTTCAACAGGGGGGGGGGGGATGTTGGTGGATCAGCCTGTACATATTCACGAGTTTGTTTTTTTCTTTTCAGTTTTTGAGGCGAAAATAAGAAAACGTGAGAAATTTGTTGACATCATCCTAACTGGTTGGTGGCTCTTCGCTCGTGCTGGTCAGCGTCACTGCGAAAGTGGGTGCGCGATCACGCTCTTTCTTCACTCTTTCTGTTGATGGACCGAAGCATTGATGAACATCGGTGCACAATTGTCGATCGTATATTTACCTGATTCTAGAGGCAAATTGGGCGCGAGAGCGTAAGCCAAACTCTCGAACGTCGTGTTGATAAACGAGGCATAGTCGGCACCCCTGCTGCCGCCTCCCGCGCTGGTCGAAGAAGATTCATCAACCATCGTCGGCAGAACCACGCCGCAGACAGCACCGCCACCGCCAGGCGGCGCACCCTGGACTGAAGATGACGGCACCAAATCAACCTTGCCTTGAGGTATCGTCAATTGACTTCTGTCCGGTTCCGTTACGACGCTAACCTACATTTTCAACAAGAAACAGAAACATCATTTTTATTGCAGTAGTGATATGCATATGCATAATCACATCATAATGATCAGTTTCACGGCTTTTTTCATTAGAGTAAACTATAGACTGGAGAAGTGTGACGCAACAACATGGCGGTTGACATTTGTTTGACATTTTCTGGAGGCAAACTAACGTCACATCGTTAAATTCCTCCATGGTTAAATTCAACGGTGACATGAACGTGACTTTCTGTGTCTGTTTGTCAAATTTTTACGAAGGTAAATAACGGAAATGGATAACAAAATTCATATTTTGAGCTATATCAGGAGAAGGAAATCAAACTATGTTGGCATCTTGATCGAAAATTCGAACGTTCGGCCGCACTCGGGCCGAAAGACGGAACGCGGAGGGATCGAGGGGTCGACAGAGGCAGCACGGAGTCACGGACAGTCGGAACTCGGAAGCATAGAAGTCGGAAGCTATGGTCGGAAGCGAGGAGAAGCACAAGCCGGATTGCGCAACCAAGCCATCTTATTGTCCCGGTTGAGACCAGTTCTTTGGAATTACACTTGTTGTTAATGAACCCGTCCAAGGTTAGGTACTACATATTTTATTGTTATCCGAACATCAGAAGTCGCAAGCTTTCACGTGGGCGCCCTTTGCGCGGTGGGGTATTCTGTGCAGAGACTGTAGTTGTGCGACCATGAATAGATCTCGCTCACACCGTCGTCATCGATCCAGTTCCCGGTTCAGGGATGATGATCCTGTGCTCGCCGTTACTTGCCCCTTCAAAAAACCACTGACAAATTCAGCCGCCACCACATGTCCGCTATCAAAACTGTTTTCTCCTCCTCCTCAAAATGCTCACTGACGTTTGTTCGGTGTGAAATGTCGTGCCAAACACCACCAAACACAGAAATGTCACGTTTGTTTACCTCCAGAAAATGTCAACCGCCATTTGTGACGTCATCACTTCTCCGGTCTATGGGGAGAATCTGTTGTGCTGACCCATCGCAGCCAGCTGTGCTGATGTGGTAGATAAGTTATGATTTTTATGTGACAGATGTCACGTCACCGCGATGTGACCTACGCGTATGTCGAAATGTTCGAGTTTTTGTCGCGAAAATAGGAAAACGTGTTTCCTTGAAGAAGAAATTCAATGACATCGTTCTGACTGGTCGTTAGTGACGGCCACTGAATAAATGAAGCCAAGACAAAACAGACAACAGACAGAAAAACAGACAGACAAGACGGCAACTAAAAAAAAAATTGAATGAAAAAGCCCACTGAAGGAAACTTGAGTTGCTGCACGGAGTGAAACACCAACCGCTAAGTGCTTTGTGTTGGTAGATCTTCTCAACATGAAACGTATCCATTTCATATAACCTCGGCACATCATACCACATCTACACAACTGGCTGCGACGACGTTAGCTTTGCACCAACACAACTTTTTTCCATAGCTTCCTAAATCCTTAATGTGAAAAGTAGTTACCCGCAAAACTGATTATACCTATGCAAATCACGCTCCGTCAAAATAATTGATATAGTAGGTTCACTTGTACCGTGATTCTAGTTGGCTGTGAGATTTTGTTTCTAAGGCCCGTATTCATATCCCACTTTTAAGCTAAAAGCGCTTTTAGTGCGATGCGCATTTAGGGTCATTTCTCATATTTCAGTGTTCAAAAATACATTATTGCGATTGAAAGCGATTGTATGTACTCAATTGCAATTAATTTGCGAGTTAATTTGTATTTTTGAACACTAAAATATGAGAAATGCCCCTAAATGCGCATCGCGCTAAAAGCGCTTTTAGCTTAAAAGTGGGATATGAATACGGGCCTAAGTTTCCAAATCTGATTTTTGAAAACTCCCTAGAACTTGGCAGTTGGTTGCATTGATATTTGAAAGTTTAAGCTTGACAACATCAACAACATTACCGTTTATGTCAAATAGACTAAAAATCACGAGTTTCACGGAAATTGTGGTGGAATTATGTCGATTACTGTGGAAACTGTGTTTGCGCCTCAGCTTGTGTCTTGAACAATAACGTCCAGTGCCCATTTTGAAGCCCTCGAGGGTGCCATCAAGAATTCGCTTCTGGGAGAAAATTGGCGAAGTATAGGTGCTGGGCATGGACCCCATAACGTTCAGCTTTGCGGAGAAGACGTGAATTTAATTTCAAAAACCACATAATATGGAAGCATTGTGAACTATTCCTGGTTTTTGAAAGAAGTACCCACACTCTGGAAGACTGGGAACTCTGGGAAGCTACCTACACTCTTCTAATTTTTGTGTGGAGGGATTCATCGGCGTGATTACTTGATTTCACTGCTCAGGACATCGTACTGGAACAAGAAATTTGCGGAACTTGTGAAAGGTGAACTACATCCACTCCATACTTGCAATTTGCAAAGTTAATTTCGGTAATTTTTTCATTTTTGACAGGAACAGCCGACACATCAACATATCCTATCTTGACAAAAACGCACCAACATAACCTATCTTTCGAAGCCAGACGCTCAGGCGCACACTAGGCAGTTGGACGTGAAGTCTACAATGCCAAACTGTGAAATTTGCCCAGCCTACTAGAATCACGGTACAAGTGAACCTACTATAAATAGGATAAGAAGTGTGATCAAACAGAAAAGACGTTGACCAACCTTAAACCTAGAGACACGCCTCTCTTTCTCTACATTTAGAGGATGAGCAGCAGCTGCGACACTGGGAGTTGACGTCGTCACCAAACCACACACAACATTTTCGCCTCCGTTATCAGACGGCGACAGACTAGTCAGTTCTTTTGGCGTTGTTACGGTAACAACATCTGTTTGTAGTTGTTGCTGTTGTGCCACAAACTGTTGCTGAACTTGTTGCTCAATCACAATTTCCGAACGCGAATTGATCCGTTTTAGTTGGTCGTTGAGTTCGGTCATCCGGTTGTTACTGTTGTTGTTACTGTTCTTAGCAGAAGCGTCGAAAGATGGCGCGTGTTGTTGAGGTTGTTGTTGTTGTTGTTGCTGCTGCTGCTGCTGAGGTAAACCACCCACAGATGCCGCCAGCGGATTGTCCATCTCGAGGACGGGAGAGAGCACTTCCGAGGTGACTGTGCCGCTTCCTGGAGCGCTACCTGACGGTTCCAATTGGAGCTGCAAATCAACAGAGAATAGGTATATCGTAGAGAAACAACGGCTGCTAAATTCAGAAGCTACACGATTCACGCGAAATCTCTAAACGCCGGCCAAAAGCCATGTGATCAGTGCCAGTCCAATCAATTCATTTTGCTGCACGTCGTACGGTTTGTTTGAAATATCTGAATGGATCATAGTTCAGGTATTTTAGGTGTTTCAATAGAGACGTGAATGAACTGATGACCGACTAAAAGTATGCAAAAACGACCCTGCACGGTTTCGACTAGAGAATATCAGAAGTCCCTTCCGATACCACGCGAGCTTCCCCGTTTCCCCAGGCTTTCCTTCCACCATTATTTCCCATGCCTACCTATAAGACAGCGTCCTATGTGTACTATGCACCGAAGCAAATAATCATCATTAATATTGGTCATGTAACTCATATACGATGTGTCTGATATCGCTATTTGTCAACGAGGGATTGACGCAGGGTGAACTACTACCTACAGTAGATCTATTCCTTCTCACTACGTGACCTTTAGTCCTTCCAGCGTAACTGCGCTGGAGTGACCTGAGAGATTTTGTTTTCAAGTTTCTAAATCTTAACTAAACTGGTCAGCAATTAAAGTGGATCACCCAGAAATTTGACTTCACTTTAAATGGAAATGTCTGCGTCTGATAAGGCTTTCCCAAGAAACGCGATGCCGTTGCTCTAAAGAAAGTGTTGCAATGGAAGCAGCGACTTTTCGGCCTGCTCCAGCCGAAAACCACGCCAAGTGCTGAGAAATTGGCTAAACATAGAACGTCAAATTGTGTGAAAAGTTGAATATTCCAATTTTCAAAGAACCCAGTACTTTGAAGTTGCGTATTGAATTGAAATTATTGTGATTTGTGGTCCGTGCGGTTTTGTTGTCTAAACGACGGTAGCACGTGGCCCCCCAAGTTGCATTTCCAGACATGAAACGGCTCATTTTTTTCAACATTATGATGTAAATCTGACAGGCAACTGATTCAGTTTTTGGACAAGCCGGTTTTACACCACGTAAGAAGACACAATGCTAAGCTAGACAATTTGCCCAGGTCACTCGAATCACGCCTCCGCTGGAAGGCCCCTATCAAATGTACGCTCTCTGTTTCAATTTGAAACCAAGGACATCTTTTATTGATTATTAGTCTTTTAAATAATTTTATCGCTGATCCTTCACGTCAAAGCAGGCGATATCGTCACGCTTCATAGCACGCAAGAAAAAAGAAACTTACTTTGTTGATAGCGTTCGTCAGGAGAGATTCTTGTGTTTGGGGCAGCTGCTGCTGCTGTTGCGGAAACTCCACGCCGGTCACGAGTGACTGTGGACTCGAAGGTGCCTGTTGGTGTGCGGAAAATTGTCATTCATTAAATAAAAAGCGAGTCATCACGGCGAAGCGGTGCGATTGATCTTATCACTGATAACGACCTCAAGCTTGCCGACTTTAGTACTTATTCAAAAGATATTCAAACTCACACGGTCGTTTTCATTCATATTAACAGGAAAGTGAGATTGTATAAAACGTTATACACAAACACTTAACTAATAAAACAACACAGACACACAGAGAGGACAAGCACAAAATAGGAACTAACTCTTATCAATGTTACATTGAATTATAAAAACACGATTTCTTTGCTTCGATAAAAACAGAATAAAAACGCTACTCACGGTTGTTCTGGCGGATGGAATCGAAGACAATTTTTGCTGCAAGTTCTGGAGATGGGCGTCGTACTTGACGTCCATCTGAGGCGTAGAGACTTGGCTGCCTCTGTTTGAACCGCAACTGCAAATTCGTACTGCATTATTCAAATTCACAAGAAATCAGTTCGGCTTTTTTATTGAAAAAACAAAATACAAATATGAAGTTCAGCAACGCTAGTTCGGTATACTACTTGGATGGGTAGCCGGCACTGATGAGCAACCCGAAGCTTTTGAAGTGAAATCGAGCGAAGAATATTGAATAACAGTTTAATAGTAATTGTCGTCCAGGATACTACCAGGAGCCGTATTCTCCAACTCGCTATGCACTCGAACCGACAGATATCGCTATCGGTAGCTAGGCAAGCACCATTGTGATTGGCTTTTGCTTGACTACCGATAGCGATATCTGTCGGTTCGAGTGCCTAGCGAGTTAGAGAATACGGCTCCTGGATAAGTAGCCGGCAATGATGAGAACTCAACAAAGAAATTTTTATTCACAATCACTATAATTATTGATTGCATCACTTAAATAAGGGCGGAAAGTGTCTCATTACTAACTCCTCGGGAAAATGAAGAAATGATAGTCGTAATAAAAAAATTCCAAAAGAATGCATCTAAACAAAAAATCAGTACTATCTGCACCAAGTTTCAGCAAAATTGAACGCTGATCAGGTGTAGTTGAAGACATCAGATTCAAACTTTCAAACTCCTGTAATCATGTAGAATACATAACTGTTAATTAAACAGTATACATGGTGTTTCAATGGAAACGAGCCATAGAGTATGAATCTTGCCAATGTTATCCTCCTTCTCGAATAGCTAAAAATTCTGCAGTGCGATTCATGGCGATTTTGTTTATGTTACAGGGAATTCAGTTCTGCACAAATCTTCGAATTTTCAAAGATAAGTTATTATTTTCACAATAGTTTGAGCTACTTTCATTCAAAGGTGCATGTTGTAGTGTTCTGTTCATTAGTAGAAGTTAGAGCCGCGCCGGGCCGGCTCAGGTTCAAATCGATTTTTCAAAGTCGAGAAACAAATTATAGTGGATGATTTTCTTGAAGAATACACACTTCAATTCAATGGCCCCTGAAAATTTTTTAAAGATGAACACCTCTAACAATGAAAAAGTCATCAAAATTGTCAAAAAAAGAAAAAACAGGTTTTCTCGATAACTTGTTCAAACTTGTTTTCATCCAAATTTACATATCGGATTCGAGTTTAGGAGATTGAATTTAGTCGGAAAAGATACTAAACTTGTCGTGATCGGTTCTACATGGCCAGAAAAACAAAATGGATCACCTAGCAGAGCTTCTCCCCCCAACATTGATCGACTCTTTTTATGCCAAAATGGTATCAGCGGGGTATGAAGCATCGAATCATAACGCATTTGCTTCCAGTTGCAATTTTTTACCCCCCCTCCCTCCAATAACTCAAAACCCCCGGGTGCGATTTTGGATATGTTGTAGAGCACTCAATTCTGAACGAAACATCAAATTTTCAGGACATCCATATTTTTTCCGAGGTTAAAATCTATCTTTCTTGTACTAAAAAAGTATTTAAATTTTTTTCAAAAACCCCTTTTTCACCTAAAATACTCCGAATGTCCAATTTAATGGGGAAGAGGTTGAGAATTGAAAAAAAAAAGTTTTCAGAGAGAGAATTGAATTCCCTTTAATCCGATGAATCACAAGGTGGTGTCTAGTTGAATTTTGAAGTTGGGGTGGGGGAGAGCAAAGGGATGAATTTGGATAGCACTTTTTCAACCACAAATTCTCTTTTTCGATGCTTTTTAGGATGGAACTGTTTAAATTAGAGAATTTAGGGGTCGAGAATATTAAATTGGACAGAACAGAATTTTAGAAAACATAGGGGTGGGGTTAAAAATTAAGGAAATATTTTTTCAGAAAGATTTCAATTCTCTGTAATTTGATGTATCGCAAGGTAGGTGGTGCCTTTTGAAATTTCGAAGTTGGGGTGGGTGGAAGTGGGGTTGAAGATAGAAATTTGCCAAAGTATGCTTTAGATGTCCCCCTTGAAACAAAAATTCGACGGGTCTCGGGAAATTTCCTAAATTTCACCAGGCAAAAATTTCTTCAGGGTGGCTCGTTTCCATTGAAACACCCTGTACAAACCAAGATTGTAAACTTATTACAGCAGGCTAGGGCCTTCCCTAAGCCTTCGTGCTCTTCCGGGGAGTTGATGGAACAGACCAGAGGCCCTATTTTCGGAATCGGGGAACAGATCATCAGGGGCCCTATTAGCTGCGTTCCTTTTATCATCTGAACTGAGAATTCTCACTTCAGTTGCTAGTTGTGTCTCTTTCCCTCTCATGCAATTCTCGCTTTTCCTCTCTCTAACTGAGGTGAGATTATCTGATATTTCGTGTAAAAGGAAAGCAGCTATTTTCGGGAAACATGTGATCCGTTCCTATGCGAAGTTGCTAAGCAACCAGGGCTGTGATTGGCTGTCACCTAGGCAACATCACCTGATGATCTGTTCCCCGGTTCCGAAAATAGGGCCCCAGGTGATGTTGCCTAAGTGACAGCCAATAACAGCTCTGGTTGCCTAGCAACTTCGCATAGGAACGGATCACACGTTTCCCGAAAATAGGGCCCCAGCTGGACTCACCGAGCCGCAATGTGACGCTTTAATGCTTGATGTTGGTCCATTCAAGCATTGGGACCACAAAGCGCTCGGTAGATCAGGATTTAGCCAGACTCCCAACGCAGGTGCAGGTATAATACGCAGTGCCTGCGCTGGTCCGTGCTTGGCTCTGCCTTCGATCACCGCCCATGCTTGCGATTATTCTCTACACATTGCCGTACTCCTGGCCACCCATCTGAGAGCGATTCATTAGCCGGTTCAGAATTGGACGGGGTTCGCCTGCTCAGTCACCCATCCAAATTCTGGCCCGGCTTCGCGTTGCTACAGGTGAGTTTCGTATCACACCCTATGTGGTCTCCAATATTATACTATCTTACTACCATATCGTGACAAGAAATCAAAAAAATAATAGCACCAACCTGTCAGAAACCTGCTTCAACCCGTCAGGCGGCAACGGTGGTTTCTTCATGTCGATAGGCGCGGAGCTTTGGTACTGCTGAACCTGCTGCACGGCAGCCTGCTGCTGATACTGTTGCTGCGGTTGCGTTTGCATCACCAAATTTTGCACCGAAGCCGAAGACGGAATCTGTTGAGGCGGTTGTTGATACATGACATTCTGAGCAATCTCAACAGTTTTTTGAATGTTCAATATCAACTGAGGCTGTTGCTGCTGCTGTTGAGGCGGCGGTTGCTGTTGTTGATACACTTGCTGTTGAGGAGGAGGCATTACGAGATTCTGTTGTGGCGGCTGCGGTTGAGACATGGTCAACTGTTGAGTCACCGCCTGGGTGACGTACTGTTGCGGCGGAGGCATGGTCGTCGCGGGTTGAGGCATGCTCATTGGCTGCGGCATGGTCATCGGTTGAGACATCGGAACTTGAGCCATGGGCATAGTTATCGGAACTTGCTGCTGCTGCTGCTGTTGCTGGGGAGCGACGTGTTGTTGAGTAACCGGCACTTGCTGCTGCGGCTGCATCGGAATCTGTTGTTGAACATGAGTCACCGGGACTTGCTGTTGTGGTTGAGATATGGGCACTTGCTGCTGCTGCATCGGCATTTGCTGAACAACAGGGATTTGTTGAGCCATCGTCTGCGGCGGTAACTGCTGCATCTGCTGTTGGGGAGGCGGCATTTGCTGTTGTTGTTGTTGCTGCTGCTGCTGCTGCACCGACACAGGTGGTTGTTGTTGAATCTGCGGTTGTGGTTGAACAACACCAACTGGTTGTTGCATTTGTTGCGCTTGCACAACGCCTACGGGTTGTTGCGTCTGCACAACCCCTACGGGTTGCTGTTGAGCATGCGGCAACTGCGCAGCCTGCGCAAACGACTGTTGCGAATTCGAACTCGGCAAGTTTTGCTGCTGAGGCTGTTGCTGCTGCGGCTGAGTGGCAACCGGCGCTGGCGCCGCTTGGTAATTGGGCGGTGACGCGACAAACTGCTGAGTCGATTTAGCCGAAACCACCTCAACAGCGGACGTTACTTTTTTCGCTTCGCTTGCAACGGCGGAAGTGTCAGACTGGCTGCTCTCCTTCTTCGGATGGCTGCTGTGCTTCAAATTGTCCAGGCTGATCTTCAACTGTTCCAGAGTGTTGATCATTTCCGGACCGCAAACGACGGCGTTTTCTGCGTTCAACATGGCCGCAGTCGAGTCCTCTTTCAGCGAGGACACGCTCAGTTTCTGTTCCGCCTGGCGGCTTTCCAGATCCAAACGGGAACTGATCGATTCGACCGGAGCGGAAGTTTTACGCATGACTTCCGTTTTGACCACGACTTCCTGTTTGATTTCCATTTTCACGACTTCAGGTTGCTGTTGCTGGATTGTCTCGGTTGAAAGTGGTGCGACTCCGGCAGCTGCTTCTTTCGCCGCGGCATCACACTCGCCGCCGACCTATGATATTTAGAGAGTGAGATTATGATTTCACGATGAAGTTTGGAGGGCGATTAAAAATCCAATATGGCAAACATGATGCATGAACTTATTTTTAGTGGATCATGAATAGTCGACGTCCGTGAAATGTTGCCATGCAGTTTGATCAATTTTACTTGACTCTGAATGAGCCCGACTGGAGCGATCCCGTTGAACTACAAAAGTAAATGCAAGTGATTTTCTTTTAATAACTCGAACGTGTACGTAACGCTGTGTCAAACGTGTCATGTAATTTATTGCAATTCCTAGACAAATCACTGTTATACGTAACGCTGTGTCAAACGTGTCATGTAATTTATTGCATTTCCTAGTCAAATCACTATATGTCGCGACGCTATAGAATAACTGTTTTAGCGCTGGGCATAACCAGAAACACCCTGTATAACAGAACAGCGTCCATGTACAAAGAATGATCAATATTCTGACGTTCATGAAATTCTGGAGTATCTCTTAGGATTGCGAATTATTTTTCGGTGGTATTTTTTTATTGCACGTACTTGCTTATTTACGTTCATTTTAAATTTCTTACTATTGATTTTTTTTACAATATTTCTTAAAATTGATTGTGTGATCTGTTTCCTGTGCTTGGGAGGAAGGAAAGAAATGCATTATTATTATTATAGATTAATAGGGAGTTTGGACTCGATTTGAGAGCAGAATTTTAGTATTAGAACACTAGGCCAGGCGGTAGGTCATCAGAAAAAATTCCGACCAAAGCTTTTGTTATACAATGCTTTCAAAGTTTTTTTTAAGTTGAAGTTTGTTTTCTCCTTATCGGCACTTCTTGTGCCATAGGAGTTTGCTGCCTTTTATTTAGTTTTGATACAAGCTGAAAAATTCCGTTTAAACAGCACAACACCCAGACCTTCTGCCCGAGAATCGAGCCCGGGAGCTCTGCTTGCCGAGCGAACAAGCAGTCCACTCGACTAGCGGGCCGTCTATACAATGCTTTTATGGTGTTGAACTCTTCGTAAGGTTGGTAGGTATCTACCACTGAGTTTCCGCCCAAAAACGAGTTGTGCTGATTCCTCCACATCTGCGCAAAGGTAAAGGATGTCTTGAAGGTGCAAAAAGACCTGGGAAATCCCCGTGCCTTTTCGTTATATTTGCCTCGATGCCAACTCACATCTCTTACGCAAACATTGGAAGCATTTGTCATCATCTCTGTGCCACTTTTAATGTGAAAAAAAAAGATTTCTTTGTGCGGGTCAAATAAATCACATTTAATTGTTTTTCCATACAAGAGAACCATCGGGTAGGTAACATGTATTTTGGTTCTTCTCTAACAACTCGTATCCACTGAACCCATTTATGGCGTTAAAATTTAAATCATAGCATATTTGAAGATGTTGCCCGTCAAGAAGCGAATATTTTTTCATTGTCTGTTCAGCAGCAATTTTTTCAATTTTACCAAACACCGTTTGCGAAAATTTTGAAGGAATGATAAGCTGAAACTGTTCGCTAACGATATCATGTCTGGCTTAACCGCGGCACGCACTTGGAAGTCTAGAAAACTGATTTCTTTTCGAGCGGTTCTATTTTACCCGCGTGCGGCCGTGCCTACTTGACATAGACCGGACTGATTACACGAGCTTGAAAATGTACTCTCTTCCAGCTTTAAAAGACGACCATTATTAATAAACTAATACATATATAATTTATTCATAAATCGATGTACAAAGTTTTATTGATAATAGTCGTATTTAAAAGCTGGAAAAAAGTACATTTCCAAGCACTTGTAATCAGTCAGGTCTTTGTCAAGTAGACACGACCGCACGCGGGTGAAATTGAGCCGCTCAAAAAGAAATGAGTTTTCTAGACTTACAAGTGCGTGCCGCGGCTAAGCCAGACATGATATCGTTAGCAAACAGTTTCAGCTTGTAATTCCTTATAAAATGTTTGCAAACGGTGTTTGGTAAAATTGAGAAAATTGCTGCTGAACAGGCGGGTGAAAATTATTTAGTGCAAGCGGTACACCAGGAATATCAAGAAAAAGTGGCATTTGATGATACAAGCAAGCCACTTTGCATATTTGTTGTCTAGACCCATCAGAAAAATTTGACCCGCAGTTCCTAAGAATTCATCCCTTAGGACCCGAGATATGGGGAGGGGGAGGGAATACTATAAAAAAATACCAAACTTTTTCATCCAAACCTGCTGAGGCGTGTTTGCTGTCAAAACTATATAACTCAGACCTCCTCGATACAATGACAATGTCAAAACTCTTGTGCGGTCACCGGAAGTCGAGTTGAGTCGTCATCTTTGAAAATTAGAGCCGAAGGTCAAAATTACAAAGTAGGCTTCAATTATCTTCATGATGGGTATCGATTCTTAAGTTCTTGGGGTCGCTGAAGACGTATAAAATGAAACAAAAACGATTGAGTACACCTCGCGCCCATATGGTCTACCTATGGGCCCAGAAATCAGGCAAGCGAGAAAAATCCTACAAATTTTCGAAAATAGAAGTGAAATAATAATGTGAAATAGCTTCAATCTGTACTTGGTGATAATGCTGTGCCAGCTGTTCTATGTGAAACTCATGATGTTCACCTGTGAGCTGTCAAAAATCCAAAATGGCGCCCATTCAAAACACACAGGGGAATAATTTATCGTGATTTTCTTTAGGGAGCTCCTACGTGTCACTAGCTAAGCACATATTGTTTATCAGTGAACAACGACTAGGGAAGTTCCTTACATTATTGGTGGTATTTTGCATCGTTTAAAAGATATCCGCCGCGAAACTGTTCCAGGACAGTTTTTGAACAATAGATTGAATACTTGAACAGGAGGAAAAACTTTGCATGTACAATTGAAATTCAGCTCTAATTTTCAAAGATGACGACTTAACTCGACTTCCGATGACCGCACAAGAGTTTTGACATTGTCATTCTATCAAGGAGGTCTGAGTTATATAGTTTTGACAGCAAACACGCCTCATCAGGTTTGGATGAAAAAGTTTGGTATTTTCTTATAGTATTTCCTCTCCCTCCTCAAATCTTGGGTTCTAAGGGATGAATTTTTAGGAACTACGGGTCAAATTTTTCTAATGGGTCTAGACAACAAATACGCAGAGTGGCTTGCTTGTATCATCAAATGCCACTTTTTTTTGCGTACCGCTAGCACTAATTCACTTCTTAGCTGGCAACATCTTCAAAAATGCTGTAATTGAAATTTTGACGCCGTAAGTGGGTTCAATGGATATGAATTATCAGAAAACTACAAAGAACATGTTGCCCCATCATTTTCTTCGATGGGGAAGCAATGAAGTGTGATTTATGTGACCCGCACAAGAGCTTTTTTTTTTCAACAGTAAGACTGGCACAGAGATAATGGCAAATGCTTCCATTGTTTGCGTAATAAGAGTTGTAAGTTTGCATTGAGGAAAATATAACGGAAAAGTACAGAAATTTAACAGGTCTTTTTACATTTTCAAGGCATCCTTTACCTTTGCGCAGATGTGGAGGAATCAGCACAATTCGTTTTTGGGCGGAAACTCAGTGGTAGATACCTACCGACCTAACGAAGAGTTTGACAACATGAAAGCTTTGGTCGGAATTTTTTCTAGATTGTAGTGATTTCACCGACATACGGCCTGGCCTACACTCTGACGTAACAGTGGAGACGGGCCATAATCCAAGACTGTGGAGAGTTGAAAATTGAGGTTCTTGACAGTCTAAGTCATTCGTACATAAAGCGTTGTATGTACCACGGGCAAGAAGATTATAAGAACATCAGGAAATTGAAAGTCGCCCGTTTCTCAACGTTCCCTCGTCCTATAATCTACTAATTATAGCTAAATCTCGCTCTCATCTCATTTCTGTTAATTTTCTTTCGACCAATTAAAACGAGCGAACATCTTCAAGAAGTTACAAAAGCAAGCGGTGATTCGTGCTAAAGAGCACACAAAGCTGCACGAAAACTTTCCGCTGAAGTAATGATTTAAGAGTGAACAGGTGTCGCATGTCGAGTTTGCTTCAGAAATCAAAGTGATTGTTTTGGAAGAGATAGAAAAAAAAACGTTACCTTGTTCTGACCGAATATGGCATAAACAAACCCTGCCAAAAACGAAAACATGGAATTTAAATAAATCACTCGTGGTACGTGTACCACGCGTTTTGGGTCCGGATAAAAAATCGTCGCGCGTCTAAACAATAACTCAGTCGAACATCAACTCTCTTGGCATCGATGTGAAATCATCGCTCAAAAAAGATAGACGCGGCCGTTCTGTCGCAGCGACGTACACAAAAGCGTGCCAAGTAAAAACCAGAGGGAGTCAGTCTAGTAATAATATAACAATTGTCCTTGAGACCCTTGGACACCTGTGTGTTCATCAAAATGCTTTCCAAGTAACACGCACACATCACCATTGAGTTATTAGTTTGCAGACGGATTGAGCGCGTACCAAATCCGCTGCATTAGCTAAAAACACCCCACATCTATATTTGCAAACAAAATCCATTTTGCTCCCAATTATTCAGCTTTCAGTATGTTGCGGGTGCCCCATACGGTATCCTACTCACATCTTCCCAACCATTTCCCATTGCTAACCTTATCAATCTACGGCCATCATATGGCACTACATTTCAACTGCAACTCCGTTATCTGCTCCTCTAACCATACACGGTTCACAGCCCTACAATGCCGCGTATCAAGTTTATAAGAGTCCTTTAGGCATTTCTAAATGATAAATGTGAATTAAAATGTTCTACAACTTCGTGAGGTGCGCTTAGGCGAGTGCTTGAAAAAAAAGACAGCGAACAAACCTCTCCGCCGCCGAAATCCTTATCCTTGGGATAGTCCAGTTCACCGGACAGAACCGGACTGACCAGGAACCGCGAGATCTTCCTCTGCGGCACCCTCAGCGCCGCTTGTTTGGCTTCGGGGTCCTTGTCTTCGAGAGGTTCAACCTGAGGCGTCACGCCCTGTTGTTGATCCTCTGCAGGAGGCGCAACAACTAAAGATGAGTCGTTCCTCAATATGTAAACTGTCAAATCGACTTTCTGACCTGGCAGCAATTTGACGTCCCGGCGAGTCAAACTGTCGTAGTTGTTCTGCAGTTCGTTCAGGGCGTCGATGTGGTCGAAACTCTCGCCGCGGGGAGGCGCTACGATTTCTTCGATCTTCGTGCCGCTTCCGTTGTGGTTTCCATCCTGCTGCTGTTTGGCCACAGTGACCACGTCCGCGGCGACGTACGTCGTAGTGACGCTCTGTTCAACCTACAAGTCAACAATGACATTCACAATCGTCGTTCCGAAAAAAGATATACGCGGTTCGCAATCCATTTCTACAGACCAACGGTGGATTTCAAAAAAGGTAAGCCCATCAGTGGTGAAAAAAAATCATTTTTTGAACAATCACAGAATGATCCATGCCAATTGTGCACTTCCTTTGAATATAATTGAGGGTTCATATGATCAATAGATTTTCTATAGATTTCAGGAGTTATTCTTGATCAATCAGCTAGAGCTCGGCAAAAAAAGAAATTACGTAATCATAGATTAGCTTAATTATCTTTTCTGAAACCGGCTGTAAGAAATGCATTTTTTCATTTCAGGGTTGTGATTTGAAAAATGGGCTGCTATTGACAGGTAGCAGATAGTGATCTTCGACTGTCAACGATGTCAACCCCAACGACATCCCTTGCAGGCTGCCAATTTCATGTCATATTTTAAATTAAAGTTGCTAATTAGAGGCGCTTTCGTTTTGCCAGCAGGAGCTGCTCGGGGGTAGATCACTAGACAAAGAAAGTAGATCCAGCTGGGCCGTGATTGGTGTATGTATCTACTTTCTCTATCTAGTGATCTACCCGGATCAGCTCCTGGCGCAAAACGAAAGCGGCTTAAGAAAGCAATTGGCAGACTCCTTTTTCGAATTTACTCGTCTTCTACCGGGTGTTTACAGCTCTGCAGGTATAGTATGTTCACCTGTCACGGTTCGGCAAAATGTGAAATAGCGAAAAAAATTGTCCACCAAATCTAACACCGTAGCTTGATTCTTTATTATTTTCCGATCCAGAAAAACCCAATTTCAAAATAATTCATCGGTGAATTTGTCCTGTGGGCAATTAATTCCAAATTTCATTTATCCCAGTAGGATTTCTCATGTTTATTTTTTGAGGCCCATCTGCAACGTTTAGTTAAAGTATAGTGATTGGTGCCAAATTGTTCCTTGGACCATGACAAACAAGTATCACGATGGTGGACATCTGAGATCCGCGACTGGGCAGCCGAAGGAGGGGAGGGGGCAGGAAACGTGCTGAAGAAGAGATAAAAAATGTTAACTCATGAACCAAAAGAGTTGGAATTATGAAATATCGCATACGAGCTCGCTATTTTACGCCATTGATAACGCAGTAAACCATTTTTGAAAATACTGAACCGTTCCAGAAAGATCTCAATTGAACTTTATTTTTTGAAAATTTCACTGTTAAAAACATACAAAAAAGCTACACAATAATATTTTTGGCAGCTAGAGGTGTTGGAAATATATGCATATTGTTGGAAATCCCTTGGTCTTCTATTTTAGGAAATAAGACCCCATTATTCACCTACCTACGTGACTTTTTCGGTCATTCTTGGCCATTGGTCTCCCCGAAGAGCTTTGTTATGTCTATCAGGAATTCGTTTTTGATGGATTTTTTTGTGGAAAATGAGCACTCTTTGGTTCAAATAACTCCCAACAAATAACCTTTTAACTCGTATTCAACAGTTTTGGTAGGTGACTTCAAAAACTAATACATTTGATGATAAAAGCCGTCCGTTGCCGGTTCATAATGAGCCATCATGTGACACTGGTCTTGTGCAGAACCACGTGAGACACCAAAATGACCATTTTTCTCGCCAAAGCAGCCACTAACCCGAGCACTAACCTAACTTGGGTAAGTTGTACCTTTTTATCTTTCAAATTCGTCAATAATTTGGATTTTAATGATAACATTCTCAGAAGAAAAATAAGTTTATCGAGATTTTTCTGAAACGGTTCGATATTTTCGAAAACGGTTTGCTGTACCTTCATTGGCGTAAAATAGTGAGCATGTATGCCATATTTGATAATTCCAGCTTTTTCGGTTCATGAGTTAAAAAAAAAGTTATCTCTCTTCTTCAGCACGTTCTCTGCCCTCTCCCCCCTCCGGCTGCGCAGTCGTGGGTTTTAGATGTCCACCATCGCGATTCTTGCTCATCATGGTCTGAGGAACAATTTGGCACCAACCACTATATTTAAACGTCAAGTTGCACATGGGCCTCAAAGAATGAACATGAGAAAAACTCACTAAAATAAAAAAAAATCAATAAAATTGTCCACAGGACAAACTCACCGATGAATTATTTAGAAATTGGGTTTTTCTGGATCAGAAAATAATAAAGAATCAAGCTACGGTGTTAGATTTGGTGGACAATTTTTTTCGCTATTTCACATTTTGCCGAACCGTGCTGTACCGTGATTCTAGTCGGCTGTGAGATTTTGTTTCTAAGTTTCCAAATGTGAAATATAGAAAATTCCCAAAACTTTGCAGTTGACTGCTCTAACCGGACCAGTTTTGAAACACATTGTTTGCATATTTCCTCTGCAGATAGCCAGAACTTTTTGCGGGACGTGATGTTTGACGCTTTTTTCCATTTTATTGGAAAATGTAGCACTTTTTTGACCTGTTTTTAATTTTCGCCAATGAACAAATAAATCGAAAGAGCCTTGACATTTGACTGTTGTCAAAAATATTTCTAACCTCTCGAAGCCAGTTCAACTTTCGATGGTCCAAATTAAAGAGTATACAATGCCCTTGGTCCAAAAAAAGGGCCCCATGCAATCATCAACCCTTTCGCCTCTTCTAGTCAAAAGTACACGCCGAACCCTGAAGAATTACAGGCCAAACAAGGATCGCCGTGTAGTCTGTCACTGGCAAAAAAATAACCGTGTAAAAAGTAAATTAAACCAAATTTCAAAAAACCCAGCCGTTCAAAGTTGCGTATTGGACCGAAATTGAAGTTAGTACCTTCAATTTGCAATTTGCTTTCGTTTTGGGGCTTCCCAGGACGAGTTTTTGTCGAGCCTGAATGAGCCGTCAAGATTTGCGGCCGCCCCATGCTCTTTTGGTGTCTACATGACGGTAACACAGATCTGCGGCCCCCTAGTCGCACTTCCACGTATGACCAGGTTAGTTTTCCAAGATTTTAATATCAATTTGATAAGAAATATAACTTTACTTCCAGAGAAGTCAGTTTCACACCAGGTGAAAAGGCGGCAAGCCTACAATGGTAAAGTAAAAACTTTTTGCCCAGCCAACTAGAGTCACAGTACAAGTGAACCTACTATACAGGGTGTCCCATAATTAGCGTGCTATACTTCACCAGCAGATTCTGCGACCCAAACTAAGAAAAAAAGTTCCCATAAACATAGGTCGAAAAATGCTTCATAAGCGAGCTACAGCCCTCTAAAAGTGGTACCCTGAAGATGGTTTTTATTTAATATCTGCGAAACTGTCAACAGCAGAATCATGAAATTCTGCACATTGGCCAATCTTTTCATGTCTAACAATATGTGATAACAACAATTCCAAAATTCTACCCAGAAATGGGTCAGACTGTGAGGGGTGGGGGGTGAAATCACCCCAACTTTTTCAAGTGCCTTTTTTTGCAACTTTAGCATAAAATTATGAAGCCCCAAAGCATTTTGCAATAAAAATATCCCCTTGTTCAACTTCGATAGGAAGCACCGTTCTCGAGTAAAATCGATTTGAATCCCTCCCTACATGTCATAAAAATTCATAATGAAAATTACAAAAAAAAATCAAAATTGAGCGTAGGCCATGGAACACGACTTCTATGTTTGGGAAAAAAATAATCGAGACAGGTGACAGGCCAGAGCACGACCATTACAGAAGCCATACACCAAGTGCATGTCTTCCAGCTCTTGGTTTTTGAAACGTTCCATTTTTACAAAACAGTACCTGCAATAATACTTCTTTAATTAGGTTTAAGGGGTTTCTGATTCGACTTGAGAAGTTGTTGACGGGAACCGGTCTTATTTTATTTTTTTCGTCAAGTAGAAACTCCTCCAAAAAGAAAATGTACGGGTATTGCTATCAAATTTTGAAAATTTACAAAAATAATTGAAAATTTGTGATTTTGATTTTTGAAAATTCAAAAACTAGATAGCATCGACAATGCATCTTTCCCCAAGAAAGTCGCATGTCAAATTTGAACTTTCTATTTTTAAAAAAGGGTACCAAAAATGATTTCTCGTAGACATGAAAAAGTGAATTAGTAGAAAACATTTTTGGTACCTATTTTTTTTAAATAGAAAGTTCAAATTTGGCATGCGACTTTCTTGGGGAAAGATGCATTGTCGATGCTATCTAGTTTTTGAATTTTCAAAAATCAAAATCAAAAATTTTCAAAATTTTTTCAAAATTCACAAAATTTGATAGCAATGCCCGATACCTTTTGTTCTTGGAGGAGTTCCTACTTGACGAAAAAAATTAAAGAAAACCTATTCCCGTCAACAACTTTTTTAGTCGCATCAGAAACCCCTTATCTTATACACAACTTTCAAACACACTGTCACTTATTTCTTGAATCTGTCACCCTGTCTTAATTATTTTTCCCCAAACATAGTAATCGTGTTCCATGGCCTACGCTCAATTTTTGTCTTTCTGTAATTTCATTATGAATTTTTATGACAGGTAGGGTAATTTTCAAATCGATTTTACTCGAGAACGGTGCTTCCTATCGGAGTGAATAAAAGAACCTTTTTCATGCAAAATGCTTTGACGTTTCATAACTTCATGCTAAAGTTGCAAAAAAACGACACTTGAAAAAGTTGGGGTGATTTTTACCACCACCCCCAAAAGTCTGACCCATTTCTGGATAGAATTTTGAAATTATTATTATTGCATATTATTAGACATCAAAAGATTGGCCAATGTGCAAAATTTCATGATTCTGCTGTCAACAGTTTCGAAAATATTAAATAAAAACCATCTTCAGGGTACTACTTTTAGAGGGCTGTAGCTCGCTTATGAAGCATTTTTCGACCAATGTTTATGGGAACTTTTTTTCTTATTTTCAGCCGTAGAATCTGCTGGTGAAGTATTGCACGCTAATTATGGGACACCCTGTATAGTCCAGGAGCATATTATGTGATTAAAAGGCATCCCGATTCATACAGGATGGAATAGAAGAAAATCAGAAAAAAATCATATACCGTGAACGGCGTGAGCTATGAAAGGTGGAGCGGCACAAATCACCAGGTGGATGCCCGACTTAATGCTTTTTGAAGGTTTTGCTTGAAAAATTGGATAGATAGTGAATAATTATATGGCGAAGTTTTTTAGAGAAGATTACGGAGCTGTGTGTTTGTGTCTGTAATCTTCCACGATAACAGCCGCAACGTTGATCTGATCGACTTGAAATTCGGTATGCGGACATGGTTTTGCTGTCGAATGAGCCTATTATCACGTTTTGGTTGTCATCGTTCAAACGGAAATGTCACCATCAAAAATGACAGAAAGCATATGTCACGAAACTGGACTAACAATATGTCATTTATTTTGAAAGCACTTGAAACACTGTTTCCAAAACTTTTTAAAGTATTTCTCCTTTCTCCGCATCTCATCTGTCAAATATTAAAAATGTCAAATTTCAAGTTTTGTTGTTCAATTATTCAAAATTGATGTAATGGATTAGGACCACATTCGGCAGGAATCAACACAACAACAGAATTAAATCACGTTTGCAGTTTAATTTCCCCACCTTCTCCCAGTTTGGAGCTACAAACTTTTCTTTATTTTTTCTGTTTCATCCTGTATAAATCCCCTGCAAGAAATTCAAGCAAAACACCCTGTGAGGTGTGATTGCTGGCCATCTAACGAATGTATTCCACATAGCCGCTACGCTCCTTCATTCAAAATCTCACGGGATTACATAAGCTCCTGGACTAGTAGGGAATCAACCGGCCTTTACAACCGACCAACAACCATTTACCTACTACTTCAGTGTGAGTGATCGCAGCCTGGCAGAGTAAAGCATTTAATCCGTGAAAGTCGAATTCACGAAAGCCGTGAAACTTATTAAAACTAAATGGCTAATCAAATACAGATAGAACTAACTTTGCGACACAAAAAAAAAAAACCAGCTTGGCTGTCAGAATAGATGGCGAATGGCATTATGTAACTCACCAGTTGAGTCCTACTGTTGGAAACGTAAGTGTTGTCGGGCGTGTAGTCGCTGGCCGTGCTAGTTTTTCGCGAAACAGTGCCGCTGCTATTGAGACTCTCGCGACACCTCAAATTCTGGCACAGTTTTTCACTCAAGTTCATTTTAAGGCCGTGCAACGTATCTTCGAAATTGGGCGGCGTGGTTGCGTCGTATGCCGTTTTGATCAGCATCTGACCGGTGCTGTCGTCTCTCTGAGTACACATAAACCATACCAAATGAATCCCAAATATTTGCCAAAAAAAAATTGTGCAACTACTGCGCTAACAACAACAACGTATGATAAAGAAAAATCAGTATAACAAAACAGAAAACGATCAGAAATAAGGAAAAATTATTATTGAAACAAATAAAAAAGGTGTGGAAGATAGAAAAACGTGTGATCTAGAACAGAGACTATAGATTAAAAAATAAAAACCCCATCAATGCGTGACCTGCATCACGCGCAGTAGAAGTGAAACTTCTTAGACAAGAGTACATGATGGATAGCATTGTTTTTTGAACCCAGCTAAAACACATCACATATTAATGGAATACTAATAATGGCGGTTGTGACGGACCAATTTATGAGAATTCCAGAATGGAACGTATCTGAAATCACCAATGAAGGACTCGAAATGGACAATCAACGAATCCACTATTGTACGGTGGTGTTGTTGAGCTCAGTCCATTTGTTTTATTTACGTTTCAGTTTGGGTCGTTTTTTCTGACTCGGTTGCTGCGGGTCGCCGCCAGGGAAGTCTGCAAGAAATAGCACGGGGACGGTAGTTTGAGCAAAGGTCGGTCCTGCTCGTGCCCCATTCGTGTGTATTCACATAAAAGGTGAGTCACTCTTACCTCTTGAGTGAGGTGAGGTGACTGAGGTGAGAACATGAAAAATGGACAAATTTGTGACTAACCACAGTCTTTGTGTGGCAAATTCAAAGATTTGAACAGAATCTTATGTTTCATCAATGCGAGAATTTCGGCGGACTTTTCGAGAAATCTCAATTTCAAATGTCTCCGTTTGCCGCGCCGCACCCTGTACAATAACTGCTTATTTGCAGTGACTTAACCATAACGTGGTTCGTGAAAATACCCCATTAACTCAACCCATGGAATAAATCACATTGCAAATTTGATTAGTAGATGATTGTTTAACTGCAACATGTCCTAGTGGAATATGGACAAGGAACACGCTGGGATCAAGTGATTACCGTCGCGATTCGACAATACTGCGGCCAAAGAAGTTTCACTTCGTAAAAAAAGCCAAGACTTATGATAGTGGTACTTACTGATCTGTGCCTTCTATGTGTTTTTTTGTGAGGGTGCCTCGTCAATGAGGCATGCCTGACCTGTTGATGATAATGCGGCGTGCAAAAAAGAACACCAAGCTTGAATTACCGGGAAACTCAGAAATTTAGTTTTCGAAATAAGATTGTCAAAGTCAACGTTCAGTTCTCTTTTCGCGCAACGGCCCGTAACATTTAGTTTTAAAACACGGCGACGTTGACAATCCTGAGGGGAAGAACCCAAAGAACAGAACCTAGAAACGAGATGCAATTTGTTCCGCCAACACGTACCTTCTGAACGTAGGGCTTGGGACTACTGTCAGGCACCCTGTCTGGATTCAGCTTGAGCTGTTCCATCACGTCCTTCAGGTGATCGTTCAGATGCTGATACGGCCCGGGCTTCAGCAGCTCTTGCTTGATCATGCCCTCGATTATGTCGGTCGGTGTCGTATCGAACCTGTTAAACTTAAAACTGATCGTTTTCTGCTTGCACAGCAGCTGGCATTCCACGGTTCCATCCGGATAGACGTTCTGGACGACCAGCTGCTGGCGTTGCTGTGACCGCTGTTTTCTCTGTTGGTGTTGTTGTTTTGTCGGCGGTTGGGCGTGTTGCTGTTGCAGCTTATCTTCGACGCTCGTCGACGTCGTCGTTTCGTGTTCACTTACTTGATCCGATTGCGAGACGTCTTCCTCTTGCACCATGCCGCCTGTCTTGCGCAGCAATTCTTGATCTAGCGACTGCAGATCCTGTTGAGGCGGCATGGATTGAACCACCTGTTGAATGTACTGTTGTTGAGATGGATTGTAGTCCATGGGAGGCTGTGAAGCGGTCGACAGACGCCTGTTGTCGCTAGGTTGAACCTGCTCGAACGTCGGCATCGGCGGTAGAGAAGCGGTCGAAACGCGATGCTGTTGCACCAACTTCTGTTGCAACTCAACCAGATTAATAGGCATGGTCACCAAATCGCCAGACAGTCGGTGCACGCCCAGTTGCGCTTGCAACTGCTCGATCATTTCCGGCGGAAGCTGTTGCAGTATCTATGGAAAAAATTGGTTCAACAAAAATCGATGTTGAGCATAATTAAACTGCGCAACAGTCAATGTGTCCACTGACTGACTGACTTCGAATGCCACCAGTGATTTTAATACGGTTTGCTTTGTTCGAAAGGCTAATCCTTTGTTCATCTGAAGGTTTGACGTCGAACATTTAGTAACTTCAAATAAAGCTCCTACAGGGTGATATGTAAATCGCTGCAAAATTACTCTGCCGCCAAGAGGTCCCTGTTTGCGAAAAAAATAAATTCTTTTAATTTTAGCGATAAAACCACAAAGGCTGATGCTTCGCCTTTGCGCCATTCCAGATTTTTGTAAATCGGAAGTCTAACAATGACAATTCTACAATTCAAGCCCTCATGCACATGAGGCATATTCGCTTGTTTCTGAACTGCTCTCACTTCAGAAATTTTCAACTTTCCGGGGAAAACTCCTGTGCTCAAAATTAAGTTAATGATATGTGTAAGTGGCTCAACAATTTCTTTAGCAACGGTTTTTAGAATTAAATTGAAAAAATTCTTCCATCCTTCTTTCAATGGTGTTGACGTTATAGGTTTTTAGAATTTTTGTGGTGATTTGATCCTCCCCGGTGGATGATGTATTTTTCAACTTTTTTATATTAGCGTGAACTTCCTCGTAACTTGTGGATAGCATAAAAATGCAACTGTTATTTTTTTTTATTGTTGTGGAGACTTTTGTATTCGCCCCCACTGGAGGTACATAACCTGAGTTGATGAAGAAACCGTTGACACTATTCAAGAAGTCCTCTTCCTTTTCCTGAGGCAATAATTAAACATTATTTGACGTTTGAAACCTCTTTTCTTCGTAAATTTGAGCTTCTGAATACGACTCTTTCGTCAAATTTGAATGTCACGTCACAGAAAAGGACCCTTAGGCCAAAATATGGAAAGAAACACAAGGCTTGTGAATATACAAATGAAGTCTGGATATTAATTGCCTTGATTTGAATCTTTCATCGTCAATTCAACATCGGTGGACCATTGTGACATTAAAAGGTCTTCAGAATACATTTAAAGAGACCGAATTGACCAATATTTTGTGGTTTGTAGCACTTTTTTTTTCCATTTGCTTGACCTTTTGAAGTTAGTTGTTGTGGTAATAGCTTTGACAATTTCGGTAGTGCTAAAAATGTCATTCGATCAGTTTAAGGCTCCATTTTGGCCAAAATTGCCGCATTTTCCATTAGCAGGGACATAGTGCGGATGTTAAGCGCCAACCACCTTGCATTTAATGATTAAGCAGCGCCGTTTGGTACGAATGTTGTACATACCCATGCTTCAATTTCAAGAGGTGTTGCCAGGATGTCGGTCTGTGCAGACGCCGTATACAGGGTGATCAAAAATGCAAAAATTCCAACTCCCGAACCAAATAAATTGGAGTCATGAAAATCACCCTGTAGATCCGCAATTCAATGCTCATCAAGTTAAAACAAGCCGTGTTTGAATATTTTTAGCCGTTTTAAAAATATTTTTAATTCAGTGGTCGGTTTCATGGGGAATGGACATTTTGCAATAATCCAGTGATTTTTTAAGATATTTGGATAAATCTTTGTACTTCCACAAAAAATGACCTCATGAATGAAATGTGTTGCCACCGTCCCCGCCTACTATTTTTGAAAATATGACAGTCGACTGCTTTTTTCCTTATGGCCGCCATTGTGAATTCGCCCATCATGGAATAAGTGAGAAATCAATTGAAACTAGTAGTAATGGTCATAGGCGATAATCTGAATGCAAAAATAACCGTTCTCAGTGAGTAACTCTTTGTAATTGAGTTTTACAGCTCTTAAGCGCTTACCACGACCTTATTGACAACTGTGAAGAAGACTCTAGAGTATTAAATCAATCCAATATCTTGGTCAAGATGAGTTACGGAACCATTTTGATTCTTCATTATTCATTCCCAAAAAATACTGAGAATATCTTGAAAAAATGGGACAAGTTTCGGAAATACGTTTATTTGATAAATTTCTCGTTTTTGACTCGCTGTTTTTTTTTTGTCGGTGGGTCATTTTTTGTATTACAATTTTTTTTCGGAAATGCACAATTGCCAAAGAGACCAAACAAGATGATGGATTATTTACAAACTACATTTTCATCTTTAAGCTTAGTTTATGATGAGCGATTTTTTGCCGCGATTTGAGCTGAACTGAGCGGAGCGGAGCGATTTTTTTGCCTAGGCCAATTACGATGCGGGGACGTGACATCATGAATGGACGGGATTGGTCCAGGCAAAAAAAAAATCGCTCAGCTCAGCTCCGCTCCGCCGGGTATCGCTCATCATAAACTGAGCATTACAATGGTCATTTTGGTCGTGTTAAGCGCCGAAGTGCTATAAAACTCGTAAAAATGGGTTTAACATTTCCAAGTGGCCAATTACAAAAAGTTACTCACCAAGAACGGTTACTTTTGCATTTATATTATTGAGTATGACCATTACTGCTAGTGCCAGTTGATTTTCCGCTTATTCCATAATGGGCGAATTCAAGATGGCGGCCATAGGAGAAAAAGGAGTCGACTGTCATATTTTTGGAAATTGTAGGCGGAGACGGTGGCAACACATCACATTGAATGATTGAGGTCATTGTTTGTCGACATGCAAAGTTTTATCTAAATATCTTGGAAAATCACAGATTTTTTTTGTAAAATGTCCATTTCCATGAAATCGACCACTAAACTGAAAATATTTCGGAAACGGCTGAAAGACACCTCTTAAAATTGATGGCGTTTTCGACTGGCTAGAACCGAGCCGGTTCCATTCCGACTGAGCATGCGCAGTTCATCAGAGCAACTTTCCGGCGTGTTCGACTGGAGGTAGCATTGCTCCCGTGCTACTTTTGCTGTGTTCGACTGAGAATATTCTTACGTCATTTGCACGGAACCAGCTCCGAATTTTTGAACTGTCTCGGTACTCAGTTCTACTGTCAACTTGATGTACCAATGTCGATTTTGGTGCTAAAGATGAGTCGTGGTAATACCAAAAGGGATGAATTTGTGGCGGTGCATTCCTTTTCACAATTTTCTCATGTATTCCTATATGAATCAAGCAGTGATGAAGATATGAATGCTTTGAAATTAATGAGACGGAGAGGGAAAAGAAACGGAATGGAGCCGTCTGTGATGGAGCCGAGCCGAGGGGAACAGAATGGAACGAATGCAATTCGGTTCAAGAGCAGCTCGGTATCAAGCAAGTTCGGAACTGGAACGGTTCCAGAGCAGTCCCAGTCGAAAACGCCATAAGTCACGGGTATGTACAACATTCGTACCAAACGGCACTGCTCAATCATTTAATGCAAGGTGGTGGTGATTTTATGGCTCTTAACATCCGGACTATCATCACAAATGCGATAATGCTATACGTGCCGACAGAACTTGAATGCAGATCTTTCAATAAAAATTCATATCTTCATTGTTAGACTTCCGATTTACAAAAATCTGGAATGGAGCAAAGGCGAAGCATCATCCTTTGTGGTTTTATCGCTAAAATTGGAAGAATTCATTTTTTTCGCAAACGGGGACCTCTTGACGGCAGAGTAATTTTGCACCGGTTTACATATCACCCTGTAGAAGCTTTATTTAAAATTACTACATGTTCGCCGTCAATCCTTCAGATAAACGGAGGATCAGCCCTTCGAACAAAGCAAACCGTTTTAAAATGAATGGTGGCGTTCGAAAATTATACCATTTCCAAAAAGGGTAAAATTTTCGAGATGGACACATTGACTGTTGCGCAGTTTATTTGAGGAACTCACCTGTTGCTGTTGCGTTTCAACAAAGTTTTGGAACTGTTGCGGTTGTTGTTGCGGTGGCGGCTGTTGCTGCGTGTACAGCTGTTGTTGATCTACTTGCTGGATGTACTGTTGAGTCACCACTTGCTGCTGCTCAACGTACTGAACAACGGGCGGTTGTTGCACCGGTTGAGTCGGAGGCGCAGCCGTACTTTGATATTGTTGCGCAGCTGACGGCGGTTGCTGGTACTGTTGCTGTTGGTAAACGGGTTGCGGCGGTTGTTGTTGTTGTTGCTGTTGATAGTTCGGTTGAGCTTGCGGCGTTGGTTGCTGAGGTTGCGGCGTGGAAAACTGTTGTTGTTGAGGCTGCGGCGGCTGTTGTTGATAGCTCTGCGGCTGCGGCGCTTGCGCTTGTTGGTAATTCTGCTGCGCTGGCGCTTGCACGGGCGGTTGTTGTTGCTGCTGTTGGTAATTTTGTTGCACCTGTTGGGGCGCCGGGTAGCTCTGTTGTGGTGGAGGTTGGTAACTCTGTGGTGGTTGCGCAACTTGAGCCGGTTGCTGTTGATAGTTCTGCGCAGGTTGTTGGGAAACAACCGGCGCTGGCTGTTGATAACTTTGTTGTTGCTGTTGTGGCTGAGTAGTAGCAGGTGCTTGCGCATAGCTTGGTTGCTGCGACGCCTGGTAATTTGGCTGTTGTTGTTGAGGTTGAGACACCGGCTGTTGATAGGTCTGCTGCTGACTTGGCGGTTGTTGATAACTTTGCGTTTGTGGTTGACTGGCTTGATTACCGTTCGTTTGGTAGCTTTGCTGTGGCGGTTGTTGCTGTTGTTGCGCTGCAGGTTGCTGGTAGTTTTGCTGCTGAGGCGGTAAACTTTGATTTTGTTGGTATGTTTGCTGTTGTGGTGGCGGTTGTTGGTAAGTCTGTTGCTGTTGCACCGGCGCTTGTTGTTGATAATTTGCTTGCTGCTGTTGCATCTGGTACTGTTCAATATTAGGCGCCGTCACTGTTGATACCCTGTGCATTTGTTGGTCCGTCGGAATCGACTGTTGCTGTTGATAGCTCGGTTGAGATTGATAACTTTGCTGTTGCTGATAATTCGGTTGCTGTTGCGCCGCAGGCGCTTGATAGCTTTGCTGTTGCTGGTAATTTGGTTGTTGCGGTTGCTGCTGCTGTTGCGTCGGTTGTTGGTAACTTTGCTGTTGTTGATACACTGGCTGCGGCGGCTGCTGCTGTGGCGGATAATTCTGCGATGCCGGTTGGGATTGCTGATACGCTTGGTAATTCGGATCTTGCTGCTGCTGCTGTTGCAAAGTAAGATCCAATTGACTGTCAACGCTTAAACGGTGCTCAGGCTGAGCCGGCATGGCATGCAGCAATTCCGGCTGCGATATACTGGACAGTTTGTGCTGTTGATTCTCTTGCTGCTGCTGCTGTTGAACCTGCAAGTACTCGGCCTGTTGAGGATCCATCGATACGTAATTCTGTTGCACGAACTGTTGCGGCGGCTGCTGTTTATGAATGATGGGTTGCTGTTGCATCGGTTCCATGGACGTCTGTCTGTGCAACGGCTGTTGTTGTTGCTCTTGCTGCAACGTCTGGTAAATCCCCGGTTCGTTCTGTTGCTGAATGTATTGCACCTCTTGTTGCTGCGGCTGTTGTGGTTGCTGTTGAATTATATTTTGCTGTGGCTGAGGTTGCTGTTGTATTATATTTTGCTGTTGCTGCGGTTGAATTATATTTTGCTGCTGCTGCTGCGGTTGCTGTTGTATTATATTCTGCTGTTGCTGCGGTTGTATCAAATTCTGCTGCTGCTGTTGTTGTTGTTGCTGTTGTTGCTGCTGCTGCTGCTGCTGAATTATATTCTGCTGTTGTTGCTGGTACTGCTGTTCTATACTAGGTGGCGGCTGTTGCGCATACTGAATTTGTTGCTGATCTTGCTGCGTATACTGTTGAGGCGGTTGCTGTTGCTGCTGCGGCTGTTGCTGTTGATAATTGTAATTCGGCGGTTGAGTCTGCGACTGTGACTGTTGCTGCTGCTGCTGTTGTTGTTGCTGCTGCTGCTGCGCCGCCTGGGCGTTCTGCTGTTGCTGTTGCGATATTTGCTGTTCGACTTGCTGCTGAATGAACTGCTGGTACTGCAGCTGCTGCTGGTTCAGCGCCTCTTGCTCTTTCTCGCGCTGCTCCCGCTCCTTGTTCCGCTGTTCCTGTTCGCGTTTGATGTGGGCGATCTGCACCTTCAACAGCTGGGCCACCGTTTTGGCGTCGTCCTCGAAGATGATGCCCGACTTGGCCATTTCCTCGGCGATCGTCTCTTGCTTGTCAGTCTCCATGTCGAAGTCGAATTGTATGGCTTCGTTTTCTTTGTGTTTGTGGGTGCGCTTTTTCGGATCGATCACCCGCAACCTGAACACTACCTTATTGTCCTCCTGCGACACCACCTCCACCTTCAGGCCGACATCTTCCTCGAAGAACGCATGGCTGAGCAGATCCTTGACCTGCGGTCGGTCCTCGTTGCGCGGCCTGATGCAGCTCTCGATCACGTCTTTGATCTCCATGTTCTGGACCTTGTCGAAGCTGGCGGGTTTGATGCCCTGCAAAAAGCATCCAGCAGTGAGTGACGCGAGCCCAAATAAAGTTTCTGTGCCGTTACGTTCGCTTGTGGTCACAATTTCAATATAGACAACTGCAAAATTGCGAGAAAAACTCTCATCCTTACGCTATGCATGCTTCGAAAACCAGTTCAACAAAAGCTAAAATTTGGACAATCACTGTTATCATACCACGACCCTTATCCCCAAACAAAGCACTGCTATTAATTGCGGTGATTGTGCTTGTTCTACATAGCAATCAAGCGATCTGGACACATGAGATGGCACAAAACTCTTATATCTCCTAACCTAACAACACCTTGCAGTTGTAGATTTCTGTTTGCTACCAACAGCGATTCATCAACGTGAAGAATAATAAGAAATAATAAGACAGCATCACTTATAGAAGTCATCGCTCATCGTACATACATGCCCTTCGTAGGTATGGTATGCCCTTTGAAAACAACACTAGTTAATGGAGGAATACACCAACCAACGCCAAGTTGCGGAGACAACAAAGCGGAGAGGACTGACTAAAATTTCTACCTGAATTTGGACCGCCGTCTGGGAACGGGCCGAAAAGTGCGCGAAGATTTTATTGTCAATATCACAATAAGCGGATAAGCGACGAGGGGTGAGAGGTGCACTGGTTGAATTCATTATTTAACTCTTCTTTCAAGCAATTGAAAACACGTGAGTTTATCCAGAAGCACCAGGAGGACACTTTTATTTTCTATTGTTTATTCTTCTTTCTATCTTGACACGTCAAAATAAATTACTAATAGAAAGTACGATAATTAAAAACCAATAACGACACTGGAACGTTAATGAAAAATTAAAACACGAATACACCGAATAAAGACAAACAAGTTACTATGAAGCAATTAACAATGATTATGATTACTTGTCAAAACATTAAAAATTAAGACTTTGATGAAGACTGCTTGAAACGAAAAAAGCACACGAGATAAAATAGGCAACAAAGTCTTATCGCGTTTTTCAGCACCATTCAGTGTTATAAGTATTTTGTTGAAATTTGAAGAACATAAACAAAAAATGTCCGGCCTGCGCTTATACAAGGTGTCGCCAAATTAGCGCAAAATAGGCACGTATGATAAATAAAACTACAAAACATATTCAACGATAAAGAATAAAGGGGCTTGGAGTCCCGCTCCTTAACCCCCCATAGTTCCGAAAATAGAGAGACTAATTCATCAAAGCATTTCCCCGAACTGTCCTGGACTTTTTTAAGGGTAAATGTGAAACACTCTGTGCATAACCGATGTCGAACAGAACCACTGTCGTAATGATTGATTAGTTTTTACGATTTCTTCACCACTTCAGAAAAGAAACATGGCCGGTTCTTGCACCGAGCCCTTGAGTTGTAATCAGCCGTTCAAATTACAAAGATTTAGTAGTTCGCATCAAAGCAAAGTGAAGTGGAGGCGAGAAGACGTCAATTTCCTGTGCCTGTCTACATTTTGTCACCACTCCCTTGTGCACAAAATCTTTCGTGAATTCTCTATAGGGCACTGTTTTAATGAAATATGTGATTGAAAGGTGTGAAATGATACTACGGTGATGAGAAATTGACGCACCAGTATGAAGCAACGATCACTGATACAATTTTTCGTTTCTAAGTCAGGTAAGTTATCATACTTGATGGCAATTAATTATTTGTCAATGGATAATACTAATGGACAATAAATATCTGTCCAGGGACCTATTTCATCAAGCGACTTTCTGTGTATTCTAAAATCTATCTGGCCGTCGGAAGTCCCATGTCTATATTTTGGCAAATTTAGAGACCTCGCTTTTTCCATTTGGACAGTTTATTTTATTTTTTGACCTCAACTCAAAGATATGAAGGTGAAATTCATACCTCTAAACAGTTTCTGATTTATCTTGCTATTCCTTCATTTACAAGGTGGTATGAAAAAATCAACTATCAGGTCTTCCGGGAAAATATTTTCCTTTTTGAGCGATTTTCGAAATCCTCACATTGGAGCTCAACTTCAGGTAAGAAAGCCCCAGGAACTGCCTGTTTTACAAGTAGGAATAGCGCCCTTCCTCACCTGCGAATGTTCGAAACCAAAATTACTCAAAAACATGCAGTTGTAATTTGGTCCCTCCATCAAGAATTCATGGCGCAATCAATCATGAATAATTAAAGATTGTTCAGAATCAATGTTTTTTCCTAAGACAATGTTTTTCCTCCCGATCGGATTCCGAGACCGATATTTGATGCCACCCTATGTATACTACATATATAAACTGTGTCTAGTTAGTCAATGGTTAGATGATTATTATACAAATCGGTGGATTAGCAGGAGAGGACCCATTGAAGGGCCTCCCAGATCACCGGACTTGACTTCTCCAGACTTCTTTCTGTAGAATCCCTTCAAGTCTGTTATTTTTGAAACTCAGCCGGAGTCGATTGAAGAACTGCGGCGTAGAAATAGAGGAAAATGTCGCGCGCTTTCAAGAGAAACCTTCGAAAACGTTCGACAAGAGTTCGAGTTCAGGCTCTATTATTGCCTTGAAAACAGCAATCATTTTGAACACTTATTGTGAACATTAGGTCTTTCTTTTTGGTTTGAAGTTGTTAAAATTTGATTTATCGTGGAGTGAATTTATTTAAATCAATGTGAACCCATTAAACAGTTTTTTATAAATTACATATTCGAAACCTACTCAAACAAAATATGGAATAATTGGTATTACTGGAAAGTATTTTTCAATGGCTTTTTATTGATGTTCCACAAGTGGGGGGTTGCCATTAAAAAAAAAATTGTGGAGGGGGCTGGGGCTCAGACGCTGAGTGGGGGTGAGTCACTGACTTCACTATTATGGTTCCCCCTCCATTCTGTCGGCGATTTTGGATATCTGCTTTTGTTTCAGACTAACAGGCAATTGTGAGTTTTGAATTTGACACCTGTATGTATGGCACAACTGGTCCCCTAGACAAGGCGATGAGAACCAACTGAAACTGTGAATTCCTGGTTGGAGATGCGATCACGGCCTCTCTTAGACAGGAGCAGCTTGAGACAAGAGCAGCTTGGTCTTTGAGTCATTCAGCACCAAGCCATGCCACTGCAAAATCTGATGCATGTTTTCAAGGTCCGCATTAACTCTCAACATCGCCCAAGCAAGATGAACGGCATCAAAGGAAAAATACGAGTTGAGTATCATCTGCATGAATGATGTATGCTAAGGGAAGACAAGTAACCACCAAAATATGAAGTATAGGCGGAATACAAAAGAGGACCATGAATAATGCCCTGCGGCAACCCCCCCCCCCCCTCCGTTTACCCACACGAAACCCAGTTGTTACCCAACCAATGGAAAATGAACATATTTGTCCAATGTCAATGAGTTGATATCGTCCAGGAGTCCGGGACTCGGAAAAAGTGCACATTAGCAATGCTTTCCACACTGCCGTATCAGAGACTTCTTGGCCGCATCCTTCTACAACACAAATTACTGGTATCGCGCATTTCAATCGTAAACACTGACGGTCGGGGATTTTCGAAAAGTCAAAAAGTAATGTCATATCGGACAAACATTGCGGTTAAACGCGTCTTAAGTTGTGTCCACGGTTCCACGAAGCATCGATGTGTCGCTGTCGTAGATCAGTGGAAAGTCATTAATATTCCCCTCTGCCAAATAACCGATTTCTTGTTGGTCTGTTGAAGTGCAGCCGGCAACACCTTAGAGCTCTGTGAACACAGCTTTATGCATCGTGGCTGCTAGTTTGACGTCCGATCTGAGATCGCTATGAGGTTAGAATTTGATGATTTTGGTCACTATTGAAAGATAAAAGTTGGATCTAGTCATTCATTCGTCCTTTTGTCTAGTTTCAGAGTAAAAGTTGAGTTTGAAGGGACATAAGGGAGACCATTATAAACAACAACTCTGAAAAGAAAACAAAGGAAAAAGCCTAGTGGATGAGTAACAAGACGAAGTTTGAAACGATTTTATGGAAAAAAATCGTAGATTTTTCGGCATAGGCTTCATTTGAGACAGGAATTTAGGATTCTCGTCGAACGTTAAAAACGCCGTAATTTATACAACACAATATGAATATTAGTAGACAGAGACAGAGCTTGATTGTGAGCGGGTTCACCATATTTGCTACCAGGGGCGCGATAATAGAGCATGTGGGCCATGGATGTGCGCATGACAATAGGGTGATTGCATGAAATTCGTTCACCTGATCACCGCCAGGCAGCGCAGCGCAAGGATCGAGTTATGTTTTGACGTTTGTTAGGGAATTGCATTGGGGCCATAGACAAGGATTGGAGCACATAACAGATGTAAGTAACGTAAAACACGTAAAAATGACAGTATTTGGAAGGTTATTCCGGTTGACGTTGACTCCGCATGGATGTAACTTGACAGATGACAATGACACTATTGACATCCTGCTATAAACTCCCTCTACATGCAATCACCCTATTGGTTTGAAAATTGGCCGTCTGAGGGCGCCACCAGTATCGTTGATGGATTTCAAATTTGAGTTTGTCGTGTGTGTCTGTAAACTACTGTACGGCCTGCGTCGCTTCCAATCTATTCTGCTACTCCAACTTGAAACCACATCAGGTTGTTTCACATTGCTGCTTCCGATAATGAATGGAAATACTAAAGACTTGAAGAGACACGTCGTACTGAAATCGACTGGTTTTATCCCGAGTGCCGTGCTGCATTAAGCCGCGTCCAGACTTGGTAACATGTAACGTAACATTGTTTCAAAACAATGTTTCTTAACAATGTTATGTTTGTTTCATCGTCCACACTTGAAGGTTCGCTTGAAGGATAACATGCAACATTTTTGGAGCGCCAGTTTCATTTACAATGCAACCGTATGATCAAAAACTTTTCTACTTTGCGGTAGGCTGTGGTCTACTCAAAATCAGCCTCGTTTGCCTGCCAATGACCACGCTACAGCCTACCGCAAGTAGAAAAGTTTTTGATCATACGGTATTTCACACTAGTAGGTCATGAAGGCGCGCAATAGGACTGTGTATCTTACGTGTTATCCGGGCCCATGCGCGTAGAATTAGGCGCTTGATATGAAACTTCCAGACAAATAGCGTCTGTTAACACGTAACATGACCAGAAAAACTATCAATAATCGTTTGTGTAAGTGAAATTTTCAACTATTGATGCTCACTGTCTGTGAGTTGTGAGACTGATGTTATTTCAATCTTTTAAACATAAAAAACAATCATTTTGAAGGTGGAATAGGAAGGCACGCTTTCGGTTCTTACAAGAAAGAATGGAAATAAACACTGCGTCATGACAAGTGTAGTAGCGAGAGTCGATACGATGAAGAAAAAGGTTTAATTTTATTCCGTTTCCGCGAACACGTGGCGTGGAAGTTTTGGTCAGGGCCCTCTCCGAGTCTCCTCTAACTGAAAGCCTCTGGGGCCAAAGGTAGGCGAGCCGCGAGAGCCATTCTCATATGGTACGTTTCAGGCAATCCTTGCTACATGAATGTACTGCGGATTGCATAAGACTATCCGGCCCAGAAGCTAGGCAGAAGAACGGCAGAAGCCGTATTCGGGGTTGCCAAGTGAACAAGAAATATAAATTTCAAATAGACCATATTAATTATTCTCACTTTCCCCTTCCACTAGTCATTTGTAAGTTAGGTATGTGCCTGTGACCATGCGCACTGCAGTAGATCTCGCGCGCCACAGCATGCATAGAAAACGGAACTTTGCTGTCGCTGTCAGAATTTACGATTTCAAGGTGTTTTCTTGATTCTTGGGACGTTTTTAATCTTTTTTAACCATACTTTTACGTGACGGCTGACGCTCGGTTCGCTTTCAGGCGCTGTCAAAATTCTCGTTAGCGGAAGTTGTGCAATAAAATATGGCGGGTAATTTGAAATTGTTTTGGATTCAAAAACCCCATTCTAAATTGCTTCGCATAAACTTCACATCAAGATTTTCCATTTCATTATGGTGAAAAGTAGATCAGGTATTTCTTTTTACACACTTGCTATGTTATACATTCGTTGAAATTGTCAATTTGCACCTTGAATTGATCATTTTACAAAGTCATTCAACATGCATATTCTTATGGGAGTTTCAACCCAGCACATGTGGTTGTCTCTCTCCCCGATCTGCGACTGCGCTTTGAATAATTAATATGGTCAATTCTTCGATATAATTATTTCCCAGTTTTGAACTTTCATTCAGTATGGTGTCAGATTCCCTAACTAGAAGAGCGCAAGGAAACATCTTGCAAAACAAATTGATTTTATAGTGACTATTTGAGGTGACAGTATATGTAATATAACGTATTATTGGTAACGGCGGCCATGCCAAATCTGACAACATCGCGATAACAGACTGTGGATCATTTGCGAAATAAGCAAGGAACTTCCAATATTTTTATTATTTTGTAAAAAAGAACTATACAAAATACAAATTTGGCTTGCGACTGGTTCTTCTTCACATTTTTAGTAACTTTTTTGTATTTATCTGGAGACTCAGTCATGAAATAGCCTGGTATTCCATAGAAAAGTCGATATTTGTCTGGATGTTTCAAATTTTGCACTAAATAGCGACAGTTGCGTCCATGTTGCATCTGCGCCGTGGGGTCAGGAGAACGCACTATAATCAAAAGTCAGGTGGTCCTGGACATTGAATAAACTACTCATTTTTACTTTCGAATTTTGATGAAGCTTGGAGCCGCTACATCGTGCTTCGAGCATAATAATAGGCAACACAACATACAACAGTTACCTTCGCTGAGCTGAAGATTTTACAACAGCTGAACCACAGAATAATGCCGAGCTCTGAACTGCGACCTGCGACTACACGAACACGCCGTAAACACAGAATCACAGAAATGAAATGCGTTATTGCGTTCTAGCATTGAATGTTCTAGTAGTAAATTTCAAAACAAATTTGGAAACCACCCTCAGATGTAGACAACCAAACATACTTCAACTGATGTTGTGCTGTAGGGGAACAGTGTCTGAGCTAATGCAATCAAATATAGATTATTTTATAAAAAAGTACTAAACTTTCGGCAGAACACCAACATTAAAAAAATTCATTCTGAAAATTGTGAGCAAATATCATATGATGATGATGTTCGTTTTCACGTTTGTTACTTCTTGTGATACATTCAGTGTTCACAGTTACCTCAATGTCCCCTATCAGTTCGTATCAAACTACCTACTTGACCACGTGATCAAGTTCGAAGTTCGAACAGCGCAATCGCGTCTATGGCCTTGAAGTGGACATCTTTTTTTTAAGTTTTGGATTTCAGCCCAAGCGTCGCTCTTTTTTTGTCGATTCTTATAATTTATTGGAATTAGCATCAACCTCATAAATTGTTTTCAGCTGAAGACTTTTAAGGCTTCACCTTCATTGTGGGTGTCCCACAAAACACGCTTAGACCTGAAGAGGTCGATGAGGTGAATTGTGGCTCCGTTTGTCCATTCCATCGTTGGTTAGTTGTATTATTTGTGTGGTAATTATCGTAATTTACGGCAAAAGAACTTTTACGTGCCAGAACCGCGAAGAAAATGATCAGCTGATGACTGCCGCTGGCGGGAAACACCAAGTCTGGACGGCCGTGCAACATGTTGCAAAACAATGTTTTCTAACATTCTTTGATCGTACCGCCACCCGACGGATAACACGTAACATGTTGGAAAAGCAAATGTTTTGCTAGAAACACGCGAAATTTCTTCAACATGTTGGATAACTTTGCGGAATAACAATACAGCATGTCTGGACGCGTCTTTAAGCTTAGTCCGCACGGGCGGTATACCGCTGGTTTTTGGCGATATACCGCTATTTTTTTTTGCCGCTGAAATCATCGTCCGCATGGGCGGCGAAAATCAGCGAATAATTAGTGTCACGTCTGTTGTTTAAAGTGTCAGATCACGTTTGTCACGCGAATTGCATGTAGTCCAGGAATTTTAGCTGTTTAAATCGCAAATAGCGAACAAAAATGAAAGCTAGCCGGATTTTTGTATATAAGCTCAGTTAAGCATGTAGTTCAACATAGTAAAAGTCCTCAAGAATCCGGTGTGAGCTTCGGCCGTTGTGGCCTCGAGAAGAAGTTGAGGATCAGTTTTTCGTGTTTATCTCGTAAACGATGGCACTTGGGGGAAAAGCACTTGGAGCAAAATTGTTGGAAATTGTGTTGTCTACAAGAAAGGTCCTTACATATTTCATCATCAGTCCACTCCTTCTTCGTCAAAAGACAAGAAAATCAAAATGGTCCAGATGCTCGATGCTGAAGACTGTATAGACCTTGAGTTTTATGATGGCGGAATGCCACTTCGTAGAGGTGTTGTTTGATCCACTCTCTTTTGATTGAAACTTGAAGCCATCAATATGAACTATGCCGGCGGCATATACAGGGTGAAATAAAAATAAAAAGTTGAACATTTGTACCTCAAGAACCAAAATAGGTGAAGACATGTAAATCGCCATCAATAATTCTGATTTCATGGTCATGAAGTCGTCGCAAACTTGAATTAAATATCTTGAGCCGTTCTTGAAATATCTTCAATAGACTGAAGTTGTTACCTAACAAAAAAATTTTTTTGTCTACTTATCAGAAAAAAAGTTGACTGTGTTTTTTCCAAAAGTAGTTGGCCTAGAGAGGGTTTTTCACTGTTATTTCATTTCAAATGTGATTGATCATTGTTTCGATTCAAAACACCAAGTTTCGATTCAATATCTAAAGAATTACTGATATACGGAAAACTATTTTTTTTTCGTAATGACCTCAGTCTTCTGAAGATATTTCAGAAACGGGTCAACATATTTGATCCAAGTTTACGACGACTTCATGATTATGAAATTAGAAATATTTTTGGCGATTAACATGTCTTCACCTATTTTGGTTCTTGAGATACATTTGTTCAACTTTTTATTTTTATTTCACCCTGTATATGCCACCGGCATAGTTGGTATTGATGGCATTAAGTCTCAATCAAAAGAGAATGGATCGAACAACACCTCTACCAAGTGGCACCCTGCCATCATAAAACTCAAGGTCCGTAAGGTCTTCGGCATCGAGCATCTGGACTATTTAGCTTTTCTTGTGTTTTGACGAAGAAGGAGTGGACCGATGGTGAAATATGTAAGGACCTTTCTTATAGGCAATAAAATTTTCAACAATTTCTTCCCGAGCACTTTCTTCCTAAATGCCATTGTTCACGAGATATACGCGAAAAACTGATCCTCAACTTCTTCTCGAGGCCACAACGGCCGAAGCTCACACCGGATTCTTGAGGACTTTTACTATGTTGAACTACATGCTAAACTGAGCTTATATACAAAAATCCGGCTGGCTTTCATTTTTGTTCGCTATTTTTTCTATAATTCCTGGACTAATGATGTAGTGTCTGGATATTCTTCAAAAAACGGGTGTTCTTCAAATCAAAGACGATGTTAATACCTACCTAATGTTATTGTGATAAATAAAAAAGCAAAATTCTCATAAGTACGTGGTCTTCTTTTGAGTAGGAAACTATTTTTTGCAATAGATACATGCTGGCGACGGGTGTCTTTCAATGATTTATGTGAGCATTTTGAAATGATCAACTACAGAAATGAGCAGCCCGAGCCCATGAGAATCACAGTCACACCTACGACGATGACGAGTGACGACACGGTGTGGACAGTGAACCCCGCTCTCAGCCTTGCAACTAATTGAAGAGGTTTAGAAAAGGCCTCCACTGTGGAACTTCAAACTTCCATTGCGGGAAAGGCACAAACTAGGGCACAAATATATAAAAGAAATATTGTGGCGTGAAACCTAGGTACATGTATTTTGATGGTACTCAAAACCGTGCACGTTTTCTTTTTTTCTTGATAATCTTGCCTCCGACCTTGCTCTGGTGCAACTCAAGCTCATGCAGACTGCAGATGGATTCATAACTCTGAAATCAAGCTGATACGTGTCCACCGTACAGTAGTCACGATTTTTCCTCTCTCCCTTGAACTGGTACATCCATCAGTGATCAAGTTTTTCCATTTCGTCTTGAGATAAGCACCGGGCTCCTTCCTAGCAAAACCTAACGTCACATTTTCATGCTGTGTCAATGCTGACACTTTGAAAACAGCGGTCAATCGCTAAAAGTTGGCGGGGATTCAACTTTTAGCGAATATTCGCTGATGCCCGGTTGCAGGAACGTGGTAGCAAATTTTGCTACGTAGCAAATTGAATCGGGTTGCAGGAACAGGGTATCAAACACGGTAGCAAACAGGCTGTGGCTAAGGTTGTCACACATTTGAACTACTTGCATCTTTTTATGCGTAGGTAAGTACCTAAAATGTCTGATTCGACACTTAATTTTGAATTTTCCAACGTCTCCGATTTTTATTCTCCTGAGAAGACCAAGAAATAGCAGTTCCTTGACACCTCGGGTCATTGACGATCGAAAAAACCTCCTCGTAGATAAAAAAATGTACTGCGCGGGCTGCGGGCTGTCAAAGTCAAAGAAGCGTCAAAAATTTTGAGGTTGACAGCATTATTTATTTCTTAGAGTTTTGAACAATAATATGCAAATCATTGCACTGAATTAAGGCATAAATCCATCCTGCACAGGCTCTCGATCAGGTGAATATGGCAAACTGCCTCCGTAGATGCTATTATGTCGATCAACAATTCCAGGTTCAGGCGATGGGAGTTACAGACTGAAATTGCGAACACTTGCTGGATGCCTCCACGAGCACGAGCCTTGTACCTCTGGCGGAAATAAAGCTGTTGTTTACACCAAGAATGCGGAGCTCCTTATTGCAAAGCATTGCTCGGTCAAAGTATTAGTGCTTCAGTGACAACGATGAGTTACAGGAGTACTGGAACTGTGATCCTGTGACGAAACTTAAACAATTCTGGGCCGCTAGTGACACTGTATCAAGAAAATGTCCAGTGCTAATTCAGTAGCTCCAGAACAGCTCTTGATGGTAGGAAATACTGCAGGAGCCGTTTGCATGAGCAACAGCGAAGTAATTGAGAGGAAGGAAGGAAACTGAATTCTGGATTTGTCAAGTTTTTCTTTGGTACAAAAATAAATCTCACACAGTGGAAATGGCTGCCTCTTTTCTCTTGTCCTAATTCAACCTAATCCCGCAGAATCTAATCCCAAAAATTCGTTTTGGCCTGGATAACTGGTTGCCTACAGCCACTACCCAAAATTCTCAAATTCTGATCAATGAATCGAAACTCAAACGTACACTTGTGCTTGCTTTTTAATCTTCTCCCGTGCATCTTTTTCCATGCACAATCCAGCTTGGCTTTCCATTTCCAAAGATCCAACTTTTCGTTTGACAAGTAATGTCAGTCGTCACCCTAGACACATCTCTGTTTACGCCGTCAAATAGCCTACCATTTGATACCGAGTTTGGTACCGAAGCTAATTTGCGACGGAGCAAATTTTAGTTTCTTGCAACCGGAGGTGAAAGTTGGACATTTTTGACAGGAAATCGATCCAGCGGTATATCGCCCGTGCGGACTAGCTTTTATACGGTCCGCCAGCGAGCCCAAAACCTTCGCCCTGTACGAACACTTGGTGCACTCGAATCATTCGATTCGATCGGTCGCGAAGTGTTCCGACAATGTGTGCGGTTTATTTTTTTTTCATCTGCGGGAACGGGCACTCCCGAAACGAATCGGAGCGGGCTGCCACCACTCCGAACGTATCCAAATCGGTTGATCATCCGAAAGTAGTCGTTTCAAGTAATCCTTGCGCATGGTCTTAAACACTTTGTGCATTGGCGCATTTTGGTTCCGTGCATCAAGAAAAATGGTATTCTGAATACCGTTCTTTGTGCAAATGATACCTACTAACATTCGGTGCAAGAAAAAGTTTTTGTAAGAGCTTTTGCCTAATTCTCCAAATGTCTGACGACTTGCAAAATTTGAACACGATTTGTCGAAAAACTCATACTGTTTACATTCGAACAAATGTTCGTATCCTGAATGGAAATTGATGCAATGTGTTTGTTTCGAGTGTTCGTATACGAACAGCGTAGGAATTTATATTTTAGATGTCTCCCTCGATATAAAAATCGATCTGTTTTTGCTCGATGAAACAGTAACTAGGAATCGGGAGTTATTACGGGCGGATAACTTTGCGATACCTTGTGAACCAATCAGAAACGTTGCCGTCTTGCGTTTCGTGAACATGAAGCGGCCTTCAGAGCCCTCTACAATAATCGTAAAATGCAAGCAACACAATAACGCGGACCAATCAGACACCAGTAAAGCGGAAAAGAAGCCCTTCCTATTGGTCAGCGTCCAACGTTCTGAGACCACTGCAGACTGCACATCACGGATTAACCGCGTTTACAGCCGCCTGCCCTGCGGAGTTTTCAACTTCTTTTGCAGTTCTTGCACGGCGCTTATATTATAAATTACAGTCAACGATCCGGTTTGAGTTTTTTTTTGTCTATTTTGTTATGTAAGCAAAGCAAAGTTTGCGTAGTCTCTTAACAAATTAAATATCACATATTGTGATTTAAAACTCAGCGCAATGTCTACTTGATCAAAAAAGCAAGAACTATTTATGTGAGATCAATAAAAAAAAAAGAGAACTTACCGAAATAACCTTCTTATAGATCTGAGCCGGTCCAGTGCATTCAGAATATGGATATTCGTTCGTGGCCATTTCCAGCATGCACATTCCAAATGCATAGACATCGACGCCTTCGTCATAGTGCTCTTCGTACATTTCTGGAGCCATGAATTCAGGCGTGCCAATCACCTGCAATTTACAGCTACATTACAACCAAAACAAAAAGGTGCCATCAAGTGAGAACTTACAGATTTAGCAAAGCTACGATTCTTCAGCGTAGCTAAACCTAGATCGCCGATCTTGACGGAACCGGTCGTGCCGGTAATGAAAATGTTATCGCATTTTAAATCGCGATGGATGATGGGCGGCGAACGCGAATGCAGAAAAGCCAGACCCTTGAGGATCTGTCTGCACCACGACTTGAGCACTTTCGGATTGATCTTTTTGAATCGCCTCAGGTAGGTCTTCAGCGTGCCGCTGAGCATCAGTTCGGTGACGAGAACGATGCTCTTCTTTTTGTTGACCACCGTTTCCCAGTAGTTGTAAAAACGGACGATGTTGGGGTGCTGGAGCTTTTTGAGCATCTCGGCTTCTTCCCGGAACCGCTGGCGTTCCGCCTTGTTGAGTTTCTTCTCCTGCAGCTCGCACCAGGCGACCGCCACGCCGGTCTCGGTGTCCAGACCGCGGTAGACCGTCTTGAAGGAGCCGCGACCGACCTCCTCTTCGTACTTGAAGAAGCGTCCGTCGGGCGAGACGGCCACCGGCCGGTAGACGTCCTCCTCGTCTTCGACCTTGCCCTCGACCTTGGTCAGGCTCAGGTGTACGACGACGGGCTGCTCCATGACTAGGTCGCGGTCGCTCTCGACGCTGTCCGGGTCGGTGATGGAGCGATGGTGGAGCTCGTCGATGGTCTGCTCGGTGATTTCCGTCATTTCCGTGCCGAAAAACAGGTTCTTGGGGATGTTGTACATAGCCCCGACCTCGAGCAGGCGCTTGTCGTCCAGCTCCTGCTGCTCGTTGGAAGTGCCTGGTGCCCCTTCCGGTTCGTCTTCAGCGTTCGAATCCGTTTCGGTTGGTATCAGACACGCCGTGACGCCGCCGTGTTTGACGAATTTCCGTTTCGGTGCCAGATGATGACCGCTCGTCGACAAGCACTTCTTACATTTGACACCTGGAATTTTTTATGAAGAATATTAGCATTATTTTACTGAATCTTTTTTACATTAGTACCGGGTGTTTATAAACGTCTGTGATCGCATCGCCTTTGGAATCCCCTCTCGATCACTACAATTGCGCCTGTTACTACGTTTTTCGGCCTGACCCAAGCCTGCCGCGATCACAGTCTCTTATAAACACCCCGTATAAGAAAAGTCCCGAAAATTTAGTACTGCAAAAAAAAAACTCTCTATTGTAGTGAGAAAGCGGTACCGGGCAGTCCCAGTAGTTAGATCCCTTTTTGTATCTCAACTACGGAGCTGTTAGCGTTCTTCTTTCAACGGTCTACTGGTGCCTTTTCCCCAAGGATTCATGACCGCTCGGTAGCACCGGCCGCCATTGAAATCGGGCCATTTCCTGAAGAGGATTTCGGCAATATTCAAGTTGCGTGGAGCGGGCTCTGGACCTCCTTTGAGTAGCAATCCTACACAGGTAGTTAACCAGTCCTTGTGAAGTAAACCCAGTTTCACACAGGGTAAATTTACGAGGCCCGATTTTTATGGTGGCCAGTGTACGACTGTACACACCAAGGTACCAAAAGCACGTGGCGAAGGACTATCTAGCAACGTCACAATTATATGAACATAGTGTCTATCGACTTCAAAAAAGCTCTTCAAAGTTTGACTTTTTCCTTTGCTTTTCATGGATAATATGTGGCTTCAGGTATTGACCTATCTAATTATGCCCAGCTTTATTTTGAATTATCACCTACCAATTATTAGGATTCCTACAAAATACAACTAGTGGTTTCTAAGTTTAGACAAAGGAAGTAGTGAAAAAATCTTATTTCGCAAAATCAAGCGAACATACCTAAGGTCAGTTCTCAGTTATCACATCAAGCAGATAGTCGATGGTTTATTTTTCCTGGATTGAATTCTGCCATATCCTGTGTTTAATTTGGAGTATAAAGCAATTAAACACTAATCTGGAGTTGAATATCGGTAGATCGGATTGCATTTTCACGGTTATTATGAAAATAGATTACACAGTTTTTTTCCAAGATTACACGAAGGAAAGTTTCATATTTTATGTTGCGATCTTCATGAGGATGCCGGAAAATTGCAGTTTGTGGCAAGTGAAAACTGGACTTGCAAGTAGCGATTATTCACTGGAATAAGTTACTATACTCGCCTTTAGCTCCTGGCGCTACTCTTACAATCGTATAATTCATGAATACAGAGTGACCAAGATTTCAGTCCCGCGAAAGGAACCGTAGATCCCACCCCGCCTTGTCATTGATATGAAAACCTCCCGTGCATTCAATTTTGACAAACTTTATTCATCTCCACGACCACGACCACTTTGCTCTACAACTTTGAAACCAAGTAATTTGATTTTTTCAACAGATAGGCAAGTGCAAGTATAGGTCAGGCCTAGTTGTATATAGATAGTTGTATATGTAGTTCAATCTGCCAAATTCATTCTTGATTAAAAAAAAAACACAGAAAAAATACGAACTGTGAAAGGGTTGCCTTTCAATGAAAAAAAAACAAATAATCCAAAATGAACTTCATAGGAGGACATAATATCAATAAAAAGAAGTCTAGGGTCACTTCTGAAGCACTAAATTGCGAGAAGTTTTTTTTTTATGTTGAGTTGCTTTTGTCAGTGAGTGAGGTCTGGTCACTTGAAGTGGATCAACAACTTTCAGTCTATGAAAAGCGACCAAAAAAGGTGATTAACGATAAATACCTGATCATGCAATTATGTATCATCATTCAGTATCAACCTGTTTAATCGTTTAAATGTAAGTTGGTAACAATGCTCACACAAAATATATCAAAAGCTCTGCTATAAATCCAATGTACGTATTGATGTTGGATCTAAATTTCAAAACCACTACTGACAAAGAAAAAAGTCAAGAAACTGCACCTATCTCTGCCAAGATCTTTCAATAATCCGAATGTAAAACCACGACATACGGAAAAGATTAAGCTGAAGTGTTTTGATTTTTGAGGTGCAGTGCGAAGGGCTAGTTGAAATCAAATAAAGTTTATCTCACGTGCTGACTGAACTTTTGACATAGGTACTCGAAGTCTGTTGCACAGCTGGCGTCATTGAAATGTGAACGAATTTGAAATAGTGTTCATCTTTGAGGATTTATTACCGGGACGGAGAGTTCAATGAAACTTAATTTTGAAGCAGGCGACCTCATGGAAAAACGCAGAGCTCATGGTATCGTTTAAACTGACACTGTCACTACCATGCGATCAACAGAATTTCCATTCGAAGTTGGCTTTGGAAATCACATTTTTATCAATTGACGTATGGCCTAACTGTAAAATCCCTATATGACCAACTCCAAAATATCAAAAAAGAGTCGCCATGCGGTTTTTTTTTTTAAAGTCAAAGTCACTAAGCTGACAAATTACGACCACAAAACGAAACGGACTTTCAAAAATTTCTGATTTCGCTTTGTTTATGGACCTTATCTGGTGCCAGAAACACTAATGGACCGAAAAATTTCAATATTATTATTTATTAATTCATTAATTTGAATTGATGGCGTTTAAAGTTTTGACGGCTGTCAGTCGGTAAAGCAGGGATTTCTACAGTTGAGCCATACTTTCCTTGTTTACCGCTTTAACGAGTGATGTCACCATGATGGCACAGTTCGGCGTGCGAAATTCTAGTTCAGTCCCCAAAATGTCAAAATTGAAAAGCTAGGTTAGGTTGAGTTGAGCATGTCAACATGTCAAGTCAGTCGTCAGATTTGTTGGAACCTGCGCAGAGATAATAACCTTGGATCCCTCAAATCTTCAGGAATGAACTCCCTTCCGCTAATTTTGCGACACTATATACAGTGCGACTTCAGAGGTAAAATTCGGACTATAATGTCTCAAAAGTCTTAACACATTCACCCTGGGTTCCACAAAAAAGATAATTCGAGATCAGTTGATTCGCGATTTTTGTTGTCAATTTGTAGCCTACTGATCAATGGAAATGATGCTTTATCTGTCAATAATGGAAAGATGTTAATCACCTAGCATTTAGTAGAAAAAAGTTCAGTTAATCTGCAATCAGCCTTGATCGCTGATCATCTCTTTTGTGGAACTGACGGTGAGCTTTATAATGGCCACCAGTTCAAAGTAGTTCTGTAAAATCAAGTAGGTAGGTATGAACTACTTTCCTATTTCTACACTGCCAACGTGATCAGAGAAACGGTGAAATGAAAACTGTCAAGCTTATCACAGGAAATTAATGCAACAGTAGTAAACAGAAACATGTACTCATGCATCATTGTCAATTATTGACAATTGGCGAAAATCAGCGGCCACCAGAAGGCGCTGAACGCAGTCAAACATGGTGGCCCAAGGGGCCTTGACAAATAGGTACCCAGCGCACAGCCCAGCGCAGTAGCGCAGTAGCACTCGACAGTTGACAGTGCCCACTCCAAATCATGAAAATATTGACAGTTTTGACAGTTGAAAAATAATTAAATTTTTTTGTCTTCCTTGTTTTTCACATCGTCGTGAATGTGAGCAAGTGAGTGTTGTAGTTTGACTTGAATTACTGCATTAGTATACGCCGATGGACACAATGCACAATGCAGCAGCAAAAGCCGATACGTAAGTTGGTGAAATGCTGGCCGAAAAATGCAATCTCTGAAATGCTTATTTACGTTACAGATCTTGAGTTGTGTGAGCCCCTTGCACACAAGGTGGAAATACTAAGCCCCTACAAGACAAGGCATAGGTACATCAGGACGCATCACGAAAATGAGCCAACAATAATTATTGTTTAGGCCAGAAAGATGAACATTCTTTTGGAGTAATCGTACGACTCATACATTGACTGTGAAGTAAAATTTCAGTAGCTAATAAGCATTTACCGCTGTCTAGAATAATAAAAATCATAGTTTATCAAAAATAATTGAGTATTCTTCAATCATAAGTTTAATCATAGCTCATCGGTTGATGTTAGTGTTTCTACAATGGAAAATATTTTCATATCGATTAAGTTGTTCTAAATCTGAACTGATGAGGCGAGTGACGGATTCTGATTTGCAGGCCAGGTATCTTCTCTCAATACCGCTGGCGTTGATCTCCAGGCTCTTCGGCTGCTCTCACTGGCTTATCGGAGATGGCTTCACGAGTTCACAACACTGTTTTAACAACTGGGCCACAGAACCTAGCCTCCAAATGGTTTTCAATTATCCATTTATGAGACATAACAAAGCACAAGAGTCTCAGTCGCAGTGAGCCCCAGTCACCCCACACACGAATTAATGACCTGCCTCAATCACTTCTTCGCACTTTGTCGAGAGGGGGCTGATTTGGTCACCAACATGACCATAAATATTGGGCAAATGAATCTGTATTATCGGCATTTTCTAAAACAAAAATAAGTTAGAGATAGGTACTGCAACAAAACTCCATTCCCAACGAGCCCCAGTTCTTAGCCCACTGCACAGAGTAGGCGCCCACTGTTACGCTTTCACTGACAGCTATCACTGTTGACAGCTGTTGTGATGTAAATGCGCACTGCGTTTACTACCTATTTGTCAAGGCCTCTTGGGCCACCATGTTTTATTGCGTACAGCGCCACCACGCGGAAAAGATTTTCGCCAATAGCTATGAGAATTCGAACTGGGTAAAACGATGGCTACTTTTCTTTTGACATATAAGCTACGTATCTCAAATAATCTAAGTTGCTAGTGTTTCCAACTCTAACCTAGGTTAGATTAGTGAGTATGTGGCACCTATAAGGAAGCCGCCAATTGATTAGTCGCATTTTGGCAGCTGACATTTTGAATTCAGCGAATGAATTTAGTAGCTGTATGCAGAATGCTCACCTGGCGGCAAAAAATCATTTCACGTCAAATAATGGAGCTCAACTAGTGTGCCAGCAAATGCGACCAATTACCAATTATTAGTGATGATGCCCTTGGCACGGTGCTGACCCCTGCCGTGGGCAAAATTTGCATAACTTGACCTATATCAATTCAGAAAAGTGCGCTCTGACAACCGCAGATCACTCAGAAACAAACCGACTTATCGCATACCTAGTGCAAGACCAACATAACCCGGATTGGAAAACGTAGTAATTTTTCGATATGTTTTTAATTTTCGCCGATAAACAAATGAATCAAAGCAGCTTTGACATTTGATAGTTGTCAAAAATATGTCTAACCTTACGAAGCCAGTTCAACTTTACGATGATTCAAACTGAAAATATACAAGCCCTTCGTCAAAAAAAGGGAACCCAATGAATCATCAATCCTTTCACCTCTTCCAGTCGAAAAGACACATCAAGCCATGGAGAACTATAGGCAAGACAAGGAACATCCCAGCAGGTATGCAGTTGCAGCAGGATTTACGTGTAAAAAGTTCAATAAAACCGGATTTCAAAAAACCGAGCCACTCAAAGTTGCGTTTTGGACAAAATTCCTGTGAGAACCTTCAATTTGCAATTTGTTTTCGCTTTGGAGCTTGGCGGAACGAGTTTTTGTCGACCTAGAATGGCCGCCGTCAAGATGACTCAGATTTTGGGTTTTGACATCTAAATGACGGTAATACAGCTCTGTGCCCCTCTAGTCGCATTTCCACGTATGACAAAGTCAGTTTCCCAAGATTTGAATATCAATTTAATAAGAAATATAACTTTACTTCAGAGAAGCCAGTTTCACACCAGGTAAAAAAGCGGCAAGCCTACAATGCTAAAGTAGAAAATTTGCCCAGCCAACTAGAGTCACAGTAGAAGTGAACCTACTATAGCACCTGGATTTTGACTCATTTTGACTATTTTCAGAATTTCAAAAAAACTCAACTCAACTTGATATGAGTTTTTCTAAAAATTACTCTATTTTGTTTTATGGTGGTCTTGGACTAGATATGCATTAGGATGGCTTTATTCTCACGATGTTACTACGGATTCATAATCCAACTGAACTGCTAACTGATTATTAGACAGTCGCTCCACCATGAGGCGTAAGGAAGGCTGTGGAGCCATTCAAATCGGAGTTAACCTAACCTATGTCAAAGTGCAAAATGACAGCATATTAGTCCGCAGCACCTGGATTCATAGCAAACGGATGAGTTGACTAAGGTTCAACTGAGCATGTTAATAAAATAAAAAACAATATAATACGGGTCAGAACTAACCTCCAGAGACGTCGCCAGATAGATCACCGATGACTTCGCCGACCGCAGAGCCGGCTACCTCGGTATCCGGTATTTCGGAGCACGAATCGTGGTACTCTTCGTATTCCTCGACGAAACTTCTCGCGTCCAACAGATTATCGCTGCTGGGCGTCTGAACGATCAACGATCCAGCCGAGTCTCCAGTACGGCACTTGATCACACTGGTGGTGCTGCTGCTGCCACCTAGTCCACTGCCGCCGACACTACCACCGCCACCGCCACCGCCGCCTCCACCTCCAGCTTCTGAGGATCCAACACCGCCGTCTTCGCCGCCGTCACCGCTGATGGTGGTGATCGACGCAGTGCTGCCGTAGCTTCCGTTGGCCGACTTGCAGCGGCTGATGGTGATGTGAGGTCGCACGACGGGCGGCGTCGGCGGCTGCTGCTGCTTCTGGACCGAGGAGGGCGGCGACGACGACGGCGGCGGCGGCGGTGAGGTCGAAGGCAAAAGCGACGACAGCGATGATGAGGATTTTGTGTCGGCGTCGTCTTCGTCTTCGCGGTGCAGGAGGTGATGGTGGTGATGATGATGGTGGTGGGGGACGTGGGGATGATGGAGGGAGTGCTGCTGGAGCTGGAGCAACTTGTTGCGTTGGATTATGTCGACGGCCATCTCAATTATGTCGTCGAGGATGCTGCCCACGGCGTGCCTCGCTTCGGCGCGTCTGTCGTCGGTCTCAGCATCTGCAAACACAATTTCAACTCATTAATAACTAGTTGCTTGATCCGTGGCGCTTTCCTCAGAAGAAACCTCATCAAAAGCTCCATAAGATACCCTGACTGTTAAATTAAACAACGGAAAATGTAAGACTTTTTCCAAAGTGTTCACAAGACCCAAAGTGATCAACAATAATTTTCCTCCGTTCCTGCGACGAACTTGACCGTAGCTTGACTGCAGTTACTCTATGAAGACAGTCACGCACGCCACAACGACGCAAAATAATTACAGATTTTTTCCAACACGAACCCTGATTTGGACACCTTGGTGAGGTCTTTGACAGCGTGTACATAATAAACAAACGTAAACAATGGAAAAATGGGACACGTTCTAATTCCGTCTAATGTTTTTCCATCGTAATTTTTATTGGTGATGAGAAAAATTTCTATTACATTACCATAAATTTTCTGCTGAAGTTTCGTTTCAGGCGCCAAGACAGGTTCAACAGAATTACGACCTTCTCAAGACATGTTTCGAACCTTTGAGACGAACATGACACAGACCCAATAAATTTCCATTCTCATAAACTTTGTAAGAGGAAAAATGTACAGGTGAATCACAGTGAATGTTGGCGGATTTTTTTGCGGGCTCTTTTTGATTGGTCGAATTTGGATCCCAATGTTCCAAGACAAACAGCGTTCAGCCAGTTTTTGCAATTTACAATGGATGTGCGACGTGCGTATTAGGACAGGATTTTTACGTGATACAGAATTCAAGCCTAATATCAAAGAGGTCTGTTGAGATTAAATTTAAATATGATCGTCTCCCGAAACATAAGTGGGCCAATTGTTCGCATTAAGGATTCCATGCACTTTGTGATTTCCCAACAGTGTTTAACGACAAGTCAGGGGAGCGTCAAACGACACGAAACTTGACTACTTACAGTGAATCAAATTACTCGTCGTTCAAAACTGGCGAGAATCACGAGGTGTGTGAGCACCTCAGCACAATAAGCCGGTGTGATGCGAACACTCGTAACATTCGACTATACTATGCTTTAGAAGTTGATCAAAATCAATCGATTGAGTTGATCAAGGCGGAATTTACATGCGATCGTTCGCAGAAAGATACAGGAGGTTCAAGAGTTCACATGATGACGCCCTTGAGGGTGGAACAGCCCATCAGTTGTTCTTCGCAATGAACACCCTTTGCACAATGATTACTGACTTACTATTAGAATTTGACATAAGTAATCAAAGGTTGATAGTCCGAAATCCCACCAATTTTGATATTTTTGCAAAAGAGGTTATCAAACAAGAACGCTACTCTTGCGGTCTTGCGCGTATGAGGACATGCGCAAAAATTTGGTGCATCGTAGGCTGAGATGACGGATCGCTTGATTTCACCACTACTCAAAATTGGTGCACATATCGAGCACAAGGCCTTCATTCAGAAAGCACCCAAAAACCCTCTCTCGCTATGGGCTATGTGCATGACCTTGAGCTGTCAACGCGTAGGACACACAGAGCCCATGGTGGTGAAAATAAGAACGTCTTGTGGCGATCTTTGACAGCAGACAGCTGGCAGACGACAGCTTTGACGTGGTTGTTGCAACTTGTTTTGACATCAGACGCTGTAATTTTGAAATGTGTGACGGGATCTATCCCACATCCCATTTCTCGTATATTTGTTGGTTGCGTGCATGTTGTGATGGAGCCACCACGTAAAGGAAATTTGAAACGTTTAATAAAATGTTTTTAGTCGACACGAGCGCCACTAGTAAGATGTTGGCCAACTAAATCGCTCCTACAAGAGTTTCACATTCCGCGGCGGTGCTACATGTCATGCACGTAGCTCATAGCGTTTTACTTTTTTGCATCTGGATCCTTGACAGCTTTGACGTGGTTGCTGATTTTGACACACGTTCTATTTATCTACAAAATATTGACAACCTCAGATTACTTTCACAGAATTCTGCTTCAGTGTTCGCATCACACCGGCGCGGAAGGTGTACATTACGAACAGCTGATGGGCTCTCCTGTCCGCAAAGGCGTGTGTGTTACGTGAGAACTTGGACCTCCTATCGTTCTGGAAACGATGGCATGTGAATTCCAGTTCGATTAACCCTCAGGATTAATTCCGATCAACTCCCGAAGCATGGTGAAGTGGAATGCTTGGAGTGTTCGCATCACACCGGCGCCCGCATGCTTATTGTGTTATGCGAACACTTTGGCCAACTTATCTTTCGGGAGACGATCGCATTGAAATTCACCCTCGACTGATCCCCCGATTTTGAAGCTAGTTCTTCCCGCAACGCTTCTACGGTTTTTTTCTGTTTTTCCTAGTTGGTGGAAGGGTTTCAATTTCGTAACATTGACGGGAACATCGTTGAGCTATTGATATGAGCATAAACGCGATTTGCTTATCTAAAATCAGATGTTTGTCGTCTTTCACGTGCCCTAGGAATGACAGCTTCCAGTGTCGGTAACAAGAAAAGAGTCAAAATCGTTGCTGCTTAGTTACGATCTCATAGCTCACTCCAACCATGACAAACTTGACTCAATTTGCCTTTGAAACTTTTATTAAGCTGTGCTTAAGCGCCTCCAGGCTATTATCTACATCAACAGCTAACAACTGAACTCCCTCTCGCTAACTCTCCATGAGGACAAAGGGCTTAGGTTTCCTGGCGCCAGACCTCTCTCTATTTCAGGTCATGGTTGAAGTGTTCCATAAAAAAAAACATGCAAACACATACACACAGAAAAGATAAAATGATTTGGAAAGAACTGACGAAATTAAATTTTTATTGTCAAATTCCAATTCGAAATTACTTTTGATGTCTGGTCGCTCCCTGTGTGCGTATGTGTGTCGCCCGCGCTTCACAATGATGATTATCTCATTGTCGACATTTTATTTTTGCCATGCTCTCCATTGTGTGTATAATTCTGTGCAGCGCAACACGCAGTCATTATCCTTGTTATCGTTTAGTTACAATGAAAGGATTATCCGTCATTGATGCGTGGTGATACGAGATAAACAAATTACACATACGAATACATACACACCACGTACTTGAAATTATGAGGAAGTGGTACTTTATAAATTAAAAGAATACTCGAAAGCCTAAAGCACAAAACATGATTGCTGTATGCTGCGGTGTGTCAAAATAAGTAGTCGGAATTTGATAAGAGAGGGCGACCGACCACCATCCGCATCAGTGCAGTACAATGCTTAGAGTCGAGGTGATGGTGATGAGGATGATAATGAGCTGTATACAAAAATAGAGGCTAGACGGCTCGAAATAACAGGAAATTTAACCTTAGACAACGTGTTAAATTGAATCGCGTCTTGACACCTTTTTGTGCAGTTTTCTTGAAAAAACCTAGTCCTGGTTTTTCACAGCCATCGCGATAGTTGCTAATTTTGTTCTTCGTATTAATAACAATGAAACAGAACCTAGGAAGCGAAGAAAATCTTGGATATAGTTGATAAAACCATTGCCAAAGTAAACTCAGCGAATTAAAGATTGCGGTAGGACTTGGATTTATCTCATCGCAAGGCGCCTTGAGTATTATTTATACATGATGTATAATTTCACAAAAGCCGATTGCTATTTGATTATTATAATACGCAATTAATCGACTGATGCAACCAGTTTCCGTGCTCAAGTGGAACTCTTCCGGCGCAGTTTCCGTGAAAAACACGTGTTTGGAATTAATTTCATTTCTGCAGTTAATTGATTTTATTTCGATCATTTTGGAACGCTTTCAACTCTTTTGTTTTGTGCCAATAAGCTATAAGAGTGCTTAGCCGTAGCAAATTGCTTTATTTTTTCTCTCGGTTGCAGCGAATTTTGGCATCAACACTGAAGATTTTCACCAAATCACTCGAACATAATCTTCTAGAGGTTTTTTTTTACTTTTTCAAATAAAATTATCGAAAGGGTTGGCGTTGGTAAGAGCTGTCAAATTTTTGCGCAACCCCTCATATATCTGCGCACAGACACGCGGTAAATATTTGACAAATCTTCAAGGAAATAATTAATGGCAAACTATTTTTTGCTCAGTTCTGTTGAGTATCTGCAGTGTTGGTTTTGTAGAAAAGTTTTGTTTGCTTTTGGCTTCAATAATAACGCCGTAATCTGCAAAGAGTGTAAAGCTGAAACGTATACACGACTATGATTTTTATTTTTTACGAGATCGTGTATTACGTGTTTTATGAATGAATCCTTGAATCTTCCGCCGTGTTTGATCGGTGTGATCAAACATAAAAACTTGATTTTTAATTTTGACGTTTATTATCTTTCGATATTATTATTGCGAAGCTCGTTAAAATAAAAATGGCGATTACGGTTCTGGGATTATCGAATTGAAGTGCAAACATTGTCGCTGCAATAATGAGAATGTACACACTCACTTGGTTATTAGCGTGTTCCGGAAAATGAAAATACGTGCGTTTTAATCTACTGCAAATTAATACATGAGGCTGGGGGCCTGTGAAGTAGCTATTTTCACGTCTTTTTTCACACTGTAAAATGCAGTGAGGTGAAAAATACTAACGGGATCGTACTGGCCGTGTCCGATTTAGTAAGAAGCGATATTTACCGAACGTGCCATTTTCAAAAATCTAAATTTGAAAGTTACGTCATTTTTATTTCCTGGAAATTATAAGAAACTTGACGTTTTTTAAACGATAAATGAAGAATGATGGGTCCATCCAAGAACTGAGACCCCTGCCACCTAATCAAAATTGCTACTTTTTTTAAAACGTTCTGTCATTTTTTACTACATTGGACAGGAGGGGCACAGTTATGCCATTATGAAAATTACCGCCAGATGTTTTCACGGTGAAATGTCAATTCTTTATCAGTAACTACCCAAAATTCGAAAAGAGTGAAAATTTCCTTAATTACTTGTCAAGTGCCATTGCTAACTAGCAGCGACTATTGATTGGTCACTTTTGCTTACGGTTCATAGCTTGTGACCGACGACTAACGACTATGTGGCCACACAAGACCACCTGGTGTAGAGCTCGGTACTTGATCGTAGAGGACGTTTTTGAGAGGAACACATACTCCGACGTCTAGTAGCCTAGGTGGGCACTAGTGGATACCTGCAATACCCACATTATTGACATGGAAATTTGACAAGTAGAAATAATGTGAAAATGGGTTTGCATTTGTTCTCTTATTTCATGTTATGGTTAGCATATTTAGCAGGCTTGTAGTGGATCTAGCCCCAGAGGTGCGCAGCTGAAAAACTACGTCCCCAGCAATACACTACATTGCGGTAAAAAAAAAGACAACGTTCATGTCCCGAACACAAAGGTAGCTACGGCGAGTTTATTAGAATGAAAAATGCGGATCTCCAGCTGAAGTCCAAGCAGAAAATCTTTAGAAAAAAGCGAGGAAAAAAGGTAGGTGGTGGTTGACTCTGCACGGCCAGCCCGAGGTGATTTTTTCTTGGCTGGTCTAGGGGTTGTGCGTTTCCCTCCGTGCGGATGTGACAGTTTGTTGCTCTTCCTTGGGCGGAAGCTATGGATGATTTAGAGAAAGGTCTGCGACGACGCTGGTCACCAACATGGGGCCCAATAAAGAGCCTACGGGGTCCCGAGGGTTCACAGGAACAAAAGTTTGCTTGTAGTGGACTGCACAAGACAGCAAAGTGACAGTTTTGACGTGCCACCAATTGACGTAACAGACGCCGCTGCCTGCGGCAACTTACACCTCTTCTGACAATTAATTCCCTAAAACTTCCTCGACGAAACGGCCATTTTCCCCAATAAGGTCAATCGCCTATAGCAGCAGCAATTTTAAATTAACTTATTTATCAAGTGGGGAAAGTCACTGCAGCCAACGAAACCATTTTCGACGGACAAAGCATTTTTCATGTGTGGAAGTTAATTTTAATATACGTAGGCTCAGCCACCACCGCATGTGGCATGCCCTTAGACACCACTGTGACAGGTTGCCGTCTAGTTGTCAGTGAAAAGGTGAAAACTCACTTGAACTTGGTTTTCCACCGCATAAAACACAGTCAAGTGAAACTAGAAACACGGTAACACCTACAAGATACAAAACAGGTTATTGATGGTTTTTTGACTTTTTTCCTTCTTTGGGTAGTGTTGATATCGGTCAGAAATGAAACGTCGTGTGTCAATATCATGACCTCGATGAACCAATGTTGTGCATGACGTCACGGTAGAAAAAGACAACGAAAATTTGGAAACCCTTATTATTTGGGTGATATTTCGTCAAATCGGCCAGAACTCATGTAAGCATGTGGCTCATGTAAGCTTGGTGGCACTACAGGCGCTCTGCACATTTTGAATATCCCGCCCATTTCAGCACCCTCATGCGGCAGTTGCGAGCATATGTGTAAGGAAAATTGTCAATATTGAAGTTTATGAATTGTTGAAATTGACATTTGCAGGTGGTATGATTATTCAAATAGCATTGTTATGGATACAGATGCCTATACGTTTAGTGTATCCATCAACAAACAGGAAAAAAAACAAGTTAGCTAGAATCCGATTACTTATTTCCAGGGAAATCCAGGCAACGACTACTTAATCCTACTTCTTACTTAATCCGTAAGATCTCAAATTCTTTCATTATCTTTACCTGTAATCTTTACAGCAACCATTATCTAGGATTTCTATTGCCTTATTGACGATATAGAATTGATCAAAAGATATGTGTTCATATCTTTAGTGAACCTAGTAAGGCTCTGTTGGATACTTAGGAGAACTAACGATTTGTTAAGCCTCGAAGGACCTTGAAACGATTAAAAAAACAAATTCGCAGAGGTTTGTACAATTAGCAAAAAAAACTTGGTTGTAAGACCAGTAAGTAGCTCTAGCAGTCTAGCAGAAATCAAAAGTGAGGTTAAGAATACCCAAGCAGTCGGTCAAGTGCGCGTCAAACAACACCGCCAGGTGGCGTCAAGAGCAAACGCGCGCTAAATTTAAACGGCAAATTAGCTTCAAAGTGACATTAACACAGACACACATTAGGTATATTGAAAAAAAAAAACAGCGAAACACGATACGTACAAAAAAATTATGGCACAAGGCAAAGTGTCGATAATATTCCCAAGTTCACGCGAACCGTAATTTGGCAACTGCACAAAATCAGTGGAACCATTCAGGATTAATGCTCGCGTAGTAAATTTACACTTTTTTCTCCTCCTCCTCCTCCTTCACCGCCTCCTGCACCACATGCCGTTTATTATCTCTGGTCGATAATCGATACTTTTTTTCGTAGATAGATCGTACCACCCTGTACATTACAGCGTGACGCAGCGTGCACACACACCACATGCCCATAATTACGTCACATGTGAATCGAAAGAAAAAAATCAAGTTCGCACCTCTTCTATTTTAAGATCGACAACTTTACGACCCCTCTTAGGATTTCAGTAAACATACCAACCAAAAACAAAAAAAAAAAAAGGTCACAACAGATTGTTGTTCGGCAGATAAGTGCGTTGTTGCGTGTGTGTGCGCGCGGCAAAAATGCGCTGATACGGCTTAAAAGTTTGGGAAACAAAACAAAAAAATCAGTGTACCTTGGTTTTTGAAAAAAAGATGCCAAAGCTTCCGAAAAAACTGGAAAAAAGCCAATTTGCACGCCTGATTAATCCATAACGTCACGTTAACCGACACGATTTTTTTCAAAATTCCCAAAAACACACACCGATAGGTAAAGTGTAGTACGAAAATGCTGCTGGCGCCGCGCACCACCGATTTTCCGTCGACCGCGCTTCTATTACTGAGCGCTACTGGCATTATAGTAGCGAACTTGGCTTTTACTACTATTATTATTATTATTATTATGAGCTTGAGCAGAGAGCATACACATATACACAAACACACACACATACACATACGAGTTTCTTGATATAGAGTATGTACTATATTTTTCCAGACAACACACGAATACATACAGCAAGTACCTAGAGTGTGAAGTTTTATTTTCCATTAAATTGCGACACACACAATGCATGCAGGTATTGAGTTTCAACGAAGCACACTCAATACTCTTAACTGACAAAAGCAAAAGTGCGAAGAGATAATTCGCTAAATGGAAATATTGTAATCATTTTATGAAGTGTGTGTTGGTGTGTGTGTTTATGCGAGCACCAGGGAGTGAGAGGCGATAATAAATTTATGCAATACTCAACCGTTTAGGTGTCGGTGGCAGGAGGGAACACTGGGACTCGGTTCCAGCTTAACCATGCACAGTAATGGGACAACGAACGTGGAAATTATTCATCAAAACATGTTCGAAATATACGAAATGTTCACACAAAAACACGCACGACACAAAGTGCACAAGAAACCGGGAAAACACCAGGTGCCAGGTGGAGTGAAAGCCCGCGAGTTTTCCGTCTCGAGGTGTTGTGGATGTTGTCAAAAATTCGGGAAGAGCTGACAGTTGCAGTGGCATCTGAATGACAAGCATCAGCGTGGATTCTGATTTTTATTTTGAGAAGGCGCCGGGCGCCAGAATTTTACCAAAAAGTCGTGCCAACTCTAAAAACAATGCGCAACTATTATTGTGGATTCATCCGGCTTTGTCGCGTGTTAAGCCGCGTTCACGTCCTTTGCGCACTTGCATGCGTGTGTGTGGACCGCTTTAGAGACAACCCTGTTGTGAATTCCAGATCGATGCCAGTTTGCTTCCACTGGGATTCCCATGGGCGATTGAATTTTAGATCGCAGCACCATAGTGGCCAATTACGGAACTATCCTAAACAACTTTACAGATTTGACAATTTGACAATGGGATGTTTTCAGCGTAGTTGAAGAAACTATGCTAGATGTCACTAGGGGTTCGCAAGGGGCTTGGGGACATTTGTGCTCTCTATGTTGACAACTCAACCGACTGGTTATTGTAACCCAAAAAATTGAGCGACGTTTCTGAAAAGTGTCAAAGTCTGAAGTGTTGAGTTTCGCTGGCCATTCTTTGTTCGTTGAACACTAACAACGAACGTGAACTGCAGCAAAACCATACCTTTCCATGATCAAGGTATAGAAAGAAGTGGAAGTGACGCTATTTAATTTTGAATATAACACCTCGCCGTAATGCTTATCTGAAGATGCTCAACAGACTTAACACCAGAGGCGATTTGGGCTAGCGCGCTTCACCTGCAAGAGGCGCTGGCGTCGCAATTCTCCCTAGACTCGAACGATTAAATACAGTGTAGAAACTGTTAGACTCAAATTTTGTACGGTGGATGTCGCTGGTAAAATAGGCTCTAGTGTACAAAATACTCTGATGTATTGCTGGTAGCGGATACGCTTTTTGTACGCGATTCAATAGAATGTCATTGTGACACTTCGCGGTCCTCGACAGTCACCACTGAAAAAATGGGCAATGAATCTAGACCGCCCCCATCCCAGTGCCTCAGAAAGAAACGAAACCTGAATTAAAAAATAGACTTCACCATTTGGCGGCGAAACAGTGTTTGCAAGAAAAAGGAGTGTGTTATTGCAGTTCGCACTGTAAGTACCATATGACTCATTTTCTTAGAAGAAAAAATAGAGATCGAGAAATTTTCAACGAGAATCTCATATCGAAAGTGGAATCGTTTGTTCACAGGTCAAAGTCACATCCAAGATTTTCAACGGAATGCAAAGAAAGCTATCTACACAACAGCGAAGAAGTTCCCTTACATGTTTACGGAGACCATGAGAAACGTGACCCTTTGGTTTGCATCAGTACAGTTGAGGATGTTTCTGAATCCAAAAAACTAGAGATCAAAACTTTAGGCCTTTACAACCACATAATTATATGGTGAGGTATAGTTATATTTTTGTCACTTCCACTCATAGTATCTAGTAAAAATACTATTCAAATCGGTTAGGATCTGAAAAATTACTTTTACAGGTGGTCAACTCAACAGAGGTTAAAATAGAAGCGAATACAAAGGATCAATTCGGATGTGATTTGTAGGTACAAGACGGAGAGGGCAGACAGACTTACTGCTTCAAATTTTGGGGTCGTCATAAAATGCAGAAAGACAACCTCTTGCCATGGTCTCGAAAAAACAATATTGTATCCCACCCCATTTACCAGTAATGAGACTGAATTTGGGAAGAGGATATTAGGCTCGATATTTGTTTACATGAAGCATGTTTGTCTGGCAGCAACACCTGATGGTAAAAACAACTTACCTAACCTATTCAACTGTGATGAACTTGTACTCAATGGAACAAAATGTTTTCAGGTTTGATAAATGGGGATGAAATTGTTGAAGTGAAATGTTTATATTTTCTACACAAATCTGGTCAAAAATCTAAGAGAAGCTGTGGAGAACACGGAGAAACAACCTCTGTTTAGAGATATTCGAGAGAAATATATCTGGCTGAAACGACAGCAATACTATTATTTTCAAGTCCAAGGGCAGTTGAATATCGCAGAAAAGAAAAAGTGTTATTTTATGGTATTTGTTTTCGGAACAAGAATTTTTCATATTGAGGGATGAATAGTTTTCAGAGGCGAAAATGCTACCAGTATTACTAAAGTTTTATTATAATTGTATTTTGGAAGAAATAGTTAGGAAGAGAATCCCAAATAATAAAAAATGCTTTGATCCGGAAGCCACCATAGTCGCACAAGATCGGCAAAGGGTCAAAAACGAAAGACGTTCAGATTTGTTGTAATTGTTGTGAATAAAAAATCTTTTTTATTGTCAATAAGAGGATAATTTATTGAGTCGTATATGATGAAAGTAATAAGTATTTCCTCCTCGATTTCCTTCTACTATACAGTTGATTTTATGCTCGATCAATTATTGCAAGTGAGATACATTATGAATGCATTCCAAGTAACAGCCCAGATCCTGCAGTACCTACTCCAAGTAGCTCCGGGCTACTCCAAACAAATCTATATCATAAGAATCCTAAAAGGGCGCTCTATGAAATCACGCAACGCAACCGCAACGCAGAGCGCAACTTTTCTGATTGGCTTCTGGCTCGCAAGCTTTTCGCGTCGTTGCGATAGTTTTGCGAATACCTTGCGAGCCAATCAGAAACGTTGCGCTCTGCGTTGCGATTGCTGCGAATTTTCATAGAGCGGGCATAAGATATTGAATCATCTGCCCCCAGGCTTCCAGCTCCTGCCTGGAAAATGCCGTCTAGGCAACCAGTAATACACTACATAAGGTAGTGCCATCTTGGCAAAATTCACCTCAACTGATTATTCCCGCCTCTGCATTTTCAAGTAGGTGAATCGGGTGGTTGACATCTAGGACAAGTCAAAATTATTCTGTCAGGTCCAAATTTTGTCGGTACAAATAAAGCGAACGAAAAGCAGACTATGAATTTCATTATTCGGAATCCCTTTGTTGACCTCTAACCTACAGCTTGGGGTGAGTTACTAACAAATTCAAATTTTCCGATTTCAAGATTTTTTTGTAATTTATACGCATAGCTTTCACCTTTCTAGATAGTTTCAGGTTCTACAGTGAACCTTTCTCTATAATATGCGCTATTTCCTTTTTGGGAATCCTTCGTAGTTCTTTTGATTTGTACCGACAAAAAAAGCTCTACAAACCGTTGTCAAGTACACGTTTCCGCCTCTGATCTTAAGTTTGGGTATTATGGTCCTGGTCTCCTCCTGATTCCTGCTTTGTGTGAAAGAGAAGGCGACATGAGGATAATATGTAAAATCAGTCACACACTAAATTAATGAAGTTATTGGACTGAGTCTTCTGAAGGCACCCGGGCGAAATCCACTCACGACTCTGTTGCTTTAGCAGTGCTCCGAGCGTAGTTCTTGATGGAAATGCCTCAAGAAAATTTCCAAAACGACTCTACACCGCTCTGCAAACGGGAATGAATATTAAAACCGGGCGACTATAAACAACGACGACCCCAAATGTTTACTTGAAAATATAAAACGCCGTATGCTCTCCAAACAATTTTATTTAGTCTAGATCTATGCGGAATTATGTGTGCGGAATTCGCCAGGGGGTTCATGCTTTCTATTTCGTGGGTATTCGCAAAAAGAAAATGACTAATTTGATAAACCACTGTGTAGGTAATGCTTTCGGATGTTTACTCAGCACGGGAGTTCTGATAAAAATTAGGTTGACATTTCTCCGAATAACATCTAGAATTTTCGAGATTTTCCTCACATTTCCCGAGCCCCAAGCTCATCAGAAGAGACGAATAAAACGAAAGAAATTCGGTTTTTTATTGGCATTCAATAAGTATCCTTTTTCGACACCATTGGAGGTCAGTTTATCAATGCAAAATTACTTTATGACAGTAGTCAGAGCCCATTTTTATCTATGTAACTCAACACTCAGTTTAATATTAGTCTGGGCATTATAAACTGACCTTAGGTCGATTCAAAATTTCCTGATTCACAGAGAGATTGATTGACAAGAAAGTCAACCACAAGAGGTTCTCTGATTCGGAATGAGCTACGTCAATAATTTGACTCACTCGAGCTTCGTTTCCTTATCCAAGCAGGAAAATGACGAACTTTATGCCCAAATTTCGGAACACTCAACATCGTGATTGTTTTCCATAAACAGTATACCGTAACTGGTCGCAACACAGACGTAAAGTGAAAATGCTGTCTCCCTACGATTTTTTGTTTACTATAATCACATTGAAAATCAATTATGTACAGGTGATCCACCGAGTCCCCCCCCCCTGTTAGAATTTTTCGTGTTGGAATAAATTGGTCAACCATTTCTCCCGTAGAATTCAAATTCGGGCATTAATTTTTTTATATAGTCAGGGAGCAAGGCCCTTCTACGACGCTTTTAAAAATAAAAACTTAGCACTTTTTAGGTTCACGGTTAAAAAAATACACATCATATCCAGAATCTCATTGCGCATCTGACCTCGCTAAGGATTTCGTTCGCGCGGATTGCAAAATAGTCGAAAAAAATTCTTTTGCCGAAGAACTTGAGTTATCGAATTTCTAATAATTTTCAGTTCACATCGTGATTGTCGGCGGATTTTTGGAATTTTTTCAATATTTCTTCTACCGATTGAAAGCTTGACATAAGCAGATTATGGATGGCTCACAATAAAACTGATCTGGTGAGTGGCAAGTCCACAAAAAATTGTTAAAACAAGACATGCATTGAAAACGTAGTCCAAATTTCGTCATCGAAGTACTTTTTTTATTATTGAAGATAGATGGGTAATTATGTGAGACAAAATGTGTAGAACAGAACGAAGACATTTTTAAAGAAAATACGCAATGAATCGGACCAATGGTTCAGCAGATATGATTTTTCAAAGTGAAGCGCGGGAAGCGGTTTCGTCCGACAGGCGCGTGGCGCCTATATTGAGCGGCAAATTCGCACGGCACGGGGAGATCGTTATAGCCTGAAACGATGAAAATTATGTCTACTGGCATACAGAACTGTACGAGTGATACATCAAATTTTTCGTCTTGAAGTATTGAATACCAATCTGAAAGAAACGACATTGGTCGTTGGTCAAGACAAAAGTTACAGATCGAGAAACAAGCGAGGTAACAAGCGGTTCGTTTATTTTCGAAAAGTGGAAACCACAAGACGTTTAGAAGCAAAATATGAATTCGCCAAATCTTCGTTGCTACATTTTTACCAAATATTTGTCCAATATTATTGAATTTATAAGTTGGATCAAAGTTGAAGGGGCTTAATTCCTATCCTGCTGCTGTTGTCTGTTTTGGAGTATTTTGTCCTTTACCAATGGTAGGTATACAAAAAGAGCTTCAGAAAGCTTCTGATGGAGAAGATCTCAATTTCACAAAAACAACCCATCAAAATTCACATTGCAAAGATGATGAAGATGTGATTATAAATATGAATACACCAGTTCAACACCTATGCTTCTTGTGGCGTTACACATCTTCGACAATTAGGTAGGTTTGTGTCAAAGATGTTAATTGTAGTGGAGTGTTATTTGGTGATTATGAATTATGATTATTATAATAAAGTTTCAATTGAAACTTGAATAGTTACTTATTTAATGAAGGATTGAAGGCGCATCTACATTTCACAAGTTGAGGTAGGTACGCATGCCGTGTGGTGGATTTCTTTTTCTGTCCCGTTTTGATTGGGAGTATTGGGACAAACTTGGCATCGTCTCTTGTATGTCGTTGGAAATAGACAAATAGACAAGAGGAGCGGAATGAAAAATCCTTCAACTTTTCAAAAATAAACGAACCGCTTGTTTCTCGATCTATAACTTTTGTCTTGACCAACGACCAATGTCGTTTCTTTCAGATTGGTATTCAATACTTCAAGACGAAAAATTTGATGTATCACTCGTACAGTTCTGTATGCCAGTAGACATAATTTTCATCGTTTTAGGCTATAACGATCCCCCCGTGCCGTGCGAATTTGCCGCTCAATATAGGCACCAGGCGCCTGTCGGACGAAACCGCTTCCCGCGCTTCACTTTGAAAAATCATATCTGCTGAACCATTGGTCCGATTCTTTGCGTACTTTCTTTTAAAATGTCTTCATTCTGTTCTACGCATTTTGTCTCACATAATCACCCATCTATCTTCAATAATAAAAAAAGTACTTCAATGACGAAATTTGGACTACGTTTTCAATGCATGTCTTGTTTTAACAATTTTTTGTGGACTCGCTACTCACCAGATCAGTTTTATTGTGAGCCATCCATAATCTGCTTATGTCAAGCTTTCAATCGGTAGAAGAAATATTGAAAAAATTTCAAAAATTCGCCGACAATCACGATGTGAGCTGAAAATTATTAGAAATTCGATAGCTCAAGTTCTTCGGCAAAAGAATTTTTTTCGACTATTTTGCAATCCGCGCGAACGAAATCCTTAGCGAGGTCAGATGCGCAATGAGATTCTGGATATGATGTGTATTTTTTTAACCGTGAACCTAAAAAGTGCTAAGTTTTTATTTTTAGAAGCGTCGTAGAAGGGCCCTGCTCCCTGACTAATATCTCATAGTATACCTACAGGTGTTTCAAAAAAAAAAATTCAAACACCTTGTATCTAAATATTGGAAACGATGCGGCTTTATCTTTTGAGTCCAGATACATAATTTGATATTTGAATAAGATCATAGGGTGTTCATTTTCACACTTCCCCCCGCCAGATTTCTCCCCGCCGAACTTTTTTCAAGAAAAACACCGGAACAGGTCGATTTTTATTTTAAGGGGGACATCTAAGACACGTATTGCCGAGTTCTCATCGATGAAAATCGATCCATTCCGGCGTTTCTCTTGAAAAAAATTTGGCGGGAAGAAATCTGGGGTGAGAAGTGTAAAAGGAGTGACGGAAAAAAGAACAAAAAACAAAAGGCCGAAAACAAAACATCGAATGCATAAGGTCGAAAAAGAAAAGGTCGAATTCACAATATATCGAAAGTGATGATGATCGAAATACATATGGTCGAAAATACATAATATCGAATAACAGAATGTCGAAAAACAAAAGGTCGAAAAACAATTGGTCGAAGAACAATTGGTCGAAAAACAATTGGTCGAAAAACAAAACGTCGAAAAGCAATAGATCGAGAAAAAAAAATCGAAAAGAAAAGGTCTAAAAAGAAAAACCGTGAAAATCGAAATTGAGCAATAGGTGTATGTACAATTGTTGTAAAGACAAATGATTTGAGAGTTTGGGACGGGAGAAGAGAAGCACTGGGTCAAAAATCAACTAGCCCAAATTTATATCTGTAGAAAAACCTAATCAGGCCTTGAAAAAAAAAATACTGAACCTGACAAGGTCTGTGTAGTGTGTGCACCGATTTATGAGTATAGGTCAATTTTGCGTCAAAAAACCGAATAAGGTCTGCAAAAAATTACTGAACCTGACGAGGTCCATGTACACAGGTTTATAAGTCCAAGTTAATTTTGCGTCGAAAAACAGAATCAGGTCTTCAAAAAAAAAATTCACTAGACCTGACGAGGTCCATGTGCACAGCTTCACGTTTCAGAGTGAATTTTGCGTCAAAAAACCAAATCAGGTCTTCAAAAAAAAACTACTAGACCTGACGAGGTCTATGTACACCGCTTTATGTGTCCAACTTGATTTTGCATCGAAAAACCAAATCAGGTCTTCAAAACAAAATATACTAATTAATGTTGCGTCAAAAAACCAAATCAGGTCTTCAAAAAAAAAAAAAAAAAAACTACTAGACCTGACGAGGTCCATGTGCACAGTTTTACATTTCAGAGTGGATTTTGCGTCAAAAAACCCAATCAGGTCTGCAAAAAAATCACTCAACCTGACAAGGTCCATGCGTGCACAGGTTTATAAGTCTTAAGTTAATTTACGCTGACGCTGATCAGATTTAAAAGAATATACAGGTGTTTCGGTGGCCTAGCATAATACTTTGGGAGGTGATTTATCTCTGAAGAATAAGTCGAAAAGTGAGAGTAAAATTTTTCCTCAAGTGCTCTCTGAGGGAGTCACAGCTCCTCAATCGATCCGAATTGTAATCACATTTAAAACAGGTATTTCTAGTTCGACATTGTGCTATTCGACATTTTATTATTCGATGTTTTGCTTTTCGATCTTTTGTTTTTCGACCTTTTGGTTTTCGACCTTTTGCTTTTCGATATTTCACTTCTCGACCTTTTAGCTTTTGACCTTTTGCTTTTCGATATTTCACTTTTCGATCTTTTGATTTTCGACCTTTTGTACTTTCGACAATAGTGCTTTCGATGTTTTGTGGTTTCGTTATTTTGTTTCTCGACTTTATGCATTCGATGTTTTGTTTTCGACCTTTTGTATTTCGATCTTTTTTCCGTCACCCGTGTAAAAGTGGACACCGTGTATATGATCTTATCCAGATATCAAGCTACACATCTGGACTCAGAAGAAAAAGCCGCATCATTTCTAATATTTAGATACAAGTTTTTCTGAAACACCCTGTACACTATAAGATACAAAAAATTTCGGTGTCCAAATTTAAATTCTACAAGAAAAATGGTTGGAAAAAATTTCTTTCCGCACCCATTTTTTCCAACAAGAAAAATTCCAACAGGAGGGGAGGGGGGAGTCTCGGTAGATCACCCTGTACTTGCATATTTATTGAACAGCGATTGCAATTTCACATGTTTGTCTGCTTCACTGTTTCGCCTTTTTCCATTGAATACTTTAGCTTAAAAGCTGCCTACTTTTCTATACTCTATACACTCATAGAAAGGACCCACCAGATTCCTCCGCTTGAAAAGTAGTCCCGAGCGTTACCCGCGAAATATGAAATTCCAGTTAGAAAGAGGTGCTTATTTCCGCTAATCACAGCTAAGTGCTATGGTAATTTTAAATGACACCAGTTCAATGCCAATTTTTATGAATAAGAGAATAATTTTTTTGAATGAAGCTGATTTTATTACACAACAGTCACAACACTCACAACAGCCGAGCCGACTAAGAATAGCAAACATCATAGAGAAATGGAGGTTAGAAATCATACGAAGTGTCAAACTCGCCGAATGCAATGCCATTGGCTAGGCGTAGGAATAATTTTCCCGGGTAAGACTACCAACCGAACAAAACTAATATTATTTCCAAACGCGCCCATGTTGTAACAGTCTTTGGTGCTTTTATTTGCTATAGGTTACATCAGTGAAATTCAAAAAAGTCCGTTCTATCGCTGAACAGACTATAGTCAAGTATGTGCAATATTCGCCGAAAGAAATTGCGGATACGCTTCGGCTCTGGCCGACACGTTCTCAAGGTCGGTTAAGGGCCAAAGCTTCAATTATTTAACTTTTCTAAAGACATCTCGTGGTCGTTTGCCAAAATAATTTGGAAAAAAGGTTTTAAAAGTTGGGCGCACCTCATGGAAAATTGACTTGTGTCACAGCACCGTGGAAAAAAAATGTGGTGCCTTTTTTCAGAGAAACTTCCGTTTGAAAGATGACAGTCAAGAACCAATGGGCTCACCGCAGAGTGGAACCATGTCACCAATAGGCTCAAAACAAAGTACATATACCTCCTTGTAGCAGCTTTCGAGAACGATCTAAACGGTATTTCTGTCGAGGAATAAGCCCGCTGCGATTGATTCCGCAACGCCTTATTTTACCAATTCAACTTCATCTCTTCAACTTCTTGAAAGTCAGTAATGAATCGATTTCTACAGTGGTAGTAAATGGAAATACAATACGGTGAGTTAATCAATATTCATGGTGATTTCTTAGGCTGTAAAAAGTTAATAGTACCTTTCATTATCCAGCGCGCCATCAGCGCGCATACTCGTCTTCTGAAGTAATGGCGTCAAATACAAAATTTGCGAACAAATGCTAGAAAATGGCGTGAAAAACCGCCATAGAGTTGAAAAATACGCGCCGCAGCGAACAGGGTAATAGGCTAGAGGTTAATACACACTAGTGATTACTCATTTTTTATCAAAAAGTCCGCATTGTTCATTAAATTATAAATAACTGCGTTTTACATTGGTCGGATGTGTGTACGCAACCCATAATGCAACCCCCAACAACTCTATTTTCAGTTTGACTAGCGAAAGTTCGCAACACTCGCTACATCAGTGTACTGCGGAATGTATTTTACTTCCAGGGACTTTTCCCACACAATTCAAGAATAGCGGCCCTGTGCTCTTCAAAGTATAAAAATCAGTTTTTTCGAAACTAAATCAGCGGTGTTATCCTTCCAAAAATCATGGAAAAACAAGTGAAAGGGGCCGTTAAACATTGTGCTCATGGGAATGGGCACAGTGATAGTCGGTATAATGACAAAAATATGTATTTCTTTATCCGATTCCCAAAAACGTGCTTAAAATAGCGTAAAAACTTGGTACTGGAGAAATTTGAAAAACACGCAAAGTCTTGCGAGGAATGTGACAATGTGCACGGTGGGTGAAGCTGTGTAACCGGAAAAATTTCACTCCGAAACGGGTCACCAAGGATAGATTCAATACATTCATACACAATACATTCCGGAGTACACTGATGTAGCGAATGTTGCCTAAAATCGTGGTTTTTGGGCAACTTTCGCTACAGAAGTGTAGTACCTACGGATTATATAAAACTCCCAGGGACTTTTCTCACACGATTCAAGAATAGCGGCCCACTTGTTCACAAACGTACGACACTCGGAGCGAACTCCAAAATGGCGAATAAATAGTTGATGTTGACAGCAGACAGCAGCGGAAAGTCACGGCCGTTGCTTGTCAAACTGAAAATAGAGTTGGTGGGGGTTGCATTATGGGTTGCGTACGCACATCCGATCAATGTAAAACGCAGTTATTTATAATTTAATGAATAATGCGGACTTTTTGATGAAAAATAAGTAATCACTAGTGTGTATTAACCTCTAGCCTATTACCCTGTTCGCTGCGGCGCGTATTTTTCAACTTTGTGGCGGTTTTTCTTGCGATTTTGTAGCATTTGTTCGCAAATTTTGTATTTGACGCCAAAATTTGGCGCAAGCGTTGGGTATACCACTATAATGAAAGTTACTATTAGGAAACAGGGTAGTAGATCCTTGATAGACCAATTCATTAGTCACGCTAAAGATTCTAGGTCTTCATTAATTCGCACATAAAATGTTCACTCTTCAAACTTCGTAATTTTCTACAAGCAAAAATAAATTTAGATAGCTACGAGTAAATAATTTGATTTGAGAAAAAAAAAGATGCATTGTGATAATAATTATGGGCATAGTACTGCACGGTGGAACAAGGAGCAAAAACTTCAAATCCTCGTTTGCATCCAAAAATATCTGGCTATTACATAACTCACGTAATCAAAGGAAAGCATTCTCAAATGAATGACATCAAACGGATTTCAATATGCAACTAATTGTTCCGAAATTATTTTCCGACAAAAATAAAACGTATACGTCACAGCAGGAGTAGGCCGATGCTAGGCTACACTCGGTGCAATTCATTGATTTTAATCCAATGTGAATTTCTAAAGTTATCCCAAACGTCGTACATCATCGGTTAATTTATGATGAAAACCTACACGAAATTCTCGGAGGCTTCCGATGGGATTTCCTTTCGTCACATTTTTACGATGAAACAAGATACGAATGCGAGCACATTAACCCTTGCTGGATTCGAAAATGTAATGTTTGACACTAAATAGTCATATTTATGTAATTTTACGTAGATTGATGATAAAAGGGAAGACGTACGACGTGTTTATTCAAACATTTCACGTGAAAGATGATGTACGAGCGTTAGTAAAAATGAAGTGAATTATAATACGTAACAAAAATGTCATGCATCCCAGAGTCGCGATTGAAAGTTTCGATTATGGAAGTGGCGTTTCCTCTTATTTGAGATTTCGGGTACAATGGGTGCTTTCCACCTAGATGGTACAAATACCACCAGACGGAACATGTTCCACGATTGGGTACACCTAGATGGAAAGCACCGGCATCGTTGACCGACGCGACATCTCTGGTCTGGAGGCGAAAGATGACTATGGCATTCAGAAATAAATAAATGGCAGCGCAAATCTTATCGATCGTACGTTATCCCTGCAGAGAAATAAAATAAAACACGGATGCATGGATGAAACGACACAGAGAGAGACATATGACAACGGAGTGCTGGATTACAGCTGACGGTACGTCATTTGTCGCATCCGTTTCCGGTGTGCCTTCCGACGGCACAAAATTTTAGGTGATCCACCGGACGGCACAAAACCAGGTAAGAACACGTAGATGGAAAGCACCGTTTGGAACCCGCACGTGCGCAAATGGAAGGTGTACCAAACTTGGAGCTAGGTGGAAAGCACCCAATGCAGGCGTGCAGCGACAAAGCGAGAAAAAGATGAACTACACCAAGTCATACCCAGATATGATGATCATGCCTTTTTTCGTGGGGCCAAAGTATACTGTTCCACTATCAGCTGTCACTGTCGAAACTAACAAGCGTTGGATTTATTCTTTTCAGTAGTAGGCAATAAAAAAATCTGCGGATTAGGTACGCTGAAACAGCCCCAAGCAACGTTATAACAGCAATTTTACGCTGACATGATGCATTTTTAGATTTGATATTTGTTTTAAAAAAAAACGGTATAGGCTGTCTGATTTCTACATGATTCTAGTGGACTGCGATTCAGGCCGCGATCGGCCGATGGCGACCAGAAACACAGCCCACTCGAGTCATGTAGAAATCAGACAGCCTATAGATCTAGTTTCTTCGTTTCAATTTTAAATAATAACAACGGTTTGATACTGATTTCATTTTATTTTGATTACAATGTTTGATCATTACCAACTCTTTCTTTGTGGACTGATGAACTTCCTTTTTTCACTCTGAATTTTTTTTAGTACTTTGCCCTTGCCGGATTTCAAAATATTGTCAGTGAGCTGTCTATTTGTTGCATAAATCGATGATTTATCGACTAAGACGGTTGTTTTATATTGTTTCAATTCCTATTATACTAGTGACCTTTCTGCGGACTAATAAACGTCCCCTTTTCCCTCTAGACCTTCGACAGATTAATAGAAATCTTCATGTTGACTACACAAATCTTATCCGTTAACATTTTAATTGCAACCAACTGGATGAGGCTATGGTGGAACAAGTACTATTTTTCCTAGAGACTGACACCTATCATATTTGTCAAGCTACTTGCACCTTAAGATGTTAATAGTAGCTCTCAAACAAGATTTACAGTGGCTGCATAATAGCAGCATCAGCCCTAGAGAGCTCTCGCAACATAAGAACCTTTTGGGACGACAAAAACAAAACAATATTCACACATTCATACATACATACATACATACATACATACATATTCATCGATTAGTTTGACTGAATGGCCGAACTTCTCGACGCCAAAGCCTACCTAAAGGCTTTTTTGTTGATCGCACGATATGTGTGTAATCTTCGAGGATAACTGCCGAACCGTTGATCTGATCGACTTGAAATTTGGTATGCAGACATAGTTTCATCCTGGAACGAGCTGGTTAGCTTTTGTTTGTCATCTGTCAAACAGAAGAGTGACTGTGAAAAAATGACAGAAACTATTTCTCACGGAACTCAACGGTGTGGTATGCCATTTGAAAGCCCTTGGAAAGCTGCATTCAGAACAGTTGGAAATAATGCTCCATCCGTGTAAGTTATTGATCGACATAGCTCAATTTTATAACGCGAAAACTAACCGATGGTCGCTGGGAATTTTCAAAGTTGCAGAAAATATTCTTCTGGTCAAAACCACTGGGGATGGCGTCGATTCATTTGCGTCATGCAACTAGATTCGGTTATACGTTATTGTGCTGCCACACTTATAATCCCGACATTGTACCCGTTGAAATTTTTTCCTTAAACAGCGCTTGTAATGGTAGAGCGTTATTGGACTACTTTTTACGGATTTTCAAGTTGTACCTTTCCTTGTGGAAATTTATATTGATGTTAAGGTTCTGCAACCCCCTGAGACTTCTTGAGATACAGTGCTGTTTGAAGTGGTTGTATATGCAAAGTTTGTCTCCCAGGACCACGATGCTCGCTCAACGAATACGAATTTTCCAATTAGATTTTTCTTTTCGGAATAGACGTTTCGAATAAAATCATTACCTACGTCGCTGGATACCGCCGGAAAAGTATTGTGTCACCCACAACAGATATTTTATTCGTCTTCCTTGAATTCAATTATTTTTTCTGAGCAAAAATATGAAAAATGATCGTCGTATCAATATCATATCTTCTCTACAAACGCCAGATGTCGAGTATGTCTCGGTATTTTCACTTTTTGGCATCTCGAAAACAACATTCCAGGCTGTAACAGCCGAACTGATAGGAAATACGAAAAGTTCACATAAATGCTGCAAAAATACAAACCAATTGATTTTGTGTGAAAAGGTCAGATCGAAGTGTATGCCACTAATCAGAGAGGTTGAAATGGCTTATGGCGCGATGATAATTACTTATCAACAGAACGGATCAAGTTTGCCGCCACAAATACGCCGAAGTGCAAAACGAAAACAAACACAACATCATCACACCGCACAATTATCAACCAACCAAAAAAACAAAATCCAAACTATTCATTGTGAATCGAAAATGATACTCCTACCCACACTTTTATAAAGCGTCATAGTTATTTCATTTTTGTCAAGTTGTCAAAAATTTAAATTCAACCTTGTAATTGTAAAACGAACGAACAAAAAATCTACCATTAAGCCAAAAAACAGGTGCATTCTAATCAACCGTCATAAAGCATCCCGGGTGGCTCCGGGCCGCTCCCAAACAAATCGTTACCATAGGGATCGTAAGATACACCAATCACCGTTTCAGAATAATTTGCTCCGGGGCTCTTGGCTCCTGTCCACTGTCAGACAATAAGCTGACATGGAGCAAAGTATGAAGCTGTGACATTGCTCTTACTTGAAAAAGAAGCTATACTTCGTCTCAACGTACCATGCGACATTTTATCTGGTAACAATGGAACTGGTACAATTTTGAAAAAAAAATCAATTCAAAACTCACCAAAAATCCCCTCAATGATTTTGGTTTTCCAAAACTGTTTAAAATACACAAAAAAAAAACTCTACACAGGCAGATATCAAATCTCGACTGCTGAATCACAGATTTTCACCGTATTAATAGTAATTGTTGTCGTTTGGATTAAACGATACGCGAAATTAAGCTGCGCTTCAAGGTGGGCATAAATTGTAGTTTTGATGACTTGATGTGTGATAAGGACTGAGGTATTTAGTATTTTTGTGGTGATAACACGTGGGTATAGGTGCGATGACGATTCGATATAATTTCAAAATAGGTGCTAGGTACCTACCTACTTAAGACTATCTTCAGTTAAGCATCAGATAAAAACCAAATAATTTTTTTGCGTTGAGTAGCTACACCGCGTCTATTTCCTAACATGTGTCTAAGCACGTCTATGTGTGCTCTTGGATTATTTTTACAAATTTTCACAGTGATCTAAAATTGGAGAGTATTAAGATTTTACGGTTTTCAGTGATAAACCACATTACATTCCCGTGTCATTACATCCACATTACCATAATTATAATCATCATCGGCGCGTATCATTGGCATTCCTTTGGCGTGTTTCAGCACTTAAAAATTGGTCATATAATGTGTGTGTGTGTGTGTCTGCATGTAACTGTAATAACAGTGCAATTAATTAAATTTATCTTATTAATTCTCACAAAATACGTTATAGGTTGTGATGATGGCGAGTTGACCGCTTCCAGTTGTTATTTTCAGAATGCGAGTACAAAACAACCGTTATTATAAAAGCTTTTAAATGTAGGTACCTGAACAATGGCCGAAAAGATGCAAAGCAGTTGTAAATACAGCAGCCTCACTATTCCACAAAAATGTATTGACAGCATTGAAAAACTCCGCTCTTTTGCCCGTTTACAGACCTAAAACCTGTTGTGGCATCACAATACTTTCCCGGGACGTAAATAAGTTTTGAACAAAGCGTCCCTTCGGGAAGAAGGGATTGACTGAATAGTTGCAAAAACAAACCTAGCAGGTTAAGTATCCTCAAACTTACTGTTTACAACCATAAAAAATCTGTGAAATGTGCTTCTATAGCACTGGGTAGATCAGTTCAGGTCACTAGGTAGTAGTCGCAATCGAAATGTTTCAACAGGTTTCTTGAAAGGTTGGTTGAATTCTGATACCCTCCTCGAAGACCACATCTCATCCTCATCCACTTTCACGTACGGCAGATTGTCCGAGAAAAAGACATTTAGATCACAACAGTAGAATCGTGTCTACTTCACAAATTGTTTCTACATCATAATTTTCGCTTCTACTCTAGACTGCTTCACCAAATAGGACTGTGTATCTTACGTGTTAACCGGGCCCATGCGCGTACAATTAGGCGCTTGATATGAAACTTCCAGACAAATAGCGTCTGTTAACACGTATCATGATTAGAAAAACTATCAATAATCGTTTGTGTAAGTGAAATTTTCAACTATTGATGCTCACTGTTTGTGAGTTGTGAGTCTGATGTTATTTTAATCTTTTAAAAATTAAAAACAATCATTTTGAAGGTGGAATAGGAAGGCACGCTTTCGGTTCCGGTTCTTACAATAAAAAATGGAAATCAACACTGTGTCATGACAAGTGTAGAAGCGAGAGTCGATACGATGAAGAAAAAGGTTTTATTTTATTCCGTTTCCGCGAACACGTGGCGTGGAAGTTTTGCTCAGGGCCCTCTTAGAGTCTCCTCTAACTAAAACCATCTTAGGCCAAAGGTAGGCAAGCCGCGAGAGCCACTCTCACACACGTTACGTTTTAGGCAATCTTTGCTACATCAATGTACTGCGGGTTGCATAAGACTATCCGGACCAGAAGCCAGGGAGGAGAACGGCAGAAGCCTCGTTCGGGGTTGCCAAGTGAACAAGAAATATAAATTTCAATCATTTCGATACAGTAATTTCCAAATTTTGAATTTCTATTCAGTATGTTGTCAGATTTCCTAACTAGAAACGCGCAAGGAAACATATTGCAAAACAAATTGATTTTATAGGGACTATTTGAGGTGACAGTAATTGTAACATAAATTATTATTGGTAACGGCGGCCATGCCAAATCTGACAACATCGCGATTAACAGACTGTGGATCATTTGCGAAGTAAGCAACGAACGTCCAATATTTTCATTATTTTGTGAAAAAGAACTATACAAAATAGAAATTTGGCTTGCGACTGGTTCTTCTTCACATTTTTAGTAACTTTTTTGTATCTACCTGGAGACTTAGTCATGATATAGCCTGGTATGCCATAGAAAAGTCGATATTTGTCTGGATGTTTCAAATTTGGCACGAAATAGCGACAGTTGCGTCCATGTTGCATCTGCGCCGTCGGGTCAGGAGAACGTACTATTGTTTGAAATTGATTCGGGGCCAAAATGGCATTTGTGAAATTTCAAGTCCATACATAATATCTTCGAGATTTTTGAACCTGGAGAATAACAAAGAATCAAGGAGCTATATGAAAGTCTTCAGAGAAATGAATCTCACCCAAAAATTAATCATCACATTCCAGGCTGAAATCATATCTATACAGGGTGATTCAAAAATGGCGCATTTCCTCCCGTGTACATTGTGGGAGACATTAAGGGAGCACGGAAAAAATAGTAAAAAAAAATTGGCTCATTTATCCTTCGAGTTATGAAGAGGTGAAGTTGAGAATTTAACTTCTTCAATTTGCATGATTTCAAAGCAAAGCATTGTTATTTGCGAAGAGTCACATGTCGTTAGTAGTTCCTGATTGAAAATTTCTCTTGCAACTGAGATTTGAGTCGTATTTTCATATTTCAAAATTCGTCTTCCACCCCAAAAGTGCCGTGAAAATACATTTGGCAAGTATGTTTGGTATGGTCTGGCAGGTTCTACAGAGTTTCCAGGGTAACAATCCCAACAATACAATAATGCTATTGTGATGTATAGACAATACAAATAGAAAAGACCATATGTTGTCACGGATTTTTACGGTTGCGTAAGAACCAGGCGAGTCCATCATTCATAAAAAGGTTGGCTGATTTTTGATGCCCCAGTATCCGTGACGACAGTGGTGATAACATATGGTCTTCTCTATTTGTATTGTCTATACCTCTTTGATCTAAAGGTGCCAGGTAGGTACTAATGCAATGCTGCCAGATTGGACAGATTTGTTTTTGTTAATAACTTGCAAATCGAAGCCGATTAATTTTTTTCATTATTTTTCCCATGCTCTGTCAACGTCCATTATAACGTGCCCGAAAGGAAATGCGCCATTTTTGAATCACCCTGTATACCAAATTTCAACTCCATCGGATCAGCGGTTTGGCGAGTATCGCAGCAGATTACAGACACACACAGCCAGACATCACTCTGGAAATGGTTTCAATAGTCTTGGGGGACCTCAAAACGGATATATCCGTCAACACTGTTACAGACTTCCAAGTGCTAATACCGACAGCCGACAGCATCATATCACCGAATAATAATATTATTTGCTAAATATAAAATGGAAAGCATTCCTACTTGAATCTCAATTCTACAATAATGAACTGCGAGTATATATTATGACGACTTTTTCTTTTTCTAAAATTAGCCATTTTTCACTTTTTTCTTTGCAAAACATTGATTTCCCGCGACTGTTGCTCAAATTTCCATCCAAGGTTGTCTGCTTTACAGGAAGTGCGGTTAGCAGAGCCGTTGACCCTTGCGAATTTTCGCGTTTTCAATTTTACTTCTACTTAAATGATTAATTCAAATTCTGGATGAAAAATTAAAAATGGATACACGATTTGTTCATTTTTTTTCTCAAAAAATATGCCCTTGATTTTTTATTTCGTTTAGTCAGACTCATACATGGATAACTTCTCCACTTCATGACTGTAGGACTGTATATCAAAACCCATGCGTATGGCGAGATTTGCGAAACTGTAACGAAAAAGCGGCATTTATGCAAATACAACCTCCACCCTTGCACCTCGAAGTCATTTCGCGGGACCCTGTACACAATAATTTCAAGCGCCACGAAGTTCGCCTTGTTTAGAATCGAACGATACGTCATTTTGGCATTAGTTTTGGCATTAAGAGAGAATAAGTATTTCAAGCAAAATTAAACGATCTGGCACGATTTTCAAGCGATAGAGAAATCAACCGGGAAGTTTTCTTTTGGCATTCGTTTCTCACGAAATGAGGATCGCGAATAATTAGTCTCTTTTTAGAGAAACCGACCACCTATATCGTCTTGCACGTCTCCTTATTTATAATGCAGTACCGATCTGAAAGACATCACGGGCAGCAAATCACAGGAACGGTTTTCGGTTAGTTACGTAAAACGTCTTGTGTGCTTACGCTACTGTGTTGCTTTATTTTTAGTTTCCCAATTTCATCGCACATCCATCTGAAAATATTTAGTAGGAATGTGGCGTTTCGTATCATCAAACAAACTGATTGATATACAACCTTTCGTTTCTTTTTCCCATGCAAACGTAAATAATTATGGAGACCCTGACCTCCGGTTTCACAACCATGTGGAGCGCGCTACACGTCTTGAGAAAGGGTTACGGAAGTTGGCAGTTGGTGCATCCAGTATTCCAGGAATCGTTTTGATTTCCTTTTGGTTCGTGAACAGAAACTGACTTGCTAGAAAAATTCAGAGAGGAGTCCCACGATTCTTTCAGGCAGCGATTATTATTATTTTTTTAGTTACTTTATTGATAGGCGCTTTCCTTTTACAACCCAAACTAAGTATTCTGACCTAAGTTGATGGTGGTGTCTCACTTCCGCTCATGTGATTTCTCGCTTTTTCTCTCTCTAACTTAGGTCAGATCAGTGAGTTTTGTGGTAAAAAAAAGCGCCTAATGTAAACAACAATACATTCTATGTAAATCGCGGCTCTTGAACAAAATTTTAACAAGTAAAGGTGAACTGGTTTTGGAATGAACTTTGCAAGTAAACTTCATGTCAACTGGGCTTATTAATGCAGGTGAGCTCACTCGGAAGCACTTGTTGAAAGCGACAAACCTACGCTTGCATAGGCTATTTCGTTTAGGCAGGCCGGCAGGTGCGCATGCGCAAGCGTGCCAAATTAAAAAGAACCGTACACATGTCAAATTTGAAATTAAATGGCAACACTGCATACCCTGTCTAACCCACTTACATCCAGTTCCACCAGCGAATTTAATTGTTGTTAGCTAATTGAGATATTTTCTCTGATGGATTCTAGGTCAGTGCTGATTCATGACCACGGAAAATGCATACAAGATGTGATCTAAACATTTTTCCATAATCTTTTGTGAAACTGGTGTTTTCTGTGGTCACTAAGCCAATATTCACCAGAGAAAATGTCTCAATTAGCAAACATTGATTAAATTAAATGACAACAAACACGCAAATATAGGTACATCTAGCGCCTTTTAGGGCAATATAGCGGTCACCTAGCTCGCATTTTCATGAAACAAAGCTCTCCGCCTACCACAGCATCAGACGGTCGAACCGAAACTGCACAGACACGTGTTTCGCCCCTACTGGGCGCTCATCAGTGCGCGAGCGTTCAGCTCAACCAACCGATGCTGTGGCAGTCAGAGAACTTATGGTAATATACACCTAAGAGGACTCCTAATATGTGAGTCCTCCAAGCGGCGCCATCTATCAAAGGCATTCCGCAGATGCTGTATTTCAAGGCATCAGGCATGCGAGGGAATTAACAGAATTCCACGTAAAGCAGCACTGTCGCCAAGAGCATTGATGGTAGGTGAACACATGTATACTCAAGCCGAGTAGAGCAATGTTAAAAGACAACAAACACGCAAATATAAAGGCGCAATATTCATTTATATTTGCGTGTTTGTTGTCTTTTAACATTGCTCTACTCAGCTTGAGTATACATGTGTACAGTTGCGGCCTCATAATAGTTTACACCGATGACAATCGTGTGGCCAAGCTCATTCAAAATCACGTCAAAATTGAATTAGCATGGCCACTCGATCGCCGTCGGTGTAAACTTTTATGAGGCCGCAACTTTACACCTACCATCGATGCTCTTGGCGACGGTGTTGCTTTACGTGGAATTCTGTTGATTCCCTCGCATGCCTGATGCCTTGAAATACAGCATCTGCGGAATGCCTTTGATAGATGGCGCCGCTTGGAGGACTCACATATTAGGAGTCCTCTTGGGTGTATATTACCATGAGCTCTCTGACTGCCACAGCATCGGATGGTTGAGCTGAATGCCTGCGCACTGATGAGCCCCCAGTAGGGGCGAAACACGTGTCTGACCGTCTGATGTTGTGGTAGTCGGAGAGTTTTGTTCCAATGATTAAATTCGCTAGTGGAACTGGATCTTAGATACTCGTTCCTGGCTGTAACTGTCATTACTCATTAGTAGATAATTTTTGGGCGTGCAACGGTGGTGGGGGGGACAACCTTGACAGGTCATTGACCCCTGACCTTGACCTTGACCTCGAATTTGACCTTGACCTTGAAAGTTCATTGACCTTTGACCTTTGACTTTTGACCTTTGACCTTTCACATTTGACCTTTGACCTTTGACCTTTGACCCCTGACCTTGACCTTTGACCCTGACCTTGACAGGTCATTGACCTTTGACCTCGACCTTGACCTTACCCTTGAAAGTTCATCCACCCAAACAGGTGGTGGGGGGAGCAAGCGGGAAGAGCTATATGGAGTGGGAACGCAACCTCAGAGAAATTGATATATACACCTAATGCCCTATACCAACGCAAACTCCAGACATGTGTATGCCAGAGATCGTGTGGAAAATTGTGCTACATGAGTTCCAAGGGGGTGCACGTATTGTTGTACTTAGTGTGGGTCAACCCTCTCCACGAAAAATTACAGTGCACTTCAAAACAAATACGCAATCTCAGTTCGTGTGTGAACTAATCATAGGTGAAGATGTAGAACTAGGGGATTGTATACAAATCCAGTTCCATAAAAGCAGCATACAACATCAAGCCTCTGGAAGGGAGATGTACCTGTGGGGTTTCCAGTATTTCGTAGATGAATTCGAAGTGGATCTACTCTCTACAAATGACGCATGTGAACGAGGTAACATCCAAACAACATACACAGTGTGCCAGTATGATGATGGTGTATACGTGCCCTTGGGGAGCGCAGAGGAATAAAACGTGTGCAGCGTGAACAGTTGTTTTCGTCAGTGAGAAAAAACCGAAATCCAGAAAGAATGTGAACGGTGTATAGACGGAAACTGTGCATAGAAAGTACCGAATATTGTCAGCTAGACTCACTACAAATGTGAATTCGACATGGGTGATCAAGATTTCTTTTCTCCGAAATTAGAAGTGGACACAACACTCCACCCTGCCAACTTGATTAAACACCGAATGATGGATGAGGATAGTTAGTTTCTATCTACCGGTGAATATTTTAAAGTTGTAATGGTACGAGATGTAACCGAATATATCGGATTTGTTTACCGCTACTGTAACAACAGAGGTCCTTTTTGTCATGGAGCTTACGCCAACTGGATACCAGTTTAACGTCACCCTGAAGCAAGGCATTCACCCAATAGATTCAAACACTGAAAAAAATCCAACAATCACACGAAAACCTAAATCCCTTCATATCAGGATATAGTTGGGAGTCTTCGAACGCAGGTGACAGCGATAAATTCATAGTGACACTGCATCTAGCGATTAAATATGATTACCTGCAAACACCTAGTCCTGTTGAGATAATGATATACCATCAAAATGCTCGTCGATACAAAGTGCACCAAAACATCTCCAACCTTTCGAGTTACAAGCTCTGTGAAGACATTGAAAACATTGAAAAACTATTCATTTTGCTCACAAGGCGATGTGAAAATCTAGAAAAATTTGAAAATTTACAAGTGATGAAAGAATGGTTGTGTAAATTTGAGGAAAACATGTTTCCAGCTTTTTATTACATGTCGAACAAGGTATGGACATGCATTAATAAAACAAACAGTATTCTAGATGCATAATATATAGCTATTAAGTATATGTCTATGTAAATTTATAAAGAAACACATGTGAATAAAGAAAGAAACAAATAAATAGTAGTTATTTCCAACAGATGCAGCGGGGAGAGAGGAACCTTAAAGCAATTTTCCTCAAGCACACTCCACACATGCAACTAATGCACATATACGGTAAACAGAAAGAAATACCGTAAAATTCTGCACACTACCAGGTGCCGCAGTGTTTACCACTCGTGATGTCAAAATTCGGGGTCCATTCCGATGTGTGTTATACCTGTCAGCTATAACTCACAATGTACCTTGCATGCATACCGGCTATACCACCGACAATATAAGCTTCACATCAGTTTCCGAAAAAACTATGATCTCTGTGTGGTTGTTAAAAAAATATATCAAAGAAGTTTCTGGGATAGAGAGATATGAAGAATAATAAGAAGCGAAAAAAAGTTTGATAAGGATCGACTTGCGTGAATCAAAACTAACTGATACGTGAAAATTAAATCGTAAAATATGCCATGTGCTAGCAATCACCGGGCCACCGTCGTTCTGAGACAATAATAGGAGCACAAGCGCCCGCTTATGTGGTCAACCTTGGATATGGTGTGCTAAAAACAAAAAAAAGTCATGTACCCGCAAGAGACCGCATACAAGTGTAAAAATCTGGTGAACTCACGCTTCTTCTTCTTCTCTCTCCGGAAGCTGTCGGAGGCATACTGGACCAGTTACTCATCATATTATATGTTCAATTTATACAACAATTTCTTATACAAGGAACCGTGTTATGCACACTTTTCAACAACGTTCAATGCGCTCGATACGAAACACTCATTCGGTGGTATTTTGGTATGGAATAATATATTTGTCCTATTTTATTTTTGTATTTAATTTGATCAATTCTAACATCTAACAGGTTATCAGGTTATAGCAGACACTAACTAACCGAAACGAAGGAAGCAGAAGAGAAAGAGAAGGAAAAAAAATTCACGCGTAGGAGTGTGAGAAACAAACATTAATTAATGGTAATTCAAGTTTGTAATTTTGGTGATCAATAAAAAATGCCCTCGACCCTCAGGGTATTCGGAGTACTAGCAAACAATAAGACAGCTCCGAAATGTCCGGAAAAAAGCGGTTTCACTCAAGACTTAACCGAAACGTTTTTCACATATACCATTTAAGTCCAAAAATATCGGTTCTATGACCTCCACATAACTCCTATTGACTTAATGTTGCCACCAAACAATCCACCACCCCCCGAAATTCATGGAAATGATGGTTTTCTGGCAGTTGTACGACTGATGTGGCTATTGTTCAAAAATTTAGCTGTCTTTTTTAGAAAAAAGGCGTTGTGCAGCACCCCACATCGATTTTTTCTCTGTCTCATCAGACAATCACTTTAAACACTCTCAATGAAATGTATACCAAGTTTTAGTGCGTTAAGTATACGAATAAGCCGTATTCTTGTATTCTATCAACAACACTAATACTGTATACACTCAATTATAGCATAAGTTTGCTCTAAGTATCTACTACTAATGATAATTGCATAAAAAGGCACAATTCCATGAATTAGATATAGTAGATAGAAATTCAGTTTTAGTGACGTGCGAGTGTAAAGAACCACCGCTTTCGAGGAACAGGCTACAAAAACGATACGCCGTTCAAGTATGAAGCATGGTATGAGGTGCCCGACATTAAGTTAAAACTGATGACTCCTGCTACATTTCTTCAGACTTTCCCCTCAACAAATCCAAACAATTGAATATTCTATAAGGAAAAAAAAAACCTCACATGGATAGATATACAATGAGTATGAGTTATGCCAGAAAATCACTATCATGGAAAAATAATTAGAGTTACAGGAGAGTGGTGGATATAGAGGCATTCAATGTTTTTGTCAATTTTTGATATATATCAGATATCACAAAGAGTTGATAGAAAGCTCAAAACCATCAACAAAAGATAGCAGAGATATCATAGCATGCATTTATTTCAGTATAAAGATAGTTGTAGAAAACATAGCCTTGCCCTATCTCAAAATGTAGCAATATAGCAAGAGATTGAATTCGAGTAGGTACCAATCGTTATCGGGAGAATATCCCCATAAACAAAAGAAAGTCACATGGGAAAACCCATAACACTCGTATCCAACAATTACAGGATACACATCATATGTTAAACATAACACACTAAGACCAGAAACTGTTGAAGCTCCAAGAACTATATAGAAGCAGCAGTAGGTATACATGGTTTCTGATGAAATATCACTTATGTATAGTGTAAGGGTTGGTGATGCTACTAGCATCAGCCCAACACATAGTTGTGGTATAGTGATGGAACTGCACATGCACTTGAAAAGTTCCGAGTTCTGTAATTGGAATAGGTAGACATATAAGTTCACTAAAAATTAACGCTGTCATGTACTAGTCTAGTAGGGAGGAATGAAACCAGTAAAGTGTGCTGTTACCTACCCCCAATAGGTTTACCACAAAGCGAGATACTGAATGTTTATTTTTTTTCCACCTTCTCAACTAGCTAGCAATCTGCTCCACCCTGTTTTCATAGAAATTATTGTACGTTATGGTGATTTTCTCTAAAAGCTCAGTGGAGGGGTATATTAGCGGTTTTACTGAACTATGTACCATGGAAAAATCCATGAAAAGCTCTGGAAGGTAATTCATTTTATTGTTTCACAGTCTTAACTACTGATCTAATACACTTCTATTTCGAATAATATTTTGTATATATGGTGACAATTTCCTCTGAAAGATCTGTTGAAGGGCAATGGACCCCGAATATAGCAAGATCCATGCCCCCGCGAACGTACAATGGTGTCTGTGGACTCCTGATATGCATATGAAGTGAAATAAATAAATAAAATAAATGTTTTCCTCTTTATCGAGTCCTCACCTCATAAGAGTTTTTGTGCTTTATTATCAAGCGTACAAACTGTTGGAAAATCACTAATAAGCGCAAATCATGGACATGCACAACACCCAGACAAGACCAGGAATCAAACCTGGGCCCTTTCGCACCACAGACGCCTGCTCACCCGCCTGTGCCACGGAGCCGTCTATATGCATATAAAGTATCATTTCTAAAGAAATAAATAAGACCATCAGTGAATCTAAACGGTCCGTTAAGAAAATTTAGGTGAAACATTACTGAATGCAGGAATCAACATAGGAGTACTAACGCATCACAGGTTTCCAGTTCCGATTATTGGTGATTTTTTGTCAAATATAGGCGTAATAGGGTAATTTGGGATCGGAAGTGGTATGCCCTCGGGTATGCCGGTTCTGGTTAATCATAGTTCTTTGAATCTCATATGCCAGTACCAGCCATCATATATCATACCAAAAATATATTTATTTCGCTGATGGTCTTTGACAATTACGAACATTTTACTTACGGAGCGTAATGACATAGGTCTGGAGGAGTAAACGCCACTATCAGTACCGTTGTTGTCCTGGTCGTCGTTGATACAGCTCTTTTTGATGTTAACGTCAGTAACATCCCTCCCCCCACCAAAAGAGTTTTTTACTACATAGCCCCGCTTTCCCCGTTAGGGATCTCATCAAGAACCAATTAATCAAAATCGTTGGGAAAAACCTCATGGTCTCAAGCTCTCTAAATATAGGCTAGGCTTCCCCTGCACTGAAACTGAGTCTATTGTGCTCATCTAGCCGCAAAGCGGTGTCTGGATGTTTGTAAATACCCATACCTGACTTCACGGGCGTGCCTAAGGGGGGGGTTTTGGGGGTTCAAACCCCCCCCATTGTAAAACGAACTCCCACTAGATACAAATAGATTTAGATTTTGTCCAAAAAAAAAACTGCATGACAAAAAAAAATGCAAATCCCAGCAAGCGCGTGAAAATTGCCGTAGGTGATTTTTTAGAGCCCGCTGCCGGAGCAGTGCGCGCGTGGCGAGCTTTTTTTGCCGCCCGGCTGCTCGTTGCACACCTTCCAAGAACTGAAAATTTCGCATCCTGTAATTTTTTCAGAGAATCTTGTGGCTTCAATTTTTTACGGGCAACACATGATAGTGGTACATCGATCGTCATTTTCATAGACCAGTCAGTACTAGTATTACCTACTCTGCTGCTGCTGCAGTCCATTCGTTCACGGTGTCAGTGTCGATAAATGTAAAATATTAAATATTACTTGATAGGTAATATTAATTGTTAGGTACAGTTACATTACCTATTGCCTATTGGATTGGTATTTATTTCATATTGCTTAAATTTTAGCTAACGAATGATGAAGCGGACTGCTCAACAGTCGATGTTAGGATTTTTATCGAAAAAAACTAAAAAGTCTGAAGAGGAAGTCACGAATCAGAAGAATGTACCTCTTGAATGTGATCCTGTTCCAGGTATTATTTTTGAAATTTTTACATTTTTCAAGCTATGGCTATAAAATATTTCACTTGGACAGGCCCCTCAAAGAGTACTGACACTGACAGTACTGACACTGGTACAATCTTGGTCAGCAACTTGGAGGTACATGATATTGGAAAATACATCTCTCACCCCCCAAGGAACGATGAAGAGAAGTTAAAAGCTCTGAAAGTACCTTGGACACCGCCAGAGACTTTCAAGTTCCCCGCCACTGGCAAAAGAAACCTTTCCTTCCAACGCAGTGAAACCCAGTGAAATTGTACATAAATTAGTTGTAAGAAGAAAGAGGCTCAATATAATTCTTTAATAATTACTAAATCGTATAACAAGCATTTCCCATGATTTAAAGTTTTATTGTAGAAAATGTAGGTACAGGATGTTTGCGCGAAAATTCTACCTCCCACTGGGGAAGAATCCCCCCAAGAAAAATTTAGCGAAGGATATAATATATTTCGTTCAAAAGAGCTTTGAGCAGGAAGAGTAAAATTCAATACACAACCAAAAAATTTTTTGCCTGCGGCACATTTTTGCTCGCTACGCTCGTCAATAAATCACCTTACGCCCGGCTCTGGATAGAACACCCCCCTTGGAAAAGCTATAGGCACGCCCGTGCCTGACTTATCCAAATAACTACTTAACCTAGATAGGAATCCATCAAGGAAAACCACGGTCTCTTACACTTCAAAATTGATAACACTCCAGCGTATGCATACTACTGGAGCAATTCGACAGATCTAGTCTTTATTTTTATCGCGATTTTTACTTATTATTTACTTTAGTTTTTGAAGAAAGTCTTTCGTTTTCTAGAGGATTTGCAAATAAGGAAGGCTACATGATATATTCTTTACCAATTACGGGCTGTGATAAGTTCAAAATTTGAAATTATGATAATTTTTTTTTCAGGAATGCTATGACGTCGTATTTTACCGAATGCGTGTTAGGTGGTGCTATTAATAATAATTTTGTGAAACACCTCCTACATCAGGTTGATTTCATAGGTTTGAATATTCAACAGAGTATTTAACAATAACAAGCCGGCGGTAGCTCAGCAGTTAAAGCGTTGGACTGTGAACCTAAGGGTAGTGACTTCTATACCACGGGTCAGCCGTAATGAAAAATTTACAGCTGGCGCCAACCTTTCCGGTAAGCGATCAACCCAGTCACTATAAATAATCGGGTACCTGCGCTCTATGTGTGCAAGGGGTGATAAGGCAGTTGTCTAAGGCGCGAGGCTTACCCCATCACCTCGGACCTCCAGGGATCCGTGACAATAGCCAGGTAGTGAACACAAAGAACGGAAGCTCTAGCCATCCGCTTTGTAAGCCAAGTTCCAAGTTCCTCAATTGGGTTCAAAGTCACACTATTATTCAACAATAAAAATTGAAATCATGAGACAAATTGTAACCAGTTTTATTATTGTAAATTTTGTTATAATTATGCTTATGAACATCATCATTTCTCGATTCACATATGTTTGTAACATTCAGGTATACGTATTGAAGTAATTTCCATGCAGAAGGTGGTGGTTACATCCATAGCTCTGCCCTTTCCTTGGTAGAAGTTGGATATCATTTTCCAGATATCTTCTATACATAGCTCCCCTACATAGCGATAAGATAAATGGAATGGACTTCTTGTATATTTTTTATCGCAAAAAGTTATACCAACTTTATCATCTGCTTGTAAAGTATCAAATGCAAATTTGATTACGTCTTGAACTGCATCTCTCATCCAATCTGCAAAATTCTCAGACATAGACACAGGTTTAACTTTAAACTCTATCTTCCGACGATGTAAATTGAACTTTTTAATCTTTGTTGTTGTATCATTCGTCATAATAAATTTCTCCATTGCTGAACAACGCGTATTGAATACCTGCGGCAAACTGAGTGGATCATGCATGTTATAATCATCATATTATGATCACTATGGTGAAATAAAAGGTACTGAGCATGCGTGAATCTTGAGGTTAGCACTCGAGAAGGAGAATGGTCAAATTTTTTCTTTTCCCAATGCTGTTATAAAGGTGTGGGTTGTTATGTTATTGTGGCTTCCTACTCAATCAGAACCATAATATTATAAATTGAGGGGTGGAGGGCAAAATGAAACTTTTGAAATAGTGTTCCGCTATACACCTTGTCCGAAACTGTTGCTGAATTTTTCTCTATTATAATTATCATGTTGTAAATAACTGAGCAGTCAGATTGCTGTCGCCCGCTTGATTGAAGGTAGGTGCGTTATAAGAACTTCCATTACATTTGTTTTGAGTAACTTTTTGTAGCACATTTTCGTGGTAAAA